>CM034238.1:34006401-35206401 GCA_019916065.1 Vitellaria paradoxa
AGAAAACAGGGACTGAAATCTCATGTACTTCGCAGGCAGTGTGTGGGCGCAACTACGCAAGTTGTTCAGTTTGCTTGCAATGGTCATTAGATTATTTAGCCTTTTGTCTAGCGCCAAACCTCGCAGGCATGTTGGTGGGTGTGACCAGGATATGAACTACTTGTGAATTTCATTGAAATTTCTTTTTCCTGTATAGCTGAAACCACTCAGGTATCGCACAGGCTAGTCAAGGGCTAGTGTTGGACACAAACTGTCTGTGACAAATTTAAGATTCAAGTAGTTGAAAGTACAAATATCTATCTACGTAGTCTTCTTCAAATATGCATCGAAAGTAAATGTAGTGTTCAAACACTTTTTGACATGGTTTGTACCCAGACTTGGAGAGCACAGATAACTTGACGCCATTGTGCATTCTTAACCTCACAAAAACATTCAAAATGTTTACTCGAAGATTTCCAACAAATCAAGCCTATACAACACTAACAATATTATGTTGAAAATTTAATTCATATTGAATCATCAAGAAAATAAATTAATGCGGAAGCGTACCTGAATCCATGGTTGCAATCACGTGGTTCTTGATCTTCCAAGTCTATACATAGGTTTCTTTTCCTCATTCTCTCTGACGATGGGATCTCAGATTGATTAGAAAACTCTTACGTATGACCTGGGGACCATAACCTATTTATAATAACTGTAGAAACCCTACTTCTATTCGGCCAATCATAAAATAGAAATATGGGCTTAGTTATCTATACATTAAAGGCCTATACAAAATTGAGATGTTATAAAGCCCAAAACCTTAAAACCTTAACAGACCACTTTAAATGGGCTTAACCTTTATGATAGCCTATAACACACAAATAACATATTTGGCCCACAATTGATTATTTTTCCAGCAATCTCCCACTTGGGCCAGATATGCTACTTTATACATTATAAAAGTAACCTTAAGAGCTCAAAATTTGCTATCATTATCAAACATCTCTATGCAATCTGGTCCATCAATTATATCAATACAGGATTAAAGCGGCTTTCGTTATATGTATCATGACTAAACCCATCAATAGTCACATATATCAATACAATCAACGACATAGATCAAGTATGGATGTGTAGCATGGAAATTACATGCATGTAATGTGATCTAAACATGCCTATTTCCAACTGGTCCAATTTTATTCTTTAGTGAGATCATAATAAATACATTCAGACTGCAAATAAACCATAAACTTTATTCTGCAGAAAATAAATCCATAAAATGTGTCTACAACTAAAAAAAACATCCAAATACAAACTCCCACTAAACCAACATATCATCAAATGATACAACACCCATATGAGCTACGTGCTCATAAAAGACCTTGGGTGGTAAGCCTTTAGTGAGCGGATCCGCAATCATGGAGTTTATGCCAATATGCTCTATAGACACCTGACCACTCTGAACTCTCTCTTTAACAACTAGGAACTTAATGTCTATGTGTTTAGGCTTCGAAGAGCTCCTACTGTTATTAGAATATAGCACAGCTGACTTATTGTCACAGAATAACTTTAATGGTCTTTCAACACTATTCAAAATTCGCAGCCCAGTGACAAAATTCCGCAGCCATATTCCATGATTAGATGCCTCATAACAAGCTATGAACTCTGCTGCCATAGTGGAAGAAGCTATGAGTGTCTGCTTGGCACTCCTCGAGGATATAGCTCCTCCAGCCAGCAAGTAGATGTAACCTGATGTGGATCTTATACTATCTTGGCATCCAGCAAAATCGGAATCAGAAAACCCAATGATCTCCAACTGATCCGATTTCTTATAAGTGAGCATGTAATCCTTTGTTCTCTGTAAGGATCTCAAAACTCGTTTGGCTGCTTTCCAATGATCCATCCCAGGATTGCTTAAATATCTGCCTAACATTCCAACAATGAATGCTATGTCTGGACGTGTACAAACTTGAGCATACATTAGACTCCCAACAACTGAAGCGTAGGGAATCTTATGCATCTCCTTAACTTCAAGGTCATTTTTAAGGCATTGATTGAGACTAAATTTGTCTCCCTTAGCGACAGGGGTGTCACCTGGTTTACAATCTTGTATGCCAAACCTTTTAAGTACCTCATCGATATAGGCCTTTTGTGATAATCCAAGAATACCCCGAGAGCGATCTCGATGTATCTGAATCTCTAATACAAAAGATGCATCACCAAGATCTTTCATCTCAAAATTCTTTGATAGAAATCTCTTGGTTTCATGCAATATGCCTATATCATTTGTGGCAAGAATATGTCATCAACATATAAAACTAGTAAAATATACTTACTCCCACTGAACTTGTGATACACACAATCATCCACAGCATTTACCTCAAAGTCGAACGAGATAATTACTTGGTGAAATTTATAGTACCACTGACGAGAAGCTTGTTTGAGTCCATAGATGGATTTCTTTAATTAGCAAACCATATTCTTTGAGTCTCCCGACACAAAGTTTTCTAGTTGCACCATATAGATCATTTCATTAATGTCACCATTAAGAAACGTCGTCTTAACATCCATCTAATGTAACTCAAGATCAAAATGTGCAACAAGCGCCATAATTGTTCTGAAAGAGTCTTTCATAGAAACCGGAGAGAAAGTCTCTTTGAAGTCGATGCCCTCCTTCTGGGTAAAGCCTTTTGCTACAAGACGAGCCTTATATCTTTCTACATTACCATTCGAATCCCTTTTGGTTTTAAATATCCATTTACAACCAATGGATTTCGCACCTTTTGGTAATGGGACAAGATCCCAAACTTTATTGTCTTGCATAGACTCCTCATTCATCGCATCAATCCACTGTTGAGAGTTAGAACCCTACATGGCCTGATTAAAGTTGATTGGATCATCTTCCACCATTCCAATATCTTCCTCACGTTCTTGGAGAAATACTACATAATCATCTGGAATAGCACTTCTCCTTTCTCTCGTGGATCTCCTTAGTTCTTAAGGTTGTTGATTTTGTTCTTCTGGAATAATTACCTCATTCTGGATAGGGGGTTGTTCAACATTGTCTTGTTGAGGTTCCTGATTTCCTTCTTGATCAATGACAGGTATAGAAGCCTGCACATTATCATAAAGGATAGTAGGAATCGAAACCGATTCCTCCTCAAAGGCAATGTCTCTAACCTTATTTCTCCCCCCAAAATCAACATCCTCAAAAAATGTTGCAGTTCCCATTTCAAAAATTGACCTAAGTATGGGATCATAAAATTTGTAGCCCCTTGATTGCTCAGAGTAACCAATAAAGTAACTGCTCACTGTTTTGGAGTCCAATTTATTTTCATGTGGCCTATAAGGCCTTGCCTCAGCTGGACATCCCCAAATGTGAAAATGCTTCAAACTAGGCTTTTTGCCTGTCCAAAGCTCATAAGGTGTTTTGGCAGCTGCTTTAGTGGGTACTCTATTAAGAATGTAAGCTGCAGTCTTAAGTGCTTCTCCCCAGAGTGATTCTGGTAAAGTAGAATGACTAATCATACTCCTTACCATGTCTTTTAGAGTTCTGTTTCGTCTTTCTGCTACACCATTCATGCTAGGGGATCCTGGCATAGTGTACTGTGGGACGATTCCACACTCCTCTAGGAATTTAGCAAATGGTCTTGGATGTTGTTCTCCTGAGCCATCATATCTACCGTAGTACTCACCACCTCGATCAGATTTGACGCTTTTAATCCTTTTGTTGAGTTGATTCTCAACTTCAGCTTTAAAAGCCTTGAACACGTCCAGTGACTGAGACTTCTCATGAATGAGATATAGGTACCCATAGCGTGAGTAATCGTCTATGAATGATATAAAATATTGTTGACCATTCCAAGAAGCCGTAGGGAATAGTCCACAAATATCTATGTGGATCAATTCTAAGACGTTTGAAGTTCTGTTGGCACCTAACCTCTTAATTTTGGTCTATTTTCCCTTAATACAATTAATGCAGACACCAAAGTCTAAAAAATCAAGGGAATCCAAAATGCCATCAGACACAAGTCTTCCAATTCTATCTTTTGAGATATGACCCAACCGCTTGTGCCATAATAACGCCAAATTTTCTTTATTTAATATGCATTTAGTACCATGTGATTGCACATGCAAGGTTTCATTATATGATGCAAAAGTATCAAGCAAGTATAGGTTATCATATGCAGATAATGAACCAGTACCAATAACATTTGAATTCAACGAAAGACTAAACTGATTGTTTCCAAATGAACAATAATATCCAGATTTGTCCAACAAAGAAACAGAAACCAAATTCCGCCTAAAAGACGGTACAATAAAAGTGTCTTTCAAATCCAAATAATAACCAGTTCCTAATAATAACCTAAAAGTGCCTATTGCATCAACTTCTACCGACTTGCCATCTCCCACAAAGATGTATCTTTCACTATCATTTGGCTTTCGGTAACTCAGGCAACCCTGCATAGAAACACTTATGTGAGTAGTAGCACCAGAATCTAACCACCAAGTGTTTCTAGGTACTAAAGCTAAATTAACCTCAGAACAGACCAAAGTAAAATTTGTATATTTCTTTGCATGCCAAGGGTGATATTTGGCACAATCTTTCTTGAGATGTCCAGTTTTGTTACAAAAGAAGCAGCTGTCAATTTTCTGCTGCTGTTTCTTTTGTGCTGGACCCTTAGTAGCAGCTTTATATTCTTTCTTTCTTTTCTTGCCCTTATCTTTAGAGGTGCTTGCCAAGTGAGCACTTTAAGTTTTTTCTTGCTTCAACCTTTCTTCCTCTTGCACACAATATGAAATGAGCTCATTTAGAGACCATTTCTCTTTCTGGCAGTTGTAATTGACCTTAAAGTGACTGAACTGTGCAGGAAGCGAGATCAATACCAAATGCACGAGCAAGTCATCAGACAGCTCAAGCTTTAGTCTCTTAAGTTTAGAAGCAATATGAGATATCTCCATGATGTACTCCCTTATGTTCCCCTTGCCTTTATACTTCATTGAAATCAAGCTTTGCAAAAGCGTGCTTGTTTTAGCCTTATCGTTTTTAACAAAACGCTTTTCAATCTCGGCAAGGAACTCCTTGGCATTAGTTATCCCGTCGGATACTGCGCCCCTAAAGGCTTCTGGAATGCCGCGCTTGATGATCATGAGACTCATGCGATTTGAGCGATCCCACTTCTCAAAGTTCCTCTTTTTATCAAGTGAACTTTTAGCCGTAAGAGAAGCGGGTTGCTCAACCCTGAGCGCAAGGTCAAGATCCATGCAGCCAAGAACAATTAATATGTTCTCTTTCCAATCCTTGAAATTTGTTCCATTTAGCATAGGAATCGAATTTATGTTGGCAGATATAGTAGTAGCAGACATATTAGCTGTATTGAGAACAAAACAACCAAAGAAAACCATGCTCATATTAATAAACATAATCAATAATCAATAAATTCAAATAATGGTAAACCCCATCTCAAGATACCCAGCACAACATTAATATCAAGTCTTTGGACAGTAATATTAATTGTAAGTGGTACTCTTGTTGTAGTGATCAAACATTGACAATAACTCATGTCAAATATTAAGCGAATCTTTGGATTGACTTACTATTCACATGGAAACCTAATAATTGTCACATGTTTACCACCATAGGTGTATATGTAATTCTGCCAAATATTAGCCTTCTTTTGGGCCGACCAATGCCCGCATGAATAGATACATACACACAACCTTCTAATATTCAAAATTAAATAATTTCCACAAGAGAGGTTGCTTTGGCAACATGTTGCTTCAATTAAATTATTGTTGAATATTATATATCCAAAAATTATAATACCAAAATTTAAATTTAAATTGATTCCTTAATTAATTCTAGATTATCATAATTCAAAAAAAAATATACTAGCAATCCGCTACCTTTTTCCAATTATATATATATATGTGTGTGTGTACATACATATACATAACACGTATATATCATAGTAAAAGAAAAAGACGAAATCAAAAATCACGTTATGAAAATCGAAAACTACACTCCCAGGTTGCATGCAAAGATTAACTTTTCAACCTTTTTTTTTTTTAAATCAAAACCTAATTGTGAAGTTGCATTTGATCAATTTCACATGTCGAAACCGAAAACTGCACTTCCAGAAGGCTACATGTACAACAACAATGGGCAAAGGTTTGCTCTTCCCAAAAAAGTCCCTTTTTGAGTCTACCAGAATTATAATGAGAGCCAAGTCCTCTGGTTTTTTAAAGTTACAAAAGAAAGAAAAGTCAACCCTCAATTTTATTTTTAATTCAAACCAATCCAAGTTCCATATGCACACAAACACACTGTCACACGCGCACACACACATTCACATATATATATATATATATATATGGCCGCGGCGGCGGTCGAATGACCCAAAAAAAAATCAGAATAATGAACCAGGCATGATGGGTTCCGAGCAATTAAGCCATTCGGCCGTGGAGAGTTTTTTTTTTTTTAATTAAATCAACAATCACAATTGAAGAAACAATTAAGAATCAATTACGCAAACCCACAATCTGTTCGTACACAATTTCACAAATCAAAATCTGAAGTTGTGTGTTTACACATACAAGTACATATATAAGCGTATGAACAGATCAAAAATATACACCAATTGAAAACAGAATCTAAAAAAACATTTAATTCCAAAGTTTTAAACCCTAGTTATCAAATCTTAATCCATAAAAAAAATTTCTCAATGATTCAACATGAGTAGGCTCTGATACCACTTGTTGAAAATTTTATTCATATTGAATCATCAAGAAAATAAATTAATGCAGAAGCGTACTTGAATTCATGGTTGCAATCACGTGGTTCTTGATCTTCTAAGTCTATACGTAGGTTTCTTTTCCTTATTCTCTCTGACGATGGGATCTCAGATTGATTAGAAAACTCTTACGTATGACCTGGGGACCATAACCTATTTATAATAACTGTAGAAATCCTACTTCTATTCGGCCAATCATAAAATAGAAATATGAGCTTAGGTATCTACACATTAAAGGCCCATACAAATTGAGATGTTATAAAGCCCAAAACCTTAAGACCTTAACAGACCACTTTAAATGGGCTTAACCTTTATGATAGCCTATAACACACAAATAACATATTTAGCCCACAATTGATTATTTTTCCAACATATTATGCATTTCCATTCTAACTTGGAGCGCTTCTTTGGATTTAGGTGTTTCAATTTGAAGTAATTCAACATTCAATATGTTTTGATCCTGCTACGATTGAAGAGGTAAGGTCTGTAAACTTTTTTCCATTATTGAGATAACTTTTTATGCTCATTCTTATCAATCTCTATATATCATCATTATTTTCCATAAGTTGCTACTTCCAATTTCTATTTTACCACCAAACCTTCACAAAAGCATGAAAAAAGCTTATCTAATTTAATACAATCTAGTTTTATGGGGCAATGGAAGCAAATGAGTTTTATTTTGGTGAAAGAAGTTCTACGTGGAAAATATTTTCTGCGTGATATATAGGGTGTGTTTAGAGTTGTATAAAATTATATAAAATTATAAAAATTAATATCTCTTGTTTTGTGTACTGAGTAGAGAATTTAAATTTTATTGTCTTATAATTCGTATTTATAGAGATATGTAGAGTTTTGTATTATTTTGGTTAACTCCAAACACAACCATGATATGTTGAGCAAGCATGTTAGTTAGATGTCCCGTGGCTTTGGACAAATGTTTACGGTATCACCAAAGTATTGCTGATGAATGGAGGAATCATCCAATATGCACAAGGTAAAAATCATAATGGAGGTAGAACCTAAAATTAATCAAGGATTTCCCCCCCATGGTTTTAGTGCATTGTTTGAAAATTTATGAACAATTGTTCGGAACTATGGGCTTAGAGGCATTGTCTATCTGGAAATAACGATTTTGTTGCCTTCCATTTCTGGAAGAGTCGGTGATATTTGTGTTTGCATTCACCCCTGTTGCCTTCCATTTCTGTACCCGAAGCTCTCTGTAGCATTGACCCCTGTAGAGAATTCCATGGAAAAATTTTGGGCTGGAATAATCTAGCGATGAAGTCTGGCATGTGAGCCTGGCGTAGTACTCTGTCCTTTTGCAATTTGGTAACCACCACTGGGTCCCTCAGTTACTCTTTCAGGTCCTGCAAAATATCACACAGGACGACACCGGCCAAGGCACAATTGCTTCAGGGTTCGTGTCGAGGAATGAGTTGCTAAAATTTCATGTGGTTTAGCAACGGTCCCCCACCAAACATTAACAACTTTTGTGAACATGAGAGGGTTCCTTTCAGCCAATGGCATGTCCTTATCAGACGGCAATTGTCCGGCTCTTCCGAAGCCACTTATACTGTCCTTCACGTGAAGTTGTTTTACATGTTAGGATCAACACAGATGGATGGCAACCCAAAGATCTCTTCTTTATCTTTGCCTTTTTAAATGGACAGTTTTAGTCCATTTGGTTACCCCTCTTTATTCCTCTAATTGTTTGTGAAAATTAGAGGAGGGTTATATTTGAAGGGGTGGAAAAAAGATGCAAGGTGTGCCCGCAAGAGAGCAGGAGCTCCAAAAAAGAGCTGTGAGTCTGTATTGGGGTTGTGGCAAGGGCGAACAAGAAAGTGAGCTGGGGGAGTGAAGTTGGGAGGGTAAATTTTTCTCCTCCGATGTAACTATTTCGATGTAATATAGTGGAAATACGCTTAGCTTCTCCAGTCTATTGCTGAACCACATTAAATATTGTGTTTTTATTTGATTTATTTTTCTAAACATTTTTCCGATCCCAACATTATAGTACTCTTCAAAACATGATGACGAAAGAGACATGGAGTAGGGCATTAATTCTGCAAGTAATATGAATCTTTTGATTCACTCTAGTAGCAAGAATTTTCCCATTAGTAACCTTCCATTGTTAATTAACTTGCAGGTGCAAATGACAACTTAGTACAAGCACTGATATTAGAGACAGCAGAGACAGAAGACAGAATGCAGGGCTGGATCAGTTGTATTCTCTCGCATAAATCTTACATACAAGTATCTTATCAGCAGACACAAAATGCAGTTCCAAAATAAGTTAAATAACAACAAATATTATGTAATTTCCCAAAGCATTACTTCCATTAATGTCTTGTTAGTAAGATTTATTTTTAAGATTGGATTGAGAGTCGAATTTCTTGCTGCAGAGACATCTTCTACTAGATGCGCACTTCTTTGCTGCTAGATTCTTTCCAGAAGTTGGCTGGCAGTCCTTGCTTAGGAATTGGGAATGGGCCATAGTCAATCCCACTTTGTGAACCCGCTAAAATTTCATGTGGTGTAGTTCGGGTCCCCCACTAAACATTAACAACTTTTCGTGAACATGAGAAGGTTCCTTTCAGTCAATGGCATGTCCCTATCAGACAGCAACTGCTAGGCTCTTCCGAAGCCACTTATGCTGTCCTTCATGTGAAGTAGTATTACATGTTAGGATCAACCCAGATGGATGGCAACCCAAAGATCTCTTCTTTATCATTGCCTTTTTTAATGGATAGTTTTAGTCCATTGGGTTACCCCTCTTTATTCCTCTAATTGTGTGCGCAAATCAGAGGAGGGTTATATTTGAAGAGGTGGAAAAAAGATGCATGGGGTGCCCGCAACAGAGCAGGAGCTCCAGCTAGGAGCTCTAAAAAAGAGCTGTGAGTCTATATTTTGGGTTATGGTGAGAGAGAATTGGGAGGGTAAATTTTTCTCCTCTGGTGTAACTATTTCAATGCAATATAGCGGAAATACGCTTAGGTTCTCCAGTCTGTTGCTGAACCGCATTAAATAATGTGCTCTTATTTGATTTATTTTTTTGAACATTTTTCCGATCCCAACATTATAGTACCGTTCAAAACATGCTGACGAAAGAGACATGGAATAGGGCATTAATTCTGTAAAAAATGTGAATCCTTTGATTCACACTAGTAGCAAGAATTTTCCCATCAGTAACCTTCTACTGTTAATCAACTTGTAGGTGCAAATGACAACTTGTGCAAGTGCTGATATTAGAGACAGCAAAGAGAGAAGATAGAATGCAGGGCTGGATTAGTTGTATTCTCTCGCACAAATCTTACATACAAATATCTTATTAGCAGACATAAAATGCAGTTCCAAAATAAGTTAAATACCAACAAATATTATGTAATTTCCCGAAGCATTACTTCAATTAATGTCTTGTTAGTAAGATTTATTTGCAAGATTGGATTGAGAATCGAATTTCTTGCTGCAGACACAATCTTCTGCTAGATGCGTACTTCTTTGCTGCTAGATTCTTTCCAGAACTTGGCTGGCAGTCCTTGCTTAGGAATTGGGAATGGGCCATAGTCAATCCCACTTTGCGAACCGACCACTTCCCACCTGCAATCAAATGTCATAAGACACAAGCAAAAGGAGCCTTGTCAAGATGAATATTTTTTGAACTCTCAGCAAACATACTCTCCCTAATTCTATAATCTGCTTCCACTTTTCTTATTTTCCGTCCATTCAATTTATTCAAGTGGATTTTGTAAGTCCTTATGACTGCCGTGTATTGAAAAAATCAGCTATATATTTCTCAGTTTATTTTAGTTTAGGGGTTCAGATTTTCTAATTATTGTCTAGTTGGGAATACACCTCAAACTCCTAATCTTATCATATAAGAGTTCAAACTGGGAAGGGCGCATTCTGCCTGAAATAGATATGTGAAATAGTCTGCATGCACCACCAAAGAGGTGGTATGAACATTCCTCCAGAAGTGGATAAAACCCTCATTTGGCAGGTAAGAAAATCCCTCCACACCTTAAATTACATTTCTTTTCTCTTTGTTAATCAAACACAATGATTTCTGTGTTTGGACATTTTCTCTGTGTATTGCTATAAAGGAGACTATGGATAGTCAATTGTTCTTTCTTTTAAGGCAGAAGAAAATTTTGGTTTTCATTTTCATACCTGAACTTGGTAGCTAGATGGTGGACTAAAATGAACGCCTCCAGTTTTGCAAGCTCAGTTCCTGGACAAGCATGCCCTCCATTTCCAAATGGAAAAAACGTATTTGGTTTTGGGGCAACCTAAATCCATCATAAACAGGAATAATAACATAAGAAAACCCCTAAAGCTGTTTTTTAGCTTTTCTTCACAGAGAGAAAAAAGAGGGGGAGCTAAAAAAGAGAGGGAGCTAAAAGCTAATGGACACTTGACAGCTCCATCATCACATACCTCAAACCTTGATGGATCAAAATTCTTGGGATTTGGGAAGAATTCATGGTTGTGGTGAATGTTCCTGAACAATGGCATCACCTTCCAACCTTTAGGAATTAGGTACCCTGTCAAGTTTATCAATCCCATTTGAGTGTCAATCATATTAGTGAAAGAAATCAAAAGAATTGGTTACATCATTTTCTTAAGTATTTTGTCCTGGGGGTACTTGTCATTCAATTTTCTTTAAATCCTTACCTTCGTATTCTACATCAACCACTGCCTCTCGGAAGGTGAAAGATATGACGCTTGATATCCTTAAGCTCTCCAATATAACCTGAATTTACAATTTGATATAGTTTAGAAGGCATTCTCCAAGAATATGCTTGTGATCAAAACATACAAGACCCAGGGGTGGACCCATATGGAGCTCGGTGGGGGAATCGCCCCTGCTCATTTGGAAATTGTATGTACCTAGCCTCCCCCCTCTTCCCCCTTGTTTTTTGTTTGAACAAAAATAAACTTCCAGTATTTTCGCGCGCAAATGTACAAGAGCAATCAAATAAAATTATTTTGAGTTTTTCCAAAATTATGCCTATAAATTTTATTACATTACCATAATTACCTTTAAAAACCGAATTTTATTACAAAACAACATTTTTCTTCTCTCTCAATTAATCCACTATAGGTATTTTTCACCTCCCATTGATCATAAATCCTGGATTTGCCTCTCGCTACAAGAGTGTGGGAGCACATACCCTATGTGTAAGAGGCATATTCCCAATTTGAGACCACGTCAAGGGCCTGTTTCCTCCATCATTTAATTCATATATCCCCTTTTGCTCTGCCTGTAATAAGAGAAACAACACAACTCTCTGTACCTTCTTGAAGGGAGAAATCAAATTTGTAGAACATCTTCTGAATTGTTACCTCAACAGCTTCTCGAAGCATCTGGTCATCATGGAGGTACTTGAGAATCCATGTGAGGGCACTAGCTGTTGTGTCCTGGGCAGCAAATAAAACCCCAACGATATTGTCGGCAATTTGGTCGTCAGATAAGGTCTGCCCCCTTGCATCTTTGAAGTTCAACAAACGACCCAAGAGATCCTTCTCCAGTAGTCTTTTCTCCTTTCTCTCACAGATTATCTCGCTTACTATCTGACCAAGCCTTTTCCTCGCCTTTCATTATTTATCATGAATAGAAAATTTAGAGAAGCAGTCAGTTTGAAAAGACTTAAAACAGAGATTAGAGAGATGACTAATAATGACAGAGACTAGAACTTCTCTTACCAAGATTGCTTTGTTATATGCAGTTCCCGGCGAGTTGATTGGGAAAGAATTGTAACCCTTGTCCATTATGCAGTAGTTCTCCTTGAGCTCTTCCCTGTACTTACCCTCCAAATGCCCAAACACACGGAGAATGCCGACTTCGAATGAGAACTGCAGTGGATTATTGCAATTTGTATTTATTAGAAAAGCATATTTGAAAAGAAGAACAATAATGGAGATCCCAATTAGGGCAGTTAAACGAACCAAGCTTGATTTGTGTTTTGACTTGCTTAAGTTTGCTCGAGATCGGCTTGTTATTTAATCAAGTCAAAGTTTGAGCATCAAGCTTGGCTAAATAAACTTAAATACGTGAAAAATAATCAAATCATTGAACTCAAAAGTTTAACAAGTCATGTTTGAACAACTTATTACTTGACTCGGATCAATTTATTTTAATATTTATTTATTTATTATTTTTTTTGGGAAGTACGTTTTAATGTTATTAGAATTTAAAGAGCACGCACTAAAAATGAAACTCTAAGCCTGTGAAGTAGGATGTGGAAAAAGACAGTATAATCCAACCTCATTTGATAAATTAACTGAGTTTCACATAGAGGGCTTGTTGTGATAAATAATAATTAAAAAAAAATGGAAATCTGTATATAATCTGTATATAAACTGCTGAGCCAAACAAATTAACCTTCTTCATCTCATGGAAGGTGCTGATGACCTCTGCACTGGCCCATGACTCCAGAGCAGAAATGGCTATGGTTTCAATATCGGGAATCAATTTTCCAATTGCTTTTGGAGATAGCGAGCTCTGGACCAGCTTCCTCAGGTTACTGTGGTAGTCCCCTTGGTGGAAAAACAGCGCAGAAGGGCCGATCATCCTCTCCTTACTTCTGGGGAATGTAGGCTTGAACAAGTGAGCCTGAGTCACCAACACAAAACGTGCGGCCTCAGGGCTAGCCAGCATCACACATGGGCAGCCAAGTACGTGCGTTTTGAATATGTCTCCGTGCCTGAATAAAAATTACAACAATAACGTGTTAAAATCTATTAGAAGCAAAAAGGTTGGAGAGAAGAATTTAGTACATATATAGCTTTTAAATTAAGGCAGTGTTTGTTTACTTTCTTTGCCTTCTAGCAAAGAAGTCATTTGGGTCTTGAGAGTAGAGCTGGAGAGTCTCTCCTATACATGGCCACCCCATTGATCCTGGGGGAAGCTCCGCCTTTTGTTTCGGCTTCCTCTTTTGTTTCTTTGAAAAATAATATGAGAAGAGAGTAGAGAGAATGAGCAATATATATGTATAAATAGACATGCTCTCCACAAAATGTATTAGCCCTTTCTCTCTGTAGCGTTCTCCTTCTCTATGTCAATGTTGATGCTAATGCCTATGCTTGAGTTTTTTGATGCTGCAGGGGTAAGGTATAGTTCGGGGTGAAATGGTGGATGTAGTGATGGATGTTGCTCAATCGAACTAAGTCAATGGAAAGGAGACAGTGGGCAGGTATTTTTATAGAGGGGAGGGGAGAGAGTTGGATGTGGATAGAGACAATTTTTTGGGTATTTGAAAGGAATTTTTCTAAATGGTTTGCAGTGGTTGTCCTAATGTTGGTGGGATTAAATTTCACAAAGATAAAAGCAGCGAGTAAAAGTAAAAATAGGACTAGTTGGAAGTAAAAACAAAAATAACAACGTATTGAGCATACACACAAAAAAAAAGTAACCAGTGGAATACTTGTTGATCTATCATTGGAAAACAACAAACCCAAAAAAATCTATTTTAATTATAACACAATGATTACCAAATAATTTTGGTTTTACTTTGTGGTGTATTTTTAAAATTCGGTACCATTTTCCACTCATGTAAATATCTTACATTGTGTTGATTGGTGTTATCAATAAAGGGTTTGTTGGATATATTTGAGGATTTGTAGTGTGAATATGAACGAAGAAAATAATAAGAAAGTAAGAAATCAATACAAAGAATTTAACATGGTTCGGTTAGATTACTTACATCCACAATGGTTAGAATATTTTTCTTATTAACTTCAAAATCCTTATAAGATTACATAGTACAGAATACATATATATAGACCAAAACTCTAACCCTGTCAATAAGACAAAAATACCCTTACCACACCGTGGGGAGCTACACCTTCGCACCCCCCACACAACACATGTACCCCAGCAGAGGAGTTTCCTACGCTCTACTCCGCTCCGTTACGCATCGGCCCACTTACTACACTCCGCTACGTTCCGTTTCGAAAACTCCTTATTCTTTCCTAATTCTTAAGTCTGAATATGAAACTACATATCCCAACAGCATTGAATTTGGTATTTTCGTTTAAAAAATTTTCAATGTCTGGTTATCCTCTAAACATGCAATTTCTTGATGAGTTTTGTTTGATCACGTCAATAGATTCAGCCGAGGACAAGTTACATTAATTCTGTATGGTATCTTTTATTAGTGAATGTGGTGGTAGTAGGACTTCAGCTTGGTACTCCTTATGTTGTACAAGGCTTGGAAAATTGATTTCCTTCCTGTCTGTTAATTAAGTCGATACGACAATGAAAGGAAAAATGTGCCTTGGGGAACTAATTATTGGTTAAGCACTCACATTGTTGTTAGATAATTAATGCACAGTAGCTTATAAATGATAAGATGGGAAAGGCATGCACGACTACTACATAATAAAAGGTCAATTCGGATAAATTAGAACCCTACAATATAATTTAAGTCGAATCATCATGAAGTATATATACTTTATAATAGATACCGTATTTGTATAAGTATATATAATTTATAATGGATGCCGTATTTATATCCAATATGTATTCAACATATATTTTCTGAACATATATACCGAAATACTTGTTAGATAAACTGTATAGTATATCAAATTATTTTATCAATATTTGTTCAAATATACGATGAAACAAGTTTACAAATCATAAAATGTTCTACCTCTAATTTCAAATCATATTTATATCTATATTTGCATCATTTCTATATCTTATATCCGTACTTCTTAGATTACCAGAGCTCATATTCACTTAATCAATTGAAGAGTTTACTAGATAAATTTAACTGGAATCTTTTAGATATATATCAAATTCATGATCCTTGTCCATAAATACCGGGATGGCTTTCATCTTTAATGTACTTAGTGGTCTAACTATTGTAGTCAATATTAAGACAGAAACCAAGGGAGGGGCCGACGTTCAGAATTGTGGTCCAACAAATTGTAAAAAAGGCAACCGAGGCATGTTTTAATAATAATCTAAGACAATTTGTTGAAAGAAGAAAGTGGCCAAAGATGGTTGCAAAAACAACTCTGTTCTTCCGCAAAATGTCACTTACCTTCCCCGCACAGGTCCGTGACCCTTATGACTGATCTCTCTGTAGCATTATCTTTTCAATTTCCCCCCTTGCTTGTATGAATTGTATTCACTAGTGGAAAAGCTTATTTGCCTTTTTTTTTTTTTTTTACCTTTTTTTTTCCCCCTCCTCGAAGTAGGGCGCACACTAATTAAAGTGGGGGAATTATTCTAGAAGTTGTGGAAGCGATTAAGATAAGACTCGTCGGAATATGGTATAGAACACGTGCCTGGTGGGTGAATATTCTTGGATTTGTGATTAAGAAAGCACAAATCATAACTGAAACCCCCTTGAATGATGCATGATTGTTATTTAATACCAGCACCAGTCTTCTTTCTAGTTGATAGTTTTAAAAAACGGCAACTACAAGTATAACGTAATGAAAATAATAATAATAAATATAACTGGTTGAAATAAGAAAAAATAATTTTACAAGAATAGAGGAGTTTAAAAATATTACGTAACGATCAATTTTTAAAACTATGTTTTACTTATCTTAAAAAATATATATATATACTTTGATAATATGTCCTAGTGTTTATTCAGATTGGATGTGTGATGCCAAAGGTAAAAGCATTGGGTAGGTTGCAGACAGGCATGGAAGACCTCACGTGCTAGAGTTCTTCACTAGGTTTCCATAACAGGGCATAGCAATACTACCAATCAGCTCGTAGGGAAGTGTGGTCCTGCTTGTTTGAATATCGCTTTCTACCAAACTAGACGGCATTTGGCATGGGTTAATAGGAGATAAATGTTACTATATTAGAATTTTACCCTACTTTAAAATAATTTAAATTGATTAATATTTTAGAAAATTAAAAATCTATTTTACCCAATGGGTTAATCGTGCAATTTTCATCTTATGAATGTCAATTGGACAGAAAACGTCGAAATTAATGGAATTTAAAAATATTCACGTAATCTCCAAGATGCTCTTAGGTTTTTACCAATTGTATATTAAGATAATACCACAATTGTCCCACATCGGATGGTGTTAAGAACTGAGATAATTTATAAATACTTTTATCTCTTCTCTTGACACAATGCATTTTAAAGTCATGCAAATATTAAATTTTAAAAAAATTTCAAAATTAAGCGTGCTTTAGTGCGAGAAGTATCACGATGAGTGACTCCCCTGAGAAATAGCTGGCCAAGTCTCTTTGGAAGCAGTTGGTCAAACTCAAAGCAGATAATGACAATATCTATTTGAAGCCCCTCAAAACAGTTGACCAAGCCCAAAGGACAAAGTGAACAATATCTGTAAAAAGAATCTACGATTTATTAACATATTAATTTATAATTTTTTAAACTCGGTTTATTAACATATCAATTTATAATTTTCTAAAATTCACGACTCTTTCTCTGCAAACACACTCTTCATCTCTCTAAAAACTCTCTATAGCCTACTCTTTTCACACACCAAGATGTATCTCTCTCTATAAACCCACTCCCTCCTTTTAAATTTCTTTCAAACCCACTTCTTTTTAGGAACTTCCGTGTTCCCTTGTAAAACCATTTCCTCAATCTACAATATCTCGCCTGTCCATTTGCCTGTCCACTTTCATATTGCTTGAAAATTATGCACTTTCTCCACAAAATCACTATATCCCTCCATAGAAATCCCTTTTTCTCTCTCAAGAAATTTACTTTTCCCTCTCTCTAAGGACTCATCATCTTTATTAACTCTCTAATCGATCGTTCTATAGAAAGTCACGTACTCATTCTACAAAGTAACTCCATCTCATATTGGAACTCTCAACCTTACTCTCATGTGGCATGAGAGCTATCCTCCTTAACAAATCAACTCCATCTCTCCCTGTAAACCACCTCTCTCGATCTGCAAAGCCAATTCCCATCTCTTTAAAAGCCCGCCCTCTTTGCAAACAGACCTCTCCATAGAAAAAAAATCATATATTATTTTATTTTTATTATTTTAAACAAGTGAAGAAATACTACTTTATTTTTAACATTTTCAAAATAAGACAAGTGATGGAGATAGTTCGTTTCCTCTGTTTGTCTCCCAACCATCTAGCCCAAATAGTACCAGAGCATTTGTTTTTCATTGAAAATGTAAAAATGTAGATTGTCCAGTTGATATTTACGTAATGACATGATGTTATGAAATCAAAATTGAACCATAAAAGTAGTGGCGGATATAGGGGTGGTTTAGTGGGGTCAATTACCCTCACTTATTTTTTAAAAAAATTAATTATATATATTTTTATAACATTGTCCTCCCTAAAATATTTTTTTTTGACCACTATTTCAGTTTATTCTTACTTGCCTCCACCTCATCCCATTCCCATCCCACCCATACCCAATATGCATTTATCATTAAAATCTTGAAAATCTGTTTATCTTTTCCGTTTATCCAACTTCAGTATTATTTTTATTATTTATTTTTTTATTTTTTATCATTAATCTAATTTCATATCTTTTTATTTAGATAAGAGTTATTATTTGTTTGAATAGACTTTTTTATGATTTATTTTTTTTATCCATCTTTAAAATTTTATTTTTATCATTTATCATTACTTTAATTTTTTGGATGGATTTTATTATTTTTTAGATATTTTTTTTAGGATTTATCATTTATTCAATTTCAATTTTTTTAGATATGTCTAATCAATCTTTTACATACGTTTTATCAAATATTCTGTCTTAAAATTTTTAGATTCAACTTTGCCCCCACTTACTACTTTTTCTATCACTGCATAAAAAAGCAATCTCGTTTCCAATTATACAACAAGGGATCCCAATATTTTTCCTTATTTGAGGGGTTAAAAATATTAATTTTTCAAAAGGAAAATGTGTAAAAGATTTAGGGATAAAAGGTTAAACTTTAATCTCATAATTTTTACTCAATTATTTTTTAACTCCATACCAAATCCTATGGTATAAGGGAATAGAGTAAAATTTTAATTCACACTAATTCACATACTATTATTTTATCCAATTTCTTCAAATAAAGTAATATTCTCATTAAATATACTAAACAAAATAAATGGAATGAAAATGAGAAAATTGGACATTCCATTCAGTTTCATTATTTTATACTAAGCAAGTTGTAAGCATCGTTCCTTGTGCGCAGTGGCATACCTATAAATTTTTTTTGGTCGAGGCCAGCCCAATGTACACTGATGATAAAAGAAATCCACAGGTCAAAAATAATGCAAAAATTGAAGGTTTGAAATAAAATTATACAACAAAATAAAAAGAGTAAAAAAAAACGACAATCTTTCCTAGATTTTATTTTATTTTATTTTTCATATCTAAATAAGAAATGAAATAAATACAAAATTTACATTTCAAAGTTTCATTGCTGAATGTCAAGTCATAAGAGGCTAAAGGCTTCGTTTAGAATCACAAGCTAGTAAATGCTAACTAATAGCTGTTACAATGGCAGACCAAATTTACTATCTTATATTTTAACTTTCCTTTAAATTTCAAGGGCAAAAATGTCAAATTAATCAAAATAAAAATCTACTTAAAAAAAAAAGTTATCTTTTTTTTTTCCAAACACAGAAGTAGCGAACTTATTTTTATTTAGATAGTACTTTTCTTTTCAAACCAAGCCTAATTAAGCCCCGTAATCTACTCAAACTATTTGAAAGTTAAAATGTTGTTAGCAGCCTAGCTGTCTATTCTTTTATATTTTTGACTTTGTAAATTGAGTATCAATTATTACACAACGTACATAACATACATAATATTTTTAGAATTTAATAAGGTTAATTTTGAAATGTATGGGCAAAAAGTTTTTTTTTGAGGGGGGGGGGGGGGAGGGGGTGTTGGGGGGTTTGCTGTGGCCCTGCTATACCTCCCTTGTATACGCCAATGCTCGTGTGTTCTCTTCCAAAATTAGGTCAACGCCTACAAAGGCAAGATAAACAATAATACACACTGGCATGAGCAAAAGGGGCTGTCCAATTCAGGCCTCCTTGTGGTTTAATTACGCAGGCTGTATTGAATCGGTGCTCTGATTAAGAGACCATTTCCTTCTTGAGATGGGGCAGCTTACATTTTGCAAAGAATGGTGTCTCGAGGAAACAAGAATGGGGATGGTTTACTTACCAAAAAAAAAGAATGGGGATGGTTTTTGTTTACTAGAAAATACTAGGAACATTGGAAAGCCTGGTACTACAACAGAACCTTATTTTAATTTTGACATCATATAGAATTTTATTTATTTTTTTAAAGTGCGTGTTAAGAAAAAAAAAAAAAAAAAAAAGAAGAAGAAGAAGAAGAAGAAAAGAAAAGAAAGAAGGGGTTTTGACAGAGGCTATAATGATGGCATTGGGAAAGTGAAACAATTTGTATTGAAAGTATGTCTAGTGTTTTTTGACAATTGACGGAGAATATTAATTTTATAATTAAATGTTTTTATTACGCAGAGAGAATTGAACTCAATCCCTCGTTTAAGAAGTGAATTTTTGTTAACTAAGCTAGCTATAGAGGTTAAATAATTATTTAAAAACCCTAAGAATAGTTGACATGAGATAAATTTTACTTGCAAATTTGGGTAGGTTAACGAGACAATGAGTAATTAGATGTAGCAATTACAACTTGAATTTATAAATCTATTCAATTATTAATTATTTAATGGAGTGTAATACTATTCTTACTAGCCCTCATACTCTCTACATAGGGTAGTCATCTAGTGCAAGTCAAGAAACAAGCATATGGGGGAGGTAAAGCAGTCTCCTGGTCCCCCCCCCCACACACATATATATATATTTAAACATTTCTCTAGGTAATGGGAAGAAATTTCACTCTTATTTGATAAAATGCTAGAAAATATGCTTCAAACTAAAAAAATAATTAAATTTTAAATATGAATTCACAGCTTTGAAATAAGTTGTATTAATTCGCCCAATAATAACCTATTATTGAATACTTATAATTGGGTTTTATCCATTTAATCACAAGTCGTTATAACCCGAGCTAAACCTATCCAAACCCGCCCATTTGTCATCTATACCAGTAACTAAATAGGAGAATTCTAAATGGAAAATGGTATTTGTTGGTACAAAAAATATACTGAATACGTGGCACCATCCCTGAACATATCTCATGCTTGACCTCATCAATTTAGCTCTAAAGTAGAAAGTATGAATGTTGATTTAAATGCAACCATAAATGCGGTATTTTAATTAATTCAGTTCATTTATTGCAATATCGTTAATTTAGTTAGTTCCTTAGTTGCTTAGTGATAGATATGAAGTGACAGTTGAAATGTCCAAATATCACATTAACTGCCACTATGAAATTTATCACACGCATTAATGCAAAATAAACCATCAATGTACATTGGAGGAATATAATAATGGTATATATCTAATCATTTCTCTTTCATTTCATTCATTTCTTGGCCTATAAATAGTCCACAGGGTGCATTAAGTAAGATACACTCACTATTATCAATTGAATTGTTATACTTTAAACACTTAATCTCCTAAACCGTTACTAACTTTAACTATCGAAGAGTCCTCGGTTGGGATCCTTTCTTGTCATTCTCGTTGACATTCTTTTATTTTATAGACCTTTTCAGGTGAGTTCAATTAACGTGGTGGCAACACGTAAGGGTTTTTTTTATCACTGCACATTTGGCGCCCACCGTAAGGCATAATTCAGTTCCTCACTATTTCATAGTTTCTAGTAGATTTAACGAGGATGGCAACTAAAGGTCACGATTTACCCCCGTTGAAACACTGGCACAGAGAATGTTCTAAAGGCACAAAGGCAAAAGGAGACTTCGTTATCTATAAAGACCCCAACAAAAGTGATAAAGAAACAGCTACAAATTATTGATGATCTTTCTAATCATGATAAGTTAGGAAGTGATTCAGATAATATAAAACAAAAAGGATCAAAAGAGTATGAGACTAAATATGAAAATCTACAAGAGGCAAAAGATCGACGAAAAAATGACCAGCCTGAAGAAAGGTAACCTAACACCTAGAAAGAAATGGGTAGTGGTTCAGGCGTTATAATTGGCAAAAATCTTGTGAAAACACATTCAGTTTAGAGATCACAGGTCCCTTGCCAGGAACCAACACGATTGCAGCGAAATGAGAGGCCATCTAAGTATCAACATAAAGATGAAGCCCCCAAATGCAAGCATGCAAACCAAAGAAAGTACTGTGGTGAAAGTGATATTCTATTTTGCAGCAGCCTAGTAAAGAGGAAGTCAAAGAAATCCAGCAAAAGTAAGGTGGTGGAGAAACCACAATACACAGACTAGAAAGGTTCAGAGTTGACTACTCGCATGATGGTGAGGAAGGCATTGTGAAGGATCTCGACATCTCCATTCATAGACAACATATGTGAATCGAACTCGTTGAAGAAGTTTATTACCCCCCAATTTACCATTTACAACAAGAAACTAGAGCCTCTTGCACATTACCAACATTACATGTAAGCCATGATGTTATAGAACTGGAATAATGTGCTCATGTATCATGTGTTCTATCCAGTTTTATAATACAGCCTCATAATAATTTTGTAGATTGCCTTCAAAAGTATAAGCTTCTGGAAGAAATTATTAGAGGAGTTTGTTACTAAAATTTTAGGGAATGCCAAACAATCTAAATCTGTAGATGTCTTGCTTACTTTGAGGGGAAAAGGCAATAAAAGCCTGAGGGGGTATTCTAGAAGTTACGTGGAGTTATACAACGAGGTGAAAGAATGCACTGAGTAGCTGGTGGTGCCATCATTCAAATTGGGATTGCAAAAAGGTAATGAGCTATAGTTGTCTCTGACGAAAAAGCTAGCTGCAAACATGTCCAATCTTATGTGTTGAATAGAGAAGTATACAAAGAATGAGGACAAGATGGAACAATCTAACCAAAAAGAGTCTAAGCCTTTTGGATTAAAGAAGGGAATGAAACAAGGGAAAGAGAGAAAATGTGATACAAGGAAGCCCACTTATAAGGCTATCAACATAGTTTTCAAAGAATTGATCTATAAAATCCTTCCTCAGATTAAGAATAAGAATTATTTCAAATGGCTGAGAAAGATGCCTGAAGACCCGAATAAAAATTAAAGCATGAATTATTGCATATTACAGAGATCGGGGACATCGAGCTAGAAACTGTAGATTTTGTGGTACTATATGGATGAGTTGGTAAACGATGGACATTTGAAGCAATTCATTAATAAAACAAAGACCCGAGTAGAAGTGGATCAATCCTAAGCATACAGAGGAGAGCAGAGATGAAAGAGGCAAGCGATGGAGGAAATTGAAGACATTGAAGAAAGAGAGTAACCTTAAAGGTGATGCTTAAGGAGAGACATTGAAAGGGCACCAGTTATTCACATTATTCACAAGTTGACCCAACCACAAGGTATTATTGCTTGTCCCCAAGCTGAAATTCAAAAGGTTGGTCAAGCTAGTGAAGTACTGAAGGTTGCCAATACCCCAAGAAAATGACTAAGGTAAAGTGATGCTAAGGGTATCTCATTCTATAAAGATGACACTCGAGGCTACAACATTCACACATTGATGCACTGGTGGTCACCTTAAAGATGTTCCAAATCTGAAGTACAGAGAATTCTGGTTGATGCAGGAAGTTCTACGAAGATGATATTACTTAAGCTTGTTTAAGCTAGGATTGATAAAGAAAGACCTGGAGCTAACCAATTGCCCACTGCTCAGTTTCAATTCTGCCTTAGTTTGGCCCTTAAAGAGAGTTATTATCCCAGTTCAGGCCAACCCAATGAAGTAAAAAGTGGAGTTTATAGTTGTGAATGCACCATCTTCTTATAATGTCATTATAGGAAGATTGTGGATTCATATGCTCAAGGCGGTCTCCTCAACTTATCATTAAGTTTTCAAGTTCTCATATGGGGATGAAATTAGAGAGATTAAGGGGGCTAAGACATCTCGAAAAAGTGTTTTACTGTAGCCTTGAAGTCCAAAACCTTACTTAAGCAGGTGCAACTAACAAAGTTACAAGAAGATGCCCTCAAGATAGATGATGTTGGGGGCAATCTATAAATATATATATATATATATATTCATAAAAGAGTTGGAGAAAGTTAATATTGGCCTGGTGGAGGATGACCGATTTTTTCTAATTGGGTCCAACCTAGGAGCAGCTGAGAAGTTGAAGCTGACTGAGATGCTTCTCAAAAATATTGGCACATTTGCTTAGACTACTCAAGAAATGCCAGGTATTTATCCTGAGGTTTGAGTCATAAATTAAATGTTAACCCTAGAATGAAAGTTTTAGTATAAAAGGCAAGGAGATCTATTCTAAAGCATGTAGAGGAAGTTATTAAAGAAGTTGGAAGGTTATTGGAAGCTAAGGCTATCTAGGAGGTGTCATACCTCAAATGGTTAACCAAAGTGAGAAGTGGAGGGGTTATGTTGACACAAACTTGAACAAAGTATGCCCTAAGGATCCATTTCCACTTCCCAAGATTGACTAGATTATGGATTCAACTACGAGAAGCTCTAAGATGTCTTTCTTAGATGCCTACAGATTGTATCATCAAATTCCAATGCATCAATCAGATAAGGAGAATATCTTATTTATCACTCCAAAGGGAATCTATTGTTATAAAGTGATGCCATTTGATCTCAAAAATGCTGCAGCGACAAATTTGTTTGGGCAGACAGCAGCAAATATGGTGTTCAACACCTTAAAGTTGCACTCTAAACTATCTTGTTCTGATTTAGTCCATGATTGAAAAGGTTTTGTGGCTGTCTTACTATCAACTCTATGAGTGGGCTCTTCCCATCCTTGCATGATTGCTATCCAAACTCTATAGTTTGCTAATAAAAGATAAGCTTGTATTCATACTTTCCAGCATGAATAATTTAATCATCGAGCCACAGGGATCTAGTCTCGAGCATCCTTCACGGGGTGGATCCCTCATTCAGATTTAAAGAAGATCACACTCTAGATTAATTAGTGAACATGCTTTATATGAATTGAAATTTTCAAATCACTCTAGATGATGCAATCACACACAATAAATAGAATATACAAAGGCACCAGAAAATATAAGGAAAATCCTATCCACAGAAAACCTCAAAACGATTTTCAGTATAAAATTACGTTACAAGACTCTACTTAAACTCTCTATGACTCCTTGCACGAATTCTTTCAAGCTCTTGCTCGACTGCTCGATACACCTAGACTCCTAAGAAAGTACACCTTGGAATCCTCTAAGACTTACAGACTCAAGAATGAATAGAACAAAGAGAAACACAGTTTAGCTTTCTTATAAAATAATTATCTCTCTTAAAGACTATAAAATATGCTCTCTTTTAATTGTGTATATTTTATATTGTATACAGATGCAGATTTATAAAAAAACTAAAGACCTAATTTGATTAGGAAATTAAATCTTCAGTAGATTTGGCAGGTCAAACCTTTGGATTCCCTACGAGGTTCACTATCTAGGGGTTGAACCCTCCCTTTACTACCATCCTACTTGTGAGGCTCACTTTGGTTGGATTTTTCATTCTTCATTTAGTTTCTTTCATTATTTAAGTTTGCATCTTCAATATATCAGCAATACTTTAGGGAAACTCAATCTTTTTTTAATTAAAAACTTGAATCATTTTTTTATTCTAATTAGGAAATTTGAATCCATATCTAATAGGAAATCTTGTCTTTAATTGCAAATTTAATTCTTTTGTTTTGAATTTGTCATAAATTTGACTTTATAGGCTGTGTTTGTTTATTGAATTACTTTGGAGGAATAGATTAATAGTCTATCTTTCTAATTCTAACAAATCGATTGTAGTCTTATGTTTGGTTTGCAGTATTAGAACTCTGGGTTGGACTACTTATCTCCTAAAATGGGAGATAAATTACATATCCCCAACATTTGAATTTGTTTTCCACTAAAATTTAAAGGTTTAAAATTATTTTTATTATATCTCATGTCAAATCATATCTTTTAAGGGTAATTTCTTTTATACCTCCTAATACTTAGAATTAAAATCACTTACACCCCTTGTATCTTGTTATTATGCACTAATAACTTGTACTGGTGACCAAAGTAAAACACTAGACAGTGTCACGTTAAGAAGTTGAAAAATGAAATTACCCTTTTCTTCTTCTTAGCTATCATTTTCTCACTCTTCTGTTCTTCTACTTCCCTCTCTCCACACAATTTTTACCATTGCTAACTCAAGAATTCTTCTTCAAATTCTAAGTATATAATCACAAATCCAGAAAATATCTTTCTCAAATTTGAAATTTTTCTCAGAGGATATATAAGAAATAAAATCTATGCAAAACCCACAATATATAAAACACAAATCAAAATTAGAGTTCTTGAAATCAATTATCCTCTCAATCTTGTGAAAAGCCTACAATCAATGGACCAGCATTCTATACAAAACATACAAAATTGTAGGAGGCTAAGAGAATAAATAGATATTGCACCAAAAAAAAAGTAATAATAAAGTAAGAAGAATTTTTTTTTAAAGAAAAAGAATTGTTCATCTTTTATTTCATGTTGATTACAATAACAATGATATATACACATATATATACTAGAAAGCATGCTTATTTCTAAGCAAGATAATAAATTAAGTAAATCATTAATTACCACAAACCAATTTTGTGATTTTAAGTCTGTGGTGTTAAATTAAAGGAAAAAACAAAACCATTAAATTGATTTATTTACCATTTTAATAGTCTCCTTGAAACCAGTCTTTGAAATCGATAACATCAAGCATAGTCTTCAATTTTCAAATAGGTCTGATTTTAATGGCTTTTCAATGACTTTGTTAAAATATTTGCTTCCCATTCTTCTAATCGACAAATTCAAGCTCAATCTTCATATCTTTGACAAATTCTCGAATATAATGACACTTAATGCTAACGTGCTTACTTCTGCCATGAAACACCGGATCCTTTGCTAATGCTATAGCAAACTTATTATCACATATGATTTTTGTAGGAACTCTCTCCTCGTTTCTTAGTTCATTAAGCATTATATGAAGCTAAACTGCTTAACATATTGTAAAGGTTGCTGCCATATGTTTTGCTTCTACTTTGACAAAATGACAACTAGTTGCTTCTTAAATCACCCGAAAACACTCCTATTCCAAGATAGAAAACATACTTGAATTTGCTTTCCGAGTTTCTACATAGCCTACACAATCAGTAGATATGTACCCTACTAGATTTAAATTATATTAGTATACGTATAAAAATTCCATGATCCCAACTTGTCGTAAAATTCACTTTGCTGCTTGAAAGTGTGATTTGTAAGACTTCTCTATAAAGTGATTGATAATTCCAACTCCATACATAGTGTTTGACCTAGTGGAAGTTAAATATCATAAACTACCAACTTTGTTTTTAAAGTGGATGGGGTTTACTAGTTCTTCACTTCCTTCTTTTTTCATCTCTAAATAATCTGTAATTGGTATTTGGATTAAGGCAACTAAATTCTTTTTGAATTTTTTCAAAATATCACTAGCATACTTCTTTTGTAAAATAAAGATGCAGTTGTCAGTTTGTGATACTTCAATCGCTAAGAAATATGACATTAGTCCCCTGCCTATTATTTCGAATTGACAAGTCATTACCTCCCTGAATTTAACAAACATCGTCTCTTAGTTTCCTGTAAATATCAAGTCATCAATATAATGACATACAATTATTAAGTCACCATTATATTTTGACTTGATATACAATGTATGCTCATAAGGACACTTCAAAGAATCATTTTGTAATATAAATGTGTCAATCCAAGTATACCAGGCACGAGGTGCTTGTTTTAACCCATACGATACTTTCTTGAGTTTGTAGACTTATTTCTCATGTCCTTATGTCACAAAGCCAACTAGTTGCTCAACATAAACTTCTTCATCAAGAACACCATTCAAAAATGCCAACTTCACATCGATTTGGTGGATTTTCCACCTATTCTAAGTAGCAAGTGCTATAATCATCAAAATGGTATCCATTCTGCTTGTAACCCTTGACCACTAACTTTTCCTTGAATTGATCCACCTGACCATTGGGTCTGTACTTTGTCTTGTACACTCATTTGACACCAATTGGCTTCTTTTCATCTAACAAAGAAGTTAACCTCTCAAGTGTCATTCTTCTTTATTGAATGGATTCTTTATTGAATGGATTTCCTTATTCATGACTTGAATCCACTTTTTTATCATTTACAACATCTTCAAAGGAGATTGGGTCACAATTTGTGAACAAGCAAAAATTTACTTAACTTTCATTAGTAACATCATTACTATTAGTAACTTCTGTGAGTACATAATCTTGTAGACGTGCCAGCATCACTTGTGTCCCTTTTAGACGTTCTGATGAACTTGGGACTGCTATTTAGGAAGAAGTGTTTGTGTCTAAAAATATAATACTGATTGAAATATCACCCCATTAATCTATCTGCCCTATGGAAGTCTCAGACAACTGTTCCATTTAGTTTGTCATCTTTTTGAATCCACTCTTAAGCCTCATCATCAATAAACTAGATATCTCTGCTCACTATGACTTCCTCTGTCAATGGCTTATATAACTTATAACCATTTGTCACATCACTGTAGCCAATGAAGATACACTTCTAACTTTTATCATCCAGCTTCTTTCTTTAATCATTTGGTACATGAGGGTATGCAATGGAGCCAAATGCTCATAGGAAATAGGCATTTGGCTTGTGACTGCTCTATGTTTCTTCTAGAGTTTTCCTAAACACACTTTTTGTTAGACACTTGTTTATCAAATAAATAGCACAGGCAACAACTTTTGCCCAAAAATATTTTGGCAAATTCTTAGCCTTCATCATGCTTCTAGCCATTTCAAATATTGTTCTATTTTTCCTTTACGTTATACAATTCTGCTAAGGTGTATAGCTAGCATTTAACTAACACTTGATCTTATGATTTTCAAATATGACTCCTCTATAGCTTAAAAAAATGGCATATAATACTTTTGATCTTTTTAGCAAGTTTCTAGCAACATTCCTTTCTCTTCTTTCGTTAATGCCTCAAATGCTCTTGCATCAATTATATTAGTGTAGCCAGTCTTCACCAAATTCCAGAGATCTTGAAACTGTAAAAATACTTTCAACTAGATGGATTAATTATTAAAATTTTTTACGATAAATAACCACCTCGTAAATGTGCAGTTAAACTGAATCCCTAAGTGTAAGGGTATATGGTGTAGGTTTTACCTAGTGAAACCAGGATCGTATCCATAAGGAAATTAGATTGAATCCTAAGATTGATAAGTTATCCTAATCTACTATTTTTCTTCGAAAGCAATAAAAATAAAAATCAGATTTGGAGTTTAATGAGATTCAAATTACACTACTTAACAATGATTTTAAAGAGCAATAATAAAATTAACGTAAGACCAGTATTCAAAATAATCCTAACCTAAATATCGAAATTGTAGGATGCAAAAAATTTAAAGCAGAGTAAGATAATAAATATTAACATTTTAAATGAATGACAAACGACTTGATTCAACCTACAAATGCTGGGTGGATACCTTATTCTCATACTAGATGCGAATAAAAGATGACATCATTAAAACATTTATTCCAGATTTCTTTTCAATGATTTCAAAGTATGAAGAAAATTTTACTCAAGAAAACGTTATCAGTGATTTTAGCGAAATATGGTCGAGATCATATGTTTTCGAAAGATCAAAGAAAGTTTTAATCACGTGAATGTCATCAGTGATTTTTATGAAATATGATAGAGGTTGCTTGTTTTCGAGTGTTTTGAAAAACAAAGAATAAGAAAATCTAGCAAAACCCTAGATCAGATGTTTATACTATCAAAGTATTAACAAAGTTTTAATCATACCTGAGTAACATGGATTTCAAAGAAATATGATCAACCATGTAAGTTTTCGAAAGTTTTGAAAAGTATAAAATCAATCTAGGAAAGTAGAAACCACAATATACAACTTTTATGCTGCATGCGTGGGTTCATTCACATCAATCATTCACACAAGGATCCACCCATCATTGATGAATTGAATCAAGTATAAACTTATGCTATCATACTAATAAGAAAAAAGTAAAATAGAAAGTAAAAGAGAAAGTGAAGAAAGCAAACTCCATTAAGATGAACTCAGCAAAATAGTATTGAAAAATAGCTGTGTAGTTATATCTTTGATCCAAACTTTGTTACAAACTCATAGAAAAATCTCTCAAATATAAGGAAAAACTCTCAAAAACTAGCCTAAAATATAAGAAATGACTCTTCAAAAGTCTGATATAGCATATGTGTTTATAAATAGCTGTGCAGAACCCTAAAACGGAGATCTCGAGGATGTAACGTTCGAACAAGAGAGTTGGCATCCGGTCACTAAAGGGCAATGTACTCTGCTCTTTTCCAGCTTTTTAAAATCTTGAGGAATAGGTCTTGGTCTCCAGATAGCATCCAAACACTAAGAGATAGTGTTTGTCTAACATTAAATTGTAGCCCTTCGAGTCTTCTTTCTAACCCAAAAAGAATCGCATCAATCAGAGTCGTGAGTAAAAACTTATGGCCAAAACACTGATAGGGTGTCGTGCTGAATCATTCGAAAAATTCTGAACTATGCAACTTTGCAAGCTGATTTCAGGGTAGATGAAGACTCTTTTGGATTTGAGCTCTTTGTGAACATTGTAGCTGAGAATGTGTATTAGATTTTGGGCTTTTGAATCATCTCAATTAGATACTGGAAACTTAAGATATGCCCTAAATTCTATCGTGGTTAGAATTTGTCCAACTTTCCAACCTTGAATTTTAAGCAATGTTTCATAGCTCAAACGAACTTGAATTTTGACCCACGATACAATTTTGAAAAGTTTGAGATGTCCACTACAACTTTACTAAAGACCACTTTTAATTTCTAGAACTCCTTTCACATGAAAATTGTGCATCTTTCCTATTCCAACATGCTATTTTAGTGTATTTTCTAGTAAAACTTGCATAAATGAGCAAAATAATATAAATAAAAAAATAAAAATAAAATGGACAAATTATAACATAAATTATCAGAATTAATATGGAAATCAAGGTTTATAATTACACTTTTCAAGTGTAATAAATAAACTTTAAAGGTTACAACTGAATTTAATTATTCATTGCCATAATTTAATTTCTACCAATGCTAGTCACTCTGACACCAAATGTAGGAGGCAAAGAAAACAAATTTATATTGCACACACACAAACAAAATAAATAAATAAACAAATAATAACAGGGGAATAAATAACTTTATTTCACAAGAAGAAAACTTGTTTATCTTTTATTTCACGTTGATTGCAACAACAATACATACATATATATATATATATATATTAGAAAGCATGCCTGTTTCTATGCAAAATAATAAACTAAGTAAATCTTTAATTATGACAAACCAATTTTGTGATTTTAATTATGTGGTATTAAATTGAAGGGAAAAAAAAAAAAAACAAAACCATTAAAAAGATAGGTTTACTATTTTAACAAATATATATAACACAAATTAGACCCAGTGTCCTATTCCTGAAACAATATCTATTGATAAATTAAAAAATAAAAGATAGAATTAAACAGATGCAAATGAAAAAAAAAAATGTGACTTTAAGCAGTTTGGGTGAAGATTTAATCAAACTTAGTTTGGATTTCTTGAAAAATTAAAGTTGCTTATATATATATATATAGATGTATATGTATACATGTATATATATATATATACATACATATATATGTAAATCTCGTGCCTAAAAATCCTAACCTTCGATTGTGATGGTTTTTCCTCCTTAGTGGGGTTGGTTTCAAGAGGACTAAAATTAGATAGGAAGTTGCGGACAAGAGGGAGATCTTATCAAGAAGTCCTTGTTCGAGAGGAACAAAGCTAGAGGTCATGTCTATGGCCACAGAGGTTTGGAAAATGAAACCGTTACTTGGAAGGGCATTTTGCTTTTATCTTTTATTTTTTGTTGGATATTAAACATTTGCACTTTTTTTGTGTATATTTCATACGCTATTAACTTTAATAGTTCCGTCCAACATTTCAATTTAGTCACGAGTACAAAGGTTATTAGTATATAATAAAGAATTACATGGAGTGTAAGTCATTTTTTTATTTTTTATTTTTGTCTTAAGTAAGGGGATATGAAGGTAATTACCCCTTTTTTATCCAACTTTATATATCACAAATCAAAACTGAAAAAATAATCTCACATAAAAATTTAATCTCATGTTATATTTATTTTCATATATTATTTCATAATTTTACCTATTTATTAACATCCAATCTCTCTAATCAAACATAACTTCAGCTCCTTAACATGTTAGTTATTTTATGTGGGAAAATAAGCTTTCAAAATTGGATTGGGGATTGGATGATTTGGATTGTACCTGTTTTGTACACTCATTGTGGCATATGGCCTCACAATTTTTTTTTTTTTTTTTTTTTTTGAAACTGATATAGCCTTACAAATTGATGAACAGTACAAGTAAGAAGTTAAATTTTGATTAAAAATAGTATTACTGGATGATAAAAAAATATAAAAAAACTTAACGTAAAATTGATATGTGGTCAAATTTAATTAAAAAAAATTAAAAAATTTTTATAACTTTTAACAAAGTTTAAGAAATCAAACACTCATCAAGTAATTTTTGGTCGCGCTATTATTTTTCAAAAAAATAGGAGTGATCTCAAGTCCACATGCCTAGTGGGACTTCATGCCGGAGAGGAAGGAGAACCCAGTGGACCGACGGGCGGTGCATATGCTGAGCCGTGAGATTTTTGACCTTTAATATCAAATGGCCGCCCTGTGGTGTTACATTCCGGTGGACCAAGGTCGGTACTGTACTGTAGTCAAACACAGACGCTTCGCGAATATGGGACGTGGTCATTACTTGTCCTTCAATGTGGCATCAGGTGGCAGTCGCGATCAGAGACAAGTGGACTCGACACGTGTTGAGATCCTGGTGATCAGTCGTTCAGATAGTTACGGGGACGGCAAGGTAATAATAGTAAAGTGTAAGGCAATGCTATTAGATATCCGGATTCTGATTAAATTGGTCGACGTGTTGGCTACCTTTCAATTTCAAGTAATGGCATTCCTAAATTTTGAATAGAATGTTCTCAGCTCCAGAGTAAAAATACAGAATTAAACAATCAAAATTTTAAGAGGCAACAAAAGACAAGTTTGATTTGTTAAAAATTATTAAAAAATTTTAATAATTTTTTAAAATTATTTACTTTTTTTTGTTATACAAATTACGAACTCACAAATTATTTTATTTTATTTTATTTTATTTTATCTTAATTTTTATCACTTCAAATGCATCTAAAACAGAAAGATTGAAACGAGGGCTGTGTATAAGAGGCCTATTTAATTTTTGATCACTCTACTTTTTAATTTTATTTAATGATTAAGGTCAACTTTTTATATTTCAAATTTTTTTAAATCATGAATTGGAAAAAAATAAATAAAAAGTTAAAAAGATAGTTATTAAAAAATTAATTTTTTCTTTTTCAAATATAAAAAATTAATTTTTTAGTAACTAATTAATAACTAATTAAAAAAAATATTTTTTTTCTTCTCAAACTAAACCAATGTTTAAAAGACTCGAAATCAAAGATCTAAAACAATAAGAGCCATCGGATTTGGTTGGTTTGGAAAGTGATTCTAATATTAAATGACAAATAATTTTTCGGGCATCTTTCAAAGATGATTTTTATGTATACTTACATTGGTGGATGCCAAAAGACTTCAATTATGGTTTATAAAGTGCGAAATTATAGTACTAATTAAGTTATCACATTTTCATTAGTTATATATTCCATTAGTTATATATTCAAAACCATATATAACTAATGAAAATGTTCTCACTAACTAAAAGTTAGCATATATACTTAAAAAAAAAAAAAGTTAGCATATGCCAATCATGTTTTAGCATTCACTTGCAATTAAATATAGAAAAAAAATAAAATTTTGGCTAAATAATATATTATCAATGATGCCTTTACTAACCATACATTGACATATATTAATTACAGTTTAAATATCAGCTATTACTTTTTTAATTCTTTCTAAAACAACTAAATTGACCCTTTTATATTGTAAATTATTTTTTAAATCTTGAAGGACACAAATATCAAATTAATAAAACACTAAAAAAGTTACTACTAAAAAGTTAATTATTTTTCCTTTGCAAACATAAAAAAACTATTTTTTTTTTAACTAACTATTAACTTTTTTTTTTTTTTTTGGCCAAACTCAGCCTAAGCATTGAATATCTAACCACATTGTCATAAGTGGTTTTTTTTTATTTTTATTTTTTAAGAGTGGAATTTTATTTAAGTATAGGAAGTTAAGAAAAAAATAAATAATTTTATTATAACTCTCCCATTATGGTGAATATACTTCTCCCACTAGCAAAACTTGGTACGACTGGGTGCCAATTTCTGGTGACCCGCTAACAGTGTAGTTACGACTAGACAAAAATGACACTTCACCTGTTTCACTTTGGCAACCACATATAACTAGAATAGGAAACAAAGCATTTTCTTCTAAAGTAAAAATGCACCTACTACTAAACCATCAATCATAGTACATTTACCATGGTATTCACTCACCACTGAATTGGAAAGAAACACATTTTGTTTTTAATGGTAGAAGTCCGGTTAATATTAACCACAAAATCATACTACATTTACCATGTCATTGTACTCATAAAATCATCTACACGTACCAAATTGACATGTTTTAACCACGATTTAGGTTGCCAAGAAATTGTCATGGAAAGAGAAATAATAAAAAGAATTTGCAGTTGCGGAAGTTCCAGACCTTAGAACATAGAGGTTTTGCAATCTAATGTAATGAACCAAAATAAGAAACATACAATTAGAACACAGAGGTTTACGTGGTTCAGCAATTTACTTGCATTCACAGGTAGACAATTTGGTTTTCAATTATCAAGGAACTCCACAAACGGAGTTGAAGAAAACAATTTACAGAGAAAATCCATAAAACCTTAGCCTCTTGAAACCCCTTGAAAATCCTAATTTAACTTATACTCAAGTGTGTAATATGTATTGGTATAATACATCTAGCTAAAATTAGCTTCCAAAAAAACCCTAAGTAAAACTGGTCTGCACCACTTGCTGCGGCGAGACTCCCATTGAGTTCCCAATGAGCATCGTCTATCACAGATACTTAGCTACTGAAGCCAATGACCATCCAACAAATTCCATACGAGCTAATTACTTTAATTGCACTGCTACTATCTTTACCAGCGACACTACCAGTGAACCCAGTGAACCTACTAGTGACATACCCCAAAATTGCACACCTTTGCACCACAAGTCAAACCCTGCAATCCCCCAACCTCTTAAGTGTTCCTTGTGAGTAATGAGCCATACTCCAGCAATCTCCACCTTGGCGAATACTTAACTCTTTGGAAGCTATATATTGCAAACTCCACCTTGAACACACTTCAGTTGGGGTCGTCTCGCATCTAGCAACTAGAGACATGAATCAAGCCTAAGCAATGCTTGAACTTATTGATATAAGAGACTTCATCAACATATCCGCAACATTCTTTGAAGTGTGAACATTCTCTAAATTGACTTCACCCAAACCAATGAACTCCCTAATCTTATGAAACCTCACATCAATGTGTTCGGTCCTCGCATGATAAACCCAGTGCTTTGCTAAATAAATGGCACTTTGACTATCACAATTCAACTGAATGTTATCTTGCTATATACCCAACTCCTTGACTAGTCCTCTCAACCATAATGCTTCTTTGGCAACTGCAGTCACTACCATACACTCCGCTTTAGTGGTAGATAATCAATAAGAGACTGTAGATCTCCAACAAACTGGTCCTCCTGCAAGTGTAAACACTACCGTGTCATAGACATTTTGTTATCCACATTCCTTGCACAATCTGAATCAACATACCCTACAACTAAAGCTTCCTTTTTCTACCTAGCAAAAAGAATCTTATAATCTATTATACCCTTTAGGTATCTGAAAATCCACTTCACTATTTTCCAATGCTTTCTGCTTAGTTTTGTCATGTATTTGCTAACTATGCTCGCTGCATAAGCTAAGTCCGGTCCTACATATGCTAAGTCCGGTCTAGTACATACCATGATGTACATCAAGCAACGCCCTATACTGGTATAAGACACCTTTGACATATCAGCAATTTCTTCACATGCCTCGGGACACTGTTTGACTGGTAACTTGAAATGATCTGCAAATGGTATGCTTACCGGTTTTGCATCCTGCATGCTAAACGCTTCTATCACCTTCCCAATATAATTCTTCTAAGACACCTAAAGCTTACTAGTTTTCCTATCATTACAAATCCCCATTCCAAGTGTCTTCTTTGTAGCACTGAAGTCCTTCATGTCAAACTCCTTGGTCAACAAAGACTTTAATCTATAGCCTTCACCATACTCTCTATAACAATTAACATGTCATTCATATAAAGCAGTGGATAAATGTATGAACCATCCTCAAGACATCTTAAATAAACACAACAATCATATGCATACTGTATATAGCCAATCTGAAGTATATAGATGTCAAACCTTTTATACTATTGCCGTGAAGGTTGCTTCAGCCCATATAAGGATTTTTTTAACTTGTAGACTAGATATTTTGTTCCAAATTGCTCAAATCCTTGGGGTTGATCCATGTAAATGTCCTTCTCCAAATCACCACAGAGAAAAGCTGTCTTCATGTCAAGCTGCTCCAATTCTAGGTCATGTTGTGCTAAAAGATCCAAAATTGTCTTGATGGAAGTATATCGGACAACTGAGGAAAAGACCTTATCATAGTCAATTCTTTTCATTTGTGAGTATCCTTTTGCCACCAACTGCAACTTGAAGCTTTCACCCTCTTTCTTTGAAACAGCTAGCTTATTTTTGTAGACCCACTTGCAACCAATTGATTTCTTACCTTTAGATAAGCTCACTAAATCCCAAGTCTTGTTGTTATGCATTGACTCCAACTCTTCCGTCATGGCTTCCATCCATCTATCCATTTTAGAATTGCTCACTGCATCCTAAAAACTAAATGGATCCCCACAACTCGTTACCAATGTATAAGCAACAAGTTGCTTAAAACAATACTTGGCTAGTGGTTTTGTGTTGCATCCAAGCATGTCGTTTGCTATGTTATGAGTTAGTTGATCTGTCTCCTCCTGTGGATGATCATTCTCTTTCTCTGAACTGTTTAACTACACCTCCATAGCTTGCTTGCTACTACTTCCTTTTGAATTCCCTTTCTGCTCTTTTTTAAAACTCTCGGCATGTCTGACTCATCGAATACTACATCCCTACTAATCACCACTTTTTTGTTCACCGGATCCTACAACTTATACCCCTTCACACCTTTCTTGTAGCCAAGAAATATGCATCTTTTGGATTTGGGATCCAACTTAGACCTTTTATCACTAAGAATGTGAACCGCTACTACAAAAAAGCATAATGATCACACTTGGTAATTTATAAAGTCATAGTTTTAGAAAAAGTGTGAAAAAGTTTTGTAAGCTAAATTTTTTTATCTCAGTTTAATTAAAAAACTAAGATAAAAAAATTACTTTTAATACTTTCTATCTCAGTTCTGCTAAAACTGTGATTGTATTTCATATATCTTTTGCACATTTTTAAAAGAAAAAATGAGATAAAAGATCAGTTAAAACCATTTCTAAAAAAACTGAGATAAAAGAGTAAGGAAAACATCTCTAGAAAAAGTGAGACAAAAGAATTGGAGATGATTTCAATCTCTAGAAAAAAGTAAGATAAAAAATTGGGAGAAAAATGAGATAAAAAACAAAAGGAAAACATCTCTAGAATAAAGTAATATAAAAGAATTGTAGATAATTTCAATATCTAGAAAAAAGTGAGATAAAAAATTGGGGGAAAACGAGATAAAAATTGAGAGAATTTTCACTCGCTTAGCTCTCCGTCCCTCCCTTGTTTTGTCTTTAGTAGTAGGTAGAAACCCTAGCCAAGGGATGCCTTCTCTTTATCCCTCATTTCTTCCTTTCGTCTTCATTAGTAAGCAAAAAACCTAGCTATTCAAGGCTGTAGTGCAGGGGACAATGCGTGAAGAGCAAAAGCCTTAAAAAACAATTTAGTCTTTACAAGTATATAATTGTTTATCGCTTTGATTATTTTATATTTTTTATATATTTTTCAAGCTTTGGTGTGGCCCTTTCTTATCAAAAAGTAGGTGAAAGCAATACAATATGCTCTGTGTATATATATATACATTTACCCACAGACTCAGCTCTGAAATATATTTTATAGAAATCTTTTGAAGCATTATATGGTCTCTTGGTTCAACCTGCCAGAATAGAAATCTCTAATTAGAATGTAATTTATCGAAACAAACACTAGGCCTGAATGGAGGAATGGTATATTGGCAATTAAGTGATGAAATATGGGAGGATTTCGCATCTAGTCATTAATCATGCAAATTTAATCTTGTGAATGTTTTTTTTTAATTTTTTTAGTTTGTTTATACAGTGGTTTTTATTTGATTATTAAGTAAAAATTTGGAAAGTTGGCATGCTGGTGATTTATGCTCTAGCCACATTTTGGGTCTAGGATGTGCATACCCTTGTTTAGTTCATCAAATATCTTAAAATTAAATTAAAATTTTTATTAATGAGAGCGGGGTTAGTTTTTTATGACATGTTCAGTGCACAAGACATGTAATGCCTACTGAATAGTAGTGGAAAATATTTGAATGGATTCTTTGGAAGGCATAGAGAGAGAGAGACAGAGAGAGAGTGAGAGAGAGACAAAGAGTTAATAATACTTTTTATTTTGACATGTTGAGAAATGATAATTGTGCTGACATTTTCTAAGCAAATTTAATTTTTGTAGTAGTTTTCTATTTCTTAACTTTTGTTTCTAATTTTTATCACAATTTTCATTTCTCAATATTGATTTTAAATATTCAAATTTTTAACAATCAAATTGCATTTTTTTTTTTTTGTAATTTCAGACTTTCTTTTTACTTTCTAAGAAAATTAAATAAGAGATGGGATTAAGCATTCGAGACAGTATGATATTACGCAAAGGACCTGCATGTGCATAAATTAATTGTTAGGAATTTTTGGGTTTGAGTATCATTATCAGGAAGAATAAGTAGCAGTGTCTCTCTCTCTCTTTTTTTTTTTTTTTTTCATTTGCTATTTGCAAATCACTAGACATACATATTTATGCCAACTAAAGATAATATTCACATCTTAGAACTTTATAGTTGGGAAGAATAGATGAATCTAAATTACCTATTTATATTAATCTTTGTCTTTCAAATGCAAGAGTTCAAATAACGCATTGAAATGGAATTCTTTAGTCATATAACACAGGCTTATTGCAATAGGTGCGATTCAACAATAGTTCGACCAAACTTCTCTTGATCATCTTTGGGTGTTTCAATCTGAAACAAATAAAGACGAGCAATACACAGAAAGAGTTAAAAAATGAACATATATATATTTAAAAGGCTCTAATTTAAGACCAAAACATCATACACACTGCATTTAAAGCCTTAAAAAGAGTTTTAACTATGTTGTGAGGATTCTTAAAGCCAATAACCTACAAGAGGGGTTCTGTGTCAAAAAATGACTGCTCCGATATTCAACAGGACTACCCCTGTCAAACTTTAAAATCTATCAAATTACCTTAGGCTTCACATTTTTGAAATTGGCTAAATGTAAAATAGGTTGGATTGTTCTACCTGCTTTCATCCCCGATCTTGTTGGTGCTAGCCAAAGATATACCTAAAGTAAATACAAAAGTCCAAGTTAATTCTTACAATAGTGGGGCCAAAGGAGAGCACTTACTACTCCTAATTTAGAATAAACCATTAGAATGATTAGGAACCTTAGTTTTCTTATACTCAATTTGAACTGCATGCGCAATTATACGCTCTTTATGCCGCTCCAAATAGTGAAGATTCTAAAATCATTTCTCATATGCTTGGTTTAGTAAATCTGATTAGTTATATAAATAAAACACTAAATGATAAATATTGTATAATTATAGCTTCGTGACTTTGATTCCAAGACACATGGGATTCCAACAAGACTTAATCTTAGTATAAGACAAGAATTTGAACCACAATAATGAATCATCTTCAGAGTAGTACACTAAACAACCATAGAGGTCTCATTTTAAGAACATATCTCCAAGATATTTGAAGCATCCTGAAATTGTTATTACTCAAGTAACACTACAACTACCATTACAATTTCCCAACATTGCATTCTTAACATTACCGCACCACATATTCTATGACACACATTATAAATGTGTTTGTTTTTTGTAATTATACATTAGGATAAGAAAATCCACGTAAGATGGATAGGATCCTAGATCCTCAAGGATCAAAGATCAAAAGAGTACGATGATGGAGTTGAACAATTTTTAAACTTTGTTGCAATTAATGCAAAGGATGTTGAATCTATTCAGTGTCCATGTATACAATGTGGGAACCTGAGAATCAACCCCTTCTAGAGATAGGAAATCATTTGTTTATCAATGGTGTTGATAAAAGTTATCGTATATGGATATGGCATGGAGAACCAGTTACCACTAGTAAGGTATCACAGAGAGTCAACGCTCGAGATTTTTCTTATTAAGAAGTCAATTTGCCTCCCTTAAATGACGCACAAGAGGCAGTGGAAATGGTTGAAGTTGCGTACAATGATTGCATGGCTAACCCTAGGGAGTTCAAAAAGTTAATCGAAGATGCAGAAAAACCATTATTCCCTAGTAGAATAAAGTACACAAAACTGTCTACCTTGGTCAGAATTTATAAATTCAAAGCTAGTAATGACTTGACCGACAAAGGTTTTGTGGAGCTTTTGGCTATGGTGGGTGACTTGTTACCAGATCCCAATGAATTGCAATTATGTATATATGAGGCTAGGAAGACTATGGCTGCATTAGGGATGGAGTATGAGAAAATACACGCATGTCCTAATGATTGCTTACTTTGTTGAAGGGAGTTAAAAGATGTGACTTCACATCCTACATGTAACACGTCAGTATAGAAGTTAAAGAAAAATTCCACCAAAATATGAAATGGTGTTCTAGCAAAAGTTTTATGGTACTTTCCACCAATTCCAAAGTTTCGAAGGATGTATCAATCTATAGAAATAACATGGAACTTGACATAGCATACACATTAATGAGAGTCTGATGGCCAATTGCGCCATCCAATAGACTCCCTTTCATGGAAGTTAGTAGACCTCCTATGGCTAGACTTTGCTGCAGAGCCAAGAAACCTTTGGTTAGCTCTTTTTGCTGATGGGATAAATCCACATAGTTCCCTTAGTAGTCCGTATAGTTGCTGGCCTATTATTTTGGTTACCTACAATCTACCAACATGGTTATGCATCAAGAGAAAATTTATGATGTTAACACTATTGATATCTGGTCCGCACCAACTTGGTAGAGACACTGATGCGTTTTTTGCGCCACTAATCGATGACTTGAAATTGCTATAGAACGAAGGAGTTGAAGCATATGACGCCTACCAATAGCAATATTTCAAGTTAAGAGTTGTACTACTATAGACTATTAATGATTTTCCAGCTTATGTAAATTTGAGTTGTTCCAATGTGAAGGCATATTATGCGTGTCCAATTTATTGTGAACGAACATGTTCTCGTAGATTAGAGCATGGTAAGAAGAATGTTTATATGGGTCATGGAAAATTTCTTCCTTGCTACCATCCATGTCAAAAGCAAAAGAAGGCATTTAATGGCAAGCAAGAGTTTGGGGAACCTCTATCACCATTATGTGGGGAAGAGGTGTTAAGGGAGGTAGAAAGGATCGAAACCATATAGGGAAAGAGACAAGTAAACCATATCAGAAGATCTTTACTAAAAGGCAAGGTCACTACTATTGATTGTGAGTTGTAGGAACAGGCACACCTCTATGTGTTAGAAAATACAAGTGATGTTCAATCTTGCATTGGGTAAGAATATTGGCTTTGTCTCTACTTTTCTTGGCAATTGTTACGATTTTTTTAACCATTTGTTTAGGACTTACTTGATGTTTTGATAGGGAGCACATATATCCGCAAAAAACAAAGTATCCTCATCATTCAAAAAATCAAACATGGCTACCAACTTGAACTCAATAAGACATTCATATATTGGCTGCGTGAGAAGGTAATAGAACAATCAAATATGAAATATTTTCCCTCTTGTTTGTCAATAAAAAATATATCTAATAGTTCAATTTTACATAGGTTGCAAACGAATCGAGTGCCCAACATACTATCATTACTAGAAAATCTTGTATTGGTGAGGGGAAATTTTAAGCAATTGCCTAAAAAGTTTTTTGCGACCGCCATGTTTGTTTGCCAATAATTCGCGGCATGCTATTTGTGATAGTATTATTTGGGCAAATGCTAGTAGCAGTCACAAAAAGCTAGGGCAGAACACCTAACTCTTTTTCCTCTCTCTCTTTCTTCTCCCTGTCTTTCTTCCCCCCTACTTTTTTTCTTCTTCTTTGCTCCCACTGCCCCCTCTTCTCTCCCTTTTTGCTTGCACGTCTCCGCTACCAGAAAGACCACTGCGGCTCCTCCCTCTACCGTATTGCTCTCTCTATCTATATATACACTAATGCATGCTAATTTTTTTTTTTGGTTTATTTTTCTTGTTTTTTCTCGACCTACTCTTCCATTCCTCTCAATCTTTAGGCATGTTCTTGATTTTTGTTGTTTTCCTTTAGCTTGAATATTATCTAGTTTGTTTTTATTTGTAAGATGGTGATGTAATTTTTTATGTTATATTTCGCTATTAGTTGTGGCACGTGCAAATACCCAAAATTTTAAAAACCTATTTGTATTTATTTTATTATTTATTTAAGTATTCAAATTTTTATTTAATTGATATGCCTCTATTTTGTTTTTATTTTGAGGCATGTGTAAATACATATAGGGGTGGAAACAAACCGAGCCGTTCGCGAGCTACTCGAGCTCGGCTCGAAAAAAGCTCGGCTCGAGCTCGATTCGTGAGTTAAACGAACTCGAACCGAGCTTGGTTTTTTGCTTGTTTTGGATTCGAGCTCGAGCTTGAGCCTAGAGAACTCGGCTCGAAAGCTCGCGAGCAGGCTCGGTTCGAAAGCTCGCGAGCAGGCTCGGTTAGAATAATATATATATATTTTTAATAATATTTTTATTATATTTTTTAAATATATTATATTTTAAATCAAAACGATGTCGTTTTGGTTTAATCGAGCTATTTGCGAGCCTAATCGAGCCTAACTTCTTCTTTATCGAGCCTAATCGAGCTCGAGCCTTTATCGAGCTCAAGCTCAGTATAAAAAGCTCGAGCCAAGCTTGAGCATGTTAAAGCTCGGTTCGGCTTGGCTCATTTCTACCCCTACATACATACATGTGCTACGGCCGGGTGTGTTTCTATTGGGTAAAAGGAGAGGTGTGATGCTATTGGTGGTGAGAGGAGGCAAGGTTTATGGGTTAAAAGGTGTGGCAAGGAATTAATGTTGTGGGGGAGGCCAAGGGTGGCAAATAGGAAATTTAAATTTTTGTATGGGAGTTGGAAGTATATTGATGGGGGACTTTATGAGGTGTATGTATCCATGTGGAAAGAAAATGAGTGTATTGATCTTAATATTTTAAACCCTTCCCCACCATATTTTCCAGCTTTTACTCTATACTTGAGACTTTCATACACACTGTTTTTTCTAACCATTTTCTTCCTTCTTGTCTGAGCTAGTAAAAAGAGAGAAGAATTTTTGTACCAACCCAAAATTGTTGGGAAATACCAACAAAAGATAAGTGTAAGCGGTGAAGCACAGGGCTAGGATCGCTGGAGGGTATTTTAGAAAGCCAACTTGAGTTGGTAGTAATTTTGGTGTTTTATATAAATTCTATTGACGAGTATATTTGAGGTAGGAGGGGTTTTATGCTTACAAGTAGATTTTTCTTTGTCATGTATGTGTATAACGTATATATTTAAAGAATTAAGATTAAATATATATGCCGAGTATAATTCGTGAAATCCATAATATATGTTTGAGAATAGTGTAAGAGAAAGTTCTATGATATGATACTTTGTTGTGGTTAAGTTATTTTATTTTGTTTTTTATATGTATATGTGTACATATGTTTTGATTAGAAATTTACTAAATTCATGATTTGTGAAAATAAAGGTTCATACGAATTTATATATGATCATGTTTTCTTTCAATAAAAGATAATCCCATATTGTTGAGAAGGATTTGTAAATTCTATGATATGAATCTTATTTTTTTAATTGTAAGAGGATGCCATGTTATATAAATTTATATTGAGAATATAATGTTATGAAGTCATATTTTGATTATGAGAATGTAAATCCAAGTAATCGATATCTATATTTGTTCCATGGTAAAAATCACCATTAAATTTTACTAAATTCTAAGTTTTGGTACAATCGTCCAGATGATGTGTACCAACATTCAAATGATAATTTGTATAACTACTATTGCTAGGATAATGTGTCACGCCCCCAACTTAATTGTCCGGGACGGACGGCATGAGAATATAGAAATAAAATAAATTAAATAAGAACCTATATCAAACCAAGTCTTTGCTTCAATAGCAACTATCAAGCACTAAATACGATCCTTATTGCCATATAAAATAAAACATCATTAATCATGACCAATTCAAGGGCACACCCTCGTGGCTCAATTTAGGGTTTATACAGCCACATTGATTTTTTCAGCAATAAACTAATCTCATACATATATGGTTTGACATTAGAACCCGCGCCCCGGGTTACACACTATGAATACGAACATTTAAACATAGCCAAAATATTACAATAGACTAATTATCAATATCAACTCAACCTCGATTGGCTACTTCCTGGCTTAGCCGAATCACTTGTAATTTAAACGGAGTGAGCTAACCAGCTCGGTAAGTAGAACCATGCTAGTGTGTGTTAGTGAGCAAGTTTAAGCATATAGTATAACACAACAATAACAACTAAGCAATATGTGAAAATGTATATATAAGATAATGTAATGCAATGTGGACATGATAAAAATAATATCTATGTGATGCAATACGACGAAATTCTCTCATTCATAATCATTCAAAGTTAAGACCGAACTCGGGCATTTCTACCCTGAGCTGCCTACGTATCCCATCTCAGGAATCAGGTCACCGTAGTTCCTAATTCATACCTCTTATTTCATAACCAAACTTATGATCAATAGAATAACCCATACCTCTCTTCAATATATATTACAATCCCACTATCTTAATATAAGTATGTAAGATCCAGGGGAACTGTGTTACACCCCCTGATTCTTCTACTAGGGATTCAGGTTGCACCCCTTGGCAGGCATCCGCTTATCTCAAGCAGGATTCGGCTATAATCCAAAAAATCTCATAATATCTCACATTGATATTAACGTCCAACCTCCAATGACTAAACTTTAATTATATATATATTACCTAGAGATCATCTGATATTTTTAAAATATCATTTTCTCATTTTTCTCAAATCGTGAATATTGTTCATATATATATATATAACTCGTGCCTCAGCACGTCACAATATAAGTATAGCACCTACGGCAATTCAATATCCTCAACATAGACCAGATGATATCACCTTAGCCTCAATGTACATGACGTGCTCAATCCTGTCTTTAAATCCCAAAATTTACACTTTTATTTCTAACATCTTTTGAATGCTGTGACATCAACTATAATTTCTCATAACTCTAGGGGCAACATTATTATTCTCCCCAATTCTTTAGGGGTAAAATCATAATTTTCCTAAACTTTAGGGGCCATTTTGTAATTATTTAAATCTTTTGGGGTTCATTTTATAATTATTTAAACTCTTGGGGGTCATTTTGTAATTATCTAAAACTTTTGGGGGCCATTTTATAATTATCTAAAATTTGGGGGGTCAATTTGTGATTACCTAAAAGCTTTGGGCCCAAATGGTAATATCTCCAATTATTTTCTTTACTCTCTTTCCTTTTTCTTTTTCTTTTCTTTTTTTTTTTTTTTTTCTTTCTGGTTGCTTCAGTAAACAACCCTCGTTGCCAGCATTCCTATTTCAGACAGAATTCATGCTGTCAGTCTAAATTTAATCACTTCCTCACAAAATAAACACATTAAAATTTATCCTAAAATTTTTATATATCATTTATGCAATTTTCATGGCTTAAAAGTCTGAAAAATTCAACACCCACATGCATATATATATACCTGTGTATATATATATATATATACATCTCATAAAACTTCACCGAATCAAACATATAAATTTACCAAAATGTTCCTTTCAATGTATAGAACACAAATATAGGTCCTACTTACCTCAGATTTGAAGAAGAAAGAAGAAATGGAGAAATTTTTGTTTTGGCCTCAAAGCTTTCGGCGTCGATTTCTCCCACCACGAGTGAAATCACGCAAAATGGACACTACCACGGTGTTCATGGCGTCAAAATCTATCTGGATCTACCCTTATTCTTCCCAGATCTCTCTCTCTCTTTCCCTTCCCTCTCTCTTCACTCTCTCCCCGTGCACTCTGGAACCCACGACCAAAAACAAAAGAGTCCACCCCCTAGCCAAGGAAAACCAAAAAAAATAAAGGAAAAGAAAAGAAGAAAAAAAAAGAAAGAAAGGCTGGGTCCAACCCAGTTATCTAACCAAACATCGATTTTGGGCCAAACACGGCCCAAAAAAATAAAAATAAATAAATTACCCAATTTTAATTTAAATATGTTAATAGCTCAAAGTAGCATAGAAATGGCCAAAATTAAGTACTAGGTATTACATAATGGGTACCAACATTCAGATGATAATCTGTATAGCTATTGTTGTTAGGATAATAGGTACCAATGTCCAGATGATAATCTACATGGCTACTATTGTTAGGATAATGGGTACCATTATCTGGATAAAGTACACTTTTTAGCAATTTTCATCATTTTCTTCTAACTTCTTTGTAAATGTCTCTAACCAACATAAGAAGTAAAAAAATGCTTTCTCAAACACATTTTTACCTATATAAGACATGAAATGATTTTCAATTGAGATTTATGTATTTATTTACTTGTTTGAAATGTAATCTTGTCCTATTTGATTGGAATGCCTTCAAAATTCTTCTATGATTATTTTGAGTTAAAGGAATTTGACCGCTTCTAAATAGTGCGTCTAAACTAACCCCCAAGTGCAAGGGTGTGTGGTGTAGTTTTAACTTGGTGAGTCCGAGGTCAAATCCACAAGGAACTGTGAGATTGAACACTAGGGTTTTCTAAGTTCTTCAACCTACTGTTTAGTTTTAAGTAAAAGGAAAGAAAATAAGTTTTGTGTTTAGATTGATTGGTTTTTAACTAATTAGCAGATAAAATAAAATTGCAAATATTCAAAATGAATAAGACTTGATCTAACCTACAAATCTGAGTGAACACTTTATTCTCATATTAGATGTGGCTATTATCTCGATTTACAGCTCACGTTTAGGAAAAGTAAATCGGAAAAAATTCATTGTGAAAACATTAATTCCAAATCACGGTTTTAAAATCACATTTTTTTATGATAAATAAAATTGAAAAGATTTCATCTTGAAAACATTCTTTGGTCCAGAATTCTTTTCTTTGATTTCAAAATATGAAGAAAGTTATAATCAAGTAACGTCATCAGGGATTTCAAGGAAATACGATCGAGGTTACAAGTTTTCAAATGTTTTGAAAACCAAAAGGAAAAGAAAACCAGAAAATAAATCTAGATTCGTTTTCTATATTTTCAAAGTATTAAGAAACTTCTAATCATATGTAGTTATTAGTGATTTCAAGGAAATATGATCAACTACATTTGTTTTCGAAGGTTTTGAAAACATTAGAAAATAGATCTAGACAAACAAGAATCCTAACATACAAGTTTTACATTATATATAAGGATTCAATCACACCCAATCATCAAATAAGGTTTCACCCATCATTAATGGGTTAGATCAAGATTAAGACCTAGCCTAACATAGATAAAGTAATAAAGCAGAAAATAAAAAGCAAAAACGAAAAGAAAATGAGACTCATTAAATAAAACTTACATACCGTACTTTGAAGCAATGTCAAAATGAAATCTACAAACAAAACCAAAGAAATCAATCCTAAAACTACCCTAAACTACATTCCAAAGTTCTGAAGAAACTGGAAAAATGTATGTGAAAGACTCCCCTAGATGGCTGCTAATGAGGTGTTTATATACAGTGCTCAAAAACCCTAAAAACAAAATAAAATAATCATCTTGCATGTCTTAGGTGTTTGGACACCCAAAATGGGGTGTCCGAACGGCAGTGTGCTTCTAGACTCTTTTTCTCTAGTTTTGTATTTTGCGGTCCTGAAGGTGTCCGGACACCCACTCCATGTAAGTGTACCACGAGCTATCCCTCATCGTATTCTTCGTCTTTGGCACTCCCAATTGCGCTTATTGAATCATTTTCACTATAATTAAGAAAAATAAATCGAATTAGTGTAAAAAGTAGCAAAACGCATAAATAAATTAAGAAAATGCATGATTTTATGTTAAAATTGAGGTCTTGTAATTACACTTTTCAAGTGTAATAAGGATTCCTAAAGTTGATTAACTATGCATAACTTAAATTAATTTCATTTGTGTTCATGAAAGTTTGTTTACTTTATTAAACTTATACATGTTTTAGGCAACATGAAACTTAAACCTAGGTGAAATTATTTCATAAAATTTATTAAATTAAAGGATGAACACAATAATTTAAAATTAGTACGAACTCTTATGTATGATGTGCTATTGATAATGGAAAGTATGATTAGATATTGATTTTTGATGCTTGGATTATAGAGGGTACTAAAAGAGTAGGTTCTAGAGTCCAAGGTTCGAAAGTCCCAAAACTTGCGTAAGATGGTATAGCATAGCTAGTAGGCTAGAAAGCTACAAAGTACATATATGACTTGCACTAGCATATATTAGTATTGGGACTACGGAATGGGTTTGCCTACTAAGGTAAGATGAGACGGACTGGGAAGATAAGGCTAGGCCATGAGTACATTTGGGACTACGAGACCAATTGTATCCTACGATTGAAGTCTGGAATTTATGAGTACATTTAGGATTGTTAGACTAATTGTACCCCACAACTGATGTCTGGGGATTGATGAGTACATCAAGGACTGCAGGACTAGTTGTACCCCACAGCTTTAACCTAGAGATTTGATGAGTACATCTAGGACTATGAGACTAGTTGTACCCTATAACTTAGGCCTAGGGATCATTTGGGTAGTTCTGTGGCCACATAACTAGCCTTGCAGGGTACTTTATCCATAATATGATATTGATAAATATGTACTGAGATGTGATTGTGATGATGGATATTATTTTAGTTTGAAACTGTAGAAATCTTGGCTAAATAGCTGTTTAATTTAGAACAGTATGTTTAAAGTGGAAATGGTAATATCATTGTGGAATTGATGAATTGATGAAAGAGTTTATTTAACTAATGTCGATTAAATGTTTAAATGCCTTGCATGATAAAGAAATATATATTCTTATATGCTTATTTCTGAGTACACGTGGTTTAGTGCTCACGTCTCTACAGTTGATCTTGCAAGGTTAGATGTTCATAAAGGACCTACCTGTGAAATAGAGTAGCAGGTCATGATTTGTTTTACTTTTATTTCATGTAATTGAATGTATTAAATATTGGTTTTGGGCCTGGTTTGAAGCATATAGTTTTATAACCCTTTTGCGGTAAGTTATAGAACTTTAAATATTTTAATATTGAATACTATTGTTATTTATCACTTCCACTCTAATTAGTATTTGATGTGTGATTATTTGTGATTGATTTTTGGGTTTAATCTCCATGTCCTCGGGTTGCGAATTTTGGGGCGTGACAGCATGTAATATTATTTTCCTTTTTTTTTTAATTTTTGTTATTGCACGCGAAATGCAAAGTTGGGAAACATGTTTTTCTTTCCCTTATATAGTATTTTTTCTTTTTTCTTTTTTTGTTAATGACTAGGAGCGGAGAGGGTGAGTAAAAGAGCAATGAAAAAATTTTGGGGGTGTTTTAGCAATTCTGATTTAAAATAATGAATAATTTTAATTTCGTTAAGGAATTTTAATTTTTTTAATTTGAAAATATTTTTATATTCAAAAATTTAAATTAAAATTAACTCTTAACAAAAAAATAATAAAATATAATTTTTTGATAATTTATATATTTATTATAAAATAACTATAAAAATAATTTTAAATAAAAAAGTAAATTTTGACAAATTAAAACAATTATGAAAATAATTTTAAATAGAAAAAAGTAATTGCGCACAATTTTTTTTATTTCATTGAACTAAAAATTTGAAATTACAAAAGAGTGAATGTTTAATTTTTTAAAATTTAAAAATAAACTTAAATTCAAAAATTTTAATTTAAATTAACTTCTAACAAAAAAAATAATTTTTTTTATTATTTATATATGTTATTACCATTCATTAAAGCAACCATCAAAATAATTTTAAATACAAAAAATTAATTTTTGGCAAATTATTCATTGAAACAATTATAAAGATAATTTTAAGTAGAAAAAAATAATTTTGGACAAAGTATTTTATTTTATTGAACTAAAATATTTGAAATTATAAAGGAGTGAATGTTTACTTTTTTTAAATTCAAAAAAGTAAACTAAAATTATCTCCTAACAAAAAAATATATTTTTGAAATAATTTATATATATTACCATTCATTAAAATTATAAAAATATTAAATAAAAAGAAGTAATTTTTGGAAAATTGTTTTATTTTATTAAACTAAAAATTTGAAGTTATAAATACATGAATGTTTAATTTTTTTTTAAATTCACAAATATTTTTAAATTAAAAAATTAAAATTAAAATTAATTTTTTAAAAAATTAATTTTTTGTTAATTTATATATATTATTACCATTTATTAAAACAACTACAAAATAATGTTAAATATAAAAAAGTAACTTTTGAGAAAGTATCAATCAAACAATTATAAAACTAATTTTAAATAGAAAAAATATTGAACTAACATATTTGGAATTATAAATACGTGAATATTTGATTGTTTTAAAAATATTAATTGATGTTATATTAGTTAAATTAAATTATGATATTCATAATATTAAATAAAAATATTAGAATTAGGCAAATAATAATATTAGATTAATAATATTAAGTTAATAAAATATTATTATTAGTTAAAATATTAAATAATGAGTTATAATATTGATAATATATTTAAATTACTTTAAATTAAATTAGTTAGATTAATATCGTAATGGCTATATTAAATTAGTTAAACTATTAAAAATATTATTATTATTTAAAATATTATATAATGATTTGATTAATAGTATAATAAATGTATATGTATTTCTAAACTTAAATTAATATTAAATTAAAGTATTATAATATTAAATTTCAATATTACATTCGTTCAATTATATTGAATTATAATATTGAATTAATTGAATTAATAACATTAGTTCAATTATAATTTTAATAGGAATATTAATTTGAAATAAATTTCAATAATAATAATAGTAGTAGTATTCATTTATAATAAAATTAATATTAATACCAATAATAAAATACTAGTAGTTAAGTTAATAACTAATATACAAACCCCTAATGATTGGACCTAATTCGATGAATTAATTACGGTAGATATTGCAAATGAGTTCTTGATTAGTTTATTTTGTTGTCGAATTGTTGTTAATTTATTTGTTGTTAATTAATTTAGTTGTTGTTAATTAATTTATTTGTATCATATATTTTTGTTGTATATTTTTATTTTTAGTTAATTTACTTGAGTGTTAACTTTTTAATTTTTTTCAATTTCGAATTACGAAATTTAAAATTTAAATAACAATAATACACAAACCCGTATTGGAAACTTTAATAATAATACACAAATTTCTAATCAGCACCTTTCATATTTTCTTATATCCACCAATACTGTGCCACAACATCAATCTCACTATATTGCATTTACACTTCTCTTAATCATTGTCATACTTTCACCATCTCACAACATTCAGACAACACCTATCTATATCTCAATCAACAACAATACTTATCATATCTTTCTCTTCCCACTTCTCTTATTCAAAATTTATGCCATTACCATCACTTGTCAACAAGAGTTCTAACATCATAAATCTATCATATTATTTATAAAACCTTAATTCACAAGTTAATAACAATTAATTTCATTTTAAATCATTAAACACCTTCTTAACATCGCAAAATTAACATGCTAGATAAATTAGAATTTCATGTAAAATATAAGTACTAAAACATTTATATATCCATGGTAGAAGGACCAAATAAAACTAAGTCCAAAATATGCACAAGAGTCAGTGGGCGCCCCATTGTGACTCCTCATGTGTGCCCATGTTGGCGAGCATTCAAAAGGTGAATTTCATGTGCGCTTGAGATGTTGAGCATCTAACAAAAGAACCTCTCGTGCAACTAAGGATCTGGACAGATTACTTTTCAATGCTTTGTTTTCTATTCTTTCATGGTTATCCACTTGGGTCCTCAAATTGGTTTTGAACAAGATTCTTGAAATTTCTTATTTCAAACATTACCACAAAACTTATAGGCATCAAATGAAACAAACAATTTGAGTTTTCGTCAGTCATGGTTCTATGTATGGATTAAATTCCTTTTTTTTCATTACAGGCATATACATACATATACACATATGTAACTCCCATTATCTTCCACAGATTTTATCCAAAACTTAAGATAATTATATCAGTATTATTCTAATCTACTCTACACATCATATATGTTAGTAAGAATCATTAAATCCTTACCTTAAGTGAAGAAACGAAAGAAACCCCGAGTTGAGCGAAGTCAGTAACTTTACCAGCAGATCCAGAAAACTTCAAGTAGATCTTATCTCCAAACTGTTAATCCTAACAACAAACTGATTACATACATATGCTCAATATAGGTTTAATTTCATTACTATAAAGTTAATTTGAATTTGATTGAGGTTTGAACCACTTACCAAACCTCGATTTCCTTATGCTCTTCTTTGTTCTTTCTCCTTCTCTCTAACCAAAACTCTTTCTCTCTCTTTCTCTCTGCCCCCCTCCATTACACATACATATACACATATATGCTTGGAGGCCAAGCATTCTATAGTAGGCTACCCCCTTTCTCCAGCAATTCTTCCATTGTCATAGCCTGAAAGGTTGAATTGGAAAGACCGGCTACAAATTAAACTAACCAACATAATGGCTGACCTCTGTAGAGGCCTGGGCGCCCAACCTATTCTTGGGCGTGCACCCGCCATGGCGTGCACCCACGAGAGCTTTATGTCATGCCCCTAGGATTCTTCTTCCTTGGCCAGTTGTGTAACTCTTGCATTCTTAAGCCTAATAAAAATTTCAAATTCACCCCAAATAATATTGATTATATTCCATTCCACCATAAGTATTTCCAGAATTTACTTAATTATATAGGCAGAAATTTTCGGGTTGTCACAGATTCAAAAGTTTCCAAGTTATTATTAGGATTTGTTTCTTACATCATGAAGATAAATTCTTCATTTTCGTTTGAAGAATCTAAAAAATGGATTCTAATTCATATAAAAATTCTTATTCTGAATCCATTTCTTCTCCTAAATAAATTTCTTGTTTATTTTCTTCTAAAAATTTAATTATCTTCTTGTTCCTTTTTGAACAATCTGGTGTTATATTACTTTTTTTATTATAGAAATAACGTGTGCAATTTTTTTATTTGTTTCCAAGTATTTTATTTTAAAATTTTCTAGCATATTTCTTTTTTGAAAATATTATTTTATTTCCAGATTTTCACCTTTTGATTTTAAAGCACTTTTTCTTACACCTGTGATATGGTTTGTTCACAGAGCATCCTGCTTCTCAATTCTCTTTTAAGATTTTGTCACAATAAGTTTTTCCTTCACTTGATTTTGACAATTGATTTTTTAATTGTTTTTGGGTTTTTTATTTTGAAGACAATACTTGATTATTGTTTTATAACCAAAGTTTATCCTTAGTTCTAAGGAATCAAAATTTTCTATTTTCTTTTTTTTTGTATGTGTTTTGGATATTGTTTTTCTTTTTACATATTTCATGCAATGGGCTTGGGAGTTTATGAAAAAAATTATTCCTTCCAGTGTATCACACTTTTTGGTGTTAACAACCAAAAATATTTTTCTATATAGTTTTACAAAATTTGTGTATTTACATAAGTCATAGAGTTTTATTTTCAATAACATATATCTCACATCTTTTTGGTGTTAGTCTGAAGATATTATTGCACAACAATTTATTTTGATATATGTGAAAACTTTTGAGAGTATTTTTGTGAAATCATTTTCTGTATCTTCATTGAGTAAAATTGAAGTTTTTCTTGCTTTTCTTCTTCTAATCCTTCTTGGACTTTAGTCAACTTAAAATATTTCCTTGTAAATTTCTACTATATACTCTCGGAGTCTTTTCTTATCCTATGTATTTTTGTAATAGGTTATAACTATGGATTGTGCGTGTACCCATTCTTCAATGGTACTTTTATAATCACTTGGATGTATATCATTAAAATTTAGATATATTCCATTTGTTGCTACATTAAATATATTTAAATCTTCTCTTTTAGAAGGATTAGGTTCATGTTCTTCTTTAACATAAGCCTCTTCGGAACTAGATTCACATTCTTCTTTTACATGAATGTCTTCAAAAGAATTCTTTTTTAAATAACTAATTTTATTTTTGGATCGTGGGCAATCTGATTCTCCTACTTTTCTCTTACATAGTGTTTTACCTAGTGTTTCAACCTTTTTACTAGCTCTTTATCTAATCCTAGATTAGTCATTATTTTAGTTTCAAATTTAAAATCAGTGTCATTCACCACTCATGCTATACAATATTCTTCATTTGAATTTTCAGAATCAGAGTCTATAATAAAAACATATTCATATTTTTTGAATAAGTTCTCATGTTGATTATAGAGAGTTTACATTTGGTTTAACGATTTATCTCTCTCTTTCACATCATTTTCTTCTTTATATGTAGATCTCTAATATTTTATTATTTTTTATTAGCTTGGAAATCTTTATAGGTTTTTTCTTTATGAGTTTTTGTTACTACTAAATTTTCATCAAATCCTCTTTTTCCTTCTTTGTACAAGATATTAATTTCTTCGTCTTTATTTGTCTGAAGAGTTGATATTTCATTTGCATAGTCATTGTTAACTATTTGTTCTAGCAAATTTTGTGTGTTTGCTGGTAGGCTATATTATTTATTTTATTTTCTAATTTAGTTAAAGTACCAATAGATTCAAACATGCTATACATAATAACCTGGATATTTTTATTTTAAAAATTTTAAATTTTTAGAAATATGTATGATGAAATAGGAGATAACATAGATTAATTGGAGTGGGTTTGACAATGTTAGGTTTAACGTATCAAATACATGAAGTGGATTGAAAAGGATTGGGTCTATAAAGTGAAAGACACCTAAATTTTTTTGCCAAGTGCTGGTGGGGTGTGCTTGCTCTATTATGGCTAGGCACATGCCAATGGGGTGCACACGAGGTTAAATCAGGGGTGCACATGCCCACTTAGGGAGGGGCACGTGCAATGTTGTTGAGCTGATTGAGTTAGACTTAATTTTTTTTTCTTTTTGTTTTCTCAGGTCATGTCCATCAAAGGCTAGCAGAGAGAGGTGTTTTAGGAAAGGCTTGTAGGGGACTATACGAGCCTTGAGTAAAAAGAAAATTGTACGCACATATGTGTGTATAGGTTTTAGGGGGGGAGAGAGAGACAGAGAGTTGGTCTTAGAAAAAGAAGTCCGGGATTGAGAGAAGTCAGAAGAATTTGAAGTTTTGTAAGTTGCTTATTCTTCAACCAAACTTAAATTAACTTTGTAAGAATGAAATTGGAATTATAATCAATGTGTGTGTGTGATTGTTTTGTTGTTAGGATCAACGAGTTGGATATACGAGCTACTCGAAGTTTCTAGGTTTTGCCGGTGAAGTTCCATTTTTGCTTTAGCTCACTGGTTCTTCGTTTTTCACTCGAGGTAGGGAAACTTAGCATGATTCTCACATATATTATATATTGAGTGCTTGAGGATGTTGTTAGAGTAGTATTTTGGAAGATTTGTGATGTTCATGGAAAGTTGATACAAATATATATATGTATAGGTTCAGATTTTTGTAGAGGAAAATGATAAATTTGGAAATCAGAAATTGATAAATAGTTGACAAAACCTTAAATTAGCTCCATAGTTAAGCCTATTCATGTTCTAGAATGAGACTTTAATGGAAAAATGCATAAATATTGATTCAAAATAGGATTTTAGATTTTGAACACTCGCTAACGGTAGCATTTAAAAATATGTTCAAAGCTGCGGGCACACGAAGTTGAATATAGGGGTTTGCACACATTTTGGGTGCACGGAGGGTTGAACACAGGGGTGCGTACGCCCCTTTCCCAAATTGTTGTTTTGGCTTTTATCTTGGTTCATCACCCAGAAACTTGAGTTAAAACGTTATGAATCAGAATGTGTATGGCATTAAGAATATCCTAGCATGTTTAAGACTAAACTTTATGATTTAGAAAATGTGTCTAACATTTTGAAATGAATTGTTGGTATAGTTATGATTAGATGTTGCTTGAAATTTTATTTCTATGTTAATGTTATGAAACTTTTATACAAGAATTTGAAGTGTGAAGAAAAGAAAGAATAAATTGTGATGCATTGATTTTGAGTTAAGAGTGTGATATAAATGGAGAATTTATTCTATCAGGTGTGTTGAATTATTTGAAAGGTGAAAATATAATAATGGTATAATATTAATAAATGAGACAAAATAACTTTAAGATTAATAGTGTGACATGGGGATGAAGGGTACGGGAAAATAAGAAGGGTACAAAGATTACCCTAGGGTTGAAAGATCCAAAACTTGCATAGAGATTTGGTTATTAGCCTACAATATGACATGTAGTGTGGCTAATTGTGACCCTTAACGATGACGTATAGTGTGACTAATTGTGACCCTTAACGACGGCGTATATTATAGCTAATCGTGGCCTTAAATGATTGATTGTCTCTACCATATGAACTTAATTAGAAATGAGATCATGATTGAAAAATTATAATGATGATGCCAGAAACATTAATGATTGGGTTTAAAAGTTGAGTTTTATAATAGTAATTGGTAATTGATTTTAAAGTTATATAATGATGTATTATAAGATGCTATTCATTTATTTAATTATGTTTATGTTTGTTATTGATTGATCGTTACAATGGTATTGAAGAAGTTGATTAATTTGTGGTAGTTATACCACATACTTTTGCTTTACATATCATATATGTTGGCATTATGCATCGTGGATTCAAGTGGTTGGTGCTTACGTCCCTACAGACTCTGTTGCAGGTCCAGGACTAAAAGATCTGTGGGCATTGGAATGGGCTAAAGTGCTTAGCAATTGCAAACATTTGTTATTTCGTTTCTTAGGTTTAATCTTATTTAGAACTGTAATATTATTTTATTTTATTTTAGAGATTTATTAGGTTGTAAAGGCCATAAGACTTATGTTTATTTTGTGGAATGTGTTGGAGCATAGTGGCATGGTTGGGCCGAGGCCAAATTTATTTTTTTGCTATAATTGTTAGTTATTTTACATGATGCACCTCGATGGTTAAAATGCTCTAATTAGGGGAATGAATAATGTGTGCATGCTTTATATGTCACGAGATTCAGGGCTTGACACTATCTACTAAGAAATTTAAAGTTCTAGTGATATTTAAACTATATGATTCTTTCTCAGAAACGTGAACTTAATGTTCAAATCTTTCTATTTTTTTTTCTCACACAAAAATCCTTTATTATTATTACTAGTCATCTTCAATTTTTTATCCTAAAAAGACCTCACTCACAAGCTCAGATTTGACCTTAAATAATCCTAACAATGCTTAACTGTGGTTTTAGATGGATTAAATATGGTCTAATCTTTTACACTTATGATCTTTTGACTTGAAAATAGTTTTTAATAGTTTTAAGGGTATAGATGTAAGAGAAATAAGATTATAAGGTCAAGTCCACAATTCTTACAAAAGATAAAGGGTTAAAACATAATTTTCTTTTATTGTTAAACTTTCATGAATTATGAAGGGAGAGAGGTGTAGTTTTTTCAAATGGTAGAGGGAGGTGTAGATATGTTACTTTAAAATATTAACCTACTACAGTGCTCATTTATCATACTTATATTATTATCACATTATTTTGGTAAAAAATTATGATACAATAGCATTTTCTTTTACATAATACACCATCGTTTACTACTAGAAATTGTGGAATTGGTGAGAGGAAAATTCAAGCGACCACATAACTTTTTTTACGACTGCTTGTGACAGTCACTGACATTGGGATCACTACTACATTGCAGCAGGCCTTTTTGCAACAGAAAGATTCAGACGACCACTATGTTACAAGCGACTGTCAAAAGCGGTCGCTAATACACCAATCAAACTCAAGCAGAATGCCATTCTTTTCTCCCTATATCGTTCTCTTTTTCCCTTCTCCGATCTCTCTCTCCTCTTTTCTGTTCCCGCCCCCCTCTTCTCCAATTCTATTAGTTAGTCGTCCCCCTGTCGAAAACACCTGATACGACTTTCTTTCTTCCTCTATATATATATATACACATATTTTTTTCAATTTTTCTCGATGTACTCTTTCGTTCCTCTAAAGTGATTAGCTTGCCATATTATACAATTCTATATCCTTTATGTAAGCTAATTATGCACTAATGCTTGTTAATGGCTAGGTATTAGCTTAATTATCTCATTTCCATGCATTATTACTATTTGTGTTTTTAGGTAATATAACTTGGAGCTTTTGGCCTAAACAACACCAAGGTTGCATGTGAGGAGGAGCCAAGGCAAGCTAGAATAAAGAAAGTGCAAGAAAAGTCCAAAGACTCCCAAGACTTCATCAACTTCCGAAGAGCCATCCCAAGGCATAAGATCGACTACCATGGCTACCAAAGAGAAGGAAATGGTTCGAAGTTCAAAATGGTTGAAGTGGTGTGTAATTGAAGTTCCAGCTCAACACCCTCTCAGTTTTACAACCATAACTTTTTCCTCACAACTCCAAGTGGTGCAATTTTCTTGGGTTAGAAACAAGACTTGAAGTGCTACAACTTTCGTGTTTTAGCCAAAGCCCAAATCGATCATCTTGAAGGTCAAAATCACGTTGGAAGTCAGGGACAGAAAGCTATTTAAGAAGCACTATTCACCGTGGTTGCCAATGGGTGCCCCACATCTATCATGGGCACCCTTCAGCGGCCATGGGCACCCCACCATGAATCAGTTGGGCGCCTACCGAGAGGGGAAATTTGGCTGCTCTTTGAGGAATTTTATCAAACAGTTGGGAAATGTCCTTCAGGGATGCCCCACACCAACCATAGGCGCCCGTCAACTTTTATTGTTGGATTTCTTTATTCTATTTGATATACTAATTTTACCCTTGAGTAAAAACATTTATAAAAAAGGAAGAACGTCAGATTGGGGGCTATCTCTCATCTCTCTCTCTCTACGCACTTCTCTCTCTTTCCTTAGTTTAGCTTAGATTAGGGTTAGGGTTTAAGCTTTCAAGTCTTCATTTTTGGATTGGTTGTACTTCAATACTCGTAAGTTTAATTTCAATGCACTTTCTTTGTTCATGTTATTTCGTCATTGTGCTGATTTACTTTTCCTCGCACTTGTTCTTCTTTAATATATTATTGTGTGTTGTTAGTTTAGATTTTCATTATGCTCGTAGGTTAGTTTTATTCTTGGCTTCAAGCTATTGAAAGTATTGTGGTTGGTTTTGGTTTAATCGGATGCAAATGGTTTTTACGAAAGCATTTTTTTGGCTTTCAATTGAAATCTCTTGGTAAAGCTAGGGTTCTTACGAAACCTACTCACCCGTGTTACAACCGTAGCTCGGTTACAAGTTTTCACTTGTGCACACCAAGTGTTTGGTTCAATGTCCTGGTGAGTTAGACTCTTATTTTCCAAAACCCAATTAGGTTTTCTTATGAAATCAAGTTGCCTATGTTACAATCTTCACTTGGTTACGAGTTCACACGTGCATATCAAGTGCTTGATTCAATAGCTCGGTGACTTAGAACTTATTTTGTAAAACCAAAATATAGGCTTTCCTATGAAATCAGTTCACCTGTGTTACAATCAAAGCTCGGTTGCACTTATGCACACTAGGTGTTTGATTCAATACCCCGGTGAACCTGAAACTATTTTCAAAAGCCTCTACTTACTTTGAGATTTCCACAAATCATATTTTAAATAACATCTTCCGACCCAACAACGCATGTGCATTTGTTGAGTTGAGTTATTAATGTATTTGAGAAAACCATTAACACCCCGGTACCGGATTTGGCTTGTAGTCAAGATTGTTTTAGTTAATATTATTTCTAATACCTTTGCTTTAGTTTAATTCCTTCACTCCACCATCCTCAACCAAACCCATATCTAAGCATTCCCACAATCTAAATTTAGTTTGCGTCACGTTGTTCTCTGGTGCATATACAGAGTATGACTGATGTCGTTTCTGCATCATGTAGTTGGAGAAGCACGTAGACATGCTGTTGAAATTTTGTCTAACTAGGGAATGAAGGCATCAAGTTGTTGAGTGCAATTTGGATCATGCGTTCTCAAATAGGATAGGACCAACCACCCTATAGTGCAAAGGTGAAGTTTAAGACTGGGTGACTTGCATAATGCACGATCCCTTAGGCTAATTGTGCCTCTTCATTTTGAAACTCTGTAAAAATATTTAGCGAGATGGATAAAAGTTGGATCGATTTTCCAAACAGGATGTCTACAGAATATATGAAGGGGATAAACTAGTCCATCATATTCACCAACAAGTTTCATAGCGAGTACATCAACTGTCCTTGTAAGAAATGTATAAACCGGTATTACTACATATGGGAGCCCTTCAGGGAGCATTTGATTCGTAATAGGTTCTTGAATTAGTATAAGTATTGGACTCTTCACGGGGAAGAGTATGCCCCCTCTCACCAAGAGAAAACAATTGAGGTGGAAGCCGAGGCTACAGAGGAGGCTGATCTAATGCTCATGATGTTAGTTGATATCGTGTGTGGATTGGCACTAAAAAACACAATCTGTCATACTAATTTGACGGGTGGGAGTAATCCTCACTCAGGTGTAGACGACGAAGCCTTAAGATATTTTAAAATACTCGACAATGCGCAAACAAAATTTTATCTTGGATTCAAAGATTTTAGTAAATTGTTATTCATCGTTGAACTGTTATATTTGAAGGCATTGAATCAGTGGTCGGATATGTCTTTCGACATGCTACTATAGTTATTACATAAAGTTTTACCATCAGGAACAAACTTGCTGATTTGTACTACGAGACTCACAAGCTAATTGAAAATCTGGGATTCACGTATAAGAATTTGAATTTATATTACGAGGCTCGCAAGCAAAGTTTATTTTAAATATTTTTTTTAAATTATAATAAATCTATCTCGTTTAACCTGTATGTAGATATGTTGGGATGCTCTAGGAGGAGATCTAGTCCTCAGACGATGGCTTAGCATCTCGACCTATCTTATGCAGGTCGTAGCTCAACAGACACCATCCCGCCATCATCTTCCACATTAGCGCATTCTTCGACACACCTTAAGTGTCTGACCATACTATGACGAGTATAAGTTGTTGGTTTAAGATTTTTTTAACTGTTAAAAATTTTCCTTTGGACTTATTAAACTTAATATTTTATATGTAATAGATTCTCCCATTCTAAGTAGGCCTTCTTGGTCTGGTAGAAGGCCTTCGAAGACATTGCCGTAGTAGAACTGAGATCATAGTGCATGACCGTGTAGTAGGATGACATGGCACACCTCGTGGGGAAGGCCGGACGGTCCTTCATCTCCTAGATTAGACACATGGTTTGAAATCTAATCTGATTCCCGTTGACCACCCTCAATTGGAACGTTTTCCTACCTAACGCATTCGAGGTCTCTGGCTTAAGGTGTAGGTATCATAGTTTGCTTAATATCATAAGTGGTGTCTGTGTTAAAACTTATAATATTAAACAAGATTATATAATTTGTCCTCTTCAAGCTAATGTGGTTAGGGTTCTTCCAGACTTCTGGGACGTTCGCTATGGCAAGTGCTAGAAGATGTGGAAGGACTATAAGAACAAGGTCAAATCTAGCCATTGGAAAGGCTATGAGACTGACCCTAACATCATTCATTGGGTATCGTTGGGGGTCCTCCCCGCTGATGCGTTGAGCTTGCTAGTTACTGGTCGAGAAAAGAGCCACAAGTAAGTAGATTGTAATCTGAATTTTTTCCTTAAGTTTTTAAGTTATAATGTGTAACTTATAAAAGCTAATCAACAAGAGGTGGCTAAGAAAAATTCACGAAACCGAGGAATGTAGGGCCCTGGCCACAAGGAGGGGACTCTACACTTTACGTAGGTCTGTTGCGAGGTAGAATGTTAGTCTACCATGTAAAAATTTCATTTATTTTCATGTCATATGAAAATAAACTATTAACATATAATTTTCCATTCAATAGTTGGAGAAGTAGGGCTGAAGGGCTGATCGGATGGCTATCTAGTTAGCGACCCGTAATGAGGATTTGCTAGGTTTAGGCCATATGGGTAATTAAGGCTTTATTTTGGCCAATGAGTATATTCAATTTTTCTTTACATAATTTAGTTACTGATCTTTCTTATCCATCTTATTATGTTTCCCTTAGGCTTAGTTTAAGGCACATCTAGCCAAGCTACCGACAGATGAAAGGGAGTCCTAGGCAAGGAAAGGTGAGATATTCTTTTCTATTGTCGAACGTGATGACAACGGATATATGCTCACGTAGGTGTGGACATTCCACGTCAACCTATCGCATGAGTGGAGGCATCCTGTCAGGTCAGACGCCGCAGCTAGGACATGTTCCAGACTCTCCATGTGGAAATGGATGCGTGAGATGTGTCGCTTCGGCTCGGGATGATGGCCGAGATAAGGAGATTCTTCTCTCAGAGTCAAAGCCATCCTCCCCCCTCCTCATGTTAGAAATATTAATTTTTTATTTATAGCAAATTAAAATTTTACAAATTTATTTATTTATGTTTTGTTGTCACGTTCTCATTCACTTATTGTTTCATTGTAGGACCTAAATGATGGTAGCTGCCCTTTTTGGATTGGACTGGGGTAATTCTGACCAACATATTGTGTATTTTTGTATTTTATTTTTCGTATTTTGTAAATTAATTGTTTTTACTTTTTGTGTACATTTGTATATAACAAAATTTATAACTAAATTTTGTATTGCTTTTATATATATTAATGAACATTTTTGTTTTATTTTATTTAAAAAAATTTCTATTACATGTGCAATTTAAATTATAACCAAAAAATTAATTTAGAAATAAATATTTAAAAGTACATAACATAAATAATAACTGAATTTGAAAAATTAATAAAAAAGTAATTAAAATGATTAAAAAAAGTAATAATTACCCTATAAAAAATTTAAAAAATAAAAAGACGCTAATGAAAATAATATTAAATGTAAAAATAAAAAATAATAATTAATAAAAAAAATTAATTACCCTTTTACAATTGCTAGTGCTGGTTGCTAATAAGAAACTAGCGGCTGTTAATGTCTTTGCACCAAATGGGGGCAAATGACACGAAGTTCCCTAGAAAGCATTAGCAATCACTAGCTTTTTATTAACAACCACCATTAACGGTCGCAAAAGGGATCCAACTAAATTCACCAATGGTCACCACTTCAATTGCTATTACAATAATGATCGCATTCACTACCCCCAATTATTGTGACCGCCACCCTATTTCCTAGTAGTGTATATCTCACAGCCTAAAGTAGATAGCTCAGGGACTTGCCTTGGATGTGATAAAATATTCGGGCTATGTCATAAATGGTTCTCATTATCATACAAAGGACCATGATAACTCACGAGTCAACCAAAATAGCAGGGTTAGCTTAGTAGCAATAGCAATGCAGGTTACTAGCCATAAGAATAAGAATCCTATGTACGTAAAGATGAACTTTTATGAGTTATAAAAGATAGAAGTTTTGATGTGCAAAAAAAGATTCATTACGATGATAAAGGTCGGCCAATAGGAATAAATAGAGCAAAGTTCTCGAGCTATCTTAGAGTTTTGGCTCGCACTATGATCACGCTATCTCACCCAAATTTGTTTGACGTGCCAGATGATATAAACAAAAATTATAGAGTTCTGTAAAGGTAAGGATAATTTATGTTTATATATCTTAATTTTGCCTAGAAGTTTTATTTCATAATTTGTTTGCTTATTTGGTTAGGCAGCATTTGATGTCGACTTAAGGAGTAAAAATAACATGTTATCTTCAATTGGATCATCCTTTAGGACTTTTAGGAAAACTTTGACCAAGTATAGATCTACTCCCAAATTAGATCATATTATTCTCTCTAAACCACTAGAAGCTTACAATTTTCTAGGACAAAAAGAAAGGGGCTCTTACGCTAGAATTTAAGATACGTACATAAACAATTTAATTATTTTTTAGTTAGAACTTAATGTGATGCAATCCAAGCTATTTTGTTATGTTATTTCAGTAAAGGTATAACATTGGACTTAGCTTTTCTCTCTCTCTCTCTCTCTCTCTCTCTCTTTTTAAGACGTTTCATGGATTGCAACTAAAGAGACAGAAATGCAATATATATGATCACAAACTTACTCAAAAGGGCTACTCTAGGTTGGAAGAAGAACCTGTATGTTTTTGTAGAACTAATTTTTACTCTCAAAGCATATGATATGAGTAATTTCACCATATGCACTATGTGTTGCTATCCAATGGTCTTTGATTTCTAGGTTAACAATTCTAAAAAACCAACTGTGAGTTTAGATAGGAGCTTTACGTGGAGGAAGGTTCATCAAAATAAAAAGGAGAGTATTATAACATTAAAATTATGGAAAAAGTCACGGATATTGTAAGGAAACTTATGTCACGCTACCTTTACCAATTTTAAATAATTGGATGTAACATTACTTGTTTTCTTATATACTAGTATACTTTATAGAATGAGATAGCGAAATAGGTAGAAGATGGGACATTACAGATTGAAAAAAGTAATAACATCCTAACCATGGCATTAGATAATATTGAATGTGGTGGGAAGGTACGAGGTGCAGGAGGAAAGGTTAATCTAGCACACCCCTCACACACCACAATCTGGTAATGTGTTCAAACCTTTTTAGAAGTGATAATGTAAGAAGTCCAAAAAATAATACTTTTACAATAGACAATTAGGGGGGAACCAAGGGCAATAGCTCACTTCCAAATCCCAAACCAAACATTAAGAAGGTAAGTTTTTATTCCATTAAGTGTATTCTCCCTTGTTTATAAGTTGTCATTTTTTAGTTAGTGTCTAATTTCCTAGCTTCTTGTTTTATAGCGCAAGCAATGTAAACTGGTAATAGCATCCATCATTAACATTATCGCTCATGGAACGGTGTACAAAGAAATGGGACCAAATGAACTTCTTCATATAATGCTCATAGGAGAGGACAATCTAAATGTTTCCATTGAAGTTGTTAAAGTAAGAGAGGCCTTTCTTCCTATCTTTATCCCTGGAGAGGTGGCTACTATAGGAGAAATAGTTGGATTTCACATAGCGTGGCCTAAAAACTATATATTGTTTGCACCTAAGGTACCCATATTGTTATGGATTTTTGCATCTTCAATTTGAGTTACTGGACTACTAACTAATTAATGCCGTTACTTATAAAGAATGTTTGGCTTAGGTTACTGCAATGATTGGAAATTAGGTACAACTTGCTTTACTAAAATTAGGTACAACTTGCTTTACATTAAAGAGTTTATTAGAGATGATAAGATCTTAAGAAGAGGAAGCGTTAGACTTAATTTTAGCTTGTACTATTTATATTGCTTTACAAACAGAACCGTAAGCATTTTTTGTTCCAATCAATTATAGTTCAGTGGCAAAAAAACTTACACGAAACTTGAAATTGATAAAGTGCGAGTTGAGTGGATAACACCCATCTTCTTCAAGGAACTTACTCAAAGTTTTTTCTTAACTCTTTCAACACTGCAACTATTATTAACAAGTGATAGTTCCCACCAATCTTTTCTTTCATAGTTTTTTAGCCTCCTTTGAAAGTTATATTGGTTTTGGCTTGGTAATGCTCATGGCTGCTGATGATTTGTTTCTCATCAATATTGTTATGGATAGTTTACTTTGGTTCTTGTATGCTAGTTATGATAGTTCTTTTGAATTATTAATTAGCTTTTGGAATGATGATTAACTGCCTGTGCTGAGACAATTTTGGTTAGTTGATGAAATTGATAATGGGAATTCTTTACTTTTGCTATCAAATCTAAATTGTGATTTTATTTTATTTTTTTCTATGGTATTTACTTGTTTAAATTGTTGAGTTAGTTGCTCTCTACTTGTGGTGGCTGGATATTGGTACTAGGTAGTTTAGTAATTTGTATTTGGTAGTGGTTTCATTCAATCCTGCACTACACTACTTGTTATTTGGTGTTGGATTGTTTTTGGTTTCATATGATGCTTGATTATTTGATTGTTGCTAGTTTTTTATTGTTGATCTATGCTGCCACTCTAATGGTTTATCATCTACTTTGGCTGCAGGTTTTGTATTTTTCAAATGAAAAAAAAAAATCTTCAATTATGTTTTTGAAATGAGATGTATACATTTAATCACAGTTTTAAATGAAAACTGAGATCTAAAAACAAGAAAGGATCATGCCAAACTATTTTCCATCTCATTTTTTAGACGTAAAAATCACATTTTTTTCATCGTTATCATTTGTCTATATTTGACCACAGTTTTTCAAAGAAAGTAAGATCAGAACCTATAAAAATCACGCGTGGTTTCTTTTCATTTTGATTTTTACCATAAAAGATTTTGCTTTTAAGGCATGATTGTTGTAGGTTTACAATCACAATTGTAAACCATGATTAAAAAAAAAAAAGATGACTTACAATCTCACCCAAATCAATCATGCTTTTGTGACAGAGATGCAAAGTGAAACATCACATCTAAAAGTTATGATGTCTATACATTTTTGTAGTAGTGAACATAAGTAGAACATCCAAAAATTTTAATATAGAATAATCTACCTCTTTCCTTGTCCAAAACTATTCCATAACTTTTTCATCCAAAGCTGAATTAAGTGATCTGTTGATGATTGACCGCGTCTAAATATTGCATCTAAACCAACCCCCAAGTATAAGGGCGTGCGGTGTAATTTTAACTCGATAAGACCGAGGTTGAATCCACAAGGAATATATGTTTTAGTTTCTAGGTTGTAAAAATTTACTAATCCTAAATTAATAACGTTCAAAAATTTGAAAAATATTAGGTTTCTAGGCTTTGAAAAATAAAAAACTATTCACGACCAATTATTCAGGTAAAAGGGATTTAAAGGATGTTTAGGTTCAATAAAAATTGCGAATAGTGTCAAATTACTCGATCAAAGAATAAACTAAACAAGAAAATATGTTTAAACTTGAAAAAAATAATTAATTAACTACAGAGATGATTCAAATGACAATTAAACAATTAAATGAGATTCTTGATTCAACTCTCAATTCTAGGTGAGTTAATTACTTCACAAAGTGATGTGCATGCTACTGTAATCTAAAGTTCACATAAAGGAACAAATAGACTGGAAAGATATCTTCATTAAAACCCATTATTTCCCAAAAACTCAGCTTTATACTCTTGTTTAGGGTTATAAAACTAGAAGATTTTCATTAATACTACTTGGGTTTAAACCTAATTTTTTTATTTCAAAAAATCAATACAAAGTTTTTAATTGAAAATCCTTACCAATGATTACAGAAAGTATAGTCAAGGATTTCTATTTTTGAAACAAATAAAATTAGATCTGAAATATGTAGATCTTTACATATATGTTTTCACATTGTTTGTAATAACCCACCCTTCCTTGATTCGTTGAATCAAGAAGGATAGATTTAAACTAGCGTGATTTCAAGATTCATAACAGTCAATAAACAAGCAGATTAATAAATATAAAAAATACTATTAAACTAGTAAATAAGAGTATTGTATTTCAAAACCGAATCTGATGCAAAACGATATACACTGAAAATTGATAAAACTTCTACAAATAATCTGACAAATCTTGAAAGCATTCTCCAATGTAAAAACACTCAAAAAGCTCTCTAAAGAGTTTGAAAGGAATGTAATGTGAAAGTGCCAATATGGCTGTACAATGTTTGTATATATAATGGTACGTAAAAACCCTAAAATTGAATGAAGTTGTGCCAACTAACCTGCTATGTTCCACAATGTCCTCATCTTTATTTTCTACTTTGATTCTCTAGCTTAGCTCTTGACCTAGTTTGGACCACTCGTGGGGGTGTCCAAACCATAACTTTTTCATCATTCAAGTTGCTTTCGTCACTACTAGTTTCGATTATTTCATCATTTTTTTTGCAATTTAAAAAATAAACTCAATAAGTGATAAAAAGTGACAAAACTCTTAAACTTATTAACTTAATGCATGAATTAAGGTCAAATTATGGAGTTTGTAATTACACTTTTCAAGTTTAATCACCCTCTAACTTGACCATTGCTAGTCCCTAGCAATGGCTCTATTGAAATGAAATGATACTACTACCCTATTTCTCTTTTTGTTAGAAGCATGGCTGCACTTAGCTGCGTGCAGCAAGCCTTTTAAACCCCTAGGTTCCACCTAGTGGACGAGTGAAGTCTCGTGAGGTTTTGCAGTAAATCTACCCACCAAATTTGTAGACTAATCTAGTGGATGGTAATAATCATTTCAATAACTCTTGATTTAAGTTCAATATGAAATAAGTAACGAAATTTTAAAATTTAGCATAAATTCTCCCAATGTGTATTAGACTCGCCTAACTATTCAACCATCTTATTTTAAGTGTGCCAATTCATATCATTCATTCAAAATAGCCATCAAACATACTAAAAAGATTGCGGTCTTGACTTCAAGTCTCACCAAGTTGATCACTTAGAAATGAAATCACTCAAGATGGGTTACTCTCATGGTTCATGCAAGATTACAATATCAAATGAATGCAATGAACCTAATCAAGAGGTGACTAAAAGAATTAAAATATGGAGTGTTTCTCAGCTTCATAAATGGAACGTATCAATGCATAAACAAGACAACTACTATCAACCATATGAAATAAATCAATGCTCTTATTAGTGTCTTTCACCTAAAGTCCATTAGGTCTTTACTAGGTTGTAACTTGGCCATGGGGTATTGGTTAAACAAATAAGGGATAGGGAAAATCAAAATGCATATCTAAGGATGGTAGTAATGGTGTAATGCAATACACCCCAACTTTTCTCTTTTCTGCTCCTTGAATGTCCAACATTGAAGCTCAATTTATTTTATATATATATATATAGGACCAAAAATAACGAACTTATGAAGTGTTATGTTCCCCCCTTTTTTTAATAACAACCAAATTTTCCAATCATAAGCTCCCCCCCGTTAACCTCATTACAAAATTGCACTAGTATCCCAAGACATGCCAATATTGGTTCACCTATATATCTAAGGTTAAAGGGTCATATATGTGGCTAAACAAGAAGAACTTCATTTATTATTTTTATTTCTTTAATGGTTTCAAAATGGCTCCAAGGGCTATGTAATCAAAGAAAAGTTTCAGGCTTTCAAATATAAGAAAAAGGGCCTGACATCACTCCCTAGGTTAATAACACTTTATTAGAGGCATTGATCTACATATAATGTAATGAAGCTATCCAAAACAAATTAATGTAATGAAGCTATCCAAGAAAAGTGAGATGAAAGAAATTATACAGAACATTAATTGTAAAACCCTCAAGAACAAAATGTTAGGCTCAAAAACTCACACAATGTAGGGTTTCAAGTCTCCACCTATGTCTTAGCATACTTGAATAACTAAATCTCATGAATTCTAATCCTTAACACACTTTTAGTTCAACTTTTCAAGTGACAAGTTTGCAACATGTTAGAAAATTTTATACTCAATTTTAAATTAAGTTCCCCATTCAAAATTGAAACCAAACGATTTGTTATTTCCATGAATAACACCACCATTAGACTAGATGCTAAAACATTCACTAGTCACTAATATATCAACGGAAACAATTCTATGTGACCACCCCCCAACTAAAGGGACACATTGTCCTTAACGTGTGTGCAATGCAAGAACAAAGGTGAAAATTAAAGGTAAAAATGTGGTGTGCATATGACATGTTCCCCCTAACTAAGTGACTATTGATGCCAAATAAATAACATAATTAAAATAACAATAAAATAAATAAAAAAGAAATAAAAAGAAAGAATAAGTTATTACCTCGTGCTAGCTTCATACTTAGCTAGTGCATTATTAATACCACGAATAATTTCATCTCGAAGCTCAAGGTCATAATGCTGGTCACAATAATCTGACTCGCTGAAAGTCTCATCGCTCTCAGTAGACTCACTATCAATCTCTGCCCTATCATTATCAGGCACATACTCAAGTGTTGGCATATCATCATAGTTAGAAGGTGAACTTTTCTCAGATCCTACTTTGGTCTTACTGTTAGTATCGTAAGTGGGCGCATGAGACCACTCAACAGATATGTCTATCTCAACCCACTCCATGCGTAATAGAAGTTCTAAGTCAATATCATCCCACCCTTACCCCTTAAGGAATTGGTAAGATGTTATATGGACTAAGGGAGGGAAATAAGTGGGTGAGGTTGGGAATTACTCTCTTCGAAACACTCATCAGGTCACTCATCTGAGTCAATCTTAAAGCTCTCTGAATCACTCTTATCACTCAACATATCTATTTCACGTTCCCATTTACGTTTGTGACCAATTAAACTATTAAGTTTTTCCTTCTGGTCAGATGTATGCTTACTAAAATTAGACATGATGTACCTGTTCTTAACAAAAAATATATACAAAAAATTCAATGGTATACTCAATAAAACATTGCCAAGTATTTAGTAAACAGCGAAGCCAAGATATAAAGGAATATAAATAACAAATAATAAATAAAAACCAAAATAGGGTCATGAAATAAGAATATTATATGCCAATATAGTCATAAGTCAAAATATATGTACAAATCAAAATTAAATTAAAGAGTTTTAGGATTACAAATTACATTAAGAAGCACAAATGCTAAACTCTTAAAAACTACAATATACAAAATGAAAAGAAAGACAAGAGAAAACAAAGAAAAATCACTGGGATGGTGGAGAAGAATGAATGTCCCTCAAGTAGTCCAAAATAGTCTAAAGAAGATGGCCATGCTCTTGCTAAGTCCATTGAAGTTGTAGAAAAGTTTGTCTGTCACTTCTTTGTTCTATTCCAAATGAGTCATCCGCACTAATAACTCCCCCAATTGGACGGCTAACTCCGTATTGGACACTGAATGCTCACTGGCCTTATTTTCCTGAGAATGGGAACTACTGCCTTTCTCATCCTGAGCGGATTCAGTTTTTCGTTTCTTAGGTCGAGCTAGATTACCCCCGGACTTAGCATAAGAGGTGATATTGAATAGTTGAAAACCCACAGCTATAGGTAACTCATTAGGAATTAAAGCACCTCTCCTCCTAAAAATCACAGTAAGTGCTCCCCCAAATGGTAACGCAGGTTAAACCCCCAGATGCTCAAAAGTATGGACAATCTAATGCCAAATGCATAAAGGTAAGTCTATCGTCAGCCTTGTCTCAATAGTATAAATAAGTCTTACCCTGAGAGGATTGTAATCTGAGTTACAGTTCTGAGGGAGAAGATTTGTGCAAGAGAATATATGTAAAGCCCAATATTTATCATTCAGAGCAAAAACAAGCTTTCTATACTTTCTTGTCCAATCCTAACCCTCTAATAGAATTTCAGAAGCTATGATAAGTAATAGTGGGATGCTATCAAAAGGATAAGTAAATTTAAGATTTGGGACATGACCGCGTCTAGATTGTGCGTCTATTTAACCCCCAAGTGCAAGTATGTGTGGTGTAGTTTTAACTCGGTGAGTCCGAGGTTGAATCCACAGGGAGCCTATGTTATTTAGTTTCTAGCTTATAATGAGAACTCAGAGTTTAAACGTAAGTAAAGTTCGATGTTCAATTAAAACTAAATTTTAGGGTTTTGCAAATTTAAAATTTAAACTAAAAAGTAAATTGATAACTACTTAAAGGAATTCAGCAAATAAATTTTTGGTTTTGGGTTTTAAATGAATTAAATATTAATTAAATGAATTCAATTTAATTTTAAAGTGCAAGAAAATAATCTACTCTAAAATTTCAAAGCAAAAAAATCAATTCAGAAATTAAATTAAATAACAATCACAGTATTAAAGAGGTTCTTGATCCAACTTTCAATTCCAGGTAGTTCACTACTTCACGATGGGATGTGTTTTAATTACAATCTAAAGTTCACGTGAAAGGAATGATAGATTGGAAAGAAAATCTTCATTAGAGTTTATAAAGTTCCCAATTCATGGTTTCAAAATCTGATTTAGGATGATAAAACTAGAAAGATTTTCTAGGAAAACACTTGGGTTCAAATCCGATTTAGGGTTTGTTAAAAAATATTAAGAAAATTTTAATCAAAAATCTTTACCAGTGATTTCAGAGAATTTAGTCAAAGATTTTTGTTTTCGAAAAATTTTCAAACAAACGAAATCAGATTTGGGTTCAAATCCTATTTTTAATTCGTCCAAAAATATTAAACCAATTTTAATCGAAAACTTTTACTAGTGATTACAAAGAATATAGTCAAAGGTTTTCAGTTTCGAAAGCTTTTGAAACAAATTGAAATAGATTTGAAAATAGTAGATCCCTACGCATTGGTTTTCGCAAATCATGCGATGGTCTACGCACATCCCGTAGATCGTCGTAAACCACCCTTCCTTATGTCGTTGAATCAAGAACTAGGGTTTTACGCTAACATAACTTTAAACAAAACAAAATCAACCAACCAACACATTTTTAATTGATCTACTAAATAAAATAAACAAATCATATCATTAAGTAAAGAAATGAAATACAATGTACTTTGAAAGCAACTCTGAAATGGAGTATTGAACGACAATTGCTGTAATGAAAACGGTGGCTTCAAAAATATGTAGAAACATCCCACGAACAATAAAAAAAAAACTCTTAAACTATGCTAGAACACTTAGAAGTATGCAGGGAAATAAAAGTTTTCTCCTTTCTGTTCGGCCTTGTAATAGTGTTTTTAAAAAAGTCCCCAGGAAACCTTAAAAGATGAGTTTTAAAAGTCGCACGCCCGGCCACTGTGGTCCGGACCATCTGGGTGGGGGTCTGGACCACGAAATCATGGATCTTCAACTTTTGCTTCCTCCTCCATGCTAGGTCTTTGGGCTAGTCCGGGCCATCTTTGGTGGTGTTTGAACCACAGCTTTTCCTTCATCTTCTAGGTTGTTTTCATCCCTATAAACCTCACTTATCTCGTGCTTTTCCTTGCAATTATGAAAATAAAGACTATAAGTAATAAAATAGTGGTAAAACTTCAAGATTAACTACTTAAATGCATTAATGTGTATCAAAATGTGGAGTTTGTAATTACACTTTTCAAGTGTAATCACACCCCCCAACTTAAGTGTTGCTAGTCCCTAGCAATGCCCTTTATTAAAATGAAATGCAACTACCATCCTATTTCTCTTTTCGTTGGAAACATAGCTACACTTAGCTACATGCAGCAAGCCCTTTAAACCGCTAGGTTCCCCCTAGTGGATGAGTAAGGTCTCGTGAGAGTTTGTAGTGAATCTAACCACAAAATTCCTAAAACTATTCTAATGGATGGTAAAAATCATTCCAACAACTCCTAATTTAAGTTCAATATGAATTAAGTAACAAAATTTTTAAATGTCATATAAAATCTCCCAATGTGTATTTAACTCACTACTATTCAATCATCTCATCTCAAAATAGCCATCAAACACACTCAATTAAAATAAAATCACTCAAGAAAGGTTACTCTCATGGTTCATGCAGGATTGCAATATCAAGTAAATGCAATGAACCCAATCAAAAGTGACTGAAATAATTTAAACAGAATGTGGTATAGCTTCATGAAAGGAATGTATTTATGCTTTACAAGACAACTATCATCAATCACATGAAATAAATTATTGCCCTTCTAAGTGCCTTTCACTTAAAGTCCATTAGGTCTTTACTATGTTGTAACTTAGCCAAAGGGGTGTTGGTTTATGCATACGTAAACCATAGGAAACTTCAACTAAACTTAATGCTTAAATCCAAATCTTCAACTCAAACGTAATGAAAACCCAAAGAAAACTATTAGAAAAAATAACCTTAGAACTCTCCTAAGTCTAAATAAAAACCTGTATTTATAGGCTACAAAATGTTGAGGGTAAAATAGTAACTTAATAAATATAACAAAAAAATTACGGATTCAGCTTCGTCACGTAGAGCGGTGCCCGAGGTCCAAGGTGGGGTGCCCGACTAAACTCCTAGAGCATCTAGAGAATTGTAGCTCTCTAGGGGCACCCGAGGTGGAAATTGGGCCACCCCACTGTGCTTGCTTCAGCTAATGGGGCTTCTTTCATCCTTTCTTCTTAGCTCTTTGATCTTCTCTTCTTCTCCGATGCTTAAAACATCCTCGACTCCATCAATTGATAATCAAACACCTATAAAACCCCACAAAAACATGCATTAGAGCAAAAGTCCAATAATTTGTAAGGAATAAGCAATCAAAGTGTCCCTACATGGGTGGTAAATCATAAAGATATAACAATTTAATCATATTTCATTGTATAATTAGCATGCTCAATAGATATAAAATTGTGCAATAATACATACTAATCAGTAACCTTTAGCGAGATGGCAATCTTTTAGCATCCAATTGATAGCCAAAAGTGACTGTTCTACTGACCAATTGGTTGTACAAGTAATAAATATCTTATTATTTTTTATTCAATTTTTTAGTGACCAAATGGTCGAGGAAAGTATCCCTTTAATGTGGTGGCTAAAAGGTAATCTTTTAGTTACACTTTAGCGGCTAACTTTTATTTCACCAAGAAAAATCACTATTAGCAACCAATCTTAATGTGGTTAGGAAAAGTGGTGCCCAAAAGTGTGAATGTTGTAGTGCTATTTAAGGTTATTAGGGGTTAATTATAACTAAGTGGTGTTGAATTATGGTTTGCTAGTGTCCTTCAAGTGTCTAATTTAGTTTAAGGGAGTCTAAACAATTCGAGTTACCAGTTAATATTGATTTAAGGCTGTAAAAAGTTGATCATAAGCTTAACAGTGTTAATTTATAGTTAGTTGGAGACTACTGCGTCTATTTTATTCTAAAGGTGTCCAAGTAATGAAAGTTGTGAGCTAGTGTTGATGTGAGGCCATTGGAGGTTGATCATAGGCTAATTGGTGTTGATTTGCGGTTAATATAAGACTCTAAAGCGTCTAATTTAGTATAAGGGAAGCCAAACAATTCAAGTTGTGAGTTGGTATTGGTTTGATACTATTATTTGTCAACTTTAGGATGTCTAATTTAACAAACATTTTTTTCTTAGCCAAAAAGCTATTTTTTTGCTCCAAATTAAGTGGTGAGTGGGCACTAAATCATGGTTAATATGTGCAAATTTGTGATTAATTATTGCCATAAAACTAACCACTTTTTCAATGGCTACCAAAAATTGACTCAAATTAAAAAAAAAAAAAGGGAAATGGAGAGGAATTGGATGATTATCTCAGCCAATTAGGATACACCTCAATAAAAAAAAATTGATTTTAGTAGCATTTTCCACAACAAATAACATATTCAATCTAAATCATTTTAGTTTCATTAGGAATTTGGTTTGTTTTGAGAAACAAATTATTAATTCTATCAATTTAGTTTGATTCTTCAATTGTTATTTTTTTGAGACCAAACTTGAACTTGCATTTTTAGTTATGAAACTAGTTATTATAGTAAGATGTCAAATATAACTTTATAGAAATTAAGTTGATCTGGTTTATTAAATATGACAATAGGTATGAAAGGTCGGCATTGATGTGATAGGATGTAGAGAAAACATTGAGCGAGTTATTACCGAAGTATAACAAAGAGTTCCTATTCCACATCGTTTGGATAGGATAAGGTAAAGTGATACATATATATGTTAGATTTAACATATCTATAGTACAAATTGTTTTAAAGTCGTGTGAGTACATAATTTTATAAGAACTCGACAGTTAAGTGTATATCCTAGGAAATTCTCACTTAATTATAGCTTATAGCTGACAATATTATTTTGTGGTGGATATTGATTTTGATGTTTGTGCTCAATAATCCTCATGTTACGCATAACTACAGTCTAAAGTAATGTCTAGGCTCAACAGTTCTTGTATTGCAATGAAGTTTTGCATAACTATAGCCTAAAGCAAACAATATTGTTCTGTGGCAAATGTAGGTCATGATACTGGGTCCAATAGCCCTCGTGTTGCGCATACCTAGAGTGCAAAGCCATGTTTAGGCTCAATAGTTCTCGTGTTGTAGAGATGTTTGGACTCAATAGTTGTCACATTGCATATATTGTTGTCCAAAATAGACAATATTATACTGTGGTTGATGCGAATTGTGATATAAATGAGTCCATGTTTAAGCTTAGGAAAAATAGTATCAATTTTAAATTAGATTGCACATCCCTAGTTAAAACAATATTAAGAGAGCAATGATGATATTACTTGATTGACAAAATGAATAAAATTCACGTATTCAATTATGCATTCAATTATGCTATCTTGATCACATGCTTAACGTGCTAAAATATCCCCTCAATGCCTCAATGGTGGTTTTGACAATTCTAGCAAACAAATTATGGCAAACAAATTAAGGTAAGGCTGGCTTCCTTGTATTTCATTTGAACTGATGGAAGTGGCAAATGTGTTCAATGATTAACAAGAGCCATCATGACACGTAAGTGGTTAAACTTCCTCCTAATTTAGCAATATTTGTTATATGCAAAGAAGTAATTCATGTAATAGAGTGTCAAGAGATCTAGGATTAGCTAGGAAAGGCAAGTTAGATATACTTACTAGCATGGATGGACCCAAAATTACCCCAACTGATTTAAAAAATTACACTTCATTCAACACATTATGCTTTTATCATCTTACAATTTCCAAAAGGATGGATGTATACAATCTTAATATTCCATGTATAAAGGAATTTTGGTAGAAAAACAAAAAATGAAAAAGTTTGTCATTTTCTCCTTTCATAAGATTTTTTCAAATTTTTTTCAAATAAAAAATATATGTATATATATTACTTCCCTTTATATATTTAGAACAACACTATTCACTTCTCTTAAAATCTTTTAATATCAATAAAGAATTTTTTTTTTTTTGGTAATTAGCTATAGAATTTAGATTAATGGGAGAAAAAATTACATTTTCTTGGAGGCATACCCCCGTATTACATCAAAATACATCACATGATTCCCCAACTCTTACAGAAATCTATATTTACATTAGGAGTTTTAATGAAAGGGATAGTAGAACATCTAAGCTTAACTTCATGTGCAATACCATCTACAATACAAGAAGCCGTGGATGATGAACCATTGAAAATTCTTGTGTTTCTTTCACGCCATATGTGGTACACCATGGCTGCCCAAGCAATCTTGCAAACTCTCTTATGAAGCTCTTTGCCACTAAATTTCCCAAGTGCCCATGAGACTTCTTGCTTCCATGGTTGAACATCTTTGGATAGTAAACATTTTTGCAACATACCTCTTCTTACTTCAGCCGAGAATGTGCATGAGAAGAATAAGTGATCCAAGCTTTCATTGCATTGTCTGCAGAGAACTCAATAAAGAATTTCTCGCACATTTGTTCAATTATTAAGAGAAACAACCAAAAAACAAAAAATAATGCAGGCTAAAAATTGTAATAATATTCTATTAAGAAAATTTCCTATTTGATTTAGATATTTGTCAAAAAATCATATTCAGATATCAATTTTATTTAAAATTAGTTTTAGAATATTTGCTTATATTTCTAAATATGTTCTTAGAATATATTATTTATTTTAGTGTTAGAGTTAGACAACATTGGTCTTGTCCGGATAGCAGAAAGGATGACAAAAGACACTAAGCAATTTTTTGGACTTTTGAAAGTTGAACCTTCTCTATCGTCTGAACGAGAACTTCTCCATCTGAAACACTACAACGTCTCTTGTATTGTTATATTTTTTAGGATTTTGTGTTATTCTGAAGATGTTATATATAGCTTAATGTACAGTAGACAAAGGCAATAGTTTTTCATATAGTTTAGTTTTATTTTCAGAAAGTTTGGATTAGTTTTAAGAGCTTTCTCAATATTGTTTTTTATTCGAGTTGAATATTCAAGAAGTTTTGTTGAAGACAAAGTTTATCATTCAAGATTATTCTTCAATGGAGTTTGTTATATTTTCCCTTTCTTTTAATTACTATTATATATATATGATGCTAGGCTAGATTTTTATTTTTCATTCAACCCATCAATGATGGGTGGTTTCTTGTTTGTTGAATGGATGTGATCATAACCATAGAAGAAAAGTAAAACTTGTTTTGTAGGATTTTATAAATTTGACTTTTTTATAGTAATCCTGAAACCCCATTGATTTATTGCAGCCCTAAATGAATCGCGTAGTCAATGGATAAACTGAAGGGATGTATGTTATCCCTTGATTTTCTTTATTTTCAAAACTTTTGAAAACATGTGATATTGATCATATTTATTTGAAATTCCTAATGATATCACTTGTTAAAAACTTTCAAAAACAACTTAGAACAAAAGAAAAGTGATTTATACCAAAGATGAATTAATGATTATTTTTCAAATTTTTTCATCCTACATGCTACTTTAAAATGGTGCTTCAGATTTTTATTTAGGTTTCATGAAAATATTTTCCAATTTATTTTTCCTAAACATAAAGTTTAAACTAAGTTTTTCTTATCACATCTAATCAAGTGAATAAAAAATTCACCTGAATTTGTAGGTTAAATCAAGACAATTTACATTATTTTTTTTAATCCTGAATTTTATTAACTGTTTCATTACTCGTCGTCATTGTTGTTGTTATTCAACTGATTGCATCTTAATTTAGTTGTATTGCTAAGATTCTTTGATTAGGGTAAATTAAATTTCATTTTATTAATTTTGTATTAGTGATCTATTTTAGTTTATTTAATTAAGTTTGTAATTTTAGTATCAATACAATCATTCAAACTTCAAAATCCAAAATCATCAACCCTCTTTTTATTGTTTTTTAATTAAAATACAATAAATAATTTAATTTAGAAAACCCTATGATTTATTGTTATAGACTTTCTGTGGTTTGACCTCATACTCACTGAATAAAACTTACATCACACACTCTTACACTTGGGAGCTATTAACTACAATTTTTGGAGGCTGTTAGGTAGGCAAATTGGAAGTGTAGTGGCAAGGGAGTCATAGTAAGAAAAGGCAAAAGGATGATCGATAAGGAGTCAAGTGCAACTTCAGCATGGTTCTGGTGTTGAACAGGTTCGGATGACAAGGCTCTTTCTCAAAGGACCTTTACTTGTTACAATTGCAAGTAGGTGGGACACAGGAGTTTTGAATGTCTATTTTAAAGAGATATCAATTGGTTCTAGAGAGAGAATGGATACGAGGTCATGTTATAGCCATGGTCAGCCAAGTCACATACGAAAATTTTGTCCACAGAAATAAATAGAAAGTAGTGTAGTGCAGATACAACATTCTATGTAGAGTAGTAGACTAGTGGAGATGACATCAACTTAGATACCTATCTAGAGGGGTACTCAGAGTGGGGTAGTAGTCCAACAATATCAGCGAATAATTCAGAGCGGAGTGCAACCGTAGCAAAAGGGAGTTCCTAGTGGGTCTAAACAAAGACAAAAGGGTGGTAAGCCACCTATGATGACACAGGGGCAATGATATATTATGATGCAGCATGAGAGGGTAGAATGGTCTACAATGGATGGAGTTATATTTGTTTAAACATGGTTCAAACTATTGGAGTTATATTTTCTCGAATTTCATGATTTGTCCTGCGCATGAGTTATGTTTTAGAAGACGGTTGATGGTGTTGTCTTAAAATGTGGTGAAGTTTACTTGGACGTGGGCGTTGGAGTATCTGTGTTGGCATCCTTATATATATACATTTTCTTTTTCATATTGTTCAATTTTGAAGGACAAGAATTTTTAAAGGGGGAAAATGTATGATCCATGTTTCAATAATGATTATTTTATTCGTGCTGCATTTAGGTGTTCTTTGGCATACTAGTTGATGTGATAAATTTAATGTGAATGTAGAGTTAGTTACCTAGTTTCTAGTAGGGTTGGTCAGGTTTAAATCTAAGCTTGGTTTGGGGTTTAAGGGCTTGTCTAGGTGCACGTGCTCATTTGTCGATGCACACGGCCTTGGCTAGGTGCCCATATATTTTTTACTATGCGCCCGAATTTGCTACTATGTCAGATCAATTTATTTTTTACTTTTCTAATTTTTGGCCTATACCTTTCATTTTAATGGTTAAGTCGCCTATGCCTAGTCTAGACCATAGCCTCATGATCATGGTCACATTCCTCAATTACTTACCTTTCCATTCTTTCCACTTGAAGGGTTACTGATTATGTATATACATATATATGTGTATGTGTGAGAAGAAGAACATAAAACCAGATGAGTGAGAAAAGAGTTGGTGAGGGAGAGTTTATATCAAATTGATCATCCACTTCCTTTCTAAATTTCAATTAGAGTTAGATTGAGGGTATTGAGAGAATTAGTTTCGTGTTGGTTTTCTAACATTTTCAAACTTCTCAGCATACTGTACTTCTTCTCTGAGCAAACTGACGTAGGGGATTTGTGAATCTTTTTTGCATTTGGTCTATGTTATTGCATGTGGTATAATTGACGTGGATATATTACATGAATTATATTTGATTGAGATGCTGATATATTTGTTATATATAAGTATACGTGAATTGAGGAAGAAGATGATAAATAGTAAAATGAATTTATGCAATACACTTGATGAGTTGATAAATTGATGATATGGTTATGTTGGTACACTAATAAAGATTGAAAACGAACATAAACTTGAATGGTTTCGGTTTTAAATAGCAAAAAAATGTATTTTAAACATTTAAAACCAAAATAGATCTTACTAATTTTCTGGTGCAGGCAGGGTTCGTGTGCAAGGGCTACCTTGTGCACTCAAAATAAAAACCTTCTATGCATAGACTGGCTCCGTATGCCCCATTTTTCTTACTTATGTGCCCATCTAAATATCCCACTAAAATTTCTTAAAATGATTTCAAAAGGAAAAGTGGTTTTGCTAAAGTTATTAGCACTGATTTTCTAAAATCATTTCCAAGAAAGAATGTTTTAAATGAGGTTTTAAGGGAATGATACTAGATTTCCTAAAATATTTTCAATAGAGGAATGGTGCTTGATATCTAAAGATGATTTCAAGTGAATGAAATTTTCATTGTTTATTATTTTTGACAATGGTTTTTAGAAATGAGGTTTTCGAAAGAAGAACTTGATAATGATAAATAAATCAAAGATATTAAGTAAAGATGTGATAAGTAAAAACAATGGGATCAAGGCTAATAATGTGATAAGATGTTTCGGACAGTGATGTCCTGCAGAGGACTATAATGTCCTGTTAATAGCAGATCATAATTGTGATGTTATATTAGAGGTTGTGTTGTGCTAGTGTGTTTGTGTGGTATGTGTGTATGTGTGGTGTGGTGTGAGCTAATTTTGGGTTGAGAATGTATTATTCAAATGATAGGTTTACATACCTAGGGGGTTGAAAGTCCCCTAACCTATGTAGGGTTGGTTATCGTTTTTAGTTGGTTAGTAACCCACAAAGCATATTGGACTACCTTCAAGGCACAAACATTTATGATGGTGTATTTGGATTCTTTCATGGTGTAGACATTTATGATGGTGTATTTAGATTGAGACACCTAATTTGTAGCATAGACATATATGGTAATGTATTTGGATTGCATTCATAGTGCAGACATCTACGTTGATGTATTTAGATTGAATTCTCGGTGCAAACACCTATGATGGTGTGTCGATCATCTTTGCAATACAAATTATCTGCCCATATATGTTGGTATATGTGTGAGTTGGAGTTGAGTTTGGATGTGAGTATTAATACGACGTGTGTATCTCTATGTGTGTTATTGACTTGATTATATTCTAATAATAGATATATATTTGAGATAATAGATGGATATAAGATATAATAATTTAACGGTAATCAGCACGATATTGAATAATATATCAAATTGAGATGATTATAAGATTTGATATGTTGAGATGTTGTTACTTACTGATGTGGTTGATGTTAATTTGTGTGATACATGATGTCAGGGCATGTCATATATGTTGCTTTTATAGTTGATACATGTGGACTAGTGCTTACCCTCCTATTGTTATGATTTTAGGTACTAAGGTGGGCCCAGTGGAGACTTTTGATTAAGGGATTTAGATTGTTTGTCTATTTTATCTTGTAGTTATGTACTTTGATACATCAACTGTAAGGTTTATATTATTTATTTGTGTCCTTAGTAGTGTGATAAGTAGTATTTATTATTGTACTTCGATAGGGTTATGCCAAGTGATGATAATGGCTTATTTTGTATTATCCTTTTGGTTATAGTATATTACATTTTGCTTCAATTGTGGTTTGGCTTTGATCGGGAGAGCATTATATGATTGCATGCACATTTTATTTTCTGCCTTCATAGCTTGAAAATTTTGAAAATATAAGAATCCAACTCAATTAATCTACATAGATTAATTCTTTTTTTACATAAATTTTATTAATAAAAAAAAGTGCTCGCATAGAGAGCCCTTGGAAGAGGGAAAAAACAATAATTACCAAATCAAACATAACCATTACCATGAACTCAATAACAAAACCAACTTTCGTAGTCTCACAAGGCATGGCCATCACAGATTCATTAGGCCATGCCATCTTGTCCTTCATATTTGCGGTGATAATTGAAGTGAAAAAAGAGGTTCCAAACCTTAATTTTTGATTGTGGCTCAAAGAGAAATGTTTTCAATAGCCTTTAATGGTTGGGTTCTTGAAGTGATTGAGAGGAAGAGGTTGACAAATTGGGAGCCAAAGAAAAAAATACATGAATTAAATAAGTTTACTTGTGGTGACAATGATAATTAAGTGTTACAGTGCCTTTGGTTGGTAAGGGGAATGGTGTAGCAATGTCGACATTGGTTAGCATTGAGCGAGAGAGATTAGAGAACAAAGATGAGGATTTGAGAGTGTGAGAGAATAGATAAATGAAGATTTGAGGGCAAAAAGTAGGGAAGGTAAATGCAAAGGGGGAAGGGTTGTTTGGTAGTAGCAACTGTCTATGGCGGCCATTGGAAGATACTTTTAAACAATTACTAATGGCAATAACCCTAGTTTTACATCCGCTAAAGCTTTCCTATCCAGTAGTGTCATTATCATCATTGGGTTGTGATTAAGAAATCTAAGTTTAGATTTTGCCCCTTTTACTTAAATATTATAACTTTTAATATTTTTAGTTGAATGGTGCTCTACTAGTTAAGTTCTCCTAATCGTAGGATATTCCAAAGTAGTAGAATCTAACAAAGAGTAAACAATCAGCAAAGATCGGACAGTCAGCAAAATGGAAGCTCAGATCAAGGAAAAAGTACACCAGACTATACAGATATGTCCAAGACATAAAATAGAAAATTCCTGTATCAACAGAAGAGCTAAAATCCAAGGTCAAAGGTCAATTCAGTCTAAAATGGCCTTTACAAACACACTTGAAGGGTAGTATAAATTGAAATACCTAAATCAAGCCAAAAATGTACAAAAATACACAAGAGTTCCCAAAACATGCCCAAGCACATGTAGAATATAGCACAAAGCATCCAAAATACTACTCTAGAGGTTATCTGGGCCCCACCGACTCAAAATGTCTCGTACCAATTAGAAGAAAACTACCGGCAAACCAAACATAATTTAAGCATCCAGACGAAGCCAAAATATTCTAAAATTACATAAGAATGTCAAGGAGACATTCCCTAAGGTAAAGTCAAAGATGGGTCTAGACAAATCAAGCCTTAAAAGGTCCCTCGGGGGCATGGACTTGAAAATTCCTCAATAATTTTTAAATTCATAAAAATTTCCAAGAGTCATACCAATGGTACTTTTGAATTCCTCATACCAAAAATAATAGAAAAAGCCATCTTAGTGGTGCCTCCAAGGGTCAGGCAAAAGACTTAGTTGACATGATCGACCTTGAAATGTGTTCGGGTTCTACCTCTCAAGTGCAAGAGGGCAGCCGTAATTTTACTCAGTGAAAACCGAGGTCATTTCCACAAGGAGGGCTTTGTTAAAAGCTCCAAACTTGTTCACAAAATTTATTAATAAAACTCAAGTTTTTTTTTTTTAGGTTCTAAATGAATTGAATATTAATTAAAGGAATTCAATTTAATTTTAAAGTGCAAACAAACAATCTATTCTAAATTTTAAAGCAAATAAATCAGCTCAGAATTTAAATTAAATAACAAGCACGATATTAAAGAGGTTCTTGATCCAACTTTCAATTCCAGGTAGTTCACTACTTCACTATAGGATGTTTGGGTTCAAATCTGAATTTGGGGTTTGTTCAAAAAATATTGAGAACATTTTAATCAAAAATTAGTACCAGTGATCTCAACGAATTTGGTTAAAGACTTTTGTTTTCGAAAGTTTTTCAAACAAACGAAATCAGATTTGAATTCGAATCCTATTTCTAATTTGTCCAAAAATGGTTAACCAATTATAATCGAAAATCCATACTAGTGATTTCAGCTAATGTGGTTAAAGGCTTTTGTTTTCGACTGCTTTCGAAACAAATTAAAATAGGTTTAAAAAATAGTAGATCTCTACGCATGAGTTTTCGCAAACCATGCGAAGGGTCTACGCACATCCCATAGTGTGTCATGAACTACCCTTGCCTGATTCGTTGAATCAAGAACTAGGGCTTTACGCTAACATAACTTTAAATGAAACAAAATCAATCAACAAATACCTATTTAATGGATTTAATGAATCAAACAACAAAACAATATTATTAAGTAAAGAAACAAAACTAAACGTACTTTGTAATCGAATTTAGAACGTTGTAACGAAAGATTGTTGTTGTAGCGAAGCCTACATAAACTCTAAAAAAGTCTTCAAAGCATTCGACAAACATTAAAAATCTCTAAAAAACTATCTAAAGCTCTAAAAAGAATGAAAAAAGTAAAGTACGGCTCTCCTTTGGTTCAACCGTACAATAGGGTTTGTAAAGGGGTTATAAGGAAACCCTAAAAGATGAGAATTAAATTCGCGTGCCTAGCATACTATGGTTCGGACCATTTGGGTGGGGGTTCGAACCACAGAACCTTGATTCCCCAAATTCTACTTCCTCTTAAAGTTGTCTCTTTCTTTTAACAGTTTTCTGTCCTCAACTTCCAACGTGATTTTGACCTCAAAGACGATTGATTTAGGCTTCGGCTAAAATATGAAAGTAGTAGCCCTTTGAGTCTTCTTTCCAACCCAAAAAAAGAATCAAGTCAATCTGAATTGTGAGTGAAAAGATATGGTCAAAATACTGACAGGGTATCAAGTTGGAACTTCAGCTGCACGTCACTTCAATCATCTTGAACTTCGAACCATTTTTTCCTCCTCGGCAGCCACTTTCTTCGCTGCTAATCTCAATTACTTCACCCTTTTCCCTAAGAAGATAGAAGCTATAAGTAATAAAATAATGATAAAAATCCAAAGTTAATTACTTAAATGTATCAATGAATGTCAAAAATGTGGAGTTTGTAATTACACTTTTCAAGTGTAATCATGACACTTCATTCGTTTTAGCCCATTCCAGAGCAGCAGTTCTAAACAAACCCAACTCGATCTTGGAGAATCTAAACTAATCCAGGTTTTGATTTACTTGATTTTATTCTCTCCAAAAAATTCCTATGAGGTCTCTGGAGCACCTAAAAACTATCCAAAATTTCCTAAAACAGCCCAAACCTATCAAGGTGGAAGCCAAACCCAGCAAAGCATGCATGGCCTGAGCCAGGGGCTGTAGGCCAAATGGCCCATTTTTCTCTTCTAACTGCCAAAGGGGTTTGCCATACTCCTTTGGCAAGATTGTAGGACGGGCAAAAACATCTGCGTACATTAGCGGGTGAGCCTCTCCGCTTTTGAAGCTGAGCAGGCTTTTTCGCCTACAAAGCTAGGCAAAATTTTTGGCCTGTAAAGTTAAGCAAGATTTTTAGCTCGTAAATTCAAGTGGAAATTTGTGCCCATAAGCTCGGGTAGACAAATGTATTCGCCCAGCTCAGGCAGAAGCTTTGTTTGGGTCAACAAAAGGAAACCTATAAATAAGACCTCACCCCTCTTCATTTTTTCATTTAACACTTAGCACTTAGAGCTCTCAAGATGAGGCCAATGCTCTAGACTCCCTCTAAAGAAAGCCCACATCAATAAAATTTTTCTCTCTCTAGAAAATATTTATTTTATTTTTCAATTCATTTTAATTGTATGATTAGGATAAAATAATTATAATTGTGTAAATGAAAATTCACTATCAATGAAAGGTATGTAGATCATAACTTAAGTCTAGGCTAGACCCTATGTAAGATATTGATCGGATTTATCCAAGGTAACTTCGTAAAATTCCAAACATCATATATATGCCATAAAAGCATGTCTACCATGTCATGTTATCCTTACTATGATATGTCACACCATGATATCATGATGACATACCATGCTATACCATGTCATTATCATGCTACACTATGTTTCCATGACATATCATCATGTTATGCTACACTAACACATCTTATCATCATCACATATTATTATATAATATGCTAGGATATCATTTACCATGCTAGCACATGCTGTAACATGCCATACAAAATGTTTTGACGTGCCTACACAACACATCTAGACATGTGAACTGGCTGCTCTCTAATTTGGTAGTAGCTCACTCTCAAGTATAAAAAGTTGGTTGAGTTTAGTCTAGGTGAGTCCTAGGTCATCTTCCACAGGGAGCAAGGGTGTGACTAAATGTTGGAAAACTTGGTTTTGAAAATACTTGCAAAAGTTTTAAAAAGAAAAGATGAAAATCTTTTGGAGTTTTCGAATAGGGAATTGAAATGATGATTTGAAAATTGAAAACACAAATTAAACAAAAAACAAAAACATGAAGATGCAAACTTTAACAAATTACGTAAATTGAACTTAAACAAATTATGTGAATGGAAACACTTGGCCTTAACCTAATCCTGTAATGTCCTCGAAGGGCTGAATTCGGATATTTAATTAACGCAACCTAATTCTTACTCCTGTAATATTAGGTCGGAAGATTTAACAGTCAAAAACCCTTTTTCGTAAGGAGATCACTAATCTAGGGTTTTGAAATCAAGTTCAAAATCACCAGGACATGGAATTGACCTTCGATATACACAATTGTAACCGAAGTTCAACTTTATGACGGGTGATTCGTTTTCGAAAGGTAATCTAGGATTATGATCCTTACGTTTTTATTCAAAAGATGATAAACAAATGTCAGTTCGAGCTATCTGAATTCAACTCCTTCGATTCGATTACATTCCTAGCTTAAAACCAAGAAAAACCCTAGCCTTGCATTGTGAAAGCATGAGCTAAGCCTTTTGAAAAGAAAATCATCTTCATCATGCAACAAAACAGGAAAATGAAATATATCGACGTAGTTTTAAGCACTTTCGAAACCAAATCAAACACTAACAAGCAAAGACAAAGTATTATGAAGTGATTGCGAAAGCGTAAATGACGAATATGAATAATAAGAAAGTAATGAACTTCAATTAAACTTAATAAAAATTGAACTTAGAAGAGAAAATCTTAGTATGAAGATGAAATGAAGCCTCTGTAATCCAAAACTAAAGGAAAAACAACTAAACCTAGGTGCTGAAGTAGTGTAAAACCTTCAAACAACTCTCTCAAACAAAACATAAAGGTTGCGTAGGGTTCGGAACCCTAATACATCAGAAATTAGGCTATTTATAATGTTACATAACTCAAGGGTATAGTGGTAATTACATAATTCAAAATTTATCCTAAAAGTTTGCTGGAAGAGTCATCATGGGCGCCTAAGGTCTTTGGCCGTGCACCCAAGCTCTGTTTCCCCCATGTGTTTGATGAAAGTCCTGAGCCAACTTGCTTAAAATCACCCCTCGGTGGGTGCCCAAGGTATTGCACAGTTGGGCGCCCAAGTTGCTCATGCGCCTAAGGTGTGTGCGCCCAAGTTGGTCTTCAGGACATCCCTCTGCAAATGGTCCTCAGTGGGTACCCAAGGTGTTGCACAGTTGGGCGCCCAAGGTCTTGTATACCCATGGTGTGTGCGCCCATAGTGCTCTCCAAGCCAACTCCTTCAAATTCTAGTCTCGGTGGGCGCCCATCCCCTGCTCAGTCGTGCGCCCAAGGGTGACTAGCTCAGTCCAGAACTGCAACTTTAGGCTCTAACTTGACTTCCTCGAGTTATGTTTCTCCATTATCCTACAAAACACACAAGAACATAGAAATAATCAAAATAAGATAAAAGTGCATTTTACTTGAGATAACGCTCACAAAAAAAGTGCGAAATGAAACTAAAAATAGCAATGATTGCATGCAATCACACCCCCCAACCTAGACATTGCTAGTCCCTAGGAATGGAAAGAATTATGACAAGAAGAACATGAGCATATATCAAGTAAAACCACATTATTCAATCTAAAAAGAAAAACTACTAATTCTAACCAAAAAGGAGGTCCATTTTCGTAGAAGACACACGGCCACACTTAGCGCGTGAGGCAAGCCCTTTAAACCCTTAGGTTCCCCCTAGTGGACGAGTAAGGTCTCGTGAGGGTTTGCAATGATGCTACCTACAAACATCTATGGTTTGGTCTCAAGATGTCAAAAAGTGACTGAGATCAAAAGTGAATCAAGTTCAAGCCCAACAAGTCACAAAACTCAAATAGCATGTGCAATTCCCTAGTACTAAGCATAACTATATGAACTACCAATGTAAGAAGAGCATGTGTACAAACTTGTTTCATTCATTCAACAAGGTTGCAAGAGCATAAATGGAACTAGGTTTTGACTTCAAATTCTCACATGATACTACTCATAGAAAAAAATTCACTCATCAGGGGTTCACACTCTCCTAATAGCATATACTGCCATCCTAGTTGGACATAACCCCACAAACAAGAGAGTGAACTAAATTGAAGTTCAAAGTGAATAGCTCCTAACCATGTTCCAATGCATGTGCAAAAGATCACATCACAACTTACACGAAACCACTACATGCACAATATAAGAGTTGCTAGCTTAGAATCCACTAGGTCTTTATTTCAGTTGTAACTTGGCTAGGGGTAGTGGTTAACAATGGAAGATATGGAAATCAAAGTACATGTCTTAGGACAAAGATGCTCAAGTGCACACAAGTCCCAAACTACCCAATTCCTTTCCAATGCTAACAAAGATCCAATAAGAAGCTCATTCACACCAAATACTACTCTTGGGACAATTGCAAATATTGCAAACAATGTATAAGTCCCATAATTTCATAAACAAAGGAATGATATATTTTTTTTTTCTTTTTTTTTAAGAAACGAATTCTCCACCTCACATGTCCTCTCAATGTACGCTCAAAAGTTCCAACCCCCATTCACATCACTTAATATTGAGCACTTTGACAATCCAAGATAGTTAAGGGTAAGGCTTAAGAGTGTGTGAATATGGTTTAAGGATCATATATGAAGTGGAAGCCAAGAAAAAGAACATATATAAATGTCTAAATATCACACACTTTGTTAAACAATTTCAAGTTGGTTCCTAGGGAAATTTTATATTAAAGAAGGATTACGAGGCCCAACAATAGCAAAGATGGCCTAGCATCATGTTCAAAACTTACAACAACTCATACTGTGCCAAGTGAAACTCATGCAAGTGTGTGTAATGCAATGGATGTATTGAAATTCACCATGAAGGGTGAAGGAACTATGATCATGTGCAACCCCTCAAGAAAAGAATAAAAGGCTCAAAAGCTCACCATAGGGGTATAAGTCTACACCTAGTCCACAAATGCTCAATTAACCACTAGTAAACAAAATCGACTCCTAAGCACATATGCTCTTCTCCATGATAGTCACAAAAATGCACCGGTTCATAACACACTCAACTTGAATTAAGTTTCCTATTAATGCTTGAATAAAAGTCACTTATCACTCTCTCACTCAATTCCATAATCAACCAAACCTAAAAAGGGCTGACATTTAGGTGCAAATGCTAAAATCATGCATTCAAGCTCAAATATGCTTAACAATCTTGAAAATTTTTGCAGTTTAAGCACAAAAGTCATCATGAGAACTCTACTCCCCAACCTAAATGAAACATTGTCCTCAATATGAGAACACAGATGCAAAAGTGGGTCTGTAGGGTGCAAAGTGAGTATGACAACAAGCATGAAATAAGCACAAAAGAAACTAAACAAGCACCCACAAAAATACTCTTGTAGTAGTACAGAACACCCCCTAACCTAGTGTTTACAATACCTCAAATAATAAGCCATAGTAAAAGCAACATGGAAAACACAAGATAGTAAGGATGGGTATTACCAGGAGAGTTGTAATAAAGAGCAAAAACCTGCTACAAAACCAACAAGAAATAAAATAAAAGGTAAATGAATAAAAAGGAATGGAAAAACTAATTTCATCATTAATATCGATCATAAACCAAAGAAGACAGTATAGAAGCCAGTTTTAGGTCAAATATATAAAACATCTCTAAGTCCCAGACCTAAACTGATACAAATCTCTCAAAACAACCACAAGTAGGATTGGGGAAGAGTACAGAGCAGAAAGATCCTAATCCTCTGGTGGGATCACAGGGTCAGAAACCAATGGTGACGGTCGAACAGCAGTAAGAATCTCCTCTAAGAGGCTATGCTGTGCACGCTGCTCAACTTTTATGGCACTCGGTCTGGCCCCCAGTGCGTGAATGTCAGAACAAACTGTGGGGACCAATGGAGGGTGAGCTGGAAGTGTAGTAGAGGAAGTGGCAGCCGAAGTGCTCCTGTGCTGTGACTGTGCTAAACTCCGTGCAGATATAGAGCTCGATAACATCGCCAAAGGCCGAACTATCCTAAACTAGGCATCAATGGAGACATTACGCTTCTCCAAAATCTTCATAATGAGCCCAGCAAATGGCAAACTGTGGGGATCCCTTAGTCTATTGCAATCTAGCTCGCAATGCCATCATCATCAAGGACACTAAATTAATAGACACACCGGGGTCATGGCGTAAATCAAGCGAGCTCGATCGGGGCTAACATAGTCGTCATTAGAAACTGGTAAAATCTGAGAACAAATAAGTTCATAAAGGATTCTGAAGTTACCGCTCAATTTGTTCTTCGAGAACTGACACTTCACCCCCCAAGAACGTGTCTCTCCCTTAGATAAATGTTATGCTAGCATCGGAAGTGGGGGCCCCTACTCATTAGGATATGGATACCCTGGGTGGTGAACTTTTGGAATACTAAGAACCTCCCTAATGGTTCATCGATGGATTGTAACTTGCTGCCCCCGTACCATGGAAGCAACATATACCTTGTCTGATTTCTTACTGTCCACCAAAAGTGCATTGGCATAGAACTCACGGATGAGGTTGAGATCAGCAGTGTCTCTAAATGTCATGGCAGTAGTCCAACCCCTGGTATCCATGAGAGTCTTAAAGTTGGTTGGCTCCTCACTAAAATGGTTCAAATTAATGCCTCTCTCGCAAAGAACTGCCCTCTTACTCTAATATGAATCAAACAAATCTTGGGCATCCTTCCCAATGAACCTATGAGGATTATAGTCCAGTTTATCCTCATCTTCCTCATTCTCTTCCTCATCATCCTCCACTTGTTCTTCAACATCCTCCTCTTCAGCCTCATCCAATTCTTGCTCTTCATCAAGCACATAATCACTATCGTTTGCCAATGAAGTGGGGGGAGGGTTGTGATTTGCGCTTACTAGAAGATCAGCCCATGAAGGTGGCAACACACAAGTGCTAAGAGGATGGGGCAAAGTGATGGGGCAAAGTGAAAAGTATGCTCACAAAATTGAAAAGCAACCAATGCTCCCTACTGCCCTTTAGAAAATGCCCCACAATGCCTTCAACTTTCCCACAAGCAATTCATCAAACACTTGGAGTGCGCACATTCAACTCATCATCCATCCACCCAAACAACAAAGCCCAAAATGCCAAAATGCTTCTAACAATCCCTTAACTTTAAATGCACATCAATGTGAATCAATTAAACCCCAAACTCAATTCTCAATTCTCATGGACATTTAATCAAACAATTGGTGTGCAAAAGGTAAAAATGAGCTGGAATTTTAAATAAAGTGCACAAAATATCCCAAATCAACTCTTTCAACAAGACTAACAACACAATTTCAGCTCACAATCATCAATCAATACCCCAAGTGAGTGTTTCAACCTTACCTATATGAAAAACCTTCAAACCCTATAGCTTGAATCCACACTCTCACTGGTTCCACGGTTGCAAAGATGCCTCTAAACCTCACAAAGTTGAAGAAGCTAAGCTATTAGAGTAAGGAAGACGAAGCTTGTCTTGGTGGGATGATTGATTCGGGGAAGAACGAGAGTTCTCAACTTGGTCTTTCACTTGGCCGAAAAAAGGAAGAGATAAGGGGAATGATTGGGTAAAGAGGAATTTTTAAATTGAACCTTGACTTTCCAGCTCACGTGACTCTCTTGGGAGGTCATGTGACCAACCTCAGGCGCCTAAGGAGGTAACAGGTGGGCGCACAAGGTGGCTCAGGCACACAAGCCTTGGGCGCCCAACCTCTCACGTGCACACGCCTCGGGCGCCCAACCTCTCGAGTAGACATGCCCATCTCATAGTTAGGCTTCACTTGGTTAGGATAAGCATTCTAATGCTCATCCCTTAACTTTCCTCACTACAATCAAGTCTCTCAGTAAACCTTGAACACAACTCAATCTAAAACCAAGAAGAAACGAGACTTTACATACCTAAACCTAAACTAAACCTATGAAAAGGTGAACAAAAGAAAGGCAAACTCCTACTCTAATATTGTACAGCATGTCATGCAAGCTCTTTACTCAAATGAAAGAGGGTCCGATAGGGCCCATGTCTCAATCTTAGCCACAAAGTTCTCTAAGTATGGCTTGAGACGATGGCCATTCACCTTAAAGTTGGTGTCATTGCGAGGGTTGTAAACTTCACATACACCATGTTCTGAAATTCCGGTGATAACAAAAGGACTCGACCACCTAAACCTAAGCTTTTCGGGAAAGAGATGCAATCTCGAGTTATACAAGAGAACTTTCTGGCCAACATGGAAGGATTTTCTAAGAATATGCTTATCATGCAAATCCTTCATCTTTGCCTTGGCAATCTTCGCATTCTCGAAAGCATCATTTCTCAACTCTTCAAGTTCATTCAATTGAAGCTTTCTAAGAGTGCCGGCATCATCTATACTCTCATTGAATTGCTAAATTGCCCAATAGGCTCTATGTTCCAATTCAACGGGTAAGTGACAAGCCTTGCCAAAAACAAGGCGATAGGGAGACATACCCAAGATAGTTTTATAGGCTATCCGGTATGCCCACAATGCATCGACTAGTCTCAAAGACCAATCCTTACGTGTGGGATTGACGGTCTTTTCGAGAGTACCCTTTATCTCCCTATTTGCCAGCTTAACTTGGCCACTGTTTTGTGGGTGATAGGCAATCCCTACTTTGTGTGTCACACCATACTTACGCATTAAGATACCAACAAGCCAATTGCAAAAATGTTTCCTCTCATCACTAATGATGGCTCATGACATCCCAAAATGAGAGAAAATGTGTTCTTTTAAGAACTTGACCACGACTCGGTGGTTGTTGGTGCAAGTGGCAATGGCCTCTACCCATTTGGACACATAGTCTATGGCCACCAAAATATACTTAAAACCAAACGACTTAGGGAATGGGCCCATGCATTCGATCCCCCAACAATCAAAAATTTCCAAAATGATAGGATCTTGGGGCATCTCATTATGCTTGGATAGGGCTCTTAAGCGTTGGCAATGGTCACATCTCAAGCAATAGTTATGCACATCTTTACACATGGAAGGCCAATAAAATCCGCTTTGAAGAATCTTAGTGGTAGTTTTCTTTGACGAGAAGTGGCCTCCACAAGCTAAAGTGTGACAAAACTCTATGACACTATGAATCTCATGGTCGGTAATGCATTACCTCACCATTTGGTCTGGACAATACTTGTAGAGGTAGGGCTTATCCCAAAAGAAATTACGCACATTGCGTAAGAACTTACCTCTATCAACCTTTGTCTAGTGGGAAGGTACTTGGCCAGTCACTAAGAAATTTGTAATGTCTGCATACCATGGGGACTGGACTGGGGGATTGGTGCTAACATGCATGAGGTGCTCATCAGGGAAGTGCTCATTAATTGGCAGGTCACCAGAGTTAGACACATGCTGAGGTAGTCTAGAGAAATGGTCAGCTACCACATTCTCTACTCCTTTCTTATCCTTGATTTCTAAATTAAACTCTTAAAGGAGTAGCATCCATCTAATTAGATGGGGCTTGGCCTCTTGTTTGGAAAGAAGATATTTCAAGGCAGCATGGTCCGTAAACACCGTGACATGGGATCCTACCAAATATGACCTAAACTTGTCTAGGGCAAAAACTACCGCTAGAAGCTCTTTTTCAGTGGTGGTATAATTGATTTGAGCGTCATTTAGAGCCTTGCTAGCGTAGTAAATAACATAGGGTCTCCCCTCTTTCCTTTACCCTAAGACTGCACCCACTGCAAAATCACTTGCATCACACATAAGCTCAAATGGTAAGGACCAATCCAGGCTTTGAATAATAGGAGTGGTGGTGAGTAATTGTTTAAGTTAGTCGAATGCCTCTTGGCATGACGTTGTCCACTCAAATGGGACATCATTGGACAACAATGAGCATATGGGTCAGGCAATAGAATTAAATGACTGAATGAATCGCCAGTAGAACCCGGCATGCCCTAGGAATGATCTCACATCCTTTACACATTGAAGGGTAGGTAAGTTTTGAATGATATCCACTTTTGCTTTATCTACCTCGATCCCACGACATGACACTATATGCCCCAAGACAATCCCATGTTGTACCATGAAATGGCACTTTTCCCAGTTTAGCACCAAATTACTCTCCTCACATCGCACTAACACCTTCTTAAGGTTAGTCAAGCACTCGTTAAATGTATCTCCATAGACAAAGAAATCATCCATGAACACCTCCAAGAACCGCTCGACCATATCACTAAAAATGCTCATCACGCACCTTTGAAAAGTCACAGGTGCATTACATAACCTAAATGGCATGCGTCTATATGCAAAAGTGCCAAATGGGCATGTAAAAGTGGTATTCTCTTGGTCCTCTAGTGCTATCTCAACCTGATTATATCCCGAGTACCCATCTAGGAAGCAATAGAAAGACCTCTCCACTACTCTCTTAAGCACCTGGTCTAGAAAAGGAAGTGGAAAGTGGTCCTTTTGGGTCACAGCATTCAAGCGCCTATAATCGATACATATACACCACCCAGTTTAGGTTTGTTGAGGCACTAACTCACCTTTTTCATTCTCAATCACAGTGACACCAGACTTTTTAGGAACCACCTGCTAGGGCTCACCCACTTCGAATCAGAGATGCGGTAAATGATACCCACGTCAAGCAACTTCAGCACCTCTCATTTCACAACCTCCTTCATATTGGGGTTTAACCTTCATTATATTTGCCTCACTGGTTTGGCATCATCTTCAAGGTATATATGATGAGAACATACTAAAGGGCTGATACCTCGAAGATCTGCCACAGTCCAACCTAGTGCTCGACGGTGGGCACTCAACACTGTCAACAACCTCGATTCTTGTGTTTTCTCTAGACTTGCAGACACAACTACTGGGAATGTCTCTTCCTCCCCTAAGAATGCATACTTCAATTCATTTGGTAATGGTTTCCTACAAGGGCATGGAGGACATTCAACTGATGGCTTAGGTTTGGTCAAAGATGGTTCTAAAGGTTCAAACACCGGCACCCAGCCACTAATTGCCATAACATCCTCCCTAGCATCTATCAACTCTCCAACATTCATGCAATTTTCTCCATCCAACAATTCACTTTTTTCACTCCTTACTAAAGCACGCTCTAAGGGATCTCTATGTAAGACTTTTAAAAATACTCCTCACTCAAGGCATGGATCACATTCTCCTCCCTAATATCCTCACACTTTCCCATTTGCTTTCCTACTCGAAAAATATTCATCTCCATGGTCATCTTCCTAAAAGAAAGTTTCATGACCCCACTCCTACAATTGACCATTGCATTGGACGTAGCAAAGAAGGGTCTACCAAGAATGACCGAAATGGATTGGGTAGGGTTTAGAACGGGTTGGGTGTCTAATACGATGAAATCAACTGGAAAGTAAAACTTATCTACTTGGACCAATACGTCCTTCACCACACCCCTTGGCATTTTGACCGATCAGTCAGCCAATTACAATGTCACTCTGGTGGGTTTCAGCTCACCTAAGCCTAGTTGCTGATAAACAGTGTAAGGCAAAAGGTTGACACTAGCACCAAGGTCAAGTAGAGCTCTATCAACAATGTGATTCCCTTTGACGCATAAAATGGTTGGACATCCAGGATCCTTGTACTTAGGAGGTGTGTCACGCTTGATTCTAGTACTCACTTGTTCCGTCAAGAAAGCTTTTTCCTTGACATTGAGCTTCCTTTTCACAGTGCACATATCCTTGAGAAACTTAGCATAAGAGGGATTCTGCTTGATAGCTTCAAGTAATGGGATGTTGATTCTCACTTGTTTGAAAATCTCATAAATTTCTGAGTTCAACATCTCATTCTTACCCTTTGCTAATCTCTAGGGAAAAGGTGGTCTAGGCATGTGCTCAACAGGATGGTCAATTGGCCTAACCAATGACCTCTCACTAGTTTCCTCTTCATTCTCTTTTTTAGTCCCTCTATTCTCTTTCTCATCCTCCAATCTCCCCTTCTTCTTCTCTTTTCCCTTTCCATCATTCACCTTTTCAACCTCCCCGCTACCCTTTAAACCTGATTTCTCAATAGGGACATTGGCTTTAGGATTAATAGGCTTTTGAATAATTTTACCACTCTGCAAAGTGGTGACAGCTTGAACTTGCTCATGTAGGGTGGCACCCGAGGTCGACGACTTAGTCATGTTCGCTTGGCCTTTCAGGTCGGGAAAAGGTTGTGACGGGAGTTTACCACTCTGAGTGGTACTTATAGTATGTGTCAACTTGGAAACTTGACCCCTAATGTCATCTAAAGCCCGGGTCACTTAGTTGTTGATGTTTAGCTGCTGTTGCATAAATTAGTTAAGAGTGTCCTCAAGAGGTCTCTTACATGGAGGTTGGTATGCAATAGAACTGGGTTGTTGGTATTGGGGTGGTGGCAAGGGAGGTGGTGGCTGAAATGACTGACCTGAATTATCATTCCTCCATGAGAAACTAAGATGGTTCTTCCACCCCAGGAGATAAGCATTGGAAGATTGGTTTCCCCCTGGATAAGTGACATTCCCACCTTGTGGGTAAGAGATGTTTCCTTGGCCCCTATTGTGAAATGGGCAGTTAGGGGCATTATTAACATATGCTTGACCATAGGCAATCTCTCTCAGCAAGGGTATTTTGGGGCATGAATTAGCGTTATACCCCATCTGGTCACATGCAATGCAAATCACGTTTGCCTCAACCAATTTCTCTTTATTCTTAAGCTCTAAAGAATCAAGCTCATGCTGCAATACGGCTAACCTAGCCCGCAGATCATCGCTCTCACTCAACTCCAATTGCCTACTGGGTGTGGGATTTCTATGCTCTAAGGAAGAAGGTGGTCCAATTTCCCAATCATTAGAGTCCTTGGCCACCATGTCAAAGAAGTCCATGGCATCCTTTGCAGTCTTATCAAACAAGGTACCATTGCACATGGTAGAAACTAGTTGCTTAAGACTAGGAGTCAGGGATTCATGGAAGATGCTCACTAACCTCCATGGTTCAAAACCATGGTGAGGACAAGCCATCAAGAGGTCCTTAAACCTTTCCCAAGCTCGACAAAAATTCTCATTGGGTTTACAAGAAAAAGTGGTAATCTGTCGCCTGTAGTACTGAGTTTTCTGGGTTGGGAAGTATTTCTTAAGGAACTTTGTCTACATTTCACGCCATGTTCCAATAGAACGGGGACGAAGGGAATTAAGCCAGAACTTGGCTTTGTCCTTTAGAGAAAAAGGGGAAGAGTTGAAGACATATTATGTCCTCATTGGCATTGTGATCAACACACGTATTGCTCACTTCCTCGAACTTCTTAAGATGGTTGTAGGGATTTTCAGAATCAAGGCCATGGAAAATGGGAAGAAGTTGGATAATTCCTGGCCTAAGAGTGAAGTTCCCCCTATTCAACAGTAAGATTTTACATGAAGGTGTAGTTTGCCTAATAGGGTTAAGGTGATCTCTCAAGGGAATGAAACCTGGAACCTCTTGGGGATCATTGTTCCCATGCACACTACCCTCCCCTCTTACTTCTGCCATTGAGTGAAAAAATGATATGGTGAGTGAGACTGTGGAAAGTGAAGTTATTGCAACAGATTCAGGAAGGTATGAGAGATCTCCTAGTTTAGACTCAGCTATGACTAACCTACCTGACCTTAATAGCATGCAAATAACAAATACCCTAAGTTTGTTTATGGTGTTTGTTTGTTCATTTTTTTTTAAATATCTAAAAGAAGAAAAATCCTAAATCTAAAGAAAAAAAATCAAAATAAAAATGAAATATACAAAAGAAAAGAAATAAGGAGCGATGTCACTTGGAAGTCCAAATGTAACTGTACCAGCAAGTTCTTTCATCCACAAGCTCTCTGAATTCAGCACACACACACACCGTTGCTCTGCGGTAACGGCACCAAAAACTTGACTGCTCTCTAATTTGGTAGTGGCTCACTCTCAAGTATAAGAGGTCGGTTGAGTTTAGTCTAGGTGAGTCCTAGGTCATCTTCCACAGGGAGCAAGGGTGTGACTAAATATTGGAAAACTTGGTTTTGAAAATACTTGCAAAAGTTTTAAAAAGAAAAGATGAAAATCTTTTTGGAGTTTTCGAATAGGGAATTGAAATGATGATTTGAAATTTGAAAACACAAATTAAACAAAAAACAAAAACACGAAGATGCAAACTTTAACAAATTACGTAAATTGAACTTAAACAAATTATGTGAATGGAAACACTTGGCCTTAACCTAATCCTGTAATGTCCTCGAAGGGCTGAATTCGGATATGTAATTAACGCAACCTAATTCTTACTCCTGTAATATTAGGTCGGAAGATTTAACAGTCAAAAACCCTTTTTCGTAAGGAGATCGCTAATCTAAGGTTTTAAAATCAAGTTCAAAATCACCAGGACATGGAATTGACCTTTGATTTACACGATTGTAACCAAAGTTCAACTTTATCACGAGTGATTCATTTTCGAAAAGTAATCTAGGATTATGATCCTTACGTTTTTATTCAAAATATGATAAACAAATGTCATTTTGAGCTATCCAAATTCAACTCCTTCGATTCGATTACATTCCTAGGTTAAAACCATGAAAAACCATAGCCTAGCATTGCAAAAGCATGAACTAAGCCTTTTGAAAAGAAAATCATCTTCATCATGCAACAAAACACGAAAACAAAAAATATCGACGTAGTTTTAAGCATTTTTGAAACCAAATCAAACACTAACAAGAAAAGACAAAGTATTACGAAGTGATTGAGAAAGCGTAAATGATGAATATGAATAATAAGAAAGTAATGAACTTCAATTAAACTTAATAAAAATTGAACTTACAAGAGAAAATCTTAGTACGAAGATGAAACGAAGCCTCTGTAATCCAAAACTAAAGGAAAAACAACTAAACCTAGGTGCTGAAGTAGTGTAAAACCTGCAAACAACTCTCTCAAACAAAACATAAAGGTTACGTAGGGTTCGGAACCCTAATACATCAGAAATTAGGCTATTTATAATGTTACATAACTCAAGGGTATAATGGTAATTACACGATTCAAAATTTATCCTAAAAGTTTGCTGGAAGAGTCATCATGGGCGCACAAGGTCTTTGGTCGTGCGCCCAAGCTTTGTTTCCCTCATGTGTTTGATGAAAGTCCTAAGCCAATTTGTTGAAAATCACCCCTCGGTGGGTGCCCAAGGTATTGCACAGTTGGGCGCCCAAGGTGGTCTTCAGGACATCCCTCTGCAAATGGTCCTCGGTGGGTGCCCAAAGTGTTGCATAGTTGGGCGCCCAAGGTCTTGTGCGCCCATGGTGTGTGCACCTATGGTGCTCTCCAAGCCAACTCCTTCAAATTCCAGTCCCGGTGGGTCCCCTGCTCAGTCATGCGCCCAAGGGTGACTAGCTCTGTCCAGAATTGTAACTTTAGGCTCTAACTTGACTTCCTCGAGTTATGTTTCTCCATTATCCTACAAAACACACAAGAACATAAAAATAATCAAAATAAGTTAAAAGCACATTTTACTTGATAAAACGTTCACAAAAAGAGTGTGAAATGAAACTAAAAATTGCAATGATTGCATGCAATCATGAACACACACCCACGTGGGTTGACACAGCCCTAGAAGTTAGTGCTTATCAATGCAGAGCATTCATCTGAGCGAGCAAAGCTCCAGAGATTGGAAATGATTTACGATTAGCTAAGCTAATGATACCTAAGTTATAACTCCCATAGATATATGATATGCATCCTATGATTGTCATCCATGATAAAGGATAAATGTTAAAATATAAATTGTCACCCCATTCAACATGCTCATAACATATCTGATCATATCAACTGCATCATTTACATCACACTTGGCTCCTAGGCTAGTTCATATAAACCTAACCATCATCACTAAGAACTGAGCTCTCGATCAGAGCTAAGTTCCTTTCCTAAATGATAAATACTCACTCATACATGTGAGGCACCTCCTTGGAGCAAGGCTTCCATAGTTACGCATAAGATGCTCGCTATTCCTTCTCATATAGAGCAAGGCTCCTTTGTCTAGTTATGTTCAAGGCACTAACTTTTTTATTTACCTTTAGAGCAAGGGTCATTTTCCCCAGTTATATGCAAGATGCTAACAATCTCTTATCATCTGAAGGAAGGATCCTTTCCCTAGTTACGCGCAAGGTGCTAACTGTCTTTTCTATTCTTAGAGTGAAATTTCCTTCTTATGTTATGTGTAAGGCGCTAACTTTCATTCTAGTCTTAGAATTAAGCTCTCACACTTAGGCCAATCAAAGACAATTACCTTTCAAAAAAAAAAAAAAATCTAAAGACAAGTACTCCTTATTTGACCCAGAGCTAGACTCTTACTCATCTCATCTTACGAGCAAAGCTCCTTTATATTAACCTAGTACAAAGTATCCACCTCACCAGTTGCTCACCAATTTATACACTTAGCCTACCTTGGCCAATGATGATGCCTGAGGCCTCAAGTTTGCTGCCATGATATTCTGGAATCTAGACCAATTTATCATATACCATCCATGGCAATACACTATAGCCAATGATGAGGCTCATTATAGTTGAGGGAAATTAGTTTTCCATCACGGCATTTTGATCACGCTTGCATCCATACATATACATTAGCCTATAACATTTACATGAGGCACTAATTTAGAGCTACATTGACCTGATACCTTCACAGGGTACATAGGTTGCTCAAGCAGATAGCTTGATTCTGGTCACCACGATTTTTCATAAACCATTGATGCGAGGTGCTAACTTAGAGCTAGTCCTTTGCATCAAGCTAGCATTAACACTCAAATGCGTAGTTTTAATCATAGGTATGAGCTACGTTAACCTGATCCCTTCACAAAATATGTAGGCAGCTCCAACATATAGCTTGAGTCCGATCACATCAGTTTTTATAGACCATCTTTCAAAACACATTTTATTTCCAGCACACACACACTCATGCACAAGGACTACATAAGTCCATTTCCAAACATGGTTTTTTAGTACAAATCTCATCCCTATTTGTAAAATTAGTCTTCAAATTGCATCTAGAGTTAAACCAGCGTATAAAATGCCCTAGGGTGCATCACTACATATAGGTAGACATTACTACGCTTGCACACATGCCTTGATATGGCTCGGCTGCCTGCATTATCATTTGTATTTATGGGTTGTATAATATGATTGTTATAAATAGAATATTATATTGTAAGATCATGATTAGCAAAAGTGAAAGGGACTTTAGATATCCCGAAGTATCAAAGTGTAACAGTTTTCATGCGCAGTCGAACCCCTAAACCCACTATCTCTAATTACACAGACTAGTTAAGAGTCACTAAAAATGAGGCCTTTTATTACAATTTCAAAACAATAAATGAAAACACTTTTAAAATTAAACTAAAACCTAGGTTTTTCGACACACTCATTTTGAAAGTGTTGACCGTCGACTCTTAGCCTTTGTAATTAAGGTTCTATTTCAAAACAAAAAATAATTTTCCACATTTAGGCGATCTTGGATGCACCATATCGTAATAAAGACTCACGATTCATGCTTGTTATCCCGGCACGTAGATCCAGTCATGGCAGTACACCATTATTTACTACATTACACTAAACAATTATTTATTAATTAGTTACTATTTTAAAATTAAAAGAAAACCACTAATTTTTTAACTATATTAGATTCACCATTATAGAAGTAAATAAATGGTTAAATATCTATAAGTGACCTTAAAGTACACACAAATTAGTGGGTATTTAGAACTTTTATATTTCATACATGAAAATAGAATAGAATTGAATGGAATAAAAATAAAATGAGAAGTGAGAATTGAATGGGAATGGAAATGGAATGAAATTTATTTAGCTGCCAATATAAATATTATGAGAATAAAATAAACATCCAAACTCCTATAATTTGATTAAATATTTTAAATACGATGAAATGTCATAAAAATTACTAATATCAATTTTTTAAAAACTATAAAAATAATTTATTTTTAGAATGATATTAGATGTAAAATGGTTATTTTACAGCTCAAGTTTGGACCAAGCAAAAATTTTCGTAACTATTAAGGGTTATGTCAATCAATAGTTTTTAAATTTTGGGAGACTTGGATTACGAATATAAACAAAAAAAAAGACCCAAAGATAAAATGGTCATTTTGTAGATTGAGTTCAAATTTGACAAAAATTTGCTTAACCATTAAGAAATATGTCGATAAATATTTTTTAGTCTTTTAGGCAATCTAGAGTATAAATTTGGGCAAAAAATAGGCCAAAGGGTGAAATCTCCATTTTTCGATTTGAGTTTAGATTTAATCAAATTTGCTTGCCCATTAAAAATCGTGTCAATAAATATTATTTAATCTTTTCAAAAACCCAAAATATAAATCTGAGGCTTTCATTTTATAGTTAGAATTTGGATCAATCTGAAATTTATTTTGCTATTAAGTAAAAATGCAATGAATTTTTTTTATAGAAAATAGTGTTTAAGTTATACTTTGTAGTCTTTTAAGCTTATTAGTCACTCCAAAAAAAAAAAAAAGTATTGCTTTTAAGTCATATTTGTGTAGAAAGTTTTGTGATTAGGTCATACTTTTGAGTGGGTCCCATGAGTTTGTTTTAAATATAATTTCTAATATACCAAGAATACCTTTTATTCCTATAATTAAGTTAGATTAGTGTTGCCAAAAATTGCGTGAAGATATGGGTAACCGAGAATCACGTTTCTTCCATTTTTATTTTCCTTCCTTATAAAAACTAAAATATAAATTGCGTGAAGATATGGTATGAAAATATGTAATTTGCTAGTAAAGATCCCAATCAATCAACACAATCACAAAATAATAGAAGGCGAGATAAACAAAACAAGGAAACCCACAAAGAGAAACCCCAAAGAAAACTTTCACTAAAATCAAATGCTGGTTACAAACTCAACCACTCGATAGATCGACTCCTCAACTCTATACTCAGTTGATGTTTGCTCGACTCCTCAATTCACGGTCTTCCAGCAACCTTCCCGTGGCCTTCCCATGGCTCTCCTGCGAATCAGTGCTGTCTTCCCGCATGACTAATTCTCCATGTTGAGCTCTCGGTATCTTCCCGCACCTAACCGCGGCCTTCTCGCAGGCTTTATGCGTAAATCAGGTTTAGCACTTGTTTGACTTCTTTAGGGCTTCTAGCCATTATGAAAACAGTTTCTTTGAGGCCTTTTAGAATTCTATTCAACTTAAGACTCTAGTGCCTTAGCCTAAACTAAGTCTAAAGTACAAACACTTCTCTTTGATCATGGATTTGCCAATTTACAATATTTGGTCTTAACAATCTCCCCCTTTGGCAATTCCATGTCGAAACTAAAAAAGATAACAGTACAATTAAGCTCATCCTAGATTAAGGCCTCAGTGAACTTGTTATCTATCAACATGTTCCAATTGTCATCCATCAACATGTTCCAATCTTTATCCTGTATGGATGCACACTTAACAAACTAATCACGACATCATGTGGAATAAATAAATAATTAAAAAATTTTTTAAAATGAAACAAAATATCCTCTTCCTTAATTAATCGACACATATTAACTATCAAAAAGTTAATTATTCTCCCCCTTGATAAACAAAATTCTTTTTTTCTTCAAAAATTCTTGCCATAAACTATTCTCCCCTTTTCAAGTACACTCCCCCTTAACTATATCTCCCCCTTTTTGACATGAATTGACAAAAAATAAAGTATAACGTGTATTCTTGATCGATTCATTCCAAGTTCTATTTTCCCAAACACAAAACGGAACAAATGTTCAAAATTTTGACTATACATAGATAGTAACAAATAAGAATTCCAAGAATCACCCTACTATTTATGTCATGAGTTGTTCACACATGTCATACCAATGGTCAAATGCCTGTGCAATGTGTGAAATGTTGTTTAAGTGCAACATGATTAATGCCTTTCACACAGTCACATAAATTTTAAAATTGCTCCTTTTGGACATTTAATTAAATTGAGTAAGATTGTCACGCCCCAAATCTCGCAACCCGAAGGATGAGTGATAAACACACATAACATGCTCTAATATAACCATCCCATGATCAGAGCAACACAAAACCTCTAGGTGAGCCCAAATCATATGATGAGATAACTTAAATTTAACCTTGGCTATAGTCAAGTCAAAAACTTCCAACATTCCTCCCATTAATGCATAACTTAGGTCTTAGGGCCCTTACAACCAAATCGAATAAGTCCTCAATGTACAATATTACAATTTCAGATAAAAACAAAACTAAGTAACAAAAAGTTTTGCTAAGTTTAGAATGGCTCATGCATAAGCACTCCTAATTTAACCCCATTAGCCCACCTGATTAATATGACCTGTTCTTGCATCAAAATCTGTAGGGACGTGAGCACGGGTCCACTTGTGCCCACGATGCCTCAAACAAACATATATGGTATGTAATCAATATATGCATGCCAATGTACATATATGCATAGATACACCAATATCTTTCTATATGCCATAACAACTCATTAATATCAATTAGTTTTCAACTAATGTAAGTATTTAACATCATTCAATAACATAATAGTGTTGTATTCAATTCCAATTATTCTTCATTATTAAATTTCCCAAGTTTATATCCAATCACGTTCCATAGCATATTATCACATATTCAACATATATAACATTATTACATATTCAACATTCAATCACACAACTATATCCACATTAGCACCTATTCATCATTCCATTACCTCTCCACATCCACATTTTCACTTGTACATCAATCGATCACATTGCCATAACCACACAAGTCAACAGGGGTTGGATGCATCCACAATATTGTCTTTTATGGGCCAATACCCAACAGAAACGATAAACCGTCGTCGTCGTTTAAGAACGTAGTCCAGGGCCACAAGGAGGCAAAACACACACAATGTTGTGGGCTACTAACCCACTGGCATTGACACCAAACCTAACGTAGGTTCTGGGTCTTTTAACCCGTGGTTAATCTCAAGACACTTCCTATTTTTGCAGCCCACCACGGCCCCCGGCACACAACCAATCATTCATCCCATTCAATACTCTTTAATCACAATTCACATTCATCATCATAAAACTTCCAACACACATAACCACATTCCATTTCATCATGGAACGCAACTCATTTCATCTTTTCATTTCATTTAATCCAAGCCTTATTTAATTTCCATCACTTATTAACAAAAGTTCACATTTCTATTCTTTCAAACATATATTCACTTTTCGATTCCTCCCAAAATTCATCACATATCAACATTGATCAAACCTTATTAAACATTCAACATTTATCATCATTATGAATTTTGAGTCTCTTTGTCAATTCACATTTTACTTAATCAATCACATGTTCATATGCCTCATCAGTTAGTTTACATCAAGACATAACTATAAATCTACTCGATTAAGACTCTTATCTCAAGGTAATCTTCCAATTTATTTCATTCAAGGTAACACTCATTCATCATTACAAGTTAAATCCCATTAGCTTAAGATAACAAATCCTTAATCACTTTTTAGAACACATTTTCCTTCTTAAATCCATGCAATTAATCAAATAAAAGTTTAATGCGAAAACATGTCACTAAACTCTTTCATAAACCTAAGGTAGAAGGTCTAAGTAAACAAAGTCAAGAATTGGAACTAGGCTCAGTAGGCGCCCAAGCTGGCACTCAACCGTGCACCCAAGGGCTTGTGCGCCCAAGTGTTGTGCACCCAAGGAGGTTGGCCACCCAACTGTGTCTCTCTCGTGCACCCATAGCTTGATCCAAGTTACGGGTTTCATGCTCTGTATTCTGGTTTCTTGATTTTCCATACTTGGAACCTCAAATTGACCAACTTTAAGTTAAAATACCTAAAGTTTCATGTTCATAACATCTTCACAAGTCTTATAAGCATTAAAGGAAACCAACCATTTGAGTTTTCATTGACTATGGGCCAAGTTATGGATCAAACATCTTTATCTCTCTCTCTACCTATACATGTGTGTATAACCCTCATTTTCTTCCATAAATGAAATCAAATATTGTAATGGTTTCCCAAATATTGTTCTAGATCTTATTACACATCATATATGTAAGAATGAGCATAAAATCCCTACCTCAAACCAAATAGAGATGAAGAGCAAGAGGTGGTCTCTTCCTGGTTTCAAGCTCCCAACTTTGATTGGTTTGATCTCCTCTCCATTTGATCTAAATGATAAACAAATTGCATAGATGGGTTCCTTGAGTGTTCAATTGCATATTCACAAAATTAATTAGATTCTAATCAAGGCTAGAACGACTTACCATTCAAACCCTCACTCGGTTCTCTTGTTTCTTCTTGTTTCTTTCTCTTCCGGTCTCCCTCTCTTCCAATCAACATTTCTATCTTTTTTCCATCACACACATATATATATTTACCACTTTTTTGCTAATATTTTAATGGTTCCACAGTAGATTTAAGATCCTTCCATCCCCATAACATAGATATAGGTGTATAGGTTTAAGGCTCGGCCGCACAAGTCAAAACACATAACACCTGTCACTTCTGCTATAGCTTGGGCACCCAAGACCTTCTCAATCGTGCGCCCAAACTCTTGGGCACCCATGTCTCGTGCACCCAAGCCCTTGGGCGCCCATGTTTCGTGCGCTGAAGGTGGCCCCCTCTTCTACACTTGTGCTAAAATGCCAACTTTCACATGTTTGGCTCATCCTTCTCAAAGTTCCCAACTCTAAAGTATAATTAATGATGAATACCACTTAATCAACATACTATTACCTCAAAATGTTTGAATAACAATCTATTTACATTCATGCAAAAGTTTGGGGTATTACATTCTCCCCCTTCAAAAAATTTCGTCCTCGAAATTTTATACCATGATCATGCACAAATTTCTAAGTAAACACTTGCAGATGTCACCTTTATATCTTAACTCACACCTTTAAGCAAGCTCTTTATCATCCTGAAACTTCTTGCACGTGTGAAACTTGAAATTTTATTCATTAAGCAATATTCAGATCACTTTACAAATTAATCATAACAATTCAAAAACACTAATAACTATACCTTCACTGTGCATCTATAAACTTAGTAATTATTCCAATGGCTCCTCAAGTAATAGCAACCAAGTTTTCAAATCTTTATCCTTCATCTCTTACTATCTGGTATCCCACATTGCTCTATCCAATCAGCTTTCCTGCCAATCTCTTTTCTCCATAAAATTGAACTTCTTATCTTCTCACACATCTCAATATCTAGACTACCTTAAATTTCCATAACATCTATCACTTAATCAATATTTCCTAATTAATAACTGATGACAACTTTAATGTACCCATTCACCAAATTTTCCCTTAGCACAATTTATCTCAGACTGAATTCATTATTACCTCAAAAAGGTAACCTCTTTATTTCGTTCAAGTTTCTCCCTATAGGTCTAACACTTAAGCACATGACCTCAACACTTAACTCCTTTGTCACCGGAACGGGGGTCCATCCAATCAAAACTATATCACAAACCAAATGGGTCATATTATAACTACACTAAACTTGAGGTTGAAATCAACCTTGAAAATTGCCATAAAAGGGCACTAACCACATATAAACGCCTCATCAAGCGTATCATACTTAAGTGTAATAGATATCGGCTAGATATAACCTCTAATCAAACTATACCACCAACCCCTTATCTTTTCTGCCTTTGTAATCCTTTTTCTCTATTCAAACATCTCTTCTTTCCAAGTATTGTTTTCCATTTCAAATTCTCCCTTACTTTATGTACTCATATTACTCTATTGGTCTACCAAACTTTTAATCCAATGCAACTGCTTTAGTTTAATTAAAACTAAAATCCACAGCATAACTAATCATGAACAGGGAAACTATCAAATAAAACTGAGTAGGCTGGTTATTCCATTCTGGAACATTTTTTCAGTCCACGCATTAATCCTTTTTCCCTATCTCCAATTGTAAACGGAACTTGCCCATTAATTTCTAACCTCATCGTACTAAGCTCAATTAATTATGTCTATCCAAAGCCATTACCTTCCCTTAGCTCAATACTCCCACATAGATACATACACCTTATAAACTAATTGGCAAGCCAACATTTTAACTAACCATAGATTACATCATTACTATTGTAAATTTCAACTTAAACCATAAACAATCCAATGTTGGAACTCCCTAACTCATTGTTTAACGTAAACCCTGCCAGTTCATTAACAAATATATACATATCTACGTACAGTATCAACTTTACCTCAACTTCGGTAAATACTCATCCTATAACTAAGACTTCAACAAATGGACAACACATCAATTACTAAAGAACATTCACATTTTACAATTCGTCTAAATAACAATCTAAACACCCCACATCATTATCTCCATAAAAAGTACCAATGCACTAACCAATCTGTAGCAGAAGCTCATAAAATGTTGTCCTAGAACTCTCTTTTCAACTCATCTTCTATTAATAGTGTTCAAACCTTAAATCATTCCTTTAAAACATCAATAATTCTCTTAACTGTATTCAAACATACCAATCAGGTAATTAGGGCCAACTTCTACGATTTCCCAAATAGAGTCACCATTAATAAGACATCATACATTAAGCTCTTAAAATAAATTTACCCAAACACCCTTCTGTCTCATTAGTTCCAATTCTTTCGCATTTGCCACCAACCTCTTCATACATGTAAACCCAAAATAAAAATCTTAATTCTACTTGTACTCAAGGTAAATTCTTGGCATCATCATACTTGAGTCGATCATATCAGAATATTTAATCCACCACTTGTATGAACCCAAATTAATTGTCTCAAAGCCTAACCAATATGATAAGTTTAGTATAATTGAGGCCTTCAAACATTCTTTGGACTTTCAAATATTCAACAAAACATCTCATTTCCAACTTTCTCTATTATCCTCTATTTCACAACTAAACTTCCATGTAATCTTTCATCCACCATATAACAATTTTTCTTACCAATCATAATCAATCAATTAATAAATTTACTTTATCATCTAGGCATACCAGGTTTAACTCACCTGTGATTGCCCTAAGCACACAAATCAACCTCCCAGATTTAACAAACTTTTTTCCCTGCATCAACTTTTAACATATAATTTCTCTTTCTTCTTTCAGGCAATTAGCTAGTAAACTCCTTTAAAACACCTTCAAAACTTTCATGAACATCACCTTGTACTTTATTTCACTATATCTCTTAGTGTTACCATCACTTACCATAATCTCAATTGAAACCGACTTCTAAACCTCTTCTTCCCAAAGTTCATCTACTTACAGTACACTTACTCGTTCTCAAACTTAAATCACCCATTTATAGCTATATCTCTATACTCATGCATTTTCTAATAAAGACAGTCCCACGACTGGGATCCCGTATCCCTCTTTCCATAATATGGTCGAGGCACATCCTCAATATTACCATAACACTCAAAGCCAAAACCACTTAGCCAATCTAGTTCTCATAACTAACACCAATCTATAAAATCAAACACCTTAACACTCAAAAAGTTAAGAACAACCAAATAGGTTCAAATTTTTAATTCATACATGTCCATTTCCTCACCCATTAGCATTTCTCAATTAAGGAATTCAAATCACAGTAGCCACATGTTGAGATACAGTGGATCGAATTAGCCATTCAAGAAATATAACCAACATTGAACCAAGTTCAACACAATAGCCATTCTAAATTTACAATAGTGCATTTTACCAACATCAATGAAATAGCAATGCCATCAAGTTTCAAGTAAACAACATAGGGATGAAAGAATTTCCTTAGTGTGACAACTTTAGCACAATTCGGTAACCAAAATTTTAGGTGGCCAAGCCAAATGTTTATCAACATAACAGTTTAGAGAACTTTCAACTCAAAGGAATTTTCAACGTTTTAATGTGCAAGTAGCAATCCAGAATTCAATAAAACATGGATTCAGCTATGATCAGTTCCTTTCAAAGTTTAAAATTACTAGGATTCATCCCGCAATATATAAGAAGTGTAATAAGTAACATGGACTATAACCTTCCTATATTATCTCTGAGTAACTCATCTTTGTGAAATTTATGCTTCTATTACCATTATCCTCATCCCAAAGAGTCTTGAAATCCCAAACTTTCATTGAAAGTTACTTTAGCAATATACAGACTTTTCAACCTCTAACTTATAGCATCACCCATATCTTCAACCTCACTCAAATAATATGGGAGACCTTAAAACCAACCTCTTTCCAATATTCCACTCTTTTACTTCACTTCGTAATCAGTTTATCTTACATAAACAAATACCTTCGGCATCCTTATGTTCTAATGCATTCCAAATTGTTCTATTAGCTTACTTAACCACAGCAAGACTTCAACGCTAAAATATCATAGCTAATACTAAATTAGGTACAGGTAAATCCTCTTCATATAATTCCAATCTCCTCAATTAATATTGTCATCTAATCATTAGACATCATCACATAACTCAATCTTCTTTGTAACCTTTCACAATATTAAAAGCAATCCTTTCTTCAAGTAAAAGTAATTGTAAAATTTCAATCAACATATTTTCTGTGCCATAAAATGTTCTCATTATCATTACCCCACACATTTGTGCTTTGGCCCAATTCCTTTAAATCAATAAGTCCATTAGCTAAGAGATACTTGAGTAAGATAAAGGTGGTACCCCACCAAATCCACAAAACTTAAACATCAAACACAATCTTGACTATACCCAACTACTACACTAAAATCTTTGGAAATCCATCGAAATTATTTGACCAAATATCACCTGACTCCAAACTTTGTCTCATGCAAACCAACTCAACATTTATTATTCTTGATGCCTAATGATTCAGTTAAAACACCAATACTCAATGAGCAACATGCTGCCTTAATTACCACCAAATTTGCCAACTTCAGTTTTACTTAAAACCCAAACTTTTCACCATTCCTTTTAACAAGAGTCTCAAATGTCCCCAACATCCAATGCTATATTTTATAGAATCATAGACTCACAATCATTTGATTGAAGTCCACACTTCCAAGACTCCATCGGTGCCATAGAACATGGCCTAATACAAAAATAATAGCGACATCTAATATGAAATCTATGAAAGTTAAGCCAACTCTTGGGAGTTTGCTCCCACTCATCCCCAAGTATCACATTCAAAATCAACACCTCACTTACAAGACGACACTTAGACTCCTTTTCATTCAATCTCCAATTGACCATGCCAACACAAAGTTTTTCCCAATATGCCTAATATCATTAACTAAAAAGGTTACCTCATCACAATTTTGAACCACCATATTATCAAATAACCGGTTATCACCAATCCATTATAATGATCAATCACTGCTCATCAAGTTAGTAACTCGTACATTTTAAGATTCAATTCTCTACTATTGTCATCTCTACTTCAAATTAATTCCATAATCTCACAATTTCCACCAATAAAAGGTAGTTTCAATAAATCCCAAAATCACAACCTTAGACTCTCTAAACCCTTTAGCACTTACAATTTTTCAATCATATCCACAATCACTTTTAATCATCTTTCATAATGCTAGGTCTACTATTAAAACATCTATCAAACATTACCTCTAGGTGCACACCTCCAATGATTACACCATTTACTCACACATCAACCTTACTTATCTTTAGCCAGGGATGTTTACTGAATCATTATTTCTCCAAACAATATGATCAAGGTTCTAGTAACATTTAGTTCTAACCATCTGCACCATAATCCTTACCACAAAGTACTAATAAGTCCATCCCATGAAAATGACTAAATGTCAATTATATCACATCAACATGTAACATGCAATGCTAGACTCCCACTGTCCCTTAGGTATTCTGGCCTAGGCTCTTATACCAACTTGTCACACCCCGGATCTCGTTACCCAAGGGGTGAGTGATAAACACACATAACATGCTCTAATATAACCATCCCATAATTAGAACAATACAAAAACCTTTAGGTGAGCACAAATCATATGATGACCTTGGCTATAGTCAAGTCATAAACTTCCAATATTCCTCCCATTAATACATAACTTAGGCCTTAGGGCCCTTACAACCAAATCGAATAAGTCCTCAACGTACAATATTACAATTTCAAACTAAAACAAAACTAAGTAACCAAAAGTTTTGCTAAGTTTAGAATGGCTCATGCATAAGCACTCCTAATTCAACCCCATTAGCCCACCTGATTGATATGACTTGTTCCTACATCAAAATCTGTAGGGACGTGAGCACAGGTCCACTTGTGCCCACGATGCCTCAAACAAACATATATGGTATGTAATCAACACATGCATGCCAATGTACATACATGCATAGATACATTAACATCTTTCTATATGCCATAACAACTCATTAATATCAATTAGTTTTCAACTTATGTAATTATTTAACATCATTCAATAACATCATAGTGTTGCATTCAATTCTAATTATTCTTCATTATTAAATTTCCCAAGTTTATATCTAATCACGTTCCATATCACGTTATCACATATTCAACATATATCACATTATTACATATTCAACATTCAATCACACAACCATATCCACATTAGCACCTATTCATCATTCCATCACATCTCCGCATCCACATTTTCACTTATTCATCAATCGATAATATTGCCATAACCACACAAGTCATCGGGGGTTGGGTGCATCCACAATATCGTCTTTTATGGGCCAATACCCAATGAAAACGATAAACCGATGTCGTCGTTTAGGATCGCAATCTAGGGCCATGAGGAGCCAAAACACACACAATGTTGTGAGCTACTAACCTACTAGTATTGACACTAAACCCTGCACAGGTTTCGAGTATTTCAACCCAAGGGTAATCTCAAGACCCTTTCTATTTTCGCACCCCAGCATGGCCCCCAGAACACAACCAATCATTCATCCCATTCAACATTCTTTAATCACAGTTCACATTCATCATCATAAACTTTCCAACACACATAACCACATTCCATTTCATCGTGGAGCACAACTCATTTCATCTCTTCATTTCATTTAATCCAAGCCTCATTTAATTTCCATCACTTAATAACAAAAGTTCGTGTTTCTATTCTTTAAAACATATATTCACTTTTCAGTTCATCCCAAAATTCATCACATATCAACATTGATCAAACCTTATTAAACATTTAACATTTATCATCATTGAGAAATTTTGAGTCTCTTTGTCAATTCACTTTTTACTTAATCAATCACATGTTCATATACGTCATCATTTAGTTTTCATTAAGACATAATTACAATTCTACTCAACTAAGACTCTTATCTCAAGGTAATCTTCCAAATCATTTCATTCAAGGCAACACTCATTCACCATTACAAGTTAAATCCCATTAGCTTAAGATAACAAATCCTTAATCACTTTTTAGAACACATTTCCCTTTTTAAATCCATGCAATTAATCAAATAAAAGTTTCATGTGAAAACATGTTACTAAACTCTATCATAAACCCAAGGTAGAAGGTCTAGGTAAACAAAGTCAGGAATTAGACCTAGGCTCGATGGGCACCCAAGCTGGCACTCAGCCGTGCGCCCAAGGGCTTGTGTGCCCAAGATTTGGCGCCCAATTGTGTCTCTCTCATGCGCCCACAGCTTGGTCTAAGTTACATGTTTCATGCTCTATTTTCTGGTTTCTTGGTTTTCCATACTTAGAACCTCAAATTGACCAACTTTAAGTTAAAATACCTAAAGTTTCATGTTCATAACATCTCCACAAGTCTTATAAGCATTAAAGGAAACCAACCATTTGAGTTTTCATTGACTATGGGCCAAGTTATGGATCAAAAATCTTTATCTCTCTCTCTACTTATACATGTGTGTATAACCCTCATTTTCTTCCACAAATGAAATCAAATCTTGCAATGGTTACCCAAATATTGTTCTAGATCTTATTACACATCATATATGTAAGAATGAGCATAAAATCCCTACCTTAAACCAAATAGAGATGAAGAACAAGAGGGGGTCTCTTCCCGGTTTCAAGCTCCCAACTTTGATTGGTTTGATCTCCTCTCCCTTTGATCTAAATGATAAACAAATTGCATAGATGGGTTCCTTGAGTGTTCTGGATATAAAATAAAATTTAATAATATGTTTTATTTGGATTGAGGGGTATTGAAAATATCAGGTATACGTACCCAAGGGTTAAGAGTCCCAAAACCCGCGCGGGTGTGGTAATCGAGTCAGTAGGCTAGTAACCTACGAACAATGCAGAAGCCTAAGGGTGGCACATTATATTCTTAAGCCTTCCGCCCAGGAAGCAGAAACCGAAAGATGGTGTATATTGGTTGGATCCTGTATCTACGGGGCAACCAGGCAAACATCAATGAATGATGTATATTGGTTGGGTTTTGTTTTTATGAGACTACCAAGCAGCAGTGCCTTGAAATTAAATTGACTATTTTTTTTTTTTGATGTGTTATATGGTTCTAAAACACAAATGATTGCAACGAAGATAAATTAATAAATAAATTTAATTTCTTTCTTGAGTTTGTTATCTACACATAATTGTTTCACTTAGTAGTATGCTAGGACATTACTGTATTTATATTATTACTAGGGTTCCGAGTACATGTGGTATTAGTGCTCATCCCCTTACAGCTTGTGATGCAAGTAACGAATTTGAGTCACGCACAGGACCTACTCACCACGGAAATTAGGAATTTATTTATTTGTTTTTATTTAATTACATTAGAATTTCCTTTAGAGAATTGTTTTTAGTGAATTGTAATAAGTCTTTGTTTGTGAGGTTATTATTAATTATTTTATCTAGCTTTGAGAGATTGTTTGGATTAGTTTTGGAGATTTGTTGCCCAGTTAGCTTTGACTAAGGCATTTATTTAAATTTAAAACTTAGTTTTATTTATTTTTATATTCATTGCTCCATGGATGTGTATGGTTCTGATGTGGGATAGGGAAAGTTATTAGATAATGTATTGTGTGTTATTTTATTCTCATACTTGGGTTGTTAAACCCGAGGCGTGACATTAGTAACCATCTTATGGTAACTTCCACATTCATAACTTTAGATTGAAGGCTGCTGATTCATCAAGTATCGCCGATAAGGATTTGAAATCTTGAGGTGATCATTTCAAATTTGGATTTCTATCGCCATCAATTTTCCATTTTAATTTATTCTCTAGTGGACATAAAAGGTCTTGACGAAAACATCAGCAACCTTTAATTCAAAATACTCGTTAGTTGCTGAAAACAAAATCAAGCTTCCTAATGAGCATAGAAAATGAAATCATCTAAACTTATTGCAAGAATTCAAATCACTTTAAAGTAATAAAGAAAAGTTTTAGAGTTTGGGGAGAGATGAACGTCATATTTAGTTGGAAGTAGGGATAAGGTAAGTACGAGAGCAAAATAGGGCTAGTGTGAAAATGAGAATAATTATATTTTATATGTACAGAGAATTAAGTTGAGAATAGAAATGATATATGTTATATAGAGAATCAATTTGAGAATAGGAATTATTTATATTTCATAAGATATAATTATTGATAGAATGGAATGAAAGTATAAGTCAATATTCAATTTTTTTTTTTTTTTTTTTTTGTAAGCAGTAAATACCCACTTACCAAAAAAAATACCCATAGTACCCTTAATAATAAGGAAAAGCAAAAATGTATTTATTTTATAAACAATTTAATTTTAGTAAATTATTTTAATAAAATAAAATAATATAATAATAAAGTAGTATTTATTCTGATAATAACTTTTTAAATAAATTATATTAATAAAGAGCATAATTTAACAGTAAATTGGTCTTTATTAAAAAAATAATTCTAATTCAACAAAAAATTAATAAAATAAATTATTTTAATATGTAATTATTAATTATTAAAATCATTTTTGATATGTAATTATTGAATATTATTTTGATATGTAATTATTATTTATTAAAAATAATTTTTAATTTGATTAAAAATTCATTTTTAATCACAAATTATTATTTCATTTTAAAGAGAGTAGAAATTAAATGGCAGCGAAATCAAACAAAAAAGGTCAAATATTACACCCAAGCTGGATGGGGTTTGGTCTGTCCGAACATTTTCTTCGAGTCATCCGAATGTCTAAGCTATTACTACCGAGGATTTAGTTTCCCAGCTTAGACTGGATTTATTTAAATGTCTTAATTTAATTGTTTATCATTATTTTTGGGCCAATAAAATGTTATAACCCCTTTGGGATTAGGATATATTGAAGTTATTTTTTCCAGTTTGGATAGAAAAATTACAATTAGAGAGTTAAGAAGCTCAATTTAGCATTATAGAGACACTACGGTCTTAGTTTTATTCATTATTTTCAATTAATAAAATTCAGATTACATAGAACTTGACATTCTTGTTTTGTTTTTATCGATTAAAGAGTGTGTTTTTATAGACTTAGAAATGTTTAGCGGTCGTAATTAGGGTAGTTTGCGATGAAAGGAAAAAAATTAATTTTCTTTTTTTTTTAACTGATTACCAACTAACTACTAAGATTCTAACTTTTTTATATTTAGGAAATAAATAACTAGTATTTTAGTAGGTAGGCTTTTAAATTTTTTACTAATGATGGTTTAAAAAAAAATTAAAATGTAAGATGATAAATTTGATTATATGAAAATAAACCAAAAAATTAAAAACTCAGAAATTAATAAATTGACTAAGTTTGCCAAGCGTCCCTCAGTAACTACCCCCGCTTAACGCTCAACTGCTGAGTCATTAAAGTGTGAAAAAGCTGGAAATGAGATGAGTCTGAATTGACAATAACAATCAACAGGCAGTTACTAGTGTACTGATCGAGCTTTCACGGAGCACAGCTTCAGGACGACTCTTTTTGCTGTGCTCCAAGAAGCACAAAACTTGCTTGCTCTTTCTGTATACATCACCAAGACACACCAGGTGGTGGTCTCAACATTGGGCTTGGTTGGGTACCCCTCTACCTCTCTCTCTCTCTCTCTATCTATATATGTCAAACACAGAACGCAATCCATTTTCATTTTCTCATCAAACTCTTGAGAACAGTATCATTAACCGAAAGTCAACCTATTTATCCATAACTTTTTGGTGTAGCAAATTGGAATTGTACAATTGTGCATGCACTCACTCAACTTATGCTAATGCTTTCATATAATGTCACTCTCAATGGATTCTTATCCCATAAATATGCACATCTATCAGACAAAAGAAAAAAAAAATAATGCAGCTAGCCATTAGGTTGAATTTGATCTTTCGAATGTGACTGCCCCTTGTCCGTAAGTACAATTGCTTTGGTGACGTTTTAGCACAACAGATGATTATCAACTCTATGTTGTCAGAGTTTAGTGCCAAATGAATACGGCCATGGGGTAGTGACAATAATGTTATGGGACATTACATAAATTAAGGCTCATGTTTTTCTAGGTCTTGCAAGGAGGTTTACGGTTGGACTTCTAAACCAAAATTTTTTTCGATCCTCCTTTTAATAACCAAATTGAAGTAAATTTACATAGAGAATGGCCAATTTTAACAAGAAGAGGAGAAGGAGATCGGTGAACTGATTGGGAGATGAGAGGTATTATTTTATCTATATGAGATAAATATGTCAATATGTCTCATCAAATGTAACCCATTGATCGTATGTGGAGAAGTAGAGCACAAACAAGAGATTGAAAACTAAAGAGGGGGTCAAATTATTCAAAACTTAAGCCTAATACCATGTTAAAATATTCAATTTAAAACAAAATGACAAAAATAGAGATATTCATTCAAACCTATTTGAGAGTGTAAAGAAGTCGTATACTACACATAAAAGAAATGGTTTTAATCTTAAGATCCAAGTATTAAGGCGAGAAAAGTACATCTCCTATATGAGAAATAACTTTTCAGATGGGTCGATATAGGATAACTTTTAACAGTTTCCGTTATACTAGCTCATATAGATATTGGCACAGCATAACTTATAGTGGGACCTAGTTAAAAACTCACTTTGATACCATATTAAGTCACTAATTATCTTAAAAGTTTAAAGTGTTAAAAAATAAACTTGACAATATATATCAAATTATTTTGACAAAGTAATTATTTCATCAATACGAGATAAACTTCCGATGCATATCAATCAAACAATGAACCTCTAAAGTCAAAAGCTAATTTGTGAAGGGTGTGTTGTTTCAAAAAATGTCAAATTGAGAGGGTGTGTCACAAAATGTACTTAAAAAGTATGAAACAAAGTAAGGAAGTGACAATCCAAGATCCCACAAGATCTGGACTTTTCACATAGAGCAAGCACAAGAAAATCCTTCCGTGTGCCGAGAATGATGCTGATATCTACCTAAATTTGACAAACGAGCTATAAATTTGATTCTATTTTTGGAACATACGGCGGGTACTTGGTCATTCACTCTTTCATCCCCATCCCTAGCTCTCAGAGACCCCAGGACCTTTTGAAGTTGATTTGGAATATCTAGAGCATGCACGGCATGCTTTTTGCCAAGCACTGACAAGCTAGTATCGTAGTGTAATGGCAATTGAGATGATATTAGTTTGGTAATGCTCTTATTTTTTTGTTTGTATTTAATTATTTATAATTACTAATTTTTATTTTCCGCTGTCGTTATTTTTTTCTCAAAATAAAAATTCAAATTGCGTTTAAAAATGTAATTTTTTTACAATAATTAATTTTAATTTAATAAAACGTTCGATCTTATTAATTTTTAAAGAATTAATTGAATTTTACAAATAATACAATATAAATAATTAATAAATTATTTATATTGTATTATTTAATTATATTATTTATTAAAAATAATTTAATTCAATAAAAAAATTTATTAAATATAATTTAGTTATATTATTTATTCAAAATAATTTAATAGAATATATTTCATATTAATTTAATTTATTTATATCAATTAAATTTATTTAATTTTATTATTTTAAAAATAATTCTATTTTAATAAAATATTTGACTAAAATAATTCATTTTAATATGATCTAATAAAAATGAATAAAGTGTTAAAATTGACAAAATATTCATAATAAAGAAAAAAAGAGAGTGAAAACACTCTTTTTGTTTATGTTTTTCTACTTAAGTTTTCATTATTTTAGAAACAAAGAAAAAACAGATTTAATAAATATATTTTTGTTGTTAGTTTTCAAAAATCTATAAGCATAAATAAAAACCAGAAAATATAAACTTTACCAAATGCAGCTTAAATCTCACTAAAATTCACATAAATAAGGTGGCATTTAGTTTTGTCATGCCCTAGATCTTGTGATCCAAGGAGTGAATGAATAATATCGCACATTACATGTACCACATATAAAAATTCTCTAATCAGAGCCATTATTACCCTGGCACAATTATACACAATCTATTATACTAACATGATAAAATTATAAGTAACCAACCTTGCCCTAGCCAGGTTATAGTCCTCTAAAACCAAACCCAACATAATTAAATAATAATAAGCTTGGCCTTACGGCCTTACAACCAAATCGAACTAACTTCAAATAGTTTAATATCATTACGGTTTCAACTGAATAGAAATAAAATCTCAACACACGGAAAAGATAACAAATTCTCCACAATGGGCCCACCTAATGATCTGCACTTGCACCAAAGTCTGTAGAGACATGAACACTAACCATTTGTGCCCATGATGCACAATACTAACATATGTGATATGCGATAACAATAAAATTATCATATTAAATCATTATCAAATAATGATAGGCTAGACAATACCGAGATAATCTATCACAGTTTAATATCAAAAGCCAAATCTTATGTAAATAGTTATTCGATTTTTATTTTGATTCTCTTACTATTTTCACCACATCATATTGTATCATCACAACCATAATGTAGATAATGCTAATGTTGCTCCTTTCTTGGGTCAACACTCAAGTATAGTGAGTCACTCGTCACATTGTTGTCCCTTTCTTAGGTTAACACCCAAGGGTAGTGAGTCACCTAACTAATTATCCCCTTAACATCATATTGTAGGCTACTAACTTACTGGCATGAAAACCAAATCTCTATGCAAGTTTTGAATCTTTCAATCATATGGTAATCTCTACACCCTTCCTATTTTTCTAGTATCTCCAACCCCGTAAATCATAATATTAGTTTTCATTCTATTAATCTCTTTCCAAGTTCTTTGCCACATCTTAATAATAATCATCATCATTATCTTATCATCATAACCATGTATAACGTTATATGTTCAGACCATCACATCTCAAACATCTAACATACAAACAATTTCCCTTTAACATATTCATTTGCCAACCATATTCCACAGTTCATAAAATTCTCATTTGTCAAACCTAAAAATATATCTAGCTCATTATAATAATCTATTTTGGAATCATATTTATCATTACTGAGGGGGAAAAGTGCTCTGCTCGAAAATGGTGATTTGGTTGGGTGAATGGTGCTTTGCTCGGGACTGGTGCTCTGGTCTCAGAAATGGTGGTCTGGTCAGGAATAGTGCTTTAGTCTGGTCAGGAATGGTGCCTTGGTCTGGTTGGGAATGATGCTCTAGTCTAGTTGAGAATGGTGTTCTGCTCTAATCGGAAGTAGTGCTCTGGTCGGGAATTGTTCTCTAATAGGGAATAATGCTCTAGTCAAGAATAATACTCTACATCCCAATACTCATAGCAGCCAATCCATGCAATCAATCACTACAACAAATCACACCTTTGGCAACCACTTTTCTTGACCAAATATAAATTTGGTCGCTACAGGTGACTTTTCCCAACCAAATATAAATTTAGTCGCTAATAATCACTTTTCCCCGATCAAAAAAAAGTTAGTCGCCAAAGGATAACTTTTCCCGACTAATTGGTCGTTAAAGGGTAACTTTTCTTGACTAAATATAAATTTGGTCGCTAAAGGCAAACTTTTCTCGACCAATTAGTCGGCAAAAGTGTAAAAAAAAAATTATTACAAAGAATATTAAAATAATTAAATAAAAATTTTAACACTTTTGGCGACCAATTGGTCGCTAAAGGGAACTTTTCCCGACCAATTGGTCAGCAAAAGTGTAACAAATATTATTACAATAAATGTTATTACAATAAAAAAATTATTACAATAAATTATTACTTTTGGCGACTAATTGGTCGCTAAAGGGGAATTTTTCCCGACTAATTAGTCGGCAAAAGTAAAAAAAAAATTATTACAATAAATGTTAAAATAATTAAATAAAAATAATAAAATTTTAATAACTTTTTACAACCCTAAGTGTAAAAAATTATTACAAAAAAAGTTACAATAATTAAATAAAAATTTTAACACTTTTGGCGACTAATTGGTCGCTAAAAGGGAACTTTTCCCGACCAATTGGTCGGCAAAAGTGATATATTTTGTTTATATATATATAAATATGTAAAATATATATACAAATGAAAACTTGGCCTAATGGCCAAACACACTAGCTTCCAAAGAGATGGCATGAGTTCGAGTCTCACCACCAACAACAACAAAATCTCAAAAATATAGAGACAACACGTGGCACAATCATAGATCGACATGTGGCATAATCATAGATTGACACGTGGCACAACACAAGGTGCCATGTGGCATAATGACATGTCAACAAATAATGACACGTACCACCACATTTAAATTTTTATTTTTTAAATTAATTTAAAGTTTCAATTTTATACTTTTTGCCAACCAATTGGTCGGGGAAAGTGTACAATTGCTGACCAATTGGTCGGGAAAAGTGAAGAATTGCCGACCAATTGGTCGACAAAAGATTTTGCATTTTCTCCCATTAAATATTCTTTGCTGACCAATTAGGCGGGAAAGGTTTTACATTTGCTGACCAAATAATTTTTTGGTCGGGAAAAGTTTCCCTGACGAGCCTTCATCGACCAAATATCGACCAAATAAGTTTGGTCGGGAAAAGTTTCGCCGACTAAATTGTACCCTTCAGCGACCAATTTTTTGGTTGGCAATTGTGTAATTTCTTGTAGTGAATTTGTAGTTTTATACATAAAAAAGCAAAATCCACTATCGCTATTCATCATCTTTCCTACCACCTATACACATATATATACACACGCATGTATATAACTTTCATTGTTTTCAAAAGATCATATCTAAACCTTAGAATAATCATAGGAACAACATCCTAGCATATTTACAGATGATATATACAAATTAAATGCATAAATCCCTACCTCAAGTGAAGATACGAAATGAAAATGAAGAGAATCTAGAGATTGTAACTCAGCGAAAAAACACTTAAACTTTGAAAATCCTGTATGCCTAGTCAATTAATTCTCACACCACAAAATTTATACCAATGTGTTTATATCTAACCTAATTTTATTTCTGTAAAACTAATTTGAAAATAGATGAGGTTTGATACACTTGCCCACTAACTCAAGTAGTCTTGTCATCTTCTCTCAACTAAACTTGCAACCACTAACACGAATACTCACACACAGCCCTGAATATATGGACCCATGGTGCTTCAGGAGCAAGTCTCTCCCCCTCCCCTGAATCCCTATCCTCTAGCTGGCTCAGATGTGATAAGCAGGTGGAGTGCTCAGAAGAAAACACGGAGTTGCTATCATTCATTAGTCAAGTCTCCCTCCGGGTGCCCGGCTCCAAAACCCGTGCGCCCGAGCCTTTCCACTTTAGCCCATTTTATTTTCTTTTAAGTTGTATTTTTGGCCCAATGCCTTTTGTTTTTTCAAACCTAGCCCAAAAATCATAACTTTAGCCAAAATTAAATTGTATTTATTCCCTATTTCCTTAAAATTACAAAATTATAAAAATTGGATTTTTCAAATTATTAAAGTTTGTATTTCTATTTTCTATTTTTTGTTTTCTACTTTTATTTTCTATTTTCTATTTTATGTATTTTAGGTTCTGAAAATCTCAAAACAATGAAAATAAAAAACACATTTGGTTTGACATTTTTTATTTTTTGTATTTTGAGATTTTTCTTGTTTTGGGTTAAAAACACTCAAAAAGACTTTTTATCATTTTACATTTCATGTGTAAACCCATTTTTATTTTTTAAAATAGATTTTAAAAACACAAGTCATCAAATACATTTTGAATTATTTTCTTTATTTTTAAAAATGTAAAATGAAAAATGAACTCAAAACAAATGTACTAAATGGCACCTAAATTATTAAAGATCTAACCATTGTGACTATTACAAGCATTTTTCTTCTAATAAGCTAATTTATGAAACACATTTGTGTGTAGGGATTTTCCAAAAAGCCATCTAAATTGTTAGTGTCATTATTGGAAAGTGGCGTATTAGTGACTGTTAAAGCTGTCATTGAAACTATTAGCGACCGCCAAAGCTGTCGCTGAAACTATTAGCAACCCCAAGGGGACTACCTTAAAGGAGTCGTAATTGGCTCGTCGCTAAAAAGTATTGGGCGGTCGCTAAGTTTTTTGCGACCACAACAGCGATCGCCTGGAGGAAAAAGCTGAAACTATTAGCGGCCGCAGAGAACGATCGCTAATATTCATAAGCAGTCGTTGTTTCTCTCTCGCTAAAATAGGTCCAAATGGTGCGAAGTATTAGCGATTGCCCACAATGGTCGCTAATATCTTCAAGCGGTCGCTGTTACTTCTCCCGAAAAAATTAGGCCATTTGGTACTGTTAAGGCTAAACTTGTAAATTGGCAAATCCATGATCAAATTGAATTGTTTGTACTTTAGACTTAGTGTAGGCTTAGACACTAGAGTCTTAAGATGATTAGAATTCTAAAAGGCCTTAGAAAATCAAGTTTTCAAAGTGGCTAGAAGTCCCAAAAAGGTTCAGTATTGAAATTTGCAGAAAGATCACAGGAAGGCTGCACTTTGCCGCGGGATAAAGCCAAGACTAGGATTCAGAAGTTTGGTTGTGCGGGAAGGCCGCTCTGAGTCACAGGATGGCCGCTTGAAGGGGGCGAGAAGGTCGTAGGTGTGCTCTTCCCGCGCTGCTCGTTCTGACAACTTTCTATTCTCAACTTCCAACGCAATTTTAACCTCAAAGACAACAGATTCAGGCTTCGGCTAAAACACAAAAGTTGTAGCCCTTTGAGTTTTCTTTCCAACCCAAAAGAAATCAAGTCAATCCGAATTATGAGTGAAAAGATACGGTCAAAAAACTGACAGGGTGTCAAGCTGGAACTTCAACTGCACACCACTTCAATAGCCCTAGCCACTTCTAAGGGTCTATATATATCTCATGGTATCTTCAAGAGGATAGAGAGAAGACACACACATAGAGAGAGATAGAATACTAAATTGTTCATGAGCCAGAAGTTTAATGATTCTCTCAATCACTTAGCCAACATGTTTCGTGTTCAATCCGAAGGAGTTCAGGTTTGAGTTTTGTGAAAGCTGAGGATTCAGCATGTTGTGGATTTAGCAAAGCTACTGAGGAGTCAGTATCGTGCCTTCGAGGAGTCGAAAGGCTTTCGCTAAAGGAGTTGGTGAATCAAGGAGTTGAGCAAACGTCAATAGAGTATAGAGTCGAGGAGTCGATCTATCGAGAGTTTGAGTTTGTAACCAACGTTTGTTTTTAGCGAAAGTTTTGTTTGAGGTTTCCCTTTGTGGGTTTCCTCGTTTCTTATATACTGCCCTCTTCAATCTTTTGTGTGTGCATTGTTGATTGATTGGGATCTTCATCAGCGTATTACAAAATTTCAATTAGTATCAGAGCAGGTACATTTTTTAGAACAAAACGTGATCTTATTATTTGCCGATGGATCCTTCTAGAGAAGGCGGTTCGAGCAAGAGACCTCCCTGGTTTGATGACACCAATTACGCGTATTGGAAGGTTCAAATTAAAGCGCACTTGATCTCATTGAATGTCAATGTTTGGTTGGCCATTGAAAAAGGTTGGGTAAAACCAACTCACTTTGTTAATAATGAAACAGTTGACAAGCCTATGGATTTGTGGACGAGGGCTGAGCAAGAGAAGGTAGAGTGGAACTACAAGGCTCTGAGTTCTATTTTCTGTGTAGTCTCCGCCGATGAATTTAGAAGAATTTCTAGTTGTGAGATTGCGAAGAAGGCTTGGAAGATTCTGGAGTTGGAGCATGAAGGGAATTTTATTGTCAAGAAGTCCAAGCTACAAAATGTAACCTCAGAGTTTGAAAGTTTGAAGATGGCTGAAGACAAACCCTTTGATTATTTTTATGCAAAGCTCAGTGACATTGTCAATATAAGCTTCAATCTTGGAGAACCAATTCCTAATCGAAAGATTGTAAGTAAGATTCTCCGATCCCTACCTATGTCCTTCCAAGCAAAAGTTAATGCTATTGAAGAGGCTAGGGATGTTAATTCAATGAGGGTAGAAGATTTAGTTGGCTCCCTGCAGACTTATGAAACCAACATGATCAAACTAAAGTTTAGAGGAGTTGCCCTAAAAGCGGTAAAGGAAGACGAGTCCCCCTCTAGTAATGATAAGTCAACCCCCTCTCCTGAAGAAATTGCTATCTATGCTAAGAAACTTAGAAAATTGTTCAAAAAGAAAGATAGCAAGCAAGGGAAGTCGAAAAAGAATGAGAAAGTCAAAGGAGAGAAACCTTCAGAGAAGAAAAAAAAAGAGAACAAGTTTACGGGGGTGAAGTGTTATGAGTACCAAGGTTATGGTCACATAGCCCAAGATTGTGGGAACAAGAAGGGTAAGAAGAAGGTTTTCAATGCAACATTCGATGATTTAGATGATCAGTCAAGTACCTCATCTTCTTCAAACGATTTTCTAGAGAATTATACTGCTTTCATGGTTAGAGCAAGTGCCCTTTCTAATTTAGTCGAGTCATCCTCTTCTGCGAGCAAGAAAGAAAAATCCTCTGAAAGTGAAGATGAAGAAGATTCTGATGAGGAGCTAGATTTTGAAGAGGCATATCAACTGTTGTACTAAGACTATCAAAGACTCCACAAGAAAAACGAGAAGTTGACCACGAAGAACAAGGTGTTGAAAAGGGAGAGAGACAGTCTGAAAATTGCTCTGGAAGAATTGGAAGCTAAGTTTGAAGGTCTTGAATCAAACAAGAAGACTCAAAATGAATTGATAACAAGTCTTAAGCGCAAACTGGATCAAAGAGAGAAGGAATTGAAGGATGCCTAGGGAAAGTTGCAGGCCATGTAACTCAAGATGAATACTGCATCTTCCAAACTTGACAACATATTTGGGATGGAAAGGAGCCCATGTGACAAAAGAGGACTTAGCTACACTGGCATGCAAGTGGACACTCTAGAAGCTAAAGCTACCCCCAGTTCCTCAAAGACAACTACTCCAAGTATAGTTAAAGCTCCTCTATCAAGGAAAGGTAATCTGTCAAGACCTTACTTTCAAAAGCCCAAAGGTACACCCCCCAACTTACAACGTAAGTTTGTTCCCATTTGTTTTCATTGTGGTATACCTGGACACACAAGACCACACTGTCACAAATTATTTGGGCTTCCCCTATCCTATGTTGACACTAGGAATTCTTTGAGATCTAATTTTCAAGTGTCAAATAGGTTTGCAACTTTAAAGTTTCAAAAGTCATATCTTGATTTTAGACCTTACATGACTTGGCCAGTAAGGAAAAACATAAAGAAAAATTTTTCAAAACCCATTGGTCCAAAACCCAACAATCGCAAGACTCAAAATATTTTTCCAAAATTAAGAACTGTTTAGGTTAGGAAGAGTGATTTATATGTCTCCCACACCATTAAGAGTGTTGAAGGGGTAAGCCTTGATGCGTAAAGTCAAATTTTCTTTCATGAACTAGGCTGTGCGTCATTGTTTATTTTTCCCTAGTTTTATGAAATCATAAAGAATAGATATTTTTTTAGATAATTTAATTTTTTTTTTTTGGGTAATGCTATTCCTTGTGATATTCTTGCATGATCTATTACCCTATACATAATTCAAAATCATAGGATTAAAATTGTTGATCTACATAGTGGTCATAAATATGAATTTTTTGATGAACTTGAATCCTATGTTTTATTGTTCCTTGTCATGGTAGTGGTGCGCCAATTCTAATTGCACGAAGTTTAGTATATCATGAGAAATCTTTTCCACTACTCAACTGTTTTAATAAATTCTTCTTTTTGGACTATTGGCTGCTCTTGAGTTTAAATAAAAAAATCACTTGGAAAGTGATACCATATGGGATAGAGTGAAAGCTAGCCTGTTGACGTGTAGGTTATCAAAATAATCACCCTCTGGGTTTGACGATACAAGAAGAAGGCTACCTATCCATAAGTGTGTAAAAGCCACGAAGTAAAATAAAAAAACATTTGCAAATGAAAACTAAAAAATTGGTGTTTAGTTGAAAACAATGAATTGAGGAGAAACTAGTCGAAAAGCTAACACTGCATATCTTACTCAATTCAATTCAAAGTCCAAAAGGAACAATTTTAAAATAATGCGAGTATGTGAAGAGTATTAATCATGTTGCACATAAACTTCATTTCACACACTGCATAGGCATTTGACCATTGGTATAACATGTGTGAACAACTCATGACGTAAATAGTAGAGTGATTCTTAGAATTCTTATTTGTCACTATTTATGTATGGTCAAAATTTTGAAACTGTGTTTAGTTTTGTGAATGGGAAAATAGAACTTGGAATGATTTGATCAAGATTACCCATTATACCTTATTTTTTGTCAATTCATGTCAAAAAGGGGGAGAATAGTTGGGAAGAATTGGAATTGGGGATTTCAGAATTTTTGAATTAGTTAACAAAGGGGGACAACATTTTGTGATAATTGAGGGGGAGAATGTTTTGAAAAGAATTTTATTAATTAAGGGGGGAGAATTTTTTGTTTCATCTTTTGTGTTAACCTTTAATTTTTATTTATTCCACAAGATGCCTTGATCGTTTTTTGTTTAAGTGTGCAGCAAATAGGTTTTCAAAGCATATTGATCAAGGAAGAGTTTACTGAGGCCTTAATCTAGGATGAGCTTTCTTGTAATATTATGTTTTTGAGTTTTGACATAGAATTGCCAAAGGGGGAGATTGTTAAGGCTAAGCTTGTAAATTGGCAAATCCATGATCAAATTGAATTGTTTGTACTTTAGACATAGTGTAGGCTAAGACACTAGAGTCTTAAGACGATTAGAATTCTAAAAGGCCTCAAAAAATCAAGTTTCCAAAGTGGCTAGAAGTCCTGAAGAGGTTTGGAATTGAATTATGCAGAAAGACTGCAGGAAGGCCACACTTTGTCATGGGATAATCCAAGACTAGGATTTAGAAGTTTGGCCATGTAGGAAGGCCGCTCTGAGTCATGAGATGGCCGCTTGAAGGGCGCGGGAAGGCCGTGGGTGCACTCTTCCCGCACTATTGGTTCTGACAGCTTTCTGTTTTCAACTTCCAACGCGATTTTGACCTCGAAGACGATGGATTCAGGCTTCAGCTAAAACACAAAAGTTGTAGCTCTTTGAGTCTTCTTTCCAACCCAAAAAGAATTAGATCAATCCAAATTGTGAGTGAAAACATATGGTCAAAAAACTGACAGGGTGTCAAGTTGAAATTTTAGCTACACACCACTTCAATAGCCCCGCCGCCTTTGATGGTCTATATATATCTCATGGTGTCTTCAAGAGGATATAAAGAATACACACACATAGAGAGAGATAGAATACTCAATTGTTCATGAGCCAAAAGTTTAATGATTCTCTTAATCACTTAGCCAACATGTTTCGTGTTCAATCTGAATGAGTTCGGGTTAGAGTTTTGTGAAGGCTGAGGATTCAGCACACTGTGGATTTAGCAAAGCTACTGAGGAGTCAGTATCGTGCCTTCGAGGAGTCGAAAGGCTTTCACTAAAGGAGTTGGTAAATCGAGGAGTCGAGTAAACGTCAACAGAGTATAGAGTCGAGGAGTCGGTCTATCGAGAGTTTGAGTTCGTAACTAACGTTTGTTTTTAGTGAAAGTTTTGTTTGAGGTTTCCCTTTGTGGGTTTCCTCATTTCTTGTATACTGCCTTCTTCAATCTTTTGTGTTTGCGTTGTTGATTGATTAGGATCTTCATTAGCATATTACGAAATTTTAGGCGCCACGGAATTAGCGACCGTTATTTTATATTAGCGACTGCCTTAAGAGGTCGCTATAAGTTTATAGTCCTTTTTTTATTTTGCTTTTATTTTTTATTAATATAATTTTTAAATTACTTATTTAATAATTATTAATTATTTATATTATTTATTTATAATAATTATTTATTACAATTATTATTTTTTTATAACTTGTTAGTTATTTATAATTAATAACTATTACAAATATTTATTTATAATATTTATTTATCTATAAATAGTTCAAATTTAATTTAATTTAATTTAATTATATGAGTTAATTTGCACATGTAACTAAAATATTTTTTCATAAAATCAAACAAACAAACATGGCTTCTAATTATGATTATATATACAAACACAATATCAAATTAGATTGCAATTAAAAGAAAATTTTATTACATGTAAATGTTCAAAATATAAAAACTAAAATATATACAAATATACTGATCAACATATATACAAATGGCTCCTAATCATCCTAATCTAGTCCAAGAGGGCCAGCCACCATCGTCCGGATCCTACAATGAAACAATAAAGAAATTAGAATGTGATAAAAAGACACGAATAAATAAATTTATAAAATTTTAATTAGTAATAGCAACAAAAAATAAAATTTGTAACTTGAGGAGGAGGAGGTGGATGGCTCTTACTCTGAGATAGGCGCCTCTCCATCTCAGCCATCATCTTCGACCCGAAGTGACACCTCTCGTACGTCCATCTCAGCTTGAAGGGTCTGGAGCAGATCCTGGTCGTGACGTTTGGCCTGAGAAGATAACTCTGCTCGTGCAATGGATCGGCATAGATTACATGCAACTCATGTAAGCGTGTATCCATGACCATCGCGTCCAACGATGGAGAAAAATATTCATCCCTCTTCTCCTCGGACTCCCTTTCATCCGGCGACAGCTCGTCTAGACGAGAATTAAACTAAGCCTAATGGAAACAAGCCGAGATGGAAAAACAAGATAAGTAACTACATTATCTAAAGCAAAATTAAACTATATGTTCATTGGGAAAAATATAAAAATTAATTACATGTATGGCCTGAACCTCTGGCAAATCAGTACGTCGAGTCGCCATCTACATGGACAACCAATCTATCTTCAGGCCCCCCTATCTGTCCTCTATTGAAAGGTAAATTATATGCTAATAATTTATTATCATAAGATATGAAAATAAAAAAAAATTTACATGGTAGGCTAACGTTTTTACCTCGTGGCAGACCTAAGAAAAGTGTCGAGTCCCTTCTTTGTGGCGGGGGCCCTGTATCTTTCGATTTCGCGAGTTCCTCTCAGCCTCCGCCTATTTTAATTTTTCTCAATTAGTTTTTGTAACTTACGCTTTATAACATTAAAACCTAAGGAAAAAATTCAACTCGTAATCTACTCACTTGTGCCTCAGGGCTCGACCAATACCTGACAAGCTCAGCCTACTAATGGGTAAGAACGCCCGGTGGGACTCACTGGAGGATGTTAGAGTCATTCTCATGACTCTTCTAGTATTTCTCTTTAATCTTATTTTTATGATTCTTCCACATCTTTCGACACTTGGCGAACATAACGTCCTGGAAGTCTGGAAGAACATTAATTACATTGGCCTAAAATTGACAAATTATAGAATATTATTTATATTACAAGTTTCAGCATAGAAACCACATACAAATGAAATAGGAAAATTTCATACTTGCACCTCGGTCCATAGACCCTCCAACGTAGAATCTGGGAAACGGTCCCACTCGAGGGTGGTCAATGGGAATCTGATCGGATTTCAGACCAAATGTCCGAGCTGTGAAATGAGAGACCATCCATCCTTCCCCACTGAATGGGGCATGTCATCTGATTGTACGGTCATCCATTGGGACCCACAGTTCCACTGCGGCAATCCTTTCGAGGGCCCTCTGCCGGACCTCAAGGGCCTGCTCGAAGTGGGGGAATCTGTTATAAAAAAATGTTAAGTAATAAGTTTTTACGGAATAACTATTGTTAATGAATAAATTAAAATATTAAATTGACGAACTTTACCTACCTCTATATTACCAGACACTAAAGGTGTTTGACTCTGCGTCGAAGGACGCAAAAACATGGGGGGTGATGGTGGGGCAGCATCTGCTAAGCTACTGCTAGCACAAGATAGGCCGAGGCACTCAGCCATTGTCCTAGGACTGATTACACTTGAAAAGTGTAATTACAAACTCCCTAACTCAACATTTATTCATGCATTTAAATAAGTAAAGTTGAAGTTTTAGTACTATTGTGTTACTTATACTTCTATTGTTTTATTTGTAGGAAAAAGAGCAAGGATGTTGAAGTTTACAGCTATGGAGAGGGTCAAGAAGACAAAGAAAAAGTCATGGTTTGAACCTTATCTTTGATGGAAAAGACTAGCCCAAAGAAGGAAGGAAAGCAATGAAGGAGATACTAGACAGTCCCCACCGTCACCCAGACGGTTAGGACCACAGAAAGTACAAAACTTCAGATGATTGGGACCATGGTGTGTAAAAAGCTTCAGATGGTCCCAACCCCCCTCTAGACGGTCGGGACCACCTGTGATTTACACCAGCTGCGTGAGAGCTCCTCTTCTAGGGCTTTGTGGCATCTTTTTAAAGACCCATGGGATGGTTTGGAGAGGGGAAGCCTCCTTAGAAGTTTCTACCATTCCATTGAAGTTTAGATTAGTTTTTAGATTGGTTTTAGAGAGTATTTGTGAGCGTTTTCTTTGTTCTTGAAGATCGTTAATGGATATTGTTGGTGTGGTGTTATTCATCTTCGCTTTTGTAGTTCATCTCTTCTTTTATGCACAAACTTTGTAAGTTATTTTCGTTTTACTCTTTAATATAATGTTTTGTTTATTTCAATTATTGAATCGCATGTTTGAGCGTTCTTTTATCACTTTTATGATGTTTAAACTAGTTGCAGAGTAAAACCAATCTTGATTCAATGAATCAAGAAAGGGTAGTTCACGAAAACACCTTGGGGTGTTCGTAGTCCCTTCGCATAGGTTGCGAAACCTCTTGCGAATGGATCTACCTTTCACAAATCTTTTTTTTATCTATTTCGAAACCATTCGAACACGAAAACCCTTAACCATATCCATTTGAGATCACTAGTATGGATTTTCGTAACTAATTGTTAAACACTTTCGAATAGGATTAAAAATCGGATTTAAATTCACTTCTCGTTTGTTTAATTGAAAAACCTTCGGAAACAAAGGTCTTTAACCATATCTACTTGAGATCACTGGTACTGACCTTTGATTACAATATTCTTAATACTTTTCAAATTAAACCCCAATTGAGATTTAAATAAACACATCCCAAGGCAAAGTAGTGAACTACCCGAACTTGAAAGTTGAATCAAGAACCTTTTTAATATCATGCTTGTTATCTAATTTAATTTCTGAGTTAATCAATTTGCTTTAAAATTCAATTTTATTGTATTTGAATTTAATATCACAATTCCTTCACTCCAACATTCTCAACCCAACCATTCTCAAACATCCTATAAAATCCAAAATTAGTTTAAATTAATTTAGGTTCACCTACTAGCTAAGAGAACAAGTCTAGAGCTTTTAACAGAGCCCTCCCTGTGGATTCGACCTCGGACTCATCGAGTTTAAAACTACGATTGCCCTTTTGCACTTGAGAGGTAGAACCCGAACACATTTTAGGGTCGGTCAAGGACCAGTCCTCCTCCTAGAGTGTTCAAGCATGGCTCCCTAACAGTTCACAAGTTAAATTTATTACAATTTCAAAAAAATAAATAGATTTGAAATCTACTTTGTTTGGAAAAAAATGTACACAACCTATATTAGGTATATAGATCAACCGTATCTTCTTCGACCGTGTCCCTAACCCAATTAACCTCTTCATCACATTGGACAATTGCATCCTGGTCAAGAGCTTGTTGGGCAAATGCATCAATATTTGGCTCATCGCAGTCGATCTGATACACCCCCTTCTTAACATTTTAACCACAATTTTCCAGTTAGGATCAACTCAATCTCCAACATAGTAAACTTGCTCTACCATGGATGCTAGTATGTATGGTTCATCTTCTATTCGTACATCTTGGTATAACAAATTGTTGAAATTTATCAATTTAAATTGGTACTTATCACTTTTAACCCCACGAATTGGATCGGCCCAAACACACTTGAATAATAAATATCTCGAACCACAATTATAAATGACTTCAATCATGTCGTTCAATTAGCCGTAGTAGTAACCACCATCAACAGATGGACAACCGATGCCATTATTTTGTGTAGCTCGCCTATCCTCTACTTGTTTGATGCAAAATCGAAACCCATTGATGTCACAAGCTGTGTAATGTTGGGTCGTCGTGTAAGGACCATCAGCTAATTGGTTTATTTCATTGGTCAAAGTAGAATCGACAGTACTTTGTAAATTGTAAACCTATGAAAATTATCATGAATTAATTAAACATAAATTCATAGTGATGTGAAAAACATATAAAAGTATATGAAAATATTTAACACGTACGTAATTCTTAAACCAGTCGTGAAAACATTGATAATGGCACATTCGAATTTGATTGTCTGTTGTGCGAGGCATGTTCCGTTTCAGCTCGTTTATGTGTCTCCTACAATGCAAATCAAATTCGATTGAAAATAAATACGATAATTATTACAAATGTTACACAATTGACTTTCTCTATTACAAAACATGACTTATTGGGTCAATGGCACAACTGATTGGGTGTTGAAGAGCACGAACCAATGAGCTTGGATCCACTCGATGTGGTTGAGATCAAATGACGTGCCTTCCCCAATAGGACCTTCATTTATCTGCTCTGGCCTGGCTAACTTTGTTTGGATATCATTGATTGTACTATGAAAAGTACAATTATAAAGCTTAAATTGTGGGTTGTTAGGTAAATTTATATTTTAAAAAGATGAGAAAATGAGTTTTAATGCATTAATAAGAATTTCTTGTGAATTGCAGGTGTTTGGGACGAAAATAACAGAAGTTGGACCATAATGGAGGAAATCAAGAAAGTGGTTCGAACACTTGTTTGAACCACAGTTTGTTCAAACCCTTGTTCTAACCACAGAAGGCATGACAGAGGAAACAATAGCAATTTTGGCTAAGTGTGGAGAAAATGGTTCGAACCCTTATTCGAACCACAGGTTGTTTGAATCTTGGTTAGAACAATAGAAGCTGGTGCAAACCAACAAGTGCAGAAATTCTCTAAGGCAAAGTTGTTCAAACCTTTGTTCGAACCACATGTGGTTTGAACCTTGGTTCAATCAACAGAAGGGTGACAGGCATCAGAAGCTTAAAATTTTCTAAGTATGAAATTTTGGTTCGAACCTTGGTTCAAACCAACCCTTGTTCAAACACTGGTTAGAACAACAGAAGCTGTGCAAGGTCCAAATGGAGTAAAATTTGACTAAGTCCCAGAACTTGGTTCGAACCCTTGTTCGAACCAATCAGTTTGTTCAAACATATGTTCGAACTAACCTGCAATGCGAGGATCCTAAAATTCAACTTTTGGAATAAGGGTGAATATCTACTTTCTTATTTTATATTCTATATATAAGAGTGAGGTCGTCTTGATAAGAGAGAATTACGTATAGTTTAGTTTTTTCAGATTTTCTTTTGTAGAGAGAAAGTTTTAGAGAGAGAAAGTGGATCAAACTTCATTTCCTTGAATTCTTGTATCAAAATTTTTAGCTTACAAAAAAAATTGTTTCATTTTCATGTATTTCCACTTTCATTATGTGTGAGTAGCTCTCTTACTTGGATCCAAATCAAGGATAGTAGACGATATATGTGGATTTTCAAGATATTTTGCTTTTCAATGTTTAAATCTTCTTGAAATTCTTTATGAATGATGGTTGAAATGTTTGAATCTATTGAAATTGTTAGTTGTTAACTCTAGATCTAGCCTTGTTTGTATAGCTTATGTAGATTATATGTGAGTTGCTAATTAGAATTCTCATGCACTTCTTTGAGAAATTGTATGATGATTGCTAATATAGAACTTATATGTACTCTTTATAGGTTATGCATTCCAAGTGTTTGATTTAGGTTTTCAATTACATGAACTAAGTGTTGTTACCAAATCTTTCAATCATTGTTCTTAATTGTGCTTTAATTTTCAAATTCAATTGGATTTATTGAATGATGATTAGTTTGTTTGGATTCTTTGAAACCACTAGTTGATGTTACTACATTAACTCTTGGTTGTATATTCTATGTTAATTATATGTGAGTGGCTTGGTGGAATTTTCATGCCTGATCTTAAGGATTTTGTATGTGAATTGCCCCCTAGAACTCTCATGTAATCTATATGGATTATTGCACTCTAAGTGTTTGATCTAGAACAACAACCAAGTGAACTTGATGTTCAACCAAGTTAATTAGTCATTGTTCTCCTTGAAAATCCATAGAAATCGCTACTTGAATTGGTTTGATCCAAGTCATTTTTATAGTTGTTTTAGTTTAATCAAATTTTCTTTGATAATTTCAATTTAGATTTAATGCCATTTCCTAGGTGTTTGACAAAATGCTTATATATTTAGACTCAAACCAATTTTCTTGAATTTTTCTTGTGTGACACCTACTAATCAAGAGAAGAAGAATTGTGAGTTTACTACGTCTCTTCCTGTGGGTATGACCAGTACTTTACCATTTAAATTTAAATTGCTACATCGGACTACCTTGCACTTAGGGTGTAAATCCACATTGTGGAATGACAAGCAATTTTGGCGCCGTTGCCGGGGAGAGCAATTGTTTGCGCACAATTCGGATCTAGGATTGAATCGTCTCAAGCAATTGAGAATATTCTTTCCTATCTCTATTCTCTTAGTTAGTAGTTTTTCTTTATTTTTGCATTGTATCATATAGCATTTGCTTGCCATTTAGTTAGTTTGCATTGCATTTAGTTTAGTTTGCATATTTAGCTTAGTTTTTCTATTTTTATTCCTTTTCTTTAATTTTTTCATTTTAATGATGAACATGGATTTCAATGCATGCATATATGGTTCACCCAACACCACCCACCCATATGTTCGTTATCTAGAAGAAGTTTATGGCACACATTTTGTTCTAGAAACCACACATATGCTACCTTCATATTTTGGACATAAGCATGAGGACCCTTGTGTCCATCTTGAAAATTTTGAGTTGGCTTGCATGCATAGAACTAATGGTTGCTTGGATTATGCTTTTATGTTTGATTTTTTTCCTATGTCATTGTGTGAGGTTGCTTTGGATTGGTACTATGCTATTAATTCACCTATTTGGTCTTGGGAGGATTTGTCAAATGCATTTTACTTTCACTTTTTCAGCATACATCAGACATACATCCTCCAATTTCAATTAAAATCTTTTTATCAAAAAGAGGGTGAGATGTTCTATGAATGTTGGGAAAGGTTCAACAATATTTTACAATCCTACCCAAGCCATGATTTAGAGTTGGTGTGCATTTTGAGTTGCTTCTTTCATGGTTTGTGTCTAGACACGCGCCACACTCTACATGAAATTTTGGATCTTACACAGGATATGGCATGGCACTATCTTGAGTCCCTTTATGAGAACATGAGTCCTAGGGGAGATTTTAAGCATATTATTGCATCCACCACTTGTGACACCATACCACATGCTAACTCCAGATGCTCACATCTCACACCACTCATGGAGACTTCACTTACAGATGCCTTACTTTTAGAGTCTACCATAGAGTCTTGCTCTGACTTAGACACACTTCTTAAGGTTTTTATAGAAACTTGTCCCCACAACCTTGAGCATTCATTGAATTGCATTCCTATCATGGGTCTTGAGGTAAATTGTGAGGCTGTTGAGGAAACATTGTTGAGGAAACATTGTCCTAGGTTACCACATTGGAGCCCACATACACTGGTGAACCTAGCCCCACATCACTCACATCCAAGGTTGATTGGTCTTTGTTTGATGATGATGATACACCTTTGGAGACCATCAATTTAGGGGATAGTGTGAGAATGGAGTCCACGACTCCAATTGTTTTGGACTCTCTTGACCATGTACTTTCCTTCACTCACATAGAGAGTCTGGAAGACATTAGTGCCGTATGTGTGGAGTCTATCACCAATGCATGTTCCTCACCTATCACCACCCTCGAGCATGATGCTCGACTTACCCTGATCACTCAGGCTATTCTTCAAAGTCTTAAGACTCATTCTATGAGCAAAAATGTCACTTGGCCTGAAGAGTTTTGCATGGAGTTAGTCTCACCCATATCACTCATTTGTGCACTTGAGAGTGAGAGTGATACACACGTCTCATCTCTTGATTTAGTCCCACTTAAGAGTCCTACTAGGGGTTTAGTGAGTGACTTGTCTGAGAAAAACCACACTTGGGTAGGGATAGTGGATTATCCTGAGGAGGTAGCTTATATCGACTTTCTTGGTGTAGAGTGTTTATTAGAGCATCCCATGTTCACATTTAATCTTCATTGTAGGCCTCATCCAGGGTGTTATAGACCCCACTTGGCCACATTGTCTCCAGTGTCACGTGCACCTGGAGTTTACCCATCTTCGATCTTTCATAGGTTCGAAAAGAACATTTTGTCAATGGAGCCATTTGGTAAGGATTGGGATAGGGTATGTGTTGGATGACCCTTCTTTCTCATTTTCCTTGTACATAGTAGGTAGGTCTTTATTTTTCTTATTTTCTTATTTCTTGTTAGTTTAGAATTTTACTTCTTTTCTTATTTTATTTTGTTTTTATTTTCTTTTACTTACTAACTTTTTCTTGTTTTGTTTTACCTTATTTTCTTTTCTTTTATTTCTAACAATTTCTTTTTGTAGTCATTCTTTCCTTCAAATAAGAAAGCTCTTGAGGTAATATCTTTCCTCTCTCTTTTCCTTGATCTCGTACTTCAATTTTGGTATTTAATGATTATATATGTTTGTTGTTGGGAGTGTTGTAGAATCTACGTTGGGGGGTGGATTAGGTGATGCCTTAAGTAGTTTAAATAAATGGGTGCATGCTTGACTTCTACTTATGCTTGGTTGATTGAATTGTGCCTTCAATGGTTATGGTTATATGCTCTTCATCATGCTCACTTTCACACTACAGACCCACATTTGCTTTATGGTTGTTACATTAAGGACAATGTACAATTTAGGTTGGAGGGTAAGGTTCGCATGATGAGATTTGTGCTTTTATTGTAAAAATTGTCAAAAGTTTTCAAATTTTGAGCATTTTTGAGCCTAATTGAATTGACTTAGCATGAGTTGGACCTTGCACGTCTCTCTTGATTGGTTTCATGTTGATATTTTTCCATAAGAGTAATGAGTGATTTGGTTTCAATATTGAATAAGGTGCATGATTCAAGTTGAGTATATAATTTTCTAATGCCTTAAGAACATTAACTTTGAGATTACTGGATAAGAGTGTGTTACGGATTGTTATTCATAAGATTTAATTACTTAAGTATGCTATGACATAGGTGGAGACTTGAACCCTTTTGCGTGAGCCTTTGAGCCTTATCTTTGTTTTTGAGGGTTATATATATTTAATGCTCTATCATTTATTCATCTCATTAGTCCTTAAATAGCTTTATCACACTTACTTGTTTTGGTCTCAATGCACACAAGGCACTACATTGACTTGTATGATTGTATCAATGCATCTTATGAGTTGTGAACTTAAGGAGTGATGTTAGGCCATCTTTCAAATCTTTGGAGCCTTAATCCTTTCTTTTTTATTAAATTACCTTTGCAGCCATGTTGAAGCCTATGCCCAAAAAAAAAAAAAAAAAAAGAGAGATTTTCTTTGAATTTCTAGCCACATCTATGACCCTTCAGCCCCATTTATATATTTTGGCCAACCCTTGCATGTCATGGGATGTAAAGTGCATCATAGTTTAATATAGATGGGTGTTGTGAGGATGAAGACTTAAATTGGAAAGAAATGTGCTAGAAATGAAGAGAATTTTTATTAAGAAGAAGAAGAAGAAGAATGAGAAGAAGAAAAAGAAAAAAATGAAAAAAAAAAAAGAAAATAAGTATGGGACATAGTATTTCTTAAGTATCATTTATTTTTAGTCCCATGAAAAAAAAAAAAAACGTAAAGTAAAAGAGTTACAATTCAATAAGACTTCATGTTTGGCATTTAAGGTATGAAAGGAGAAGTTGGCATAAATTGAGTTTTATTGCACTTTCTAAATATCCCTAGACATGCACTTTTAAATTTCCTATCAGCTATTGTCTAACCAATTCCCAGAGGCCAAGCTACAACCTAGTGAAGTCTTAATAGACCTTAGGGAAGTGACACTTATAGACGCATTGATCCATTTCATGTGGGTTATTGAGGTGTTTTCATTTGATAATACATTGAGATATCCATTCATGGAGCTATGCCACTCGTTATGTTTCAAGTCTTTCATTTATGTCTCGATTGGGTTCATCGCACTTCTTTGTCTTTGCATTCCTGCAAGAACCATGAGAGAAACCCTTCTTGAGTGACTTCATTTGTGAGTGGATGACTTGGTGAGATTTGAAGTCGAGGCCACATCTTGGGTATGCTTGATGATCAAATTGAATGAATAATAAGAATTGGCATACTTTAGTTCTCGTGATTGATTTGAATTTGTTCAATATGCATTGGGATGATATATGCAATTCTTGGATTGTGTAACTTGTTTGATATTGAAATTGAACCATACGTTACTCAATTAGATTATATCATTCATGAGATCAATTTAGATGTTTGTGGGTAGCATCACTGCAAACCCTCACGAGACTTCACTCGTCCACTAGGGGGAACCTAGGGGTTTAAAAGGCATGCTATACGTGCTAAGTGTAGTCGTGATTTCTTACGAAAGTGGATTTGCTTTATTTATTTCTTTTCTTAGTTTAATAATCTCTCATATTACACTCATTCTTTGTGATCCTATTTTTCTTTTTGCTCTTTTCCCTTGTGCTTATTGTGAGCATTGCTAGGGACTAGCAATGTTTAAGTTGGGGGGTGTGATTGTACTATGAAAAGTACAATCATAAAGCTTAAATTGTGGGTTGTTAGGTAAATTTATATTTTAAAAAGATGAAAAAATGAGTTTTAATGCATTAATAAGAATTTCTTGTGAATTGCAGGTGTTTGGGACGAAAATAACAGAAGTTGGACCATAATGGAGGAAATCAAGAAAGTGGTTCAAACACTTGTTTGAACCACAGTTTGTTCAAACCCTTGTTCTAACCATAGAAGGCGTGACAGAGGAAACAATAGCAATTTTGGCTAAGTGTGGAGAAAATGGTTCGAACCCTTGTTCAAACCATAGGTTGTTTGAACCTTGGTTAGAACAGCAGAAGCTGGTGCAGACCAACAAGTGCAGAAATTCTCTAAGGCAAAGTTGTTCGAACTTTTGTTCGAACCGCATGTGGTTTGAACCTTGGTTCAATCAACAGAAGGGTGACAGGCATCAGAAGCTTAAAATTTTTTAAGTATGAAATTTTGGTTCGAACCTTGGTTCAAACCAACCCTTGTTCAAACACTAGTTAGAACAACAGAAGCTGTGCAAGGTCCAACTGGAGTGAAATTTGACTAAGTCCCAGAACTTGGTTCGAACCCTTGTTCGAACCAATCAGCTTGTTCAAACACATGTTCGAACCAACCTGCAATGCGAGGATCCTGAAATTCAACTTTTGGAAAAGGGGCAAATATCTACTTTCTTATTTTATATTCTATATATACGAGTGAGGTCATCTAGAGAAGAGAGAATTACGTATAGTTTAGTTTTTTCAGACTTTCTTTTGTAGAGAGAGAGTTTTAGAGAGAGAAAGTGGATCAAACTTCATTTCCTTGAATTCTTGTATCAGAATTTTTAGCTTACGAAAAAAATTGTTTCATTTTCATGTATTTCCATTTTCATTATGTGTGAGTGGCTCTCTGACTTGGATCCAAATCAAGGATAGTAGACGATATATGTGAATTTTCAAGGTATTTTGCTTTTCAATGTTTAAATCTTCTTGAAATTCTTTATGAATGATGGTTGAAATGTTTGAATCTATTGAAATTGTTAGTTGTTAACTCTAGATCTAGCCTTGTTTGTATAGCTTATGTAGATTATATGTGAGTTTCTAATTAGAATTCTCATGCACTTCTTTGAGAAATTGTATGATGATTGCTAATATAGAACTTATATGTACTCTTTATAGGTTATGCATTCCAAGTGTTTGATTTAGGTTTTCAATTATATGAACTAAGTGTTGTTGCCAAATCTTTCAATCATTGTTCTTAATTGTGCTTTAATTTTCAAATTCAAATGGATTTACTGAATGATGATTAGTTTGTTTGGATTCTTTGAAACCACTAGTTGATGTTACTAGATTAACTCTTGATTGTATATTCTATGTTCATTATATGTAGTGGCTTGGTGGAATTTTCATGCTTGATCTTAAGGATTTTGTATGTGAATTGCCCCCTAGAACTCTCATGTAATCCATATGGATTATTGCACTCTAAGTGTTTGATCTAGAACAACAACAAAGTGAACTTGATGTTCAACCAAGTTAATTAGTCATTGTTCTCCTTGAAAATCCATAGAAATTGCTACTTGAATTGGTTTGATCCAAGTCATTTTTATAGTTGTTTTAGTTTAATCAAATTTTCTTTGATAATTTCAATTTAGATTTAATGCCATTTCCTAGGTGTTTGACAAAATGCCTAGATTTTCAAACTCAAATCAATTTTCTTGAATTTTTCTTATGTGACACTTACTAATCAAGAGAAGAAGAATTGTAAGTTTACTACATCTCTTCCTATGGGTACGACCGGTGCTTCACCGTTTAAATTTAAATTGCTACATCAGACTACCTTGCACTTGGGGTGTAAATCCACATTGTGGAATAACAAGCAATCGTTGTTTAGATATACAACACAAAAATTAATGCACTCATCCATCAAATAACCTTTGCCTATGGATGCCTCTGATTGAGCTTTGTTCTACACATACCTTTCAATGTGTTCATGTACCGCTCGATTGGATACATCCACCTAAATTGGATAAGGCCACAAAGCCAGGCTTCTTCAGTTAAGTGTATGGTTAAGTGAACCATTACATCAAAAAAACATCAGTGGAAAAATTTTCTCTAGATGACACAGTGTCAAAGCAATCCTCTCCTGCAAACCGTTCAAATCTTCTGTACGGATTAATTTGTAACACCATTGCCTGAAGAAGTTACTGAGCTCCTTATTGCTATAGGCGGCAACTGTTGAATGAGGACGTGGTTGTCATAACTTTTCAAACCCTGTAACATCCATTCGCTCATGTTCACTCATTTTGAAATATTTGAGCAATACCCATCAGCCACCTTCACCTTCTTCAGAATTAATAAGAATGTATCCTTCTCCTCCTTCCTCATTGTGTACTGTGCAGGTAGCATATATGCCATGTTGGACTCTATCTCCTACAAGTGCAATGGAGTTCTCAATCCCATCTCTTGCAAATCACGTTGAGCATTAGCATTGTCCTTTGATTTCTCATTTACACCAAGGATCGTCCACAAAATATTATCGCAAACATTCTCCTCAATGTGCATGACATCCAAGTTGTGTCTGAGTAAGTTGTCTTTCCAGTAGGGCAACTCATAGAAAATACTTTCTTCTTCTAATTATGGCTTCAGTTCCTATTTGCATGAGAAATAGATGCTAGCAGGGGGGCTAACAGATCATGAAAGTTATATACTGTTCGTATTTGCTTCCGCTCGATCTGGGCTATCAAATCAACCCTGGTCATTGTTCATGATGCCCGACTGTACTCCCGAGTGCCATCAAATGAGACTCTGCTCTTCCTAAACCTATGCAATGGAGGTAGGAAGTGTCTATGACCCATGTACGCCCACTTTCTGCCATACTTTAGTCAGGTTAACTTCTTGCTCTGATTACAACAAGGACATGCAAACTCCCCTTTCGTGCTCCAACCAGAAAAGTTAGCGTACACAGGGAAGTCATTAACTGCCCATAGTAATGCCGCCCGTAGTTTAAACATTTCATTTCTTGTTGAGTCAAACGTCGTCACACCGTTAGCTTATAATTCATTAAACTCTTCAATTAATGGTTGCATATACAGGTATATTTTATCCTCGGGACCTTTAGGTCTGTCAATCAATGTCGATAAGATAAGAAAAGGTTATCTCATGCACATAGCTGATAGTACCATATATATGTGGTACTGTTTCATATATAATGTATGCTCTTGTATAAACAGTACCACAAAGCCTCGCATTTGATGTGATACTGTTTCGTATAAAATGTATACTCTTGTAAAAATAGTACCAAATATATCTAGTATACAAACAGTACCATTAAATATAAAAGAAGTCACATATCCAATATATGACTGACAGTACCACATCTATGTGGTATTATTTCATATATAATATATACTCTTGTAAAAACAGTACCAATATATCTAGTATGCAAATAGTACCATTTAACACAAAAGCAGTCACATATCCAATATATAGCTGACAGTACCACATGGCTGACAGTACCACATCTATGTATTAACTACTTCGTATATAATGTATGCTCTTGTAAAAACAATACCCAATATATCTAGATGCGAACAACACCATTAAACTCAAAACCAGTCATATATCTAATATATGGCTGACAGTACCACATAACTGATAGTACCACAATTATGTGATACTGTTACGTATATAATATATGCTCTTGTAAAAACAGTATCCAATATATCTAGTATGCAAACAACACCATTAAACACAAAAGCTCCACATATACATTTTAAGAGAAAATAAACACACAAAAACAGTACCACAAAATTTCGCATTTGAAAGATAAACGAAAACACTAAACAGTACCACAAAATTAGAAAAAATAAAGATTCAAAACCTTTAATTGAGGGCGAGCAGTTTTGATTATGTTTCAAAAATCGGTTTAGCTTGCTTTGTGAAGAAGAAAGAAAGTCGCGGAAGTTATGAGCATTTCGAATAAAACTAGCAGTTTCAAAATGTATTGAAAAACGTGCCATGCCCCTTTTTGTCTTTTTGTTGCAAGTGTAACTTATTCACAAACAAGTTTTTTTGGTATAACTAAAATCCTTGTAAGTCTATAAATAGTGACCGGCCTCCAAAAATTCCATTTTTTAATCATTTACAAAGCCCGAAATATAAATTTGGATCAAAATCGGACTCAAGGATAAACTAGTTAATTTACAGCCAGTTTTTGGATCTAGGTTGAGAATACAATGTAGGGATAAAATAGTCATTTTATGACTCAAGAAATTATTTGAGAAAAATTTGTGATTGCATATTAAGTGCTTGTCTTTTTTTCTTTTTTTATAGAATCTTAATTGAAATACAGTAACTATTCCATCACTAAATGCATTTTTTCACTAAATGTGAGAATAGCTACTCTTGAATAATAACATCCCAGCTTGATTTGTTAATATCAAATGTGAGAGTAAGTTAAAATAAGAATGAATTCTATTATATTTTATCTATTTTCGCATAATAAACATAAATTCTCATTATACATTCAAGGCTATTTAGATAACCCAAAAAAAAAAAAAAATCACAAAAATGCAACTTTGCACTAGAAACTGGCCCATCTCACTTTAGTAAATTTGAAGAAAGTTGGTAAAATTATTAAAGTTAGAAAAAGTTCGTAAAAGTTAGATAAAATTTAAAAAAAATTACTAAAAGTTAAAAAAGGGTTTGATGGAGAAAGTTAAAAAAAAAAATGGAAAAAATTAATAAAAATCAATTAATTATTATTATTTTCTGGGGCCCAAACGGTCTCCCACTATGAGTTGCGATCACAGTATGCTGGAGAGACCTTCAATCATGCACTCCACTGAATAGAATAAAATGTGCCTATTTTTATTTGTTTATTTTTTTCTCCAAAAGGAGGTCTCTTCAATCTGCTTTGGCAGCACTTGTCGTCCTCGGTTTCAACACTAAAATAGTAGGACGGTTGGATTCAGTTTAGAAATTATTTTATTTATTTATTTATTTTTATTGTTTGGAAAAAATACAGTCTGTCGATATTTTATTTATTTTTTTTATCTCCAGAGGATAAAAAAAAAACAAAAAGCCATACGGGATAAAGTCGAAAAATGCAAAAGAGAGTTTCACTTTGTAGATATTTTTCTCCCAATTACGCAATTAGATGCCTTCCTTGTTCGGCTGTGTATATAGGTGGCTATGTATGTATATAATGGGTATATTTGTAATCGTAAAAATTAGAATAAATTTATAAAAGTTATAATTTCATAATTCGTTCTCTAGATAAAAAAAAAAATTTAATTTTACAAAAATTTAAAAAATTTATAAAATTTTGTTGCGGAAGAAAAAAAAGGGGCGCTTCAAAGGTCTTCAATGTATTTTTGAAGTTTGAAAGGGGAAAAGGGATAAACATTGAAGAAGATTTAGCAAAAGAAGAGACTGGAACACGGCACTTGGACGTTTCTCAATGTCCACACGATTCTTTTAAGATGGGCTTGGCAACACTCCCTGGCTCGCTCTTGGCAGTCGCCCACTTGACTGCAATTTTGATCCCTCTCAGATTTGTACCTCTAAAATGAGCTACTAACAAACTCGATAAATCTGTGAATCTTCTTATCATTTTCATTTCACTTTTTTTTTCTTTTTATTTTTTTATTTTTCTCTTCTTGCAAACAAGATGGACTAAGAAATTTGAAAATAGTTTGAACTTTCAGACAAAGTAATAATATACAATAGTGTATAAGATTGACTCAATACAAATCCAGCATCAACAAATTCCTCAGTGTGATTTGAATTTTAGTGACTACATTTGCTTTCGTAAGAAGGAATAGAAAATGTAAATAAAATTGACCCGAAAATTTATCTGTTTAACATTGGAGTAAACCACTATTACTTGACGTATTTATTTGTACTTATGATCAGATATGACATTATATGAAGGTATTCGGAAATTAACACACCCCTATAAGAGTAGATTACACGTTTACCAACCTAACTCTCATTTCATATTGAAAGTATGAGTAAAACTCAACTTTAAAATTGCAATTATGAAATGTGGGTATTCGGAATTTTATAAGAAGAAAAAAATCTTTAGATACATATAATGTAAGATAGCACAGAATCTAACCACATAAATTTACGATGGTGGAATAAAGTTTGTTAATCTTTTTCTAGGTTGAACTCTATTTCTCTTTTTGCAAAGAGAAAAAATTACTGTACAGTTAGTGTGCGTTTGTATGCTCAAATTGACAAAAATAACTCTAACTTTCTCTAATTTTTTTTTTTTGTTTTTTTCAATTTTCTCTGCATTAAAAATTTGTAACTTTTTTTATAACATCCTCTAACTTTACCTACCAAAACAAAAAGAACATTCTCTAACTTTTACAATTTTTTTTTACTCTGTTCTAACTTTTTCATACTTTTTGAATGATACACCAAATATCTAATAATATAAAATTGCTTACTCCTTAAACTACAATTTGCTTTTTCTTTTTGCCAAAATTTGGCATTTCACATAGGCACTTAATCATACTTTGATTGGTTATTATCTAAATAAATAACTTCTTAGAGGCAATTGTAACATTAGTAACCATCTTGTGGTAACTTCCACATTCATAAGTTTAGATTGAAGGCTGCTGATTCATCAAGTATCGCCTATAAGGATTTTAAATCTTGAGGTGATCATTGCCATCAATTTTCCATTTTAATTTATTCTCTGGTGGACATAAAAGGTCTTGACGAAAACATCAGTAACTTTTAATTCAAAATACTCGTTAGTTGTTGAAAACAAAATCAAGCTTCCTAATGAGCATAGAAGATGAAATCATCTAAACTTATTGTGTGAATTCAAATCACTTTAAAGTAATGAAGAAAAGTTTTAGAGTTTGGGGAGAGATGAACGTTATATTTAGTTGGAAGTAGGGATAAGATAAGTACGAGAGCAAAATAGGACTAGTGTGAAAATGAGAATAATTACATTTTATATGTATAGAGAATTAAATTGAGAATAGGAATGATATATGTTATATAAAGAATCAATTTGAGAATAGGAATTAGGAATTATTTATATTTCATAAGATATAATTATTGATAGAATGGAATGAAAGTATAAGTCAATATTCATTTTTTTTTATAAGCAGTAAATACCCACTTACCAAAAACAAATACCCATAGTACCCTTAATAATAAGGAAAAGCAAAAATGTATTTATTTTATAAATAATTTAATTTTAGTAAATTATTTTAATAAAATAAAATAATTTAATAATAAAGTAGTATTTGTTCTGATAATAACTTTTTAAATAAATTATATTAATAAAGAGCATAATTTAACAGTAAATTGGTCTTTATTAAAAAAATAATTCTAATTCAACAAAAAATTAATAAAATAAATTATTTTAATATGCAATTATTAATTATTAAAATCATTTTTGATATGTAATTATTGAATATTATTTTGATATGTAATTATTATTTATTAAAAATAATTTTTAATCTGATTAAAAATTCATTTTTAATCACAAATTATTATTTCATTTTAGAGAGAGTAGAAATTAAATGGCAGCGAAATCAAACAAAAAGGTCAAATATTACACCCAAGCTGGATGGGGTTTGGCCTGTCCGAACATTTTCTTCGAGTCATCCGAATGTCTAAGCTATTACTACCAAGGATTTAGTTTCCCAGCTTAGATTGGATTTATTTAAATGTCTTAATTTAATTGTTTATCTTTATTTTTGGGCCAATAAAATGTTATAACTCCTTTGGAATTAGGATATATTGAAGTTATCTTTTCGAGTTTGGATAGAAAAAACACAATTAGAGAGTTAAGAAGCTCAATTTAGCATTATAGAGACCTTACGGTCTTAGTTTTATACATTATTTTCAATTAATAAAATTCAGATTACATAGAACTTGACATTCTTGTTTTGTTTTTTATCGATTAAAGAGTGTGTTTTTATAGACTTAGAAATGTTTAGCGGTCGTAATTAGGGTAGTTTGCGATGAAAGGAAAAAAGATTAGTTTTTTTTTTTTTTAACTGATTACTAACTAACTACTAAGATTCTAACCTTTTTATATTTAGAAAATAAATAACTAGTATTTTAGTAGGTAGGCTTTTAAACTTTTTACTAATGGTGGTTTAAAAGAAAAATTAAAATGTAAGATGATAAATTTGATTATATTAAAATAAACCAAAAGCTGGAAATGAGATGAGTCTGAATTGACAATAACAATCAACAGGCAGTTACTAGTGTACTGAGCTTTCACGGAGCACAGCTTCAGGACGACTCTTTTTGCTGTGCTCCAAGAAGCACAAAACTTGCTTGCTCTTTCTGTATACATCACCAAGACACACCAGGTGGTGGTCTCAACATTGGGCTTGGTTGGGTACCCCTCTACCTCTCTCTCTCTCTCTCTATCTATATATGTCAAACACAGAACCAATTCATTTTCATTTTCTCATCAAACTCTTGAGAACAGTATAATTAACCGAAAGTCAACTTATTTATCCATAACTTTTTGTTGTAGCAAATTGGAATTTTACAATTGTGCATGTACTCAATCAACTTATGCTAATGCTTTCATATAATGTCACTCTCAATGGATTCTTATCCCATAAATATGCACATCTGTCAGATAAAAGAAAAAAAAATAATGCAGCTAGCCATTAGGTTGAATTTGATCTTTCGAATGTGACTGCCCCTTGTCCGTAAGTACAATTGCTTTTGTGACGTTTTAGCACAACAGATGATTATCAACTCTATGTTGTCAGAGTTTAGTGCCAAATGAATACGGCCATGGGGTAGTGACAATAATGTTATGGGACATTACATAAATTAAGGCTCATGTTTTTCTAGGTCTTGCAAGGAGGTTTACGGTTGGACTTCTAAACCAAAATTTTTTTCGATCTTCCTTTTAATAACCAAATTGAAGTAAATTTACATAGAGAATGGCCAATTTTAACAAGAAGAGGAGAAGGAGATCGGTGAACTGATTGGGAGATGAGAGGTATTATTTTATCTATATGAGAAAAATATGTCAATATGTCTCATCAAATGTAACCCATTGATCGTATGTGGAGAAGTAGAGCACAAACAAGAGATTGAAAACTGAAGAGGGGGTCAAATTATTCAAAATTTAAGCCTGATACCATGTTAAAATATTCAATTTAAAACAAAATGACAAAAATAGAGATATTCATTCAAATCTATTTGAGAGTGTAAAGAAGTCATGTATTACACATAAAAGAAAGGGTTTTAATCTTAAGACCTAAGTATTAAGGCGAGAAAAGTACATCTCCTTTATGAGGAATAACTTTTCAGATGGGTCGATATAGGATAACTTTTAACAGTTTCCGATACACTAGCTCGTATAGATATTGGCATAGCATGACTTGTAGTGAGACCCAGTTAAAAACTCACTCTGATACCATATTAAGTTACTAATTGTCTTAAAAATTTAAAGTGTTAAAAAATAAACTCGACAATATATATCAAGTTATTTTAACAGAGTAATTATTTCATCAATACGAGATAAACTTCCAATGCATATCAATCAAACAATGAACCTCTAAAGTCAAAAGCTAATTTGTGAAGGGTGTGTTGTTTCAAAAAATGTCAAATCGAGAGGGTGTGTAACAAAATGTACTTAAAAAGTATGAAACAAAGTAAGGAAGTGACAATCCAAGATCCCACAAGATCTGGAGTTTTCACATAGAGCAAGCACAAGAAAATCCTTCCGTGTGCCGAGAATGATGCCGATATCTACCTAAATTTGAAAACAAGAGCTATAAATTTGATTCTATTTTGGGAACATACGGCGGGTACATGGTCATTAAGTCTTTCATCCCCATCCCTAGCTCTCAGTAACCCCAGGACCTTTTGACGTTGATTTGGAATATCTAGAGCATGCATTGCATGCTTTTTGCCAAGCACTGACAAGCTAGTATCGTAGTGTAATGGCAATTGAGATGATATTAGTTTGATAATGCTCTTATTTTTCTGTTTGTATTTAATTATTTATAATTTTTTTATTTTTATTTTCTACTGTTATTATTTTTTTCTTAAAATAAAAATTCAAATTGTGTTTAAAAATGCAATTTTTTTTGCAATAATTAAGTTTAATTTAATAAGTTGTTCAATCTTATTAGTTTTTAAAGAATTAATTGAAATTTTTAAATATTACAATATAATTAATTTATTTATTAATTAAATTGTATTATTTAATAAAAATAATTTAATTCAATAAAAAAATTTATTAAATATAATTTAACTATATTATTTATTCAAAATAATTTAATAGAATATATTTCATATTAATTTAATTTATTTATATTAATTAAATTTATTTAATTATATTATTTTAAAAATAATTCTATTTTAATAAAATATTTGACTAAAAAATTCATTTTAATATGATCTAATAAAAATGAATAAAGTGTTAAAATTGACAAAATATTCATAGTAAAGAAAAAAAGAGAGTGAAAACACTCTTTTTGTTTATGTTTTTTTTATTTAAGTTTTCATTTTTTTAGAAAAAAAAAAAAAAAAACAGATTTAACAAATACATTTTTGTTGTTAGTTTTCAAAAATCTATAAGCATAAATAAAAACCAGAAAATATAAACATTACCAGATGCGACTTAAATCTCACTGTAAAATTCACATAAATAAGGTGGCATTTAGTTTTGTCATGCCCTAGATCTTGTGATCTAAGGAGTGAATGAATGATATCACACATTACATGCACCACATATAATCATTCCCTGATCAGAGACATTATCATCCTGACACAATTTTACACAATCTATAATACTAACATGATAAAATTATAAGTAATTAGCCTCTCCCTAGCCAGGTTACAGTCCTCTAAAACCAAACCCAACATAATTAAATAATAATAAGCTTGGTCTTACAACCAAATCGAACTAACTCCAAATAGATTAATATCATTATGGTTTCAACTGAATAGAAATAAAATCTTAACACACTGAAAAGATAACAAATTCTCCACAATGGGCCCACCTAATGATCTGCACTTACACCAAAGTCTGCAGAGACATGAACACCAACCATTTGTGCCCATGATGCATAATACTAACATATATGATATGCGAAAACTATAAAATTATCATATTAAATCATTATCAAATAATGATAGGCCAGACAATATCGAGATAATATATCACAGTTTAATATCAAAAGCCAAATCTTATGTAAATAGTTATTCGATTGTTATTTTGATTCTCTTACTATTTTCACCACATCATATCGTATCATCACAACCATAATGTCGATAATGCTAATGTTGCTCTTTTCTTGGGTCAACACTCAGGTATAGTGAGTCACTCGTCACATTGTTGTCCCTTTCTTGGGTCAACACCCAAGGGTAGTGAGTCACCCAACTAATTATCTCTTTAACGTCATATTGTAGGCTACTAACTTCTGGCATGAAAACCAAATCCTTGTGTGAGTTTTGGATCTTTCAATCCTATGGTAATGTCTACACCTTTCCTATTTTTCCAGTATCTCCAACCCCGCAAATCATAACATTAGTTTTCATTCTATTGATCTCTTTCTAAGTTCTTTGCCACATCTTAATCATAATCATCATCATTATCTAATCATCATAACCATGTATGACGTTATATGTTCAAACCATCACATCTCAAACATCTAACATACAAACAATTTCCCTTTAACATATTCATTTGCCAACCATATTCCACAGTTCACAAAACTCTCATTTGTCAAACCTAAAAATATATCTAGTTCAATATAATAATCTATTTTGGAATCATATTTATCATGATTGAGGGTGAAAAGTGCTCTACTCAGGAATGGTGCTCTAGTTGGGTGAATGGTGCTCTGCTCGGGACTAGTGATTTGGTCTCAGAAATGGTGGTTCACCGTATGTAGAATGTGTGTCTAATTAACCCCCAACTGCAAGGGTGTGCGGTGCAGTTTTAACTTGGTGAGTCCGAGGTCGAATCTACAGGGAACCTAAAAGTTTAGTTTCTAAGTTATCAAGAATGCTCAAAATTCAAACACTAAGGAAATTGTAAGAGTTTTCTACCTAAATTTGAAGAGTGGTAAATTTAAAACTTAACTAAACCTAAACAAGAATTAAATAAAGAAAATTACCAAAAAGAAATTCTTAATTAGAAATTTTTTGATTTAAAAAAAAAATGCTTAATTGAGCATTCAAAAATTAAAGAAAGTTCTTCTAACCTAATCAAGATTTCAAGAAAACAAAGCAATTAATTCAAAAATAAATTCAAAAGAGATAAAAGAATTCAAGATTAAGAGGTTCTCAATCCAACTTCACAAGTTCGGGTAGTTTACTACTTCACTACGGGATGTGTTAAAACTACAGTCTATAGTTCATGTCAAAGGAGCTATAGATTGGGAAAAGTATTCTCATTAAAGTTCAGAAAATGTCCGATACTCAGTTTTAAAATCACGTTTTATTATGGATAATAAAACTGGAAAGTTTTCTAAGAAAACATTTGGTTTCAAACCAAAATTAGGGTTTGTTCAAAAATTATTAAGAAAATTATATTCAAGAGTTTTTACCAGTAATTATAGAAAATGTAGTCAAAAACTCTTACTTTAGAAGGTTTTTCAAACAACCAAAATCAGATTTGTTTTAGAAATCAATTTTAATTTGCCCAAAATTATTAAACCAATTTTTACCTGAAAACCTTCACCAGTGATTACAGAGAATGTAGTCAAAGGTTTTCGTTTTTAAAGGTGTTTGAAACAAAATAAAAATGATTCCTACAATTGTAGATCACTTCGCAAAGGTTTTCACAAACCATGCGAAGGATCTATGCACATCCCTTCGTTTTTCATAAACTACCCTTCCTTGATTCATTGAATCAAGAACTAGTGTTTTACGCTAGTTCCATAACGAAAACAAACCACACAACCATATAATAAAGCATGAACTCAAGATTAATAAGACTAAAGAGAAGAAGAATAATCTGAAATTGAACTATTAGAAATATTCAAAACCGTGTACCGTACTTGGAAGAACGTAAAGAACAGCAAACAATCACCAAATTTGAAACAACACCAAAGAACGTTGTGCACAACTTGAAAAACATTCTCAAAAATTATATAAAAACTCACTCTAAAACCTTAAAAGACTCTCAAGAAAGTGGAAAAGATGATAGAGGAAGAATGAAAGATCCCCCCCTAGGCGGCTGTTCATAGGGTTTTTATAAACCATGCAAGAAACCCTAAAACACGAGCAAAAGAAACGGAAATCGCATCTTCTGGTGTCCGAACGGGAAGTCTTGTGTCCGGATGGCAATGTGCTCATCATGTTCCCGTGTCCAGACAAGAAATCTAGCATTCGGATAGCAGTGTGGTTCCTTCTTCAGATTTTTCCAGCTTTTTACTCTCTTGTCTTGAAGGTATCCAGACATCCACTCCTCTTGAGCTATCCTTCATCATATATTCTCCATCTTTGGCACTCCCAAGTGTGTCTATTTCGACATTTTCACTACAAATAAGCAAAATAATCCGTATTAGTAAAACCATTAATAAAACACATGAATAAACTAAGAAAATGAATGATTTTGTGTTAAAATAGAGATTTTGTAATTACACTTTTCAAGTGTAATCACAACCCCCAACTAAGGCATTGCTAGCTCTAGCAATGGTTTTATTCAATTCATTATAACTACTATCCTACTTCTCTTTTCGTTGGAAACACGGTTACACTTAGCTACGTGTAGCAAGCCCTTTAAACCCCTAGGTTCCCCCTAGTGGACGAGTAAAGTCTCGTGAGGGTTTGCAATGAATCTACCCACAAAATTCCTAGATTAGCTTAAGGGGTGGTAGACAATCACTTCAATAGTTCCTGTTTTATCTTCAATGTGAAATAAGTGACTTAAGCTCAAAATTTTTGCATAAATCCCCATAATGTGATGAGACTATCCTACTATATTGATTATGCAATTTCCAGAATGTAAGTTCATATTATTCAATCAACATGCCTATCCGGTATGCTCACAAACTATGGTCTCAACTTCAAATCTTACCTAGTTGTTCACTCTTCAAAGAAAAATCACTCAATGAAGGTTGCTCTCAAGGTTCATGCAAGAGTGCAAAGTCAAATAATGCAATGAACCAAAACATAGGGATGATAAAAGAAATTTAAGCACACAATATCACATAGCTTCATGAACGAAATGTATTAATGCATATACGAGAATACCACAATCTTTCACATGAAATGGATCAATGTTCTTAAAAATGCCTTTCACCTAAAGTCTGTTAGGTCTTTACTAGGTTGTAACAGGGCCTGGGGTAGTGGTTAACCAAATGACGGATATGGAAATTCAAAGTGCATGCCCTAGGCCTGAAGTGCTTGTATATTAAAATACCCCCCCAACTTTCTCCTTTTAACTCCTTGAATACCAACATTGAATCTTTTTTTTTTTTAAATGGACCAAAAAGTGTTGAAGCTCATACAAGCATGTCCCCACTTGCATGTCTATATGATATATTTAATTTCTCTTTTCTCTCTCTCTCTTTTTTTTTTTTAAATCACCAATTTCACCCTCATGCACCTCAAAACATATTGCACTACATCCCATGGCATGCAAAGGTTGGCTCACCTAACTATCTAAGGCTTACAAAGGTAAATTGTGTGGTTCCAAAGAAAAATTTTATATTTTTATTTTGTTCTAAAGGCTTCAACTTGGTTCCAAGGGCAATGAATTCAAAGAAGGGTAACAGGCTTTCAAATAGTAGAATGATGGCCTAACATCCCTCCATAGGTTACCATCATTTTTTCAGAATCACCGATCTATTCATGCAATTAAAAAAATAATAACTCATTGCATTTAATACCCAAACAAGATAATGAAATGAAGCTAAAAAGAAAATGTGAGATAGAAAGAAAATATGATATAGAATATATGCTCAATCCTCTCAAGAATAATGGTTTAGGCTCAAAATCTAACAAATGATAGGTTCATAAGTCTCCACCTATGTTTTGGCATACATGATCGACTATATTTCATGAACTCTACTCCCTAACAATCTGTTATTACACTAATCACAAGTGAAAAGTCTACCATACATTTGAGAAATTTATACTCAATTTTTAACTTTAGTTACCTATCCACAATTGACGTTCAAACATTTCCTATTTCCATGACTATTACCATCCTTAAAATAGTTATGCACTCCCACATTAGTCACTATATGATAAAAAAAATTTTAATGCCATAAAAGGATTTTAAGCAATGCCCTCCCCCTAACTAAAGTCACACATTGTCCCCAATGTGTGTTATAAAACCATAAATAGTGCAAGAAAGGCGACTAAAACATAAATGAACGTGAATTTAAGTGATAAATGAATGGAGGTAACCACCAGCATAAAATAAAATAAAGGAAAAAAATAAAAATACATAAAAGGGTAAATATTACCTCATGCTGCCGTCAGGTGAAGTGAGTGCATCATGAACAACAGTAAAGATTTGGCTGGAAGACTCTAGTAACTAAGGTGAAGTGTTAGCATCCACAGTTGACTTCCTCTCCTCAATTCCACCATTCCTATCAGGTACTACTTCTAAAGGTGGCATATCATCAAAGTAATCCTCGAATGATGTGATGGATAGGTGGTCCCAGTCAGTGGGTGGGGCATCGGGCCACTCCTGAGCTATAACAATTTCTGCCCATTCCATTCTAACATTGATTTCTAAGTCGACTTCATCCCACCAGGCAGCCTCAAAGAATTGATGGGGTGCTAAGGTTACAATTGGGGGAACAAACTCAGGTAAGGGTAGGAAATTTCCTTCTAGAAAGTACTCATCAAACCATGCTTCTAAACTACCCTCAGAGCTCTCAGGGTCACTCTCTGCATAGCTTTTAGATTGCCATTCCCCTAAACCACCCTCATAGCTCTCAGAGTCACTCTCTTTCCTACTACTAAATGATAACACATCCCACTTACGCTTGTGACGCTTAACATTACTCACATTATCATCCTTATCATGTATAGCTGTAGTCAAATCAGTCAAAGAAGACCTGTGCTTTCATAAACAAAAGAAATTTAATTTAAAACATGATGCAAATAGAATGATTTGAGCATGAGGGCACAAAAAAAAAAGGAATAACAGAATAAGATACTAGAAAAATAAATCAAGAGCACAATGAAAGTACAATAAAAGTAACCAAAATAATTGAGTTTAGGATTACAGATCTTGAAACTAGAAGTTCAGTCCTAACTTACAAAATGAAGTCTGCTCATGAAACAAAAACAAAAATAAATAAGATACACAAATGAAACTCCTCTAAGCTGATGGTGAAGGATGATGTGAATCACGAAGTTGATCCAGGATGCTTTGTAGAAGATGCATTTGTGTGTGTTGTTACTGTTGAATACCCTGTTGTGTCTGATACATTTGCATGAGCAATGCATGATCCCTCTCCTAATTTTGTTCAAGGTGATCCAGTTGTTCTGCTAAATCTGCCATGGAAATGTCAGGCTCATCCTTCTCGGTCTCTGGACATTGAGATCCACTCCCCTCCTCTATATGGCTCGTAGCTGGCTTCTTCTTCGTGCTTATTACCAAATTACCCCGAGATTTAGCATAAGATGTGGTAGTAAGGGTTTTAAGTCTAGGGGCTATGCGCAAATCATCTGTGATATATGCACCCCTTCGGCGGAATATGTTTGTTAATGCTCCCCCAAATGGAATGCCAGACTAACTTCCCGGATGGTCAAAGGTGTACGCAATCTGATGCCAGATACAAAAAGATAGATCAATGGACATCCCAGTCCTAATGGCATAGATCAATCGAGCCCGTGGGGGATAACAATCAGAATTCCTAGTCTGGGGTAAGAGGTTGGTGCATGAGAACTTATAAAGAACCCAATATTTGGCATTGAGAGCAAAAAGTGGTTGCTTATACTCCCCAGTCCACTGTTGATTATCAGACAAAATTTCTCTTGCTATTCGATAAAGGTGGATTTCCTTCTATCGAGTAGGCAAGTTCAGGATTCTGCACTCGAGGTAATTGAAATACTTCTACAAAGTCATCTAGGGTTAAGTGAATCTTAACACCTCGGACCCACCCGGTCAACTTCTCTCGTCCCCTCCTCCGATTTATTGAATTTGGTTTTATGTTTGCAAAAAACTCCCGAACAAGATCAATAATGCAGGAGGCGGTGAATTAGGCAAGATGTAACCACTGTCGGCCCTCAAAGTTTTGAAAGAGCTGATTTTCTTCACCACGAAACTGATTAATTTGCCAAAATCTCTCAACTACCACAGGTTTATGACACCACATATCATCATACTAAAGTTTAGTTTTCAAATTGCAAAATCGGTTACAATCAAACGACGGGGTTCCCAATTGCCTATTAGCTCTTTTCTTAGTGCATGAAGCCATTGAACTACCAAAAGGGCAAATATTGATATACATGATCAGAACAATCCCTATGTCCACACAAATTCAATGGCCCGCTATGAATAAAGAATAATAATACTAGGTGAAAAGGACTAAAGTTGTGAGCATGGGGCCACAACTTGTTTTATGTCCCTTAATGATGGTGAGTGTGGTTTCTTCCTACACTCTGGGGCTTACCATTGAAAATCCTTAAGTAAAATGTTTAATTTAGCATGAAAGAATCCTTATTGGAGCAAAAAGGTCCCCACTTGGCAACCATACTCCCACCCGTGAGGGAATATGAGAACCCACGGGTGGGTTCCCCTCTTGACAAAAATCTATTGTAAAGTTAAAATCAAACCCAAGATAGAATGAAAATCTTTTGAAAGCTAAGATTGAAAGATGTTTTAGAGCAAAACTTGAAGAATACACCTATAGAACTCAAACTTGAGTTTCGGGCTCTACTGGAGGAAGAGAAAGACTCACCTCACTTGAAGAACCACTAAAGCTTGAAGAAACCCACGAAAGTGCAGCAAAATCTTCAAAATTTCAGCAACCCGAGGCTTGGGACGGCTTGGATTGAAGGAGTGAATGTGTGGGTATGGAGGAATCAAAAGAGGGAGGTTGAAATATAGGGGAATCGGTTGAACCGAAAAGGGATTTTGGGGTTTTAAATGTTGTAGCGTTTGGATGGGAGTCGTGGTGTCTAGACGACGCAATTTGAAGAACTTACTGCTATCTGGATGGGAGTCTTGGTGTCTGGATGGTGCGAATTTCGGAGGGATTCTACTGTCCAAACAGGGGTTTTGATGTCCGGACGGTAGGGCTATTTTGGGTAAAAAAAAAATTTCCTACAATGCCTAATAACTCAACCTATTTTCTGCCTAAATTTAATTCCTGACCTAACTAAGTTACAACAATATCCTTTGATTGTGAATTACTTGTATGATGGGGGATCCAAGAGATCCCATGTCTCAATTAAACCCACGAAATTCTCCAAATACGGTTTTAATCTATGTCCATTCACTTTGAAATAATGCCCATTCTTCGAGTTTTTAATTTCAATGGCTCCATGGTTCGATACATGTGTAACAATGAATGGTCTTGACCACTTAGATTGTAACTTACCTGGGAATAAATGCAGTCGCAAGCGATAAAGAAGTACTTTCTGGCCTTCATGAAATGAACGTCGTGCGATGTGTCGATCATGGACTTTCTTCATCATTTCCTTAGAGATTATTGCATTTTCATATGCATCATTTCGTATTTCATCCATTTCTGTAATTTGCAGTTTACGGTGTAGCCATGCTTCATCAATATTAGCATTAAACTACTTAATTGCCCAATAAGCTTTGTGCTCTAATTCTACGGGCAATGGCACGGCTTACCATAAACTAACCGATAAGGTGACAGTCCCAAGCTGGTTTTGTATGCGGTACGATTTGCCCATAGGAAATCTATTAACCTCAGTGACCAATCCTTGCGGTTAGGATTAACCGTCTATTTTAAGATTTGCTTGATTCTCTATTTGGCCACTTGTTTAGGGATGATAAGGAGTATTTACTTTATGTACTACCTCATATTTGAGTAGTAGAGTTCCTACTGGACGATTATAGAAGTGTTTCCCTCCATCACTAATTATTGCTCGAGGTACCCCGAAGTGTGAAAATATGTTCTCATGGAGGAATTTAAGTACGACTTTATAATCATTTGTCCATGTAGCAACGGCTTCTACCCATTTTGACACATAGTCAACCCCTAGTAAAATGAACTCATACCCAAAAGTATTGGAAAGGGGCCCATGAAGTCTAATCCCCAACAATCAAATACTTCTAATACTACAATGGGAGATAGAGGCATCATATTTCTACGGGTTAAGCTTCCTAATCGCTGATACTTATCGCATGTAATGTAGAAGTGATGAACATCTGTGAACAATGTGGGCCAATAAAATCTACATTGGAGAATTTTAGCAGCCATTTTGTTTGTGGAAAAGTGGCCACCACAAGCTTGAGAGTGACAGAACTCAATTATCCCTTGAACTTCCCACTCAGGAATGCATCGTCTGATAACTTGATTAGGACAATATTTGAATAAGTACGAATCATCCCAAAAGAAAACTCGTACATTCCTAAGGAACTTCTTCCTATCCTTGGAACTCCATTCATTTGGGATTTTACCTGTCACTAAGTAATTAGCAATATCAGCGTACCAAGGTGGATTGGAGGCTGTTATTACTTTGACATGAAACAACTATTCAACCGGGAAGCTATCATTGATTTGATTATCATCTTTAGGATAAACTTCTACTGGTAAACATGATAGATAATCCGCTACTACATTCTCCACACCCTTCCTATCTCTTATTTCGAGGTCAAACTCTTGTAATAATAATATCCATCGAATTAATCGTGGTTTAGTCTCTAGTTTGGTCAACAGACACTTAAGTGCTGAGTGATTAGTGAAAATAATAACTGTTGAACCAATGAGATAAGACCTAAATTTTTCAAGGGCGAAGACAACTGCTAATAATTCCTTTTCAGTTGTCATGTAATTCTTTTGCGCGTCATTAAGGGTTTTGCTAGCATAATAAATGACATGCGCCTTTTTATCCTTTCGCTGCCATAACACGACTTCAATAGCATGGTCACTAGCGTCACATATCAATTCAAAGGGTAGTGACCAATCAGGCGATTATAAAATAGGGGCCATAATTAGACATCCCTTGAGTTGATCAAACGCTTGCTGGCATTGATCAGTTCATTCAAAAGGGGTATCTTGTGTTAGTAACTAACACAAAGGTTTGGAGATTTCATTGAATGATTGAATGAACATTTGATAAAAACCAGCGTGCCCTAGGAATGATCTATTATCCTTTACTGATTGCGGTGTGGGAAGTTTTGTTATTAATTCTACCTTAGCCTGATCTACTTGGATACCATCTTTTGAAACTATGTGCCCTAAAACTATACCTTGTGTCACCATAAAATGACACTTTTCCCAATTAAGCACAAGATTCTTTTTTTCACATCGTGTTAGCACTAGGTCTAGATGTTACAAACACTGCTTGAATGAGTCTCCGCAGACAGAGAAATCGTCCATGAAGACTTCAACAATTTCTTCTACCATTTTGCTAAATATGCTAATCATGCAGTGCTGAAAAGTAGCTTGGGCGTTACACAGACCAAAGGGCATTCGTATATACGCAAAGGTGCCAAAGGGACAAGTAATTATAGCTTTGGATTGATCCTCTAAAGCTACCTCCATTTGATTATAGCCCGAATAGCCATCTACGAAGCAATAGTATGCATGACCAGCCACTCTTTCTAAGACTTGATCTAAAAATAGAAGAGGGAAGTGGTCTTTCCTAGTAACTGCATTGAGTTTTCTATAATCAATACAGACTCGCCAGCCAGTTTGCACTCTTGTTGGAACTAGCTCGTTGTTGTCATTCTGAATTACAGTAATACCTGACTTCTTGGGAACTACTTGTGTGGGGCTTACCCGTTGAGAATCGAAGATTGGATAAATTATCCCTACATCAAGCAGCTTTAGAACTTCTACCCGTACTACCTCTTTCATGTTTGGGTTGAGCCTTCTTTGCATTTGTCGAACTGGCTTGGCATCCTCTTCTAAATAGATACAATGTGTGCAAAAGAGTGGACTTATACCCGTTAAATCTACCACTGACCATCCTAATGCCTTCCTATGGGTTTTTAAGAGTTCTACTAATGTACACTCCTAATCAGTGGTCAATTCAGAGGAGATAACTACAGGGTATGTTTCTCCTTTGCCTAGAAAAGCATATTTCAAATTAGAAGGTAAAGGTTTCCGATCAGGGCTTGGAGCCATCACATCTGATGATTGTGCTTTATTTAATAATGGCCCCAAACTCTCAAACATTAGTGTCCAGTTTCCTACAGACATTAATGGGCATACATTTAACCAATCATACATTATCTCACTTAATTGACCTAAGATTTTAGAATCCCCTTTTTCTATACTACAACAAAGTATTCATTCTAAAGGATCTTCAATAAATTCAGAATTGACCTAATTTTGAACTATAGTCTTAATTACGTCTACTTTTTGTAATTCAGCCACCTTTTTTGGTTGTTTAGTAACATGAAAGATATTGGTTTCAAACTCTATATTACCAAAAGACATCTTCATAGACCCATTCCTATAGTTAATCAAAGCATTTGAAGTTGCTAAGAATGGACGTCCAAGAATCACAGGTGTCTGATTAGGTGCTGGTAGACTAGTGAGTGGTTGTGTATCAAGAATTATAAAATCCACTGGAAAATAAAAATTTTCCACTTGCACCAATACATCTTCAACTATACCTCGTGGGACCTTAATTGATCTATTAGCAAGCTGCAAAGTCACACGGGTAGGTTTTATCTCTCCTAAGCCCAGTTGTTTGTACACTGAATAGGGAAGTAGATTCACACTAGCTCCTAAATCAAGAAGTGCTTGACTAATGAAGAATTCCCCTATATAATAAGAAATGGTAGGACAACTAGGGTCCTTATATTTCGAGGGCGTGCGACTTTGAAGAATAGCACTTTCTTGTTTAGTTAGGAAAGTTTTTTCCTTTACATTCAGTCATTTCTTTACCGTGCATAGTTCTTTTAAGAATTTTGCATACATTGGGAATCGCTTAATTGTATCTAACAGAGGTATATTGATTTTCACTTGTTTAAACACCTTTAGCAATTCAGCTGCTTGAGCTTCTTTCTTAGCTTTCAAGAACCTTTAAGGAAATGGAGCTTTAGGGACGTATTCTCTAGATACTACCATAGGTCCTCATTCTTTCTCCTTTCCTTTTTCCTCTTTATCTACCCTACTATCCTCTTTTTCAGATTCCACTTTTTCCACAACTATATGTTGTTTTTCGACCTTCTTATTATCTTCCAACATCCGCTTAGGTTTTGACTTTTCCATATCCTTAACCGTCTTAGGGTGAATGGTTTTGTCTATCGTTTTACCATTCCTAGGCGTCATGATGTTTTGCACCTGTTCGATATTACCAGGCATACTAGAAGACCCTTCAACTTGTTTCACTTGGGCAGTTGGATTTGGACGTGGTTGAGCAGGAAATTGACCTTGAGGTTGTGTAGTCAAAGTTTGAGTTAGAAGTGTCAATTGTCCTTCAATATCGCCAAAAGTTCGGTTATTTTGAGCCTAAAGTGTGGATTGAGTGTTAATGAATTGTTGAAGTGTTTCTTCCATGGATCTCTTATTTGGAGGAATGTATGGATTATGTGAAGGTCCTGCATTCTGAGACAATCCTGGACTAGCGACTAGAACTTGAGGAATTGAAGGATGTGGAGCATGATAAGGTTGTGGCATTTGAGCTCCATCATTTCTCTAACTGAAATTTGGATGGTTCCTCACAGCCGGATTATATGTTTTAAAATAAGGATTTCCCCCTAAATTTTGTCCATGATATGGAGGTCGGTATTGATTTATAGCATGAATAGGAAGTTTACTAAATATCTAATTTTGCACAACTTCTCTACACAAGGGCATACTAGGACAATCATTAGTTCTATGAGTTTGGCCATCACATGCTACGCAATAGACATTAGCTACAGGTTCTTTGATGAGTTGTGTGTCATTTTTAATCTTGAGGGTCTCAATTTCTCGTGTCAATGTTGCTAGTTTTGCCTTAAGGTCATTGATTTTACTTAAATGGTGTAAACCTCTAATAGAAGAACCACTAGCATTCTGAGTATTATGAGATCCCGTGGTATCCCATATTTGTGCATTCTCAGCTAAAAACTCGAAGTATTCATAAGCTTCTTCGAGAGTTTTATTATAAAACTGCCCATTGCACATTGTCACCACAAACGATTTTAAGTGTGGTGTTAGTGAGCCGTAGAAGATACTAGCTAAACGCCAAACTTCAAATCCATGATAAGGACAAGAATGTAGGAGAGTTTTAAATCTCTCCCAACTTTGATAGAAAGTCTCACCATGTTGTGGAGCAAAATTCAGAATCTGATGCTGTATTGCATCAGTTCTATTAGGTGGGAAGAACTTCTTTAGAAACTTGGCTTGCATTTCATCCCAAGTGCGAATGGAGTTAGATGGTAAGAATTCAAACCATCTAGCAGCTTTATCTTGCAATGAGAATGGGAAGAGCTTAAGAAATACTAGCTCTAATGGACATCCCTGATCCTTAATTGTGAAACAAATGTTCCTAAAGTGTGTTAAGTGGTCGTATGGATTTTCAGAATCCATACCATGGAAGGTAGGTAATAATTGTATCATCCCTGGTTTAAAGTGGAAAGCTTGGTTTTCAGGCCAAACTATACAGGATTCAGGAGTGTGCCTATTCTGCTGCAAGATGTCCCTCATGGAACGCCTAGCAGCAACAGCTTGATTATTTTCAGCCATTTCTAAAGGTGGAATAGGAATTCTAGGGTTTTGAATCTCTTCTAAGGAAAATTAAAATTCTAACGGAACAGTTAAAAGTTCAGGGCGCTACAATCGACCGTCGTCACCACAACTCCAAATGCTCATAAGCTAGGAAAAAAAATATATTGAACAAAAGAACTACCGTCTAGACCAGAGACCTAGGTGTCCGAACGGCAGAGCAAGGTTATGGGACTTAGGAAGATTTATTTAATTTGTTTTTATAACTAAATAAATAAATAAATATTTACCCTAAAATTCTAACAACCTAAAAACTAAGATTGGATTCCTGGCAACGGCACCAAAAACTTGACCGCGTGTAGAATGTGTATCTAATTAACCCCCAAGTGCAAGGGTGTGTGGTGCAGTTTTAACTCGGTGAGTCCGAGGTCGAATCCACAGGGAACCTAAAAGTTTAGTTTCTAAATTATCAAGAATGCTTAAAATTCAAACACTAGGGAAATTGTAAGAGTTCTCTACTTAAATTTGAAGAGTGGTAAATTTAAAACTTAACTAAACCTAAACAAGAATTAAATAAAGAAAATTGCCAAAAAGAAATTCTTAATTAGAATTTTTCTGATTTTAAAAAAAAAATGCTTAAATGAGCATTCAAAAATTAAAAAAGGTTCTTCTAACCTAATCAAGATTTCAGGAAAACAAAGCAATTAATTCAAAAATAAATTCAAAAGAGATAAAAGAATTCAAGATTAAGAGGTTCTCGATCCAACTTCACAAGTTCGGGTAGTTTACTACTTCACTATGGGATGTGTTAAAAGTACAATCTGTAGTTCACGTCAAATTAGCTATAAATTGGGAAAAGTATTCCCATTAAAGTTTAGAAAATGTCCGATACTCAATTTTAAAATCACGTTTCATTATGGATAATAAAATTCGAAAGATTTTCTAAGAAAACATTCAGTTTCAAACCTGAATTAGGGTTTGTTCAAAAGTTATTAAGAAAATTATATTCAAGAGTTTTTACCAGTGATTACAGAAAATGTAGTCAAAAACTCTTGTTTTCGAAGGTTTTTCAAACAACCAAAATTAGATTTGTTTTAGAAATCAATTTTAATTTGCCCAAAATTATTAAACCAATTTTTACTCGAAAAACTTCACCAATGATTACAGAGAATGTAGTCAAAGCTTTTCATTTTCAAAGGTGTTTGAAACAAAATAAAAATGATTCCTACAATTGTAGATCACTTCGCAAAGGTTTTCACAAACCATGCGAAGGATCTATGCACATCTCTTCGTTTTTCATAAACTACCCTTCCTTGATTCATTGAATTAAGAATTAGGATTTTATGCTAGTTCCATAATGAAAACAAACCACGCAACCATATAATAAAGCATAAACTCAAGATTAATTAGACTAAAGAAAAGAAGAATAATCTAAAATTGAACTATTAAAAATATTCAAAACCGTGTACCGTACTTCGAAGACCATAAAGAACAGCAAACAATCACCAAAGTTGAAACAACACCAAAGAATGCCGTGCACAACTTTAAAAACTTCCTCAAAAATTATATGAAAACTCACTCTAAAACCCTAAAAGACTCTCAAGAAAGTGGAAAAGATGATGGAGGAAGAATGAGAGATCCCCCCTAGGTGGTTGTTCATGGGGTTTTTATAAACCATGCAAGAAACCCTAAAACACGAGCAAAAGAAACAGAAATTGCGTCTTTTGGCATCCAGACAAGAAGTCTTGCATCCAGACGGCAATGTGCTCGTCATGTTACCATGTCTAGATGGGAAATCTAGCGTCTGGATGGCAGTGTGGTTCTTTCTTTAGATTTTTTCCAACTTTTTACTCTCTTGTCTTGAAGGTATTTGGACATCCACTCCTCTCGAGCTATCCTTCATCATATATTCTCCATCTTTGGCACTCCCAAGTGTGTCTATTTTGACATTTTCACTACAAATAAGCAAAATAATCCGTATTAGTAAAATCATTAACAAAACACATGAATAAACTAAGAAAATGAATGATTTTGTGTTAAAATAGAGGTTTTGTAATTACACTTTTCAAGTGTAATCAGTGGTCCTGGTCAAGAATAGTGCTTTAGTCTAGTCAGGAATGGTGCTCTAGTCTAGTCGAGAATGATGCTCTGGTCTAGTTGGGAATGGTGTTCTGGTCTAATTGGAAGTAGTGCTTTGGTCAGGAATAGTGCTCTGGTTGGGAATGGTGCTCTAATAGGGATAATGCTTTGGTCAAGAATAATAGTCTACATCCTAATAATCATAGTAGCCAAACCACGTAATCAATTTGTAGTTTTATACATAATAAAGCAAAATCCACTATCATTATTCATCATCTTTTCTACCGCCTATACACATATATATACACACATATGTATATAACTTTCATTGTTTTCAACAGATCATATCCAAACCTTAGAATAATCGTGGGAACAACATCCTAGCATATTGACATATTATATATGCAAATTAAATGCAAAAATCCCTACCTCAAGTGATGATACGAAATGAAAATGAAGAGAATCCAGAGATCGTAACTCAATGGAAAAACACTCAAACTTTGAAAATCCCATATACCTAGTCTGTTAATTCTCACACCACAAAATTTATACCAATGTGTTTAGATCTAACCCAATTTTATTTCTATAAAACTAATTTGAAAATAGATGAGGTTTGATACACTTGCCCACTAACTCAATTAGTTTTGTCATCTTTTCTCGACTAAACTTGCAAACACTAACACAAATACTTACACATAGCCTTGTATATATGCACCTATGGTGCTTCAGGAGCAAGTCTCTCCCCCTCCCCTGAAATCCCTATCCTCTAGCTGGCTTGGATGTGATGAACAGGTGGCGTGCTCAGAGGAAAACACGGAGCTGCTGTCATTCATTAGTCAAGTCTCTTTCCAGGTGCCCGGCTCCAAAACCTATGCGCCCGGGGCCTTCCACTTTGGCCCATTTTATTTTCTGTTAAGTTGTATTTTGGCCTAATGCTTTTTGTTTTTTCAAACCCAGCCCAAAAATCATAACTTTATCCAAAATTAAATTGCATTTATTTCCTATTTCCTTAAATTTACAAAATTATAAAAATTGGATTTTTCAAATCATTACAAGTTTGTATGTCTATTTTTTGTCTTCTATTTTTTTCTATTTTCTATTTTATGTATTTTAGGTTTTGAAAATCTCAAAACAAGGAAAATAAAAAATACATTTGGTTTGACATTTTCTATTTTTTGTATTTTGAGATTTTCCTTATTTTGGGTTAAAAACACTTAAAAAGACTTTTTATCATTTTACATTTCATGTGTAAACCCTTTTTTTATTTTCTAAAATAGATTTTGAAAACATAAGTCATCAAATACGTTTTGAATTGTTTTCTTTATTTTTAAAAACGTAAAATGGAAAATGGACTCAAAACAAGTGTACTAAATGGCACCTAAATTATTAGAGATCTAACCATTGTGACCATTACGAGCACTTTTCTTCTAATAAGCTAATTTATGAAACACATTTATGTGCAGGGATTTTCCCAAAAAGCCATCTAAATTGTTAGTGTCTTTGTGTTGGCAATTCCTTTGTTTGTAATTTGCGCTAAGTTAGACTTTAGAAAATGACACAAGTTAGTGTAAATGGTTCACTATTATAAGTTGATTACGTATAAAAAGAGTAATCATATAACTTAAGACTCATTGTTAATTGTAGTAATTTTCATAACATTTTGTATGTCTTTAGTTAAATTTCACTTTCTTATAGTGAATTGTTCTTCAATGCAAGAATTAATAAGGATAAAGTGTAAAAAGCTATTGAACTAGAGCAAATGTGGAAAAGAAAAGAAGAGGAACTACAACCATAGAACAAATTCATGAAAAGACCAAAGGAGTATGGAATTTAGCTTTGCCATCCACACGCCATTTTCTAGTAGCATTTTAGTTTTTACACTTCAGAAAAATTTTGCATTTTTAAGGATTCAATTTTTATTCTTGCGGTCTGTACACCATATTGCTGTTCAGACGCAGCAGTCCAGAATAGGTACATAATTTTTGTTTAGGTTTTAGGGTTTACTGTGTATATAAACTTCTCTTTGCACATAGCTTGGGGGGCTTTTATTATTTAGTTTTTCATAGTTTAGTGCTTAGTGTTTAGCTTTTCTTTTGACGTTTTGATGCTTTCATACATTGGATCCAAGGATCATTGATCAAATGTTTTAGAGAATTGAATAAAAATCCAGGTTTCTTTAATGCAATTTGCTTCTTTTACTTTATTCTTTTCTTTTTATTGTTCTTGTTTATTTGTGATGATGTTAGGCCAGATTCTCTTTCTTAATTAACCCATCAATGATGGGCAGGTTTTTATTTGACAATTGAATGCCATGCAAGCCTTAGATGCTAGATTAAACTTGTATGTTAGGGTTTCTATTTTCTAAACTTATTTATTTCGATTCAAAAGCTTTTGAAAACATATAATATTGATCATATTTCCTTGAAATCCCTGATGCTATTATATGATTAAAATAGTTATATATTTTTGAAATCAAAAAAAAAAGATTTAGACCAAAGAAAAATTAATAGAGTATTCTTCCAGTTTTTCTTTCCTAAATTTGAAATTAAAACTATGCTTTGAAAAGAAAAATTACTTTAACAATAATATCTTTTGGTTTATTTTTCCTAAACATGAATCTTAAAATGAGATAAACCTAGCATTCAGTTGGATAATAAATAAAATACTTGGATTTGCAAGTTGAATAAAGATACTTACAATTGTTAATTTTTAAATTCTTTCATATTACTTGTTTTAATTTATTCATATTGTTTGCTTTTACTCAATTTGCTTATTATATAAATTTTATTTTGGATTTAAATTTAAAATATTTGCTTTTAGTTTAGTAATTAAAGTGTTTTATTATTATTAAATTTCTAGAATCAACCTTCAAAAATCTTATCTCTCACACTCAATTTACTTCTCTACACTCAGAAACATAGAATTGGTTAACTTAGAAAAACCTAGAACTTAGAAACCCTAGGTTTCAATCAAGTTTCCTGTGGATACGATCTTGGTTTCACTAGATAAAACTACACCACATCCTCTTACACTTGGGAGGTGTTTTAATAACAATTATTTAGAACGATCAAGTTTTTGGCGCCATTATTGGGGAACTTAGTTTTGATTCATTAGGGTAACTCTAGGCTACTCTTCTACTATCTTCAAAAAAAAAAAAAAGAAAAAAATTCATGAATATGGATTATTTTCTTTATAATTCTAGTTCACTAGACACCATCCACCCACTTGTTAGTTATTTAGGCAACATTTATGGAATTGATTTTTGCGTAGAAACCTTTTTCATGTTACCTAAATTTTATGGGCTTAAACATGAGGACACTAGGATCTATTTAGAAAATTTTGAGTCAATTTGTTTCCATCACACGAATGGCCAAATGGATGACACTTTTAAGTATAATTTTCTCCCGTTATCGTTATGTGGAGTGGCCGATAATTTGTGTTATACTGCTACTTGCTCCATTAATACATGGAAAGACTTACAAATTGAATTTATTGCAACTTTTCTCCATAATTTTCAAAACTTAACCCTCCGATTTCAACTTGAGAAATTTTCTCAAAATTATAGTGAAGAAATTTATCAATACTGGGAGAGGTTTAAAAATTTATTAAACTCTTATTTAGATTTTAATCTTGAGTTAGGGTGCATCTTTATATTTTTCTATAAGGGTTTGTTTTTAGAGATGCACCACACTCTTGAGGAGTTCTCTAGGAGTGAGTTCTTTCACTATACTCTAGAGGCAGCATAGAACTTTTATGAGTCACTCTATGCGCAAACTCAACATAGGAAAGAAATTAAGTTAAAAGTCGATTCTGGTGCACATGTGACTTACACACATAAGGATTCTGCATTAGATGATAATTGTTCGAGCCCACTGCATGTCCCTATGTCCGTCCAGTCATTGAAACTGAAATTGCTAAATATAGGGCCTTTTTGTTACTTGCACGAGAAGATCCTAATTCAAAAACCTTAAATTTTGGGTAGAGTGACTATTTCGATAATAGTTGGGATAGTGAAGGAATAAGCCCTTTAACTCGTTCCCACCAGATTCTAACATGCACGAGACTTCATCTATTGAGAGTCCAGAGGACATGTAAACCAACACCACCACGAAGCTCAAAGCTCATTCTACCCTAACAACCCAACTGACCTTGGAGAGTCCTAATACTTGTTCTAAGAGCTTCAATGCTATAGGTTCAGGGGAGTACATTGTTGAGCCAGTTGTTTCAGTTTCATTATGTTCTACCACATCACTCACTGAGACCACTTCTGATATATCTTTTTCTATTAAGGCTAGTATACTTGATGACTTAATTGTTGAGACCTCTACATTTGAATGGAGGTATGATTCTAATTATGGTTAGGTTCTTACTTTAGTTTCACAAGACTCTCATGAGAGTGAATGCTCTTTATCATCCTTTGAGAGTTCGACAGGCAGGCCTGAGAGTAAGAGTCGTGCACATCTCTTTTCTTTTGCCCTAACCCAAATTGAGAATCCTACTGAGGGAACTGAACATGTTTTGACTAAGACTGATCACACATGTAGGAAAGTGGTGGAGACCAAAAAGGAAGTTATCATTGACTTCTTAGGTGTTGAGGGTATACTAGAGAACACACAACCACATTCTATGTTCACGTATTCAAATAACTTTGGGCCATATTTATGGTTCAAGGATCCCTACAAAGCCATACATCCTCCAATGTTCTCTGCACTAGGAGCTCTTAGTACCTCCTGGACTCAAGGAGAATATTTCTTCCTAAAGCCATTTGGTGAGGCTTGGGAGAGATTAGGAGTCAGATAATATATTTTTGCATCAACCCTTATATATTAGTAAATTAGATTTTATTTATTTATCTTTGTTATCTTTCTGTCTAGATTAAATTTTATTTTACTTTTATTTGTTTGTTTTAAATTTTTTTTTTCTCGTAGAAGTTTTATTTTTCTTTTAATACAGTTTAATTGAAAGGAATAAAGTGCTTGAGGTAATATCTCAACTATCATTCTTTATTTAGTTTTGTACTCCAATTTTTTATATTTCATGGATAGACTTTCTATTGTTGAGAAGTACTAGAGACTAAGTTGGGGGGTGATACTAGTATGCCTTAAGTTAAAAAAAAAAGGTTTTGTTAGTGTTGTTATAAATAATTTGGGCACATGCTTGGTTTATTTTGTGCTTTATTCTTATTTGTGCCCTTTGCGGCTATTATTTCAAGCTCATCATCATGCTTATTATTCCACACTACAGAGTCACATATGCTTCATGGTTTTCACATTGAGGACAATGTGGATTTTAAGTTGGGGGGTAGGGTTCTCATGATGAATTGATTTGATATGCGTGGAATGAAAAGAAAAATAGAAAAAGAAACAAAAATTTTTATCAAATCTTGGGCAAATTAAGGTTATCTTAACTTAGCATGACTAGATCTTACATTTGTCCCTAAATTGATTTAATGTTGGTAATAGTCATGAAAATAATAAATGATTCGATTTCAATCTTAAATAAGGCAACTAATTCAAATTGAGTATATAATTTTCTAATGCATTAAAAACTTATGATTTGAGACCATTGAATGAAAGTGTGTTAAGGTTTTGAGTTTATAAGATTTAGTCATTTAAGTATGCCAAGACATAGGCGGAGAATTAAAACCCTATATTCTATGAGTTTTTGAGCCTAATCTTTTGTTCATAAGGGTTTTATGCTTAACATTCTATATGATTTCTTTCATCTCAATTTTCTTGAATAGCTTCATCACATTACTTTGCTTGGTTATTAAATGCACAAGATACTATTTTTGACATACATGCATGGATCAATGCTTCTGAAGAGGTGTAATTAACCTAGAGAGTGATGTTAGGCCATCTTTCTTACATTTGGAAACCTATGACTTTTCTTTGATTACATTATTCATGGAGCCACTTTGAAGCCTTTGAAGAAAAAAATAATATATGAAGTTTTTTGTTGTAGCCACATTTATAACCTTTTAGCCTTAGATATATAAGTGAGCCAACCTTTGCATGTTATATGATACTTATGCAAAAAATGTAACAAGGTGTATAAGTAAAGAACTTGTAATTGAAAAATTATGGTGGAACAAAAGGAAATCATTTGAAAGAAAATATATATATATAGAGGACATAGCATTTCATGTGTTCATTATTATTAGTCTTATGAAAAAAAAGAAAAACAAAACAATAAAGCTTCAATGTTTGACATTCAAGGGATTGAAATGAGAAAAGTTGGGGAGTACTTTATTGCACTATCATTATAATCCTTAGACATACACTTTGATTTTTCCTATCCTTTATTCGTCTAACCAATACCCCATGACTAACCATGACCATGTAAATACTTAATGGACTTTAGGTGAAAGACACTTATAAGAGCGTTGATCTATTTCATGTGGTTGATAGTAGTTTTCTTGTTTATGCAGTGATACATTCCATTCATGAAGCTATGCAACACTCTGTATCTTAAATCATTCAGTTACTTCTTGATTTGGGTTTATTGCACTTATTTGATATTGCATTCCTACATGAACCATAAGATTAACCTTTCTTGAGTGATTTCATTTGTGAGTGGAGAACTTGGTGAGATTTGAAGTCGAGACCTCAATCTTTGAGTATTCTTGATATCTATTTTGAATTACATGAATTGCACACTTGAAATTAAATGGTTGAGAGTTGGGAAAGTTTAATATGCATTGGGAGGTTTTATAAATTTTTTGGATTTTGTAACTTATTCTTTATTGAGATTGATTGACTTAGCTGCACGTAGCTAAGTGCAATCGTGTTTCTAATGAAAAAAGAATATGTAAGTTTAGTTTCTGTTTAGTTTTTTTTATTTCATTACCAGGGACTAGCAACAAGTAAGTTCGGGGTGTGATTACGCTTCAAAAGAGTAATCATATGAACTAAGACTCATTGTTAATTATAGTAATTTTTGTAGCATTTTGTATGTTTTTAGTTAAATTTCACTTTCTTATAGTGAATTGTTCTTAAATGAAAGAATCAATAAAGAGTAAAAAGCTGTTAAACTAGAGCAAATATAGAAAAGAAAAGAATAGGAATAGTAACATGGAACAAATTGAAGAAAATACCAAAGGAACACGAAATTTAGCTTTACCATCTGGACACCATTTTCAAGTTGAATTTTAGTTTTTACACTTGGAAAAATTTTGGATTTTTAAAGATTCAATTTTTGTTCTTGCCGTCTGAACATGGCAGCCAGAATGGGTTTGCAATTTCTGTTTCAGGTTCTAGGGTTTGCTATCTATGTATACTTCTCTTTGCATAGACCTTGGGGAGTTTTTATTATTAAGTTTTTCATAGTCTAGGGTTTAGTTTTTAGCTTTCCTTATGTCATTTTGATGATTTCATATGTTGGATCCTAGAATCTTCATCAAACGTTTCAAAGAATTGAATAAAATTCCAGGTTTCTTTAATGCAATTTGCTTCTTTTGCTTTATTCTTTTCCTTTTATTGTTCTTGATTATTTGTGATAATGCTAGGTTAGATTCTCTTTCTTGATTCAACCCATCAATGATAGGTAGGTTTTTATTTGACAATTAAATGCCATACAAACCTTAAATGCTAGATTAAACTTGCATGTTCGGGTTCTTTTCTGAACTTATTTATTTCGATCCAAAAGCTTTCAAAAACATATAATATCGATCATATTTCCTTAAAATCCTTAATGTTATTATATGATTAAAACAGCTATATATTTTTTAAATCAAATAAATAAGATTTAGACCAAAGATGAATTAATAGAGTATTCACCTAATTTTTCTGATCTGAACCCTTGGTCAAATGCCTTAAACCCACAATCAATTGAATCAAAACCCAAGAAATCTAATATCAAGATCAAAAAATGTAGAACCAAGACCCGTTGATTTCTTGAATTAAGAACCTTAGATTAAAGATAGAAGAATGTCACAAGAATGAATTCTTGATAAATTTAGAAGTTCTTTGAAAAACAAGAGGAAAACACACCTCACATTAATGCAAAAATAATACTCTAATCTCTTATTGATGGCTCAATCCCGAATTTATAATTGTTTACAAAGAAAACTAGCCCTAATTAAACAATTAACCGTAATTAAACAACCCAAATCTATCCTAATAATAAGTCACACTCATAGGCCATTTTAATTAACAAAATTTGGCCCAAAAACATTAAAACAATGACACAAACCCAAATCTTATCTAAAACATAACTTTAAAATCCAGACTTAAAGCCTAAAGTAAGTTTCAAAACCCCACATGCCTTAAACATAAAATAAAACCCAAAATATAATTAAAACACTCTTTAAAAGCTTAATTTGCATCTTTAATTTAAGCCCACAGGTCGAATGGTAGCCTTAGCCAAACTCCTTGTTGGTTTTAGTGGTCTAGGTTGCCTTTCTTCGCTTGGATCACATGCACAAATCTTGGCTTTTCTTCTTTTAAGCCCATCTTGAATATTATCTTGTTTGTCGCATTTAAAGCCTCATCTAACGTAGCTTAAACAACATTAAGCATTGATTCCTTGATCTTCTTTACTCTAACTCTAGTTATTGGCCCATCCAGAACATGCAATGAATCTTTAGCACTTGGTCTTTCTTGGTACTCATCATTCCCCATCTCCTTAAAGGGATTCGTCCTTGAATCATCACCTGCATCAAAAGGAGAAAGATCAGTAACATGGAAAAGTAGTACTAACATTGTACTCACCTGGTAGATCCATTTTGTAAGCATTGTCATTAATCTTCTTAAGGATTTGAAATAGATCATCTCCTCTAGGATGCAACTTAGTCCTTCGATGGGTTGGAAATCTCTTCTTTCTTATATGAACCCAAACCTAATCTCCTAGTTCAAATCTCACACGCCTCCTTCATTTTTTATCTTATGAAGCATATTACTCATTCTTTTTCTCAATTTGAAGGCGCACTTTTTCATAGATTGACTAGACTAATTTAGCTTTCTTCCTTCCACGCAAGCTACTCTTATCATCAATAGGTAAAGGCATCAAATCCATAGGAGTAAGTGGGTCAAAACCAGAAACAATTTCAAAAGGAAAATAAGTAGTAAAATGCACAGTCCTATTATATGCAAACTCTATGAATGGCAAACTCTCCTTCTAAGTTTTCAAATTCTTATGAATAATAGTGCGTAAAAGTTGGATTAAAGTCCTATTAACTACCTCAGTTTGTCCATCTATTTATGGGTGACAAGTAGTGGAAAACAAAAGTTTAGTGCCTAATTTACCCTACAAAAATTTCCAAAAGTAGCTAAGGAACCTGACATCCCTATTAGACACAATACTCCTAGGTACACCATGGAGTCGCACTATTTCCCTAAAAAAAAATCAGCTATATTTGTAACATCATCAGTTTTTTGGCAAAGAGTGAATTGTGCCATCTCACTAAATCTATCAACTACCACGAAAATAGAATCACTTTCCTTTTTTGACCTAGGCAACCCTAAAACAAAGTCCATAGAGATATCTACCCACAGCTCACTAGGTACAAGTAAAGGTGTATACAACCCATATGATAAAACCTTAAACTTAGCCCTTATATATGTAATGCATCACTACATATGCGAGTGACATCTCTCTTCATTTTAGGCCAAAAGAAATGCTCATGAATACCTCTAAGGTCTTCTTAACACCAAAATGCCCCATTAATCTCCCACCATGTGCCTCACGCACTAACAACTCACGCATTGAACAATTAAGCACACAAAACTTTTTTTCTTTGAACAAGTAACCATCATGCTTGTAAAACTTACCAAATATTCCCTTTTCACATGCCATGTAAACATTAGAAAAATTAGAATCATCGGCATATATATCCTTCACATATTTAAAACAAAGTAATTTAGCACTCATAGAAGTAAGAAGTATGTACCTTCTAGATAATGCATCTGCAACTACATTTTCCTTACCTTGTTTCTACTTTATGACATAAGAAAATGTCTCAATGTAATCCATCCATCTAGCATGTCTTTTGTTCAACTTACCTTGGCCCTTAAAATGTTTCAAAGACTCATAGTCAGTGTGGATCACGAACCCTCGAGGCCATAGGTAGTCCTGCCATGTCTTAAGGGTTTTGACAAGTGCATAAACCCTCGAGGTCATAGGTAGTGCTACCACATCATTTTGTCATATGTTAGGTAGTTTAGGGCTGCTCCACTTAACTTCTCACTGAAATAGGTGATGGGTCATGTATCTTACATCAAAACAACTCCAATACCTATTCTTGAGGCATCATATTCAATATCAAAAGTTTTCTTAAAGTTAGGTAATGTTAGTACAGGTGCGAAACATAACTGACCGCTTCTAGAATGGTGCGTCTAAACTAACCCTCAAGTGCAAGAGTGTGTAGTGTAGTTTTAACTCGGTAAGTCCGGCGTCGAATCCACAGGGAACCTAAAGTTTTAGTTTCTAAGTTATCAAGGATGCTCAAAATTTAACTACTAGGAAATTGTAAGAGTTCTCTACCTAAATTTGAAGGGTGGTAAATTCAAAACTTAACTAAACCTGACCAAGAATTAAATAAAGAAAGTTGCCAAGAAAACAATTCATAAATAAAAAATATTTTATAATTTTAAAAATGCTTAAATGTGAATTCAAAAATTAAAGAAAGTGCTCTAACCTAATCAAGATTTCAACAAAACAAGCAATTAATTTGAAATCAAATTCAAGATAGATTAAAGAATGCAAGATTAGGAAGTTATGATCCAATTTCACAAGTTCGGGTAGTTTACTACTTCACTACGGGATGTGTTAAAGTTACGATCTATAGTTCACGTCAAAGCAACTATAGATTGGGAAAGATATTCTCATTAAAGTTCCAAAATGCCCGATACTCAGTTTTTAAAATCACGTTTCATTATGGATAATAAAACTGGAAAGATTTTCTAATAAAATATTCGGTTTCAAACCTAAATTAGGGTTTGTTCAAAAATTATTAAGAAAATTATATTCAAAAGTTTTTACCAGTGATTATAGAGAATATAGTAAAAAACTCTTGTTTTCAAAGGTTTTTCAGACAACCAAAACTAGATTTGTTTTAGAAATCAATTTTAATTTGCCCAAAATTATTAAATAAATTTTTACCCGAAAACCTTTACCAGTGATTACAGAGAATGTAGTCAAAGGTTTCTATTTTTGAAAGTGTTTGAAACAAAATAAAATGATTCTTACAATCATAGATCACTCCGCAAAGGTTTTTACAAACCATGCGAAAGATCTATGCACATGCCTTCGTTTTTCATAAACTACCCTTCCTGGATTTGTTGAATCAAGAATTAGGGTTTTACGCTATATTCATAATGAAATCCATGCAATTGAATCCAATCATTAAAACAAGAATCAAAGAACAAGAAGAAAGAAAGAATGTAAACTAACTACGAATAAAAATATTATTAATCTAAGCAAAAAAGTACTGTACTTCGAAGAACGAAAACCATAACGAAGAATCATGAAAGTTGAAGCGAATCCACAAATTGTTGCACAAATCTTGTTAAACATCTTCAAAAAGAAATTGAAAACTCTCCTTCTAAAGTCTAAAACATTCTCTTAAAGTTTGGAAAAAGATGAAAAAAAAAATGCCCTAGAGGGCTGCTCATGGGGTTTTTATAACCCCCATGCACGAAACCCTAAAAACGAAACAATAAAGTGGTTCCCGTGTGTCCCAAGTGTCCGGACACCCAAATGGGGTGTCTAGACCGCAGTATGCTCCAGCTCATTTTTTCTTCAACTCTGCTTGTTGTGGTCCTGAAGGTGTCCGGACACCCTCTTCATGCACTTGTATTATGAACTATTCCTCATCATTTTCGTCATCTTCGGGACTCCAAATTGTGCTTATTGAATCCTTTTCACTACAATTAACAAAAATAAACCGAATTAGTGAAATATTAACAACACGCATAAATAAATTAAGAAAATACATGATTTTATGCGAAAAATTAGGACTTGTAATTACACTTTTCAAGCGTAATCACACCCCGCAACTAAGGCATTGCTAGTCCCTAGCAATGGTTTTATTCGAATTAAATTAAACTATTATCCTATTTCTCTTTTTGTAGGAAACACGATTGCAGTTAGCAATATGCAACAAGCCTTTTAAACTCTTAGGTTTCCCCTAGTAGACGAGTGAAGTCTCGTGGGGGTTTGCAGTGAATTTACCCACAAAATTCCTAAACTAGCTTAAGGGATGGTAAACAATCACTTGAACAGTTCATGCTTTAACTTCAATGTGAAATAAGTGGCTTAAACTCAAAATTTTGGCATAAATTTCCCTAATGTGATGAGACTCTCTTCCTATATTGATCATGTAATGTCCAGAATGTAAGTTCATATTATCCGATCAACAAGCCTATCCTGTATGTCCAATGATCTTAGCTTTGATTTCAAATCTTACCTGGGTGTTCACTCTTCAAACAAAAATTCACTCGATGAGGGTTACTCTTATGGTTCATGCAAGAGTGCAAATCGAATAATTGCGATGAACCCCAATCAAAGAATGACATAACCAAATGAAGTGCAGAGTGATACATAGCTTCATGGATGGAATGTATTAATGCAAACACAAGAAAACCACAGTCTTTCACATGAAATAAATCAATGTTCTTAAAAATGATTTTCACCCAAAGTCCGTTAGGTCTTTATTAGGTTGTAGCGGGGCCTGGGGGTGATGGCTAAATAATAATGGATATGGAAAATCAAAGTGCATTGATTGTACTATGAAAAGTACAATCATAAACCTTAATTTGTGGTTTGATGGGTAGATTTATATCCTAAAAAGATGAAAAAGTGTTTTTAAATGCATTTATGAGGATTTTTTGTGATTTGCAGGTATTTGGGACCAAAATGGATAAAGTTGGACCAAAATGGAAGAAATCAAGAAAGTGGTTTGAACATGTATTCAAACCACCTGTTGTTCAAACCAATGTTCTAACCACAGAAGGCACACCAGAAGAAGCAGCAACAAAAATTAGCTAAGTGTGGAGAAAGTGGTTCAAACCTTTGTTCGAACCACAAGTTGTTTGAACCTTGGTTATAACAACAGAAGCTGGTGCAGACCAACGAGTGAAGAAATCAACTAAGGCAAAGTTGTTTGAACCTTTGTTCGAACCACATGTGGGTCAAACCCTGGTTCGATCAACAGAAAGATGACAAGCATCAGGAGATTAAAATTTTCTAAGTATGGAATTTTGGTTTGAACCCTTGTTCGAACCAACCTTTGTTCAAACACTGGTTAGAACAACAGAGGCTGTGCAAGGTCCAATTGGAGTGAAATTGACTAAGTCCCAGAACTTGGTTCGAACTCTTGTTTGAACCATCAGTCTGTTTAAACACTTGTTCGAACCAACCTGCAAAATGAGAATTCTGCAATTTAGCTTTTGAGAAAAGGGCATTTATGTACATTCTTATTTTGTATTCTATATATATGAGTGAGGTTGTCTGAAGGGGGGAATTACATAGATTTTAGTTTTTTTCAGATTTCTTTTTGTAGAAAGAGAGTTTTAGAGAGAGAAAGTGGATCAAGCTTCATTTCCTTTGAATTTTTGTATCAAAATTTTGAGCTTATGAATAGAATTGTTTCATTTTCATGTATTTCCACTTTCATTATGTGTGAGTAGCTCTCTTGCTTGGATACAAATCAAGGATAGTAGATGATGTATGTGGATTTTCAAGGTATTTTTCTTTTCAATGTTTAAATCTTGTTGAAATTCTTTATGAATGATGGTTGAAATGTTTGAATCTATTGAAATCGTTAGTTATTAACTCTAGATCTAGCCTTGTTTGTATAGCTTATATAGATTATATGTGAGTTGCTAATTAGAATTCTCATGCATTTCTTTGAGAAATTGTATGTGGATTGCTAATATAGAACTTGTATGTACTCTTTATAGGTTATGCATTCTAAGTGTTTGATTTATGTTTTCAATTACATGAACTAAGTGTTGTTACCAAATCTTTCAATCATTGTTCTTAATTGTGCTTTAATTATCAATTTCATTTGAATTTATTGAATGATGATTAGTTTGTTTGGATTCTTTGAAACCACTAGTTGATGTTACTAGATTAACTCTTGATTGTATATTCCATGTTCATTATATGTGAGTGGCTTGGTGGAATTTTCATGCCCGATCTTAAGGATTTTGCATGTGGATTGCCATCTAGAACTCTCATGTAATCTAAATGGATTATTGCACTCTAAGTGTTTGATCTAGAACAATAACCAAGTGAACTTGATGTGCAACCAAATTAATTAGTTATTGTTCTCCTTCAAAATCTATAGAAATCACTACTTGAATTGGTTTGATCCAAGTCATTTCTATAGTTGTTTTAGTTTAATCAAATTTTCTTTGATAATTTCAAATTAGATTTAATGCCACTTCCTAGGTGTTTGACAAAATGCCTAGATAGGGTTCATTTTCAAACTCAAACCAATTTTCTTGAATTTTTCTTGTGTGACACCTACTAATCAAGAGAAGAAGAATTGTGAGTTTACTACGCCTCTCCCTATGGGTATGACCGGTACTTCACCCTTTAAATTTAAATTGCTACATCGGACCACCTTGCACTTGGGGTGTAAATCCACATTGTGGAACGACAAGCGTGCATGCCTTAGGATTAAAGTGGTAGTACAATCCTCCCCCCAACTTTCTCCTTTCTACTCCTTGAATACCAATATTGATTTTTTTTTTATATATATAGAGGGCTAAAAGATTTTTTTTTTTGATTCACATATATCTATGTCCTCACTTGCATATCTATATAGTTTTTTTTTTTCGCCCCCAATTTGCCCCTTAACTACCTCTCCAAACATGGCCAAGACATCCCAAAGCATGCAAGGGTTGGCTCCTACATATCTAAGGTAAAAAGGGTTAAATTGTGGGTCCAAGAAAATTTTAATAGATTATTTTATTTTGAAAGGCTTCAACTTGGTTCCAAGGGTAATAGTTTTAAAAAAAAGGGATACAGTCTTTCAAATAATCCAATGATGGCCTAACATCATTCCCTAGGTTATCACCACTTTTTCAAACTCAATGATCCATTCATGCAATTGAAAAGCAGTAACTTGTTGCATTCAATACCAAAGCAAAATAACGTAATGAAGCTATAAAGGAAATATGTGAGATGAAAGAAAATGTGATAAAGAGCATTATATTCAATCCTCTTAAAACAAATGGTTTTAGGCTCAAAGTCTCACAAAAGAAAGGTTCTTAAGTCTTCACTTGTATCTTGGCTTACCTGATTGACTATGTCTCATGAACTCTACTCCCTAACACACTGTCATTCCCTTGATCTCAAGTAAAAAGTCTATTAAACATTTGAAAATTTTATACTCAATTTCTCACTTTAGTTACCTACTCACAAATGAAAATCAAAACATTCCTTATTTCCATGACTATTACCATCCTCAAACTAGTTTTACACCCCCACATTTGTCACTATATGTCAAAAATTTTCAAATATTCATGCCATGCAATCATGCCCCCCCAACTAAAACCACACATTGTCCCCAATGTGCGTTATCCATAACTAAAGCAAGGGAAGATGATTACTCGTGCAGATGTAAACAGAAATATGAGTGATAAAGGACATGAAATGTATAAAAATAAGAAAGTAAAGAAAGAACAATTAAAAAAAATAAAAGACAAAAAATAAAAATAAACAGAAAGAAAAGCTTAAATATTACCTCATCCCGTCATCAAAAGAAGTAACTGCATCATGAAGAATAGGAGAAACTAGGTGTAAGAGCTCTTGTGATTGAGGTGATATGATAATCTTCGCATTTGGCTTACAATCGTCGTACTTACCAATCTCATCAGGTACATCTTCTAAGGGTGGCATATCTTCATAGGTGGGCAGATCCTCAGATGATGTAGTAGACAAGTGGTCAAAGTCAGTGGGTGGGGCATCGGGCCACTCTTGAGCTATAACAATTTCTGCCCATTCCATTCTAACATTTATCTCTAAGTCTATTTCATCCCACCAAGCAGCCTCAAAAAACTGATGAGGTGCTAAAGCAAAAAATGAGGGAACATATTCAGATAGAGGCAATATATTACCTTCTATAAATAAATCATCAGCCTAAGAACCTAAACTACTCTCAAAACCCATAGAAGAACTCTCAGAGTCACTCTCGTCCTTACTACTAGCTGACAACACATCCCACTTACGCTTGTGACCCCTTACACCACTCAAATTAGCATCTGAGTTAGCATCTGTATTCAAATCAATCAAAGTGTACCTGTGCTTTCATAACAAACAAATAACACCTTAAATTTTATGCAATTGATGTAAGCAGCAGGAAGCAAATAACCCATACAACCATAACAAAAATAATATGAACTAGAAAAAATAAATGAAAGCCAAAATAAAGTTACCATAAAATTGAAAGAACAAATTGAGTTTAGGTTTACAATATTAAGCCAGCAATTCATACCTAACTCGCAAAACAGTTCAAAAACCTACAATTAAACAACATAAAAAAAAAGAAGAACAAGAGAAATCTCTGCTAAGTAGATGGTGGGGTGTGCTGAGAATCTTGAAGGTGATCCAAGATACTCCGCAGAATATGGGTTTATGTCTGCTGCTCCTGCTGCATAGCCATTTGTGTCTGTTGTATCCTCACAAGAAATCCATGATCCACCTCCTGATTGTGCTTCAATCGGTTCATTTGCGCCATCAATTCTACCATGGAAATTTTAGGCTCATCATCTTCTTCCTCCACCTCATCCCATGGACGCTGAGAGCCACCCTCCTCTGATCGCTTCTTCTTCTTCTTGCTCTTTTCTACATTCCTCCTAGACTTTGCATATGAGCTAGCCGTTAGGGGTTGAAGTCTAGGAGCTATGAGCAAATCTGTGGGGATCTGTGCACCTTTTCGTTGGAAAATCTCGGTAAGAGCTCCACCAAAAAGGATGCCAGATTGTCCCCTTTTTGCTCAAAAGTAAAAGCAATTTGGTGCCAAATAAAAGAAAGTAAATCTATGGTCATTCCTATCCCAATCGCATAGATCAAACAGGTTCATGCGGGACTACAGTCTGAATTCCTATTTTGGGGTAAAAGGTTGGTGTAGGAGAATATGTGCAGGGCCTAGTACTTTGCAGTTAATGCGGAGAGAGGTTTTCTATATTCACCGGCCCATTCCTGGTTGTCAGTTAAGACTTCCCGTGCTATTACATTCAGCGATGGGCCTCATTCGGCGGGATAAGAAAACTTCAGGTGCTAAACTTGAGGTAATTGAAATATCTCGGCAAAATATGTTGGGGTTAATTTAATTTCAATCCCACGGACCCATCCCGTGAGTTGCTTTCTCCCTTTTCGCTTGTTTATAGAATCTTCTCTTATGTTTGCAAAGAATTCATGCACAACATCGGAAACACACGAGGCCTGGAATTGGCCAATAGATAGCCATTACTGGCCCTTAAAATTTTGTAGTAGAAATTCCTCACCATTAAATTGATTAATTCGCTAAACCCTCTCCACCACCATGGGTTTGTGACACCACACATCATCATACTGTTTTTCTGCATCTCTTCCCCAGAATCGGTCACTATCATAGGATGTGTTCCAATTTGCCTATTAGCATGTTGCTTTATCCTTGGTGGCATTGCACTAACAAAGAATAAACATTGGTAACACAATTAAAACAATTCCTATGTCCACACAAATCCAGTGGCCGACTTCTAATAAAGCACGAGTATTAAATAAAAGTAAATTGGGCTATTCATGGGACCACAACTTGGCTCATGCTTTCCATTGATGGGGATTGGGGTTTCACACCAGAATTGGGCCCTAACACTTGAAAAATCTTAACAATGATATAAAGAGAGTAGGTTTTGCATAATTTTTCTCTGAAAAGGCCACAATTTCAGTCAACCCAACTCCCACCCGTATGGAGGGATAAGGACCCACAAGTGGGTTCCCGTTTTGACAAGAACTTATTTGGAATTGAAGAATGGAACCCATGGAAGTATTAAGCTCCATTAATGGTTAGATATTTTTAAAGAATTTGAAAGAAAAACTTTAGGAAGAACCCTAGGTGCTCCATTCACCAAGTTAGGGCTCTAATGGTGGATGAAGAGAGCTTACCTCATATGAAGAATCCAAAATCATGGAGAATCCAATAAAATTTCAGCCCAAATCTTCAAGATCTCATCAAAACGCAGCCTAAGAAAACTTTGATCGAAAGAGGGAGCTTTGGAGTTGGAAGGAGTCGAAGTTAGAAGGTGGGTAGGTACAGCAATTCATAATGTGAGGGATCCCAGAGATCCCACGTCTCAATGAAACCCATAAAATTCTCCAAATATGGTTTTAATCGATGCCCATTTACTTTAAATCGATGCCCATTCTTTGGGTTTTCAATTTCAATAGCTCCATGGTCTAATATATGTTTAATAATGAACGGTCCCGACCATTTAGATTGTAACTTACCTGGGAATAAAAGTAGTCTTGAGCGATAAAGAAGTACTTTTTGACCTTCATGAAATGATCATCGTGCAATGTGTTGGTCATGTACTTTTTTCATCTTTTCCTTAGAGATTAATGCATTTTTATATGCATCATTTCATATTTCATCCATTTCTACAATTTTCAGTTTATGGTGTAGCCCTGCTTCATCAATATTAGCATTAAACTGCTTAATTGCCCAATAAGCTTTATACTCTAATTCCACAGGCAAATGGCATGGCTTCCCATAAACTAATTGATACGGTGACATTCCCAAACTAGTTTTGTATGCAGTACGATATGCCCCCAGGGAATCTATCAACCTCAGTGACCAATCCTTGCGGTTAGCATTAATCGTCTTTTCTAAGATTTGCTTGATTTCTTTGTTTGCTAGCTCCACTTGGCCACTTGTTTGGGGGTGATAAGAAGTACTTACTTTATGTGCCAACCCATATTTGAGCAGTAAAGCTCCAATTGGACGGTTACAGAAATGCTTTCCTCCATCATTGATTGTTGCTTGAGGCACCCCAGAGCGTGAAAATATGTTCTTGTGGAGGAATTTGAGCACTACTTTGTGATCATTAGTCTTAGTGGCTACTGATTCTACCCACTTAGACATGTAATCTACCCCTACTAGGATGAATTCATACCCAAAAGATTTTGGAAAAGAGCCCATGAAATCTATTCCCCAACAGTCGAATACTTCTAATACTAAAATGGGGGATAGGGGCATCATATTTCTACGGGTTAAGCTTCCTAATCACTAACACCTATTGCATGTACTGCAGAAGTGATGAACATCTTTAAACAATGTAGGCCAATAAAATCCACATTGGAGAATTTTAACCACTATTTTGTTTGTGGAAAAATGGCCACCACAAGCTTGAGAGTGACAAAACTCAATTATTCCTGGGACTTCCCAATCAGGAATGCATCGGCAGATAACTTGATCAGGGCAATATTTGAACAAGTACTGATCCTCCCATAAGAAAACTCTTACATTTCTAAGGAATTTCTTCCTATCTTTAGAGGTCCATTCATCTGGGATTTTTTCTGTCACCAAGTAGTTAGCAATATCAGCGTATCAAGGAGGATTAGAGGCTGTTATTGCTTATACGTGAAATAACTGTTCATCCGGGAAGCTATCATTGATTTGAATATTGTCTTTAGGATAAACTTCCACCAATAAACGTGACAGATGATCTGCTACAACATTCTCTACACCCTTCTTATCTCTAATTTCGAGGTCAAACTCTTACAGTAATAATATCCAATGGATTAAACGTGGTTTGGCCTCTTGTTTGGTTAACAAATACTTAAGTGCAGAATGATCAGTAAAAATAATAACTATCGAACCAATGAGATAAGACCGAAATTTCTCAAGGGCAAAGACAACTGCTAATAATTTCTTTTCAGTTGTCGTATAATTCTTTTGCGCATCGTTGAGAGTTTTACTAGCATAATAAATGACGTGTGCCTTTTTATCTTTTCTCTACCCTAAAACGGCTCCAATAACATAGTCACTAGCGTCACACATCAATTCAAATGGTAGTGACCAATCAGGCATTTGTAAAATAGGGGCCGTAGTTAGACATCCCTTGAGTTTATCAAAAGCTTGCTGGCATTGATCAGTCCATTCAAAAGGGGTATCTTGTGTTAGTAACTGACACAAGGGTCTAGAAATTTCACTGAATGACTGAATGAACCTTCGATAAAAACCAGCGTGCCCTAGGAATAATCTAATATCCTTTACTGATTGAGGTGTGGGAAGCTTTTGTATCAGTTCTATCTTCACTTGATCTACCTGGATGCCATCTTTTGAAACTATGTGCCCTAATTCTATGCCTTGTGTTACCATAAAATGACACTTTTCCCAGTTAAGCACAAGGTTCTTTTCCTCACATCGTGTTAGCACTAGATCTAGGTGTTGCAAGCACTGCTCGAAGGAATCTCTATAGACAGAGAAATCGTCCATGAAGACTTTGACGATTTCTTCTACCATCTCGCTAAATATGCTAATCATGCAGCACTGAAAAGTAGCTGGAGCGTTACACAGGCCAAAGGGCATTCGTTTATATGCAAAGGTGCCAAAAAGACAAGTAAATGTAGTCTTGGATTGGTCCTCTAAAGCTACTTCTATTTGGTTATAACCCAAATAACCATCTAGAAAGCAGTAGTATGCATGCCCTGCCATTCTTTCTAAAACCTGATCTAGGAATGGAAGAGGGAAATGATCTTTCCTAGTAACTGCATTGAGTTTTCTATAATCAATGCAGACCTGCCAGCCAGTTTGCACTCTAGTTGGTATTATTAGCTCGTTGTTTTCATTTCGAACTACAGTAATACCCAATTTCTTGGGAACTACTTGAGTAGGGCTTACCCATTGAGAGTCAGAAATTGGGTAAATTATCCCTACATCAAGCAACTTGAGTACTTCAACCCGTACTACTTCTTTCATGTTCGGGTTAAGCCTTCGTTGCATTTGTCTAACTGGCTTGGCACCCTCTTCTAAATAGATACGATGTGTGCAAAGAAGTAGACTTATACCCGTTAAATCTGCCACTGACCATCCTAATGCCTTCTTATGGGTTTTTAATAGATCCACTAATGTATGTTCCTGATCAGTGGTTAGTTCAGAGGAAATGACAACTGGATATGTTTCTCTTTCACTTAGAAAAGCGTATTTCAAACTAGAGGGTAAAGGTTTCCTATCAGGGCTTGGGGCTTTCACTCTTGATGATTGAGCTTTGTTTACAAGTGGCCCCAAACTTTCAAATGCTGGTACCCAATTTCCTATAGACATTAGTGGGCAAACATCTAACCATTCATATATTATTTCACTAACTTCGCTTTGAGTCATAGGATTTCCTTTCTCCACATTGCAACATAACGCCCTTTCTAAAGGATCTTCGAAGAATTCACAATCGATATAATCCTGCACTATAGCCTCCACTACATTTATTTCTTGAATTTCAGACACCACTTTAGGTTGTTTAGTAACATGAAAAATATTTGTCTCAAATTCTATGTTACCAAAAGACATTTTCATGGACCCATTCCTCCAATTAATCAAAGCATTTGAGGTTGCTAAGAATGGCCATCCCAGAATCATAGGTGTCTGATCTGGTGCTGACAAACTGGTGAATGGTTGTGTATCAAGAATTATAAAATCTATAGGAAAATAGAAATTTTTCACTTGCACCAGTACATCTTCAACAATACCTCGTGGGACTTTAATTGATCTATCAGCTAGCCGCAAAGTCACACGGGTATGTTTTATCTCTCCTAGGCCCAGTTGTTCGTACATTGAATAGGGAAGTAGATTCACACTAGCCCCCAAATCAAGAAGTGCTCGGCTAATAAAGAACTCCCCTATGTAACAAGAAATAGTTGGACATCCAAGGTCCTTATATTTCAGGGGTGTACGACATTGAAGGATAGCACTTGCTTGTTCAATTAGGAATGCTTTTTCCTTGACATTCAGTCCACTTTTTACAATGCACAACTTTTTTAAGAATTTTGCATAAATAGGAATTTGCTTAATTGCATCCAAGAGAAGTATGTTAATTTTCACTTGTTTGAATACCTCTAGTAATTCAACCGCTTGGGCTTTTTTCCTAGCTTTCAAAAATCTTTGGGGGAATGGTGCTTTAGGAACATATTCCCTTGGTACTATCACAGGTTCATCCTCCTTTTCTTTTCCTTTCTCCCCTTTCTCTTCCTTACTATCTTTTTTTTTTTTTCAGATTTTACCTTTTCCATAACTATAAGTTGTTTTCTAGCCTTTTTAGTATCTTCCAACATCCGCTTAGGTTCCAGCTCTTCCCTAACCTCAACCATTTTAGAGTGAATGGTTTTATCTATCACTTTACCACTCCTAAGCGTCGTGATGTTTTGCACCTATTCAATATTGCCAGGCATACTGGAAGACCCTTCAACTTGTTTTACTTGGGTAGTTGGGTTTGGATGTGGTTGAGCAAGAAATTGACCTTTTGGTTGTGTATTCAAAGTTTGAGTCAAAAGTGTCAATTGTCCCTTAATCTCGTCCAAAGTTCGATTATTTTGAGTCCACAGTGTGGATTGGGTGTTTATAAATTGTCGAAGTGTTTCTTCTGTGGATCTTTTATTTGGAGGAACATATGGAGTATTTGATGGTTCTGCATTCTGAGGCAGTCTTGAAGAAGCAACTGGAACTTGAGGAATTGGATGAGATGGAGTATGGTAAGGTTGTGGCATTTGAGTTCCATCATTTCTCCAACTAAAATTCGAATGGTTCCTCAAAGCCGGATTATATGTTTCAGAATACAGATTTCCTCCTAAATTTTGTCCATGATGTGAAGGTCGGTATTGGTTTACAGCATGGATAGGAAGTTCACTAGATGGCTGACCCTGCAAAACCTCTCTACAAATAGAAATGTTAGGGCAATTGTTTGCCCCATGGGATTGGCTATCACAAAGTATACAGTAGACATCTACCACTGGTTCTTTTATGGGTTGTTTTTTTTATCTTCAAAGTTTCTATCTCTCTAGAGAGAGTTCCTAATTTTGCCTTAAGGTCATCAATTTCACTTAATTGGTGCATACCCCTAATTGAAGAACCACTAATAGCCTGAGTGTTGTGAGATCCTGTGGTGTCCCATGTTTGTGCATTCTCAGCTAGAAACGCGAAATACTCGTAAGCTTCCTCAGGAGTTTTATCATAGAACTACCCATTGCACATTGTTTCCACAAATTGTTTTAATTGTGGTGTAAGTGATCCATAGAAAATACTAGCTAGATGCCAAACCTCAAATCCATGGTGAGGACAGGAATCTAAGAGAGTTTTGAATCTCTCCCAACTTTGATAGAACATCTCACCATGTTGTGGAGCAAAATTTAGAATTTGATGCTGTATTACATCAGTTCTGTTAGGTGGGAAGAATTTTTTTAAAAACTTAGCTTGCATTTCATCCCATGTGCGAAAGGAATTCGATGGTAAGAATTCAAACCATCTAGCAGCCTTATCTTGGAGAGAGAACGGAAAATGCTTAAAAAACACTAGTTCTATTGGGCATCCCTGATCCTTAATAGTGATACAAATGTTCCTAAAACGTGTTAAGTGATCGAATCAGTTTTCAGAGTCCATACCATGGAATGTAGGTAACAATTGTATCAATCCTGGTTTAAAGTGGAATGCTTAGTTTTCAGGACAAACTATACAGGATTTAGGAGTATGCCTATTTTGCTGCAGGATATCCCTCATGGATCGCCTAGTAGTAACAGCTTGTTCTTTAGTCATTTCTGAGATTGGATTAGTGATTCTAAGATTTGGAGATTCTCCTAAGGAATTTTCAGGTTCAAAGAGAGGATTTAGAAACTCAGAACGTTCTAATCGACCATCTTCACCACGAGTCCAAAAGTTCATAAGCTAGGAAAGATAAACTGAATGAATGAACTATGGTCCAGACCAAAGACCTTGGTGTCTGGACCACTAAGCAAGATTATGGGACTTAGGAATTTTTTTTTTTTAAGTTTCAGTTTTTTTTTTTTTTTAAATTCTAATAACCTAAAAACTAAGATTGGTTTCCCCAGCAACGATGCCAAAAACTTGTCCGCTTCTAGAATGATGCGTCTAAACTAACCCCCAAGTGTAAGGGTGTGCGGTATAGTTTTAACTCAGTGAGTCCGAGGTCGAATCCTCAGGGAACCTAAAATTTTAGTTTCTAAGTTATCAAGAATGCTCAAAATTTAACTACTAGGAAATTGTAAGAGTTCTCTACCTAAATTCAAAAGGTGATAAATTCAAAACTTAACTAAACCTGACCAAGAATTAAATAAAGAAAGTTGCCAAGAAAACAATTTTTAAATAAAAAATATTTTATAATTTTAGAAATGCTTAAATGTGAATTCAAAAATTAAAGAAAGTGCTCTAACCTAATCAAGATTTCAACAAAACAAGCAATTAATTTAAAATCAAATTCAAGATAGATTAAAGAATGCAAGATTAGGAAGTTCTTGATCCAATATCACAAGTTCGGGTAGTTTACTACTTCACTACGGGATGTGTTAAAGTTACAATCTATAGTTCACATCAAAGGAACTATAGATTGGGAAAGATATTCTCATTAAAGTTCCAAAAAATACCCGATACTCAGTTTTAAAATCACGTTTCATTATGGATAATAAAACTGGAAAGATTTTCTAATAAAATATTCAGTTTCAAATCTAAATTAGGGTTTGTTCAAAAATTATTAAGAAAATTATATTCAAGAGTTTTTACCAGTGATTACACAGAATATAATCAAAAACTCTTGTTTTCAAAGGTTTTTCAAACAACCAAAATCAGATTTGTTTTAAAAATTAATTTTAATTGGCCCAAAATTATTAAATAAATTTTTACTCGAAAACCTTTACTAGTGATTACAGAGAATGTAGTCAAAGGTTTCCATTTTTGAAAGTGTTTGAAACAAAATAAATTGATTCTTACAATTGTAGATCACTCCGCAAAGGTTTTTACAAATCATGCGAAAGATCTACGCACATCCCTTCATTTTTCATAAACTACCCTTCCTTGATTCGTTGAATCAAGAAATAGGGTTTTACGCTACATTCATAATGAAATCCATGCAATTGAATCCAATCATTAAAACAAGAATCAAAGAATGAGAAGAAAGAAAGAATGTAAACTAACTACGAATAAAAATATTATTAATCTAAGCAAAAACAGTAACGTACTTTTAAGAACGAAAACAATAACGAAGAATCATAAAAGCTGAAGCGAATCCACAAATTGTTGCACAAATCTTGTTAAACATCTTCAAAAAGAAATTGAAAACTCTCTTTATAAAGTCTAAAACACTCTCTAAAATTCTGGAAAAAGATGAAAAAAAGATACCCTAGACGGCTGCTCATGGGGTTTTTATAACCCCTATGAACGAAACCCTAAAAACGAAACAATAAAGTGGCTCCCGCGTGTCCCAGGTGTCCAGACACCCAAATGGGGTGTCCGGACCGCAGTATGCTCCAGCTCATTTTTTCTTCAATTTTGCTTGCTGTGGTCCTGAAGGTGTCCGGACACCCTCTTCTTGCACTTGTATTATGACTATTCCTCATCATTTTCGTCATCTTCAGGAGTCCAAATTGTGCTTATTGAATCCTTTTCACTATAATTAAGAAAAATAAACCGAATTAGTGAAATATTAACAACCCGCACAAAAAAATTAAGAAAATGCTTGATTTTATGTGAAAATTTAGGACTTGTAATTACCCTTTTCAAGCGTAATCAATAACCTTTCTTTAATTAAATTAAATGCATGATCTTGTTCTTTACCCTAACAAAACCAAACAGATTTTTTGATTACCTCGGTGAGTGGGGCTGCAATGGTGCTAAAGTCTTTAACAAATTGCCTATAGAAAGCTAACCCATGAAAATGTTTACCTCAGTGATGCTTTTAGGTGTAGGGCACTCCTTGATTGCCTTTACTTTCTTTTCGTCAACCTTTATTCCCTTTACACTAACTGTAAGGTTTTTTAGTGTCAAATCCATACAAAATCTTAAATTAAATGTGGCAAATTTGAATATTTTCTAAATTAAAGGGAGGAGAAGATTTGCATATTTTCTAAATTGAAGATTTTTCAAGATGGGCAAGTTTCCAAAAGAACATAACTGTAATATTACAAATCCAAGTCCAATTAGGAGTAAAGAAGAAGACTGCATAAATTAGGAAACAGGCGGAAAAATTCAGTGTACCTCCCAGGCAGCATGTAGGGAGCGCGCAGCTGTGCCACATGGCGCTGGGAGCTCGTAAGATGCACGTAGGTTCGACCTTTTGGTAGTAGACCTCACAGGGAGTGCATTGGGAAACTGATGGTTCGAGTTATAGAAGATTTCATTTTCATTTAGGAAATCTACTTATATATTTGAGTCCAAATTGGAATAAGATTTTGCTTATATATTTGAGTCCAAATTGGAATAGGATTTTGTTTATATATTTGAGTCCTAATTGGAATAGGATATGTAAGTCTATATATATACACCCAAGCTTAATGTACAAGAGGCAACTAAAGGGGCATATTATAGAGTCTTGTGAGAGAGAGAATTTTTCCTTGTGAGCTTATAGCTCTTTCTCTTATTTCCATTATTCTTGGTTGAGTCTGTTCACTTTCTAAGGAGTTAGAAAGTTTATTTCCACTTGGTCTAGGTGTGTCGAGGATTCGAGCAAGTGCTTGAAAGAAGTCGTGCGAGGAGTCGTAGAGATTTTGAGTGAGCACTTGTAACCTAATTATATAGTGGAAGTTTAGGTGGTCTCCGAAATCGAACCTGGAGTTTTACCTTTACTAGTTGGTAAAGGGTTTCTTCATTGCAAATCTTGTGTTCATTATTTTTGTGATTGGTTGATTGATTTGGGTGATTTGAAAATTTTCATTAACAACAAACCCGAGAAAAATAATGGACACTTTTTAAAGTTGGCATAAAGCTTTTCTTTTCTCAAAACTTCAAGCATACTACTTAAATGATCTATATGCTCATCTAGACTCTTGTTGTACACTAAAATGTCATTAAAGTATACAACTACAAACTTACTTATGAATGCACACAAAATATGGTTCATTAATATCATAAATGTGCTAGGTACATTTGTACAACCAAATGGCATAACCAACCGCTCATAAAGCCTATACGTGTTTGAAATCCTATTTTCCACTCATCACCTTGCCTTATCCTAATTTGATGATAACCACTCTTCAAATCTATTTTAGTGAAAAAACGAGACCCATGCAACTTATCAAGCATATCATCTAACCTAAGAATGGGATGGCAATACTTTACCATTATGTTGTTGACAGCTCCACAATCTGCGCACATCCTCCATGACCTATCCTTCTTTAGTACTAGTAGCACAGATACTGCACATGGGCTTAAGCTTTCCCTCACGTACCCCTTTGTCATCAACTCCTCAACTTACCTCTGAAACTCTTTTGTTTCCTTAGGATTACTCTTATAGGCTAGATGATTAGGAATCATGGCTCTAGGAGCAAAATCAATCTAATGCTCAATTCCTTTAGTAGGTGGCAATCCATTAGGAACATCATCAGGGAAAGCATCATCATATTCCTACAACAAAGAACTAACAACAATAGAAAGAGAATTGTCAACGTTGTTAGTATTAAAGTAAACTTCTTTATACAAGAGTACAAATATAGGCCTGTTAACATAAAATGCCTTATTGACATCGCGTTCTTTTGCATAGAAACTCATTTTTTTCTTTGTTTTGCTATCAACACTTTCTTTATTTTCTTTTTCTTACTCGCATTCTCTCATTCTTTCTTCACTCTTATTCTTACTTTTTTTCTCACATTCTCTCTCTCTCTCTTTCTTTTAGACTCTTGGCTCATCTCTCTTTCTTTCCTTTCTTTTTTTTTCTTTCTTGATTTTTGGCTTTTCTTTTTCTTTTTTCATCTTCCACATTTTTCATCCTCATTTGTTCCTCGCAAATGTGCTTTGGAGTTAAAGGTACAAGTGTAACCGATTTCCTATCCTTCAAAAGCTATATCTATTTCAGAATCCAATATGTATCACCTTTTTATCGTATTGCCATGGTCTCCCCAACAAAAGATTGCCAACATGAATAGGAACTACATCACAAAGCACCTCATCCATATACCTCCCAAAGGCAAAAGACACTAGGACTTGAGCGTTAACCTGAACCTCCCCACATTCATTCAACCATTGTAATTTATAAAGTCTAGGGTGTTTGAGTGTAGGTAACCCCAAGGTTTCCACAAGAGTAGTGCCGACAACATTAGTACAACTCCTCCCATCTATGATCACACTACACACCTTATTATTAACATAACACCTAGTATAAAAGATGTTCTTTCTTTGCTCCTCCATGTCATCTACCTTGATTTGTATATTAAGAGCACGCCTAGCAACAAGAGACTTACCTACCACTGGGTACTCAATCCCCTCATCACTAACTTCTTCAATTGGTGGCATTTCATCTTTCTCACTTTCAGTTTCCATCTCGCCATTATTAAGCATAATCATAAATTTTTATTTGGACATTGCGAAGCTATATGCCCCTTTCCCAAACACTTAAAACATTTAATATCCCTATTACGAGTAGGTTAAGAATACGAATTACCTTTGCCTTTGTTGGACACTTTCTCTTTAGCTTTTGGCGGTTCGAGTTCATCTTTGAAGACTCATTTTTCATTCATTTCCCAATTTGGTCTCCAAGCAGTGTTTGAATTGGAGTTGTACCTTGCTGCCCCCTTTCTCTTCAATTACCTTTCCACTTTCATTGCCATGTGTACCATGTCCTCTAACTCCACATAGTGTTGCAATTCCACCACATTAGCTATATCCATATTCAACCCATTCAAAAATTGAGCCATGGTTACCTCCCTATCTCCCGCCACGTTGGCTCTAATCAAGGCCACCTCCATCTCTTTATGGTAGTCCTCCACACTTCTAGAGCCTTGTGAAGGACTTTGCAATTTTTGGTAGAGATCCCTATAGTAGTGGCTTGGAACGAATCCCCTCCTCATAAGAGCTTTCAACTCATCCCATGTGCTTATAAGCCTCTCCCTATTTCTCTTTCTATTAATCGCCAATTGATAACACCAAATTATGGCATAATTAGTGAATTCAACCACAGCTAGCTTTACTTTCTTCTCTTCTAAATAGCTATGGCAATGTAAAACCAATTCCATCTTCTTCTCCAACTCTAAGTATGCTTCAGGATCATTCCTACCTTAGAAGGAAGGAATTTTCATTTTAATGTTCCTAAGATTACCATCTACTACACCTCCTATCCCTTCTAGGACCCCTTTCTTACGAATCAGCTTTAGGCTTAAACCCTCCCACTTCAACTTTAGAATTTTGATCTTCCTTAAGCTCATGCTCGACTTCACTCTCCCCTTCATAAGCAGTCAATTTCATGCCTACCTTGCCTCCTATCATAAGGAACTTTTTAGGATTGATCCTTCTGTAAGCTTCCAATTAAGAGGTCTTACTTATCCATCCTGTCCCTTTTCTCTCCAAACACAACATCTGTGCACTCAAATCGTTGTTGCATAACTTGTAATACAAATGACTTGTTATCTTCCCCCCTCCTTAGATGCCAATTCACTTTTGGAAGCCATTTTAATCCAATAAGAAAGATGTTAGTAATAAAAAGATTACTTCACACACTCCCTCACATGTTTACACTCAAGAAATCACTCGCATATTACTCTAGATTGGATTTTTCTTTAATGAATATCCACTCTTGCCTTTTTCCACTCTTTGTTTTCCCTTTCAAGTTCTTTAGAGAACTAACTTAAACCAAATCAAAAATTCAGACCTTGTGGGGTTTAAGATTTAAGAACTCAAGCACTCGAGAACTCAGAACTCAAGAATCAAGAATCAAGAAAACAAGAATTCGAGGATCAAGATAGCAAAAATTTAGAATTTAGAATGAGAAATAAGAATCAAAAAAGCAAAAAGGAAAAAATCTTAGGATTAAGAAAAAAAAAAGAAAAAGAAAAAACCCAATCTAATCAGCGTTAAGAATAGGATTTCGTGGTCTAGACCGCCCTCCTTCGCTTGGATCACATGCATAAATCTTGGTTTCTCATTTTTCAAGCCCATCTTGAATATTGTCTTGTTTGTTACATTTAAAGCCTCATCCAATGTAGCTTGAATAAGCCTAAGCATTGCTTCCTTGATCTTCTTTGTTCTAACTCTGGTTATTGGCCCATCCCGAACATGCAATGGATCTTTAGCACTTGGTCTTTCTTGGTACTCATCATTTTTTTCCCTAAATGTGAAATTAAAATTGTGCTTTGGAAAAAGAACCACTTTACCGATTATATCTTCCGATTTATTTTTCCTAAACATGAATCTTAAACTGAGATAAACCTAGCATTCAATTGGATAATAAATAACCTACCCAGATTTGTAGGTTGAATCAAGATACTTACAATTGTTAATTTTTAAGTTCTTCTATGTTACTTGTTTTAATTTATTTGTATTGTTTGCTTGTATTCAGTTTGCTTATTATATAAATTTTATTTTGGATTCAAATTTAAAATATTTGCTTTTAGTTTAGTAATTTAAGTGTTTTATTATTGTTAAATTTCTAGAATCAACCATCAAAAATCTTATCTCTCACACTCAATTGACTTTTCTACACTCAGAAATATAGAATTGGTTAACTTAGAAAAACCTAGAACTTTAAAACCCTAGGCTTCAATCAAGTGCCCTATGGATACGATTCTGATCTCACTAGGTAAAACTGCACCGCACCCTTTTGCACTTGGGAGGTATTTGGAGCAGTCATAAGCCAAAGTGTGTTAGTGTAACATAGGAAAGGTTAGGAGAAGAACATAAGTTGGAGAGGTTTGTCTCTGTGCTCAGCTAAAGCTATTACCTATCTGCATTTTCTTTGTTTTCATTTGAAAAGAATACTCTGTAAGACAGTAAGCCTACAGTGAGCTTCGTAAGCATGAGAAGGAAAGCTCGTGCCTGCGAGCATCTTTCCTCACATGGGACATATGGGATTCTTGTCCAGTATGTGTCCAGTGTGTCTCACGACCATGAGAAGAGAAGCTCTTACCCAAGAGTTACTCCTTTTGTCACGCAGAAATCTTTAAAATTTGCTAAATGACTATTTTACCCCTCTTCGTTGATATAAAAAATAAAAATCTTTTCCTAACCTTAAGCTTTTGAACCTACAGAGCCTTTTCCTACTATTTTGAGCAAAAATCTGAGAAGATGATGATGGGCAAAGGTGATTGTCACTCTTGATATCATTTTTTACTTTTGGCAAAGCTCTTTCCATTTCTAGCTTAGATCTATGATGTGATATCAGATTGGGGAGCATTTTCTTTAGGGATTGAAGGTGAATTTCTTCACAGGCTAAGGTAAGTTGTAGGTTTGTCTAACAAACAAGATTAAGAAGTACTGTAGATAAGTAGATTAATGGGTTTTGATTGGGAAAACTTGTAACACTTTCCTTTGGACATCTTCTAACCTCTTTTTATATAGTGAAGATTTTAAGTCTGATTCGCCTAAGGATCCAAGATTGTTTCTCCTTTGATTTCAAAAGAGTTTTACCTTTATCAACAAATCGTTGTATTTTTGTAGTGGCTGCTTGTTTTGAGCTAATTCTAATATATGGGTGGCTGATTACACTTTACACTTGAAATGTGTAATTACAAACTCCACTTTTTCATAGTTATTAAGGTAATTAAGTACTTTATTTTGAAGAATTATCATTATTTTGTCACTTATAAGGTTTGTTTTCTTAATTGCAGGGAAAACGGTGAATTAATTGAAGAAGATAATGATTTTGGTGACTTATAAGACGAAGGGAAGGATATCGAACCAACTTCGTCGAGGATGACCCGGAGTATCCCAAGGACTTAGCTGCAAATGAGGAGCAAAAGTGAAGAAACAAAGTTTCTGTGGTTCGAACCACCTGGTGCATGGTTCGGACCACAGTGTGGTGGAACGTCGCGCGGGCAATTTCAATTTTTAGGGTTTTTCTGCAAGTTATAAAAAGACTACTGGAGGGCCGACTAGGGGGGCTCTTTTTCTCTTCTTTTACATTCCTCTAGCATACTTGAGAGCCTTTAAGGAGTTTTTGATTGGGTTCATAAATGTTTTTACGCGTTTTTGGAGCTTTCATTGCATTCGTTTCAGCAGTTACTAGTCAGAGTTTTATTTTGAAGTTTTTTTCAGAGTACGTTACACTTCTTCATTGGATTAATGATATTATTTGAATGTTTGAAATAGAGGATTGATTGATTTCGTATGTTTAGTTCTGATTTCGTCATTTAATAATCTTGTTTCATTGTTTGATTTAGTGAATTCATTAAATATGTCTTCAATGAATGTTTCCATTTCGTTTACATGCATGTTAGCGTAGAAACCCTAGTCATTGATTCAACGAATCAAGAAAAAGTAGTTTACTCTGATCTATGGGATGTACGTAGACCCTTCGCAAAGTTTGCGAAAACTCATACGTAGGGATCTACAACTTTTAGACGCGTGCATAGACCCTTCGCATGGTTTGGGAAAGCTCGTGCTTAGGGATCTACACCTTTTAAAACCTAATTCAGTTCTTTCAAAAACTTTCGAAAACGAAAACCTTTGACTATATTCTCTATAATCACTAGTAAAGGTTTTCGATTAAAATTTTCCTAATAATTTTGAAGAACTAAAAATTCAGATTTTGAATCCTAATTTGAATTGGTTTGTTTCAAAAACTTTCGAAAACGAAAATTTTTGACTATATTCTCTATAATCACGGGTAAAGGTTTTCGATTAAAATTTTCTTAATAATTTTGGATAAACTAGAAGAATTGGATTTGAATCCGAATTCGAATAGGATTGTTTGAAAACCCTTCGAAAACAAAAGTTTTTGACTATATTCTCTATAATCACTGGTAAAAACTTCTAATTAAAACTTTCTCAATAATTTTCAAACAAATCCTAATTTAGGTTTTAACGCAAATATTACAACACATCCCATAGTGAAGACGTAAGCTACCCGGAGTTGATAGTTGGATTAAGGACTTCTTAAATTTATTTCTTATTAATCGAATTTCCTTCGGTTTATTTAATTGAAGTGTTTACATTGCAGTTTTTAGATTAGATTATTTTGAAGCGCATTTAAATTAGGAAAAATCCTTTTAGCTAATATTTAATTCCTTGAAATCAAAAATCAAAAGTTAAATTGCTGAAATTTTGTTAATAGGTTGTTAAGTTGTTTTAATTTGAATTTTAAATTTGCAAAACCCTAGGAATTCGTTTTAATCAATCTTCAAACTTAGTTTACATTCAAAATTAGGATTTCCATTATAATCTAGAAACTAAATAACGCAGGCTCCCTGTGAATTCGACCTTGGACTTACCGAGTTAAAACTACACCGCACACTCTTGCACTTGAGGGTTAATTTAGACGCACTTTCTAATAGTGGTCAGTGGCAATTGGTTTCTTTATTAACTGCTAAATTTAAATATTTGGAACTAGTTTGGGACCTTCATAAACAAAGAAAAATTCCAAAATCAATCAGTCAACAAATCATTTCCTTGAATACATCACTTGCTGAATCTCTTTTAGAAATAGTGCATTTAGATTGAAGTTGTCTTTTGTAACTGCATATTCAGGTAATAAAAATAAATTTATTTTCGAACAAAAATTGTTATTCTGAATAATGTATCTACTTTCAAGTCATTTTTACAGAAGATGAGTTTAAATTTCTCATTCGAAATAGCTATTTAATGTGTCTCTCTTATCATCAGTCACTTGAACCAAACTCAGCCCAAGATTTTCAAACTTTTTTTCTTCCCTTTCTTTGATTAAAATTATTTCTTAATAAATAAAAATTAAGTATTAAAATGATTTATTTTTTAATAAAATTTAAATTAATATTTAGTACTACTAAAATAATAAATTATTTTAAACTTATTTATTCCATTAAATTAATTTTTAATAAGTAACAATTACCTATTAAACACCTTAATTTTATTAAAATACTTATTACATTAAATTACTTTTTTTGATGAGAACTTATTAATAAATTAATTTTTTTGATTAATCTACTTTATTAAAATTAATTTTATTGGTCGAAAATTAGTATTTTATGAACTTAATTTGTTTCAACATATATAGGTTCATAAATTAAGTTATTAATTAAATATATTAAAATTAAATTTATTAAAATATTTAATCCAATTAATGTAAACAAATGTTATTAAACTAAATTCAATTTATAAAAATATTTTAATAAAAATATATATTTTGGATTTTAAGTAAAAATTAAGGGCAGGCTTAGATTAGATAATTTACTAATTAATATTCAAAAGAGTTTAATTTATATTTTATTGAAAATAGTTTCAGGATACTTTCATATTTTATATTTACATTTATATTTTATTATTTTTAGCCCTGCTAGTTTACTGTTAATTTTTTAGTGGGACACCCTTAACTTTTACTTGAAACTTAAAATATATATTTTTATTAAAATATTTTTTATAAAATTAATTTAGTTCAATAACATTTGTTTACATTAATTTGATTAAATATTTTAATAAATTTGATTTTAATATATTTAATAAATAACTTAATTTATCAAACTATATATGTTGAATCAAAGTAACTTCATAAAATATTAATTTTCAACCAGCAATGTTAATTTTAATAAAGTAGGTTAATAAAAAAATGTAATTTAGTGATAAGTTATTACTAAAAATTAATTTAATGTAATAAATGTTTGGAGAGCTTCCACTTCTTCCTGCATTAAAAAACATTACCTGGCTGATTGTTACTTCTAATCTGTACAGAGCCAGATGATCCTTAGCAGCTTGAACTGTTTTGGAAATATCTGCATAGTGTTGCTGGTTGAATCTTTTAAGTTCAAACTTTAATGCTTTGAGTTTGGAGCAAAGCTTGTACATAGGAGTTCCAATAACTGGTTCAGCCCAAACTTTATCTATTAGAGATTTGAATTCGCTATGATTAGCCTAAAAGTTAAATAACCTGAATGGCTTTTTCCCCTTAGAGGCTTCCTTTTTAATACTCGCAAGTGTTGGAGAGTGATCTGAAATACCGTGAGGCAGGAAAATAGCAAGTGAGTCAGATAATACTTCAAGCCATTTATCATTAACCATAGCTCTGTCAATCCTGCATCGAATTGTATTTGCCTCTTGCTTATTGCTCCATGTATGGAAGCATCATGTAAAGTTTAAATCAAGAAGACTAATCTTATCAATGCATTTATTAAATTGCTGAGTAGCTTTAAGATTTATTCTTTTGCCTCCAAACATTTCTGCATCAGATTTGACAACATTAAAATCACCAACAATGATGCAAGGAAGAGTGTTGTTTATTGAGGCTTCGTGAGCTCTAATATCTTGCCATAGCTGCTCTCTTGAATGCATATCATTGCTGCCATAAACGAAGGAAGCAAAGAGCTCCAATGATCTGAGTTTGTGGGAAATCTTGCAAAAAATACTTTTGAGGAGAGTGAGACAAAATGGTAATATATATCCAAAAGTGAAGCATCCCATAGGAAAATAATTTTGGCTGTGACAGAGCTCTCAGAACTCCCAAAAGAAGCGAAACGAAGAGTGATGGATTTACAAACTTTGCTGAAATTAAAGTTTTTAAGGTTTGGGCATTAATAGCTTGATCTGAGATAGCTTTCCTAGCTTTTGATTGCTTAAGGGAACTATTAATGCCCCTTAATTTCCATATGATGAAATTCATGATGTTATGCAGAGGGGGAAGAATTAGAGCCTCTCTTAACTTGGGAGTTTTCCTTTAACTTTTTCCTTTTTTCTTTTTTTTTTTTTTTTTTGAGTGTGTGTATGTGTGTGTGAGAGAGAGAGAGAGAGATAGATTGATAGGTTCTACATATTCAACCTATTTGCTGAATCGGCGTTACATTCATCACGAGTAATGTTTTGCATTTGGTTTCCCTAAGTTGAGGAGTCTGCTAGTTCTATAGCATTATTAATGGTAGCTCTGCTGGGACTGGCCACTTATTTTACTACTAATTCCCTTGTAAGGTTATGAGCAAGCAAAACTCAGATCAAACTTATTTTCCTGAGCATTAGAGAGACTAGGCTTTTTGGTTATAATTCCCTTATCCTTACTTTTTCTGCACTTTGACCATCATCTATTACAAACGGGATAAGTTCAAGAGGTTGCTCAGGAGTTCTTTGATTGAATATTTTAAATTTGTTAGTGGACGTATCGTATATGGAAGAAATAATGGCATGTGCAACTCACTGCTACAACTAGTTGCTACTATGCTAGTTTTAGTTTTGGTTGCTAAAAGTTTCCCCGCGTTAGCGGTAGGTTCCAATAGTACTTCTCCCTATGTTGTTTTCACTTTTGGCCTCCACTCTCTTTTAACATTTTTTGATACATGAGGAAGTTCTGTGTCCAAAATCTTTGCAAAGGTCATACTTTGCAGGCATCCATTCGCACTTTAAAATCTACTCATAGCCGCTGCCATTATCACAATTTATTGTTATTTTTTGGGGCAAAGTGGTTCCCGCTTTGACTTCAATCAATCCTTGCAAAAGCTAGCCTTCGCTTTGCAGAAGTCATCTTTATCTGTAAATAGAGGAGTACCAACAACACTTGCTATCTTGCTTAATGATTTGGCTGACCAAAGATGCAGCTGTAGATGGTGATGGGGGGCAATTCTTGACCCCCCCTAGAGCTAAACAGAGCATCATACAGCCGAGCACGAGCCAGCCGACTTAGCTTGGGTTGGCCACGACCTTTTCAGTAAGTCTCGACCTCATGTCCAAAACAGAGCGACTATTGAGTATACACTCATGGGACATTCGGCGAGATTCTTGCCTATAATCATGTAATTCCCACCATTTTGGAAACAATGACCCATCCCATATTCGAAGGAGACATTCATGGGATCCTGACGTATCCCACAAATGGAAAGATAACCATTTTCTATAACAAACAAACGGGATTCTCACAGACTATCTCCCTATCCCTACTACATTCATCAGTGTATATAGAGAGGATTCTATCAATCTTTAAGGTATGATACAATTTTCTATACTAAAACTTTGCCAAATTGTATTTCCAATTAAGTGACTAACTCAAGTATATATCGGAGGCTCTTTGGCACATATAATGTATATTACATTGCAAATTACATGGCCTAGAGAAGGATCACTGGTTTATTGAGTCATCAGATGGGATAGTTGTATCTAAATAGGGACTGCATTAACGGTATATCCCTGTCATAAGAGCAATTTGGGGACCAAGGTTTCAAGATTAAAAGACGGTCAAAGTGTGACCATGGTCCCATTTCAGCACCCTCAGCTTCACTTCATCATCTTGGAATTTAAATATAAAGACCCTAGTTTTCAGCACATACGATTGGATATTATCAAAATGCTTCTAATGTTTCTCATCAACAAATAGTTTCATTTGCATGAAAGAAGGCTTGTAGCCGAGCACATTTCCCACTAGTGAGTTGCTCCATTGGGCTATATCCTCTGTTAGTTCCTCATTTGAAAAGTTGATCATTGGAGCTTTCACCTTGTATAGCAGGTTGAATAAATTCTATGTCCAGTCCATTCCATTCTCCTTGAGTCTGTTTCATGCAAACAACTAGGCCCGAGACTTATTGGGCTGTCCATTCAAATTAGATTTTTCTAGAAGGCTTTGGCTAGCTATGAAGGCAATTTAGCATCATTTTTTGAATTTAAACCAAGCCTTACTTTCTCCATCAGTTAAAGTTGGCCCGCAATTTTGAAAGCTCAAGTTATTATCTACCGTCTTATTAAAGCTGGCAAATGGATAAATTTGAGTAGGTTTGGGTCAGATCCTAACGGGTTGAAAATCCAATTTTCCTCATTTAGTAACGGGTCATTATTGGAAAGGTTGGTACAAATTATATCAAATTAAAAATTTTATTTTTAGGGTGAATTTTAAGCATATATATATATATATATTTTGTCAGTGATTCAAAATTTAATTTTTTTCTTTTTGATGAAATTTAGGTTTTTCTTTTATGGTGTTGACTCGATTTTTTTTGCAAACAAAAAATAAGAGTAAAATTTTTATGATTTTTCTACTGATGTGTTAATATTTGTTTTTACCTTGTTCGTAAACCCATAAGTATGGTAGAAATAATTTTTTATTTATTATAATATTTTTTATTAATTAACATGATATAATTTAATTTTAAAAAGAAGAAACCTTGCAAATATGGTCGTGAAAAGTCATGATCAGACTCGTTCTCGAATTCCTTCAACACCGCCAGTTTTTCCATTTTCCCATCAATATGCCAGGCTTCTTCACGAAGCCGGTGGCCCTCTTTGTCTTCGGATTCACCTCATCCATCCACAACACCTTGCCGCCTCCCAAGTAGTCCTTCAAGAACGACTAAACCATTACCGTTCAATTCGCCGTCACCACGAAGATGTACGCGATCGCAATGAGAGAAAAGGAGAGGAGAAGAATGAGACCGAGGAGAGGCTTCTGGCTTTGATGGTTACAAGCACATGTAAAGTTTTCAAGCCTGTTTTAATTGGTGGAAAAAATAATTAGGTGTTTAATGAGTTGTGTGATCAACTCATGCAAAAAAATAATTAGATGTCTAATGAGTAGTATGATCAACTCATTTAAACTCATTAATTAAGTAAGTTTTGTTTTATCTACCCAATTATATGCATTAATAATTTTAATTGAATTCAAACCCATTTAATTAGACTTTTTAATTGGGCAAGTAGTTTATAATTGCCACTTCTTCTTCTTCTTATTATTAGGATCTATTTATTTATTTATTTATTTTAAGGTCTATGTATCGATCTGCTTTTTTCTCTTTCTTCTTCTTCTTCCTTTTTTTTTTTTTTTTTTTTTTTTTTAACTCTCGGGGTCAAGTTATTTTTTATTTATCTTTTATTTTTTGTAATAACACCGCACAATCAAAACAATAATTAAAATGACATGAAGACAATAAAGTAATAGAATTCTACTTTAATTATAACACTGTCGCCCTTCATTCTGTTTTTTTTTTTTTTTTTGATTCGAAAACATTTTCCATATATGATAAAGGACTTGTTTTTGGTGAAAATGGAGTTAAAGTTGCAGATTCATTATTATCTAGAACAGCTCAATGTCAGGTCACATGTATCTAGCAGTGTCAATTAAGCAATGTTTCATGCCTGATTTCCATTTCTTGGACCAAGAATTTGATGGGTTAAGTCCTCGGTATTGGAATCCACAACTAAGCCAATCAATGCCTCTGTGAAGTGGATATAAAGCCATGGTTGTTCTCCAGGTGAAAAGGGTCCAAGAATTTAGAGATAGATTCTTCCAATACAATCCACATGTATTGGGACTTGTCCTCCGCAAAATTTGGTTTAGGGCAGAACCACTGGAGGACTCCTACTTGGCTCTCCTCCGCAACTAATAAACGGTTTTACTTCTTGGAGATCGGACAAACACGGCCTACAAGAGAATAGGTTCAAATTCACAACCCATTGCTTCGGAGTCCAATTTCATTGTCAGAAGATAGAACGTTTTTGGGAAGATGTTCTACCATTCCGAGGCCCAATTTTTTGACAAGGGGAGAGATTCATTCGTGAGATCGCAATGCAGCGACACGGTGGGTGCGAGTGATTCAAACTTCTCCATCTAACATAGACAGCAAAGCAGTGGTGGAGGTGGAAAACCTCCAGCGGGAAATCAGATCATTTTGGCGGAGGGTTTTCCGGTAGAAGTTTTCTGGGATGTCGACAATTGGCTGTTTGGTAGTGTGGCCGGTGAGAATTTGGCTCTCCTATTATTTTTTTAAATCTCAATCGTTCATTTTCATTTGAAAATTAAAAATACAAACTTAATATATAATAAACATAGAGATAATTATAATGCAAGAATTGAAGAAAACAAAAAAAAATGAAAAAATTGTATTCTCAATTCTTAGATGAGAATGGACGAAGAAAATTTAAAGAAGTAAAAAAATAATAGAATAAAAAATGAGAGGGGGAGCCGCGTCTGGCAGGAGATGGGGTCATCATGTTCCAAGCATATCAGCGGAGAAGTACTTGTCGCCGAGCAGCCAATCATCAGTAGTTAATCCATCCATGGGGAATATGTGGTGGTGTTCACAGAGTTCAATAGATTCTCAATCACAGGCTCTTGGTTTCTTACACATTCTATGTGCTTGGAAGAATGAATAGAGCAGGGTAATTAGCATTCAAACCTCCTTTGAGTGCTCTCTTAGTTAATGGGTAAAGTGTAATTTGCATTCGTAAGTGTAGATACAAAAATAACTGGAGGCACGTCCCTGAGCATAAAAGCATTGAATGAGATTGTACCCAGCATTGGTCTAGTAATTTACCACCACAGTTGGGCCCTACTATTAAGTAAAATTACATTGATGTGATTCTAACCATAAATGCAAAATAGTAATAAATGAATTGAATTTATTATCTCATAGTTAATGTAGTTAGTTCATTTTTGTATAAATTATAGACAGATGTGTCATTTGAACACTTCTCAAAGTTATATTCTATTTATTATACTTATTTCTCTCATGCGCATTTAATGTTGAGTGAGAAGTATTAAATATGAAATGAAAGGCATTTAAAGTAAAATAAATCGTCATGTACTCTATATATATATATATATATATACGCACACAAAATATGAAATCATTACAATTCAATTATTTATACATTTATTTATTTATTCTATTTTCCTTTAAATGCAAGAGTTAGTTCCAAAATTCAAGTACGCTCACTATTGTTAACTGTTTACTTCTCTTTTTCCATTACAATTCTTTTAAGCCTATTTGATTTTACCATCGGAGGGTTCTTGGTTGGGGACCATCTTTGGCCATTTCCTCTAACTTTTCTTGCTCTGCAGGCTTAAGTTCTGCTTTTCCAGTTGACCTGGTGAGCAAGTTCGGTGATACTTTTTATTACCAAACATTTGAAGCCCACCGTGGGGCTCATTTCTTTGTTCCCCACATTCTCGTGTTCTTGAAACGAAACCCCCCAAATAGAAGGAGAATGCACTTACCATCACAACTCCAGGATAGACAATAAGGAGGCAACATAGAGTTAGTTTAGAGGAGACAGGATTTACAAGCAAAGGATGACACAAAACAAGATCAATTGGAGGAGAACCTTTAAAGGCTCAGCGAGGAGGAAAGAAAGCGGACAAGCCATAGTCACTCTAACTATGAGTAGTTTGACTCAAGTACTTATGGAAGCTATGATGCTCTATATTATGATCAACTAGAGATGCGAAGCGAGCAGAGAAAGGAATCACGAAGTGAAAGGAATCTAAACTCCAAGCAAGAAGTAGACATTGGTCCAATGGTTGCTTCTAGTGTTGAACCTTTGAGTACACGTTCAACCCACATTTAACACCAGAAGTCTATGCAACAACAAAAGGCTAGGGCATCCAAGTCCCAGTAGATGAAAGATGTTCCCAGGAGAAAGCATTCCAATCAAAAGAAGCACCGGGATGTAGGAGAGATCTCATCCAGCAACGATGTGGTGCTGACAAAAACAAAGAAGTTTGGAAAGTCCAGGGAGGCAGAAAAGCCACAGTACGTTGAGTGGGAAGGATCTAATCAATCTACTCAAATTATAGCGAGGATAACATTTGGGAAGGATTTCTACCTCCTCGTTTACCAATAGCATATGTGAATCCGAGCCCGCAAAGAAGTTTGTGACTCCCCATTCCACAGTGTATAATAGGAAATCAAACCCCCTAGCATATCGCAGACACTACATGTAGGCCATGACACTATACAGTTGGGATGATGAGCTTATGTGTCGAGTATTTCCATCTAACCTACGGGGTATAGCACTTCAGTGGCTCCATAAGTTGCCTTTAGGAAGTATAAGTTACTGGAAATAGCTTACAAGTTCATCACCAAGTTTTTGGCTAATGCCAAATAGCCAAAAACTACTTATGTGCTTCTTATCATGAAGAAGAAGAACAATGAGAGCCTTAGGTATTTTTTCTGAAGGTACATGAAGTTGTACAATGAGGTGGAAGGCTACTCTGAGCAACTGGCAATGACTTGCTTCGAGCTTAGGTTGTAGAAATGAGACAAACTCTAGCTTTCCTTTAAAAAAAAGCCAACAGTAAATATGTCTGATATGATGAGCAAGATTGAGAAATATGCCAAAGTAGATGAAGAGATGAAGCCTATCAACTAGAAGGAGTCTAAGTCATTTGGGTCAAAGAGAGGAAAGCAAAAAAAAGGGAGAAGCGAGTTCATTGATGATAAGAAATATATTTTTGAGGTTGTCAACACAGTTTTTAAAGAGCTGATCTTTAGAATCCTCCCCTAGATCAAGGTTAAGCCATATTTTATGTGGCTAAAGAAATTACCTGACTTTCCAAGTAAGGAGAATCATAAAGATTATTGTTCGTACCATTAAGATACGGAGCACCATATAGAAGCATGTCAATCCTTACAATATCTCCTAGAAGATTTAGTCAAAGAAAGCCATTTAAAGGAGTACATTGATGAGATAAAGACAAAGGTAGCGGATGATCAACCCTAAGCTCCACAGGGAGATTATAAAAGAAGAAGTAAAGAACAGAAGAGGATAAAGAGAATTACATGGAGGAAGCACAAGCTCCACCAAGAGCCAGGGTGAGAAGAGATGTACAGAGACCACCAATTGTCCATGTTATTCACATAAAAAATCGCCTCCAGAGTATTGTCGCTTGTCCCCATGTAGAAGAGTAGAACATTGGAAAGGTAAAGGAGTTTCTTAAGGTTATTGATTCCCTGAGTAAACACCTAAGGAGAAGAAGTGCTCAGCGAATATCATTTCATGATGATGAAAGCAAAGGAGTGCAACAACCCCGTAATAATGCACTGGTGGCCATACTAAAGATGTTTGAATTAGACGCAAAGAGAATCTTGGTTGATGCAGGTAGTTGAACTGAAGTCATATTCCTTGGACTGTTCAGGAAGCTAGGGGCTTACTAATAAAGATTTGGAGCTAACTGAATGTCCACTCATTGGCTCCAATTCCATTACAATTTGGCCACTGGGAGGGTTATTATTCCTGTTCAGGTTGGACCAATGGAGTATGAAGTAGAATTTACAATAGTGGATGCACTATTTTCCCATGTTGCCATTATAGGGCGATCCCTGGTTCATATGTTAAAAGCTGTTCCCTCAACCTACCGTCAAGTTCTTAAGTTTCTATATGGAGATGAAGTGATAGAGATTAGATAGGATTAAGATGCACTAAAAAGATACTTCACTGTTGCTCTGAAGTCTAAGCCCCTACCCGAGTAAGTTCAGCTCATAGAGAAGGCCGAGGATACCCTTAAGATTGATGATATTGGTGGAGATCCTAAGAAGAGAGCTATTAAGAGATTGGAGAAAGTTTAGATTGGTTCAACTGATGATGACAAGTTTTTCCTAACTTTGGTCCAACTTAAGAGGAAAGGAGAAATTGGAATTGATAGAGATGCTATTAAAGAACATTGGTACATTTTCCTGGAGTCCACAAGAAATGCCAAGTATTTCTCCTGATTTCATGACTCATAAGCTGAATGTTAATCCAGAAGTAAAACCTGTGATTTAGAAAGTAAGAAGATCTACTTTACAGTATACTGAAGTTGTAACTAATGAGGTCAGCAGGCTACTTGATGCTAAAGCCAACAGAGAGGTTTCATACCTTGAATGGCTGGCAAACACATAGCAATTAAGAAAAAGAATGAGAAATGGAGCCAGTGTTGATTATACAGACTTGAATACAGCATGTTCCAAGGACCCTTTCATCTACCAAAGATTGATCAATTGGTGGATTCAACAGCTAGAAGTTCAAGGATGTCGTTTTTGGATACATATAGAGGGTACCATCAGATTCCAGTACATAAGCCTGATGAGGAGTGACCACCTCGTACATGTGTAGTTAAAATGAAATCCCAAGTGTAAGGGTATGCAGTGTAGGTTTTACTTGGTGAGATTAGGATCGAATCTACAGGAAAATTAGATTCAACCCTAGGATTGCTAAGTTATTCTAATATACTATTTTTCTTTGAAAGCAATGAAAGTAAAACCAGGTTTGGGTTTTGATGAAATTTAAATTACCACTACTTAACAATGAATTTAAAGAACAATAATGAAATTATCTTACAAACAAGTATTCAAAATAGTTCTAACCAAGTATTAAAATTATAAGATGTAAAAAAATTAAATTAAAGTAAGATAATAAACACTAAAGCTTTGAATAAATGATAAACAACTTGATCCAACCTAAAAATCTTGGTGGATACTTATTCTCATACTAAATGTGATAAAAAAATGTTATCATTAAAGTACTTATTCCAGATTTCTTTTCAAAGATTTCAAAGTTTGAAGAAAGTTATAATCAAGCAAACGTCATCAATGATTTTGGTGAAATATGGTTGAGGCCACTTGTTTTCAAAAGATCAAAGAAAAGTTTTAATCACGTGAACGTCATCAGTGATTTCTGTGAATTATGGTCGAGGTTGTTTGTTTTCGAAAATTTTGAAAAATAAAAGAGTGAGGAAATCTAGAAAAACCCTAGTTTAGATATTTATACTTTCAAAGTATTAAGAAAGTTTTAATCATATGTGGGTAATAGAGATTTCAAAGAAATATGATCAGCCACATAAGTTTTCAAAGGTTTTGAAGAATATAAAATCGATCTAGGAAAGTAGAAACCATAGCATACAACTTTTACGTTGCATGCGTGGATTCATTCATATCTATCATTCAAATAAGGATCCACCCATCATTGATGGGTTGAATCAAGTATAAACTTATGCTATCATGTTGATAAGAAAAGCAAAACAGAAAATAAAAGTAAGAATGAAAAAAGCAAACTCCGTTAAGGTGAACTCAGCAAAATAGTATTGATGAATGGCTGTGTGGTTATATCTTTGATCCAAACATCATCACAAAATCATAGAAAATCTCTCAAAACAAAGGAAGAACTCTCAGAAACTAGCCCTAGAATATATGGAACGGCTCCCCAAGTCTAACACAGCATATGAATATATAGAGGGGCTAAACAAAACACTGAAATAGAAGTCTCAAGAGCACCGCGTCTGGACGCTAGGCTAGCATCCAGACGTTAGAAGGCAAAATGGTTCTTCTCTTCTATTTTAATGAGATTTCGAGTAACTAAGGCTTAGCATCTGGACGACGTCCAAATGCTAGGTCTGAGTTGCTCATTTCATCTTTTTTTTTTTCTCTTTTTCTAGCTCCTCAATTTCCTTTATGATTATTCTTGAGGTTTTCCTTGCCTTCTTTCCTTTTCTTGCAATTAAAGATAAAGTTTTTATGAGTAATGCAAAACCTTATTAAAACATATGAAATAATAAAAAAATACTACTTAAGAACAAGTAGAATTAGAGCTAATGATTACACTTCTCAAATGTAATCGCATCCCCCAACTTGGCTATTGCTAGTCCCTAGCAATATTTTTATTTATTAATGAAATATTATCTAATCCTATTTTCCCTTTTTTGTTGGAAACACGACTACACTTAGATGCATGCAAGAAACCTTTTAAACCCCTAGGTTCCTCCTAGTGGACAAGCGAAGTCTCGTGAGGGTTTATAGTTCAGCAAACCTTTTAAACCCCTAAGTTCCTCCTAGTGGACATGCGAAGGCTCGTGAGGGTTTACAGTGAATCTAACCGCAAAATTTTGAAATTAGATTCCTAAATTTTATATTAAACATTTAGAAGGATTCCTAGTTCAGTTTCAGTAGCAAACAAGTTACAATATCCAAAAATACATTAAACTTCCTTTCTTTACACAAGTATAACTTAAATCATTATCAATTGCTTTAAATCAAATGCATCAACTAGCATTACCTAAGCGAACCAAATGCCAAGCATAGCCTAAAACAGTAGTTTCAATTCCAAATCTCACTTAAGGTATTCACTCAAACAAAGAATTCACTCTAGAATAGGTTTCACTCAAAGTTCATGCAAGAATGCAAAACAAGTTAAGCATTGAACTTATTTAAGATGTGAACAAAAGAATTGTAAAATATTTGAGTGTAGCTTCATAGGAGGATGTATTCATTCTTATTCAAGATAATTTTACTCAACATACACATGAGTCTCATCAATGTTCTTACAGATGCTCTTCACCTAAAGTCAATTAGGTCTTTCACAAGATTGCAACTTGGCCATGGGGAGTTGGTTTATTGAAAGAAAGATAGGGAAAACCAAAGTGCAATGTTATGAGAATAAATGTAAGGTTCATTACTCCCTCCCAACTTTGCCTTTTCCACATTTTTTTTTCTAAAATGGGACTACTAAAATGTTGATGGATTGCAATGTCCCACTATAACTGTTCTTCTTTTGCCATTCTTTCTCACCCCCTTATCCATCTTGTTGAATTGGATTGCACCGTAATCCTCTAACATGCAAGGTTTGGCTCACCTAAACAATTAAGGTTAAGGATTATATTCATTAAGGTTCGACAAAAGAAAAATAAACATTTTTTAAATAATATTTTTTTTCTTTTTGGCTTCAAATTGGTTCCTAGGGCAATGTTACGAAAGAAATAATATAGGCTTCAAAAATTCCAAAGAGGGCCTAACATCTCTCTAGAGGTTACAAGCATCTTTTAGAAACATTGAGCTAATTGTGAGTGCTTAGCAAAATGTTTTGTGAATGTAATACCAAAGCAAACAGATGTATATGAAGCTAAAAAAAAAAAAAAAATGAGATGAAAGAAAAATATGAAGATGTAATGTAATCCCTCATTTTAAGAAGATAAGGCTCTAAAGCTCATGTAATGAAGGGTACATGAATCTCCACCTATATTTTGACATACTTGGGCAACTAATTCGTATAAGCTTTATTCTTTAACACACTTCCCTTTCAACAATATCAAATGTTAAGCTCTTAATGTGTTTTCAAAAGAAAAAGTTAAATTTCATTTTGAATTTTGCTGCTTATCTAAGATTGAAACCAAATAATTTGCCTTTCTAAAAACTAATATAAATTCAAGTCTAATTTACAATTATGTTGGTATCTTCACTATGTTCCCTAGTCAAGTCTCCAAATTCATGCTTTTACCTTAGTTTTGGGAAAAGAAAAAAATAATTCATATAAGCTTTTGCTAATTGCCATGCTACCTATTACTCACCCCCCACTTGACATGCACAATGTCCCCAGTGTGCTAAAGCTAAAGTGCATAAGTCGGTAGTGTGCATGGGAGGAAAACAAAGCAGTAAATATCTTGACAAAGAAGAAAAGTAACGCACTAATAAATACCAACATAATTATATAATAACTTACCTAAATAGAGATAAATATCCTTATGGCAGATAATGTAGGAAAGAAAAACAGTAGAGTAGATAGTACCAGATGCTCATGATAAGCTAAGGTAAGAAGCAAAGAGATGTAACAAGCAAAAGGGACTAGAAAGTCCTCCTCCCCATCATCATCAAGATCTGCTATAGGAGCATCTTCCCAAACATAATTTCATCCTCCACCGAGTCTCCCTTGTTTAAACAAGTATTACGGTGCCTATAAGTTTCATGGGATAAATCGAAGAAACAGGTATGAGGTCTAAGAGGTGGGGGTCAACATATGAAACAATGATGGCCCTATGAGTCTAAGGCCAAAGATGCCTCGTACTCATTAATATCCTCTATGGGGTCGTAGAAGAATATGTCATTAGCAACCATACCACCCCAAGTGGTATAGGATATAGTGTCCTCCCTATCAGAATCATGAATGCTGAAGTCGTCACTGTCCTCAAACTCCGTCATATTTGTGTACCTGATCTTTACAGTTAATATTCAATGATACATTACAACGTATGCATTTTCTATGAAGAAAATATACTAAAATAAAAATAAAAATGCATAAAATAAAGTTCAAATAAGTAAAGAGAACAAAAATATAGTTATTAGTTTTACAAACCCAATCAAAACAAATCCAAAAGTTTAAAGTTACAACACCCAACAATGTATCTTATAGTGGTGATAATCAAGAAAATAAAAGCAGAGGGATAGCAATTGAAGCTGTTAGCTATCACTATAGAAGAGGAGGTGAAAATAGTGCCCCTGAGCCAAAATGATATGCATAAATGCTCCTAAGGATTCGTGAATTCTCATCTTTAATGGCCTCTAGATGGGACATCTACTCTTCTAGTCTGATAATTGCTTCACCTTGGCTTATTAGTATATCTAAGAGCTGGCGATTTGTCACGTCTCTTTCCTTCTCGTCTTCCCTTGCATAGGAACTATTGCCTACTTTAGAAGATGGACCTGGATGTATTTTCATCCTAGTGGGTCCTTGGAGACAAGCCCTATTGAAAGATAAAAAGTTAATTAGTCCCTCAGGTGAAGCTCGTTACAAGTTATCGCCCATAGTTGCCCCTTGTCTCATAAAAAACTGAGTTAATATTCCCCCAAAAGGTATGCCCCCTTGTCTCCTAGGGTGCTCAACAAAATCTTGTAATTCATCCCATAAAAGTTTGGGTAGGTCAATACTAACTTTAGTTCCTATGGCATATAACATGACAGCTCTCTTTTCACTATATTCAGGAATTCTATTCAATGGAACTCCTTCTTTCAGCTTGAGATTTAGTCCCCTAATATATTCCTAAAGGAACCTTTTCTTTTATCGTAGGGCCTTCTATCCATATTAGACATGAAAACTCATTTCTGAAGCTGTAGAAGAGATTATTCTTTTTTTTTAGTAACCTGGAACCCGCACCAATCTATTGCAGCCTTCAACAAACCTCGTAGCCAATAGGTAAACCAGGGGTGCTTGAACCCACTTGCAGGACCTAAGCACTGGGTAAGACAGGGTAGTAGCCAGCGGGATTTGATCTCAAGATCTCTGGGTTTACGATTGGACCCAAGAACCGCTGGGCTACCCTGGTGGGTTGTCCCCTAATATATTCCTTAAGGAATCTGAGAATCAGATATTCTAATTCCCTCTATTTCACTTTATTCTTCTAAATCTCTATTAGAGTCAAAAGGAATTAATACCCTATAAGATTGTCTTAAAGATCTAGAATCTAAAGAAGGTTTCAAAGGTGTAAAGCTAATTCAATTAGAAGGAGAAAAGCTTATTTCAATTTCTCCAATAGTATGCTAGATAATTGCTCTGCATTACTATTGATAGTAGGTCAGGTTGGAACTACGTTTGGCAAAGTCCAATTATGAGGAAAGTTTATTTCTTCCTATCTTAGCATCTTATTGGTTGCTATGTTTGAGGACATTAAATTAGTTTCAATTAAAACTGTTTGTCCTATTGGATCTATCCATCTTAGATTCGGACATAAAGATAGTAACACTTTAAAGTGTATCTTATAGATTATTGCTATAGTTTCCGAACTTTCTAGGAAGTCATATCCATGAGATTGGACTCTTAGACTAAGGGCTTCCTGGATATTTCTATCCGTTAAGCTTAAACTTAGGTTAGGATAAGTATTGAAGTATACTAGACCGTGACATAAATTGGTCTGAATAATTCCCATTAGGGATTTTTTCCAATCAAGGCATCTAGCATCTTTTAAGCTGGTTAAAATTGATGAATTTAAACCAAGTAAAGTTAAAGGTTTGAATGCAACAAAAACCAAACCTATATGAATATAATTATACCTTTCGAAATATGTTTCGAGGTCATCTTTAGACAATAAATTGATTCTCTTTTCAGAGGTATCCATTGTTGCCGTCTGTTCTATATTCTTGACAGAAATTCTTGAACTACGAATGTTTTCAAGGAAACCTAGTTGATAGATTTATTTAGGAGCTATATTAGGTATAGTCCATTTATTTAATTCTTGGATATGCTCAAAATATTCTACCAGATTGGTATTTTTAACTGTAGAATTATTTCTCCTTGAGGAGGTAGAAGAGCTAGAAGCTCTAGAAATATTCCTTCTTAACATGAAGTTAAGGTCCTACTGAAGTATTAAGTGATAATCTATTAAGTTCTTCCCAGTATGCATAATATTTTATTTTTTTTGATTAATATTTTCTAAATTCACCTCAGGTCATCTACTCGTCTATCAACAATTTATGCTCTGGACTAACCAACTTACTGTCTTACATCTCTGGCTACGCGACTTTGGTGACGAACCATAAATGACTTCGAGCAAAATAAAGAAAACTAACAAGATTAATAAAATAAAAGGCATATTACAATAACTTAATACACTATCAACTCTTACTTCAGTAGAAATGGATTTAGAACCTTATTGGCTTTGATACCATAGTTGTAAAGGACACAAAATAAAAGCAAACAAACTAGATGTTTTTAAACAAACTGGATGTTTTTAAACAAGCCGGATGCATTATTAGGCAAACTAGAAATTTTTACAGACTGAGGTGGATCAAAGTAAGGCAAATTGAAATGAAAACTCTAGTGTCTGAACAAGGGTTAGACCTTCCCATTTTATACACTAACAAAATATTATTCGAACTTGAAACAATTTAGAGTCTTATTCTAAAATAAACATATGATACAAAATAGTCCATATCTTTGCAGGAGGCGTGTGCTGAAATACTGCAGTCGGTCGGCCTGCTTGGATGATAGTCCTATGGACTTTAATAAAGATAGCAAAAGTTTATTCTTTCTAAACAGTTAGCTTATCTCCATAGCATCTTAGGGTCCTCAAGACAGGAAAAGAAATCGTAGCACATGGTCGGCTACCTTTGAGTGAGGTTTCCTATGATTCCTTCACATGGCCTTTTCAGATTACCTTATCTTTGCCTTTTTCTTTTAGAAGATCAATTGCAACCTCAATCAAGTCATGAGCTGTAGCCAAATTATCATCAGGGTTTTATAACTCCCGAGCTAAGATATTTTCTTTTGAATGAGAAGAACGTATATCCATAGACATATTTTTTGAGTTTGTGAATTCATCAAAAGTATTCTTGAATTTATCCTTCATATATTCAAGAAATTTAACCATTATCTATAATTCATTTGTGATAGGCTACTGTCTTTCCATGCTCTTTCCAAGTTGAATTAAATGGTCTCCAACCTTAGGTTCAGGAGCTTGATCTGTCATTTTGCTCTTCTTATAGACAGTAATAACTTTATTGACCTTATTGATCAATTTGGACATATCAACTTGTTCCCACTATCTAAAATGGAATGTTCTAGTTAACATTAGAATACCTAGATCATCTTTTTTTTTTTTTTTTTCTTTTTGGTAAGTTACCCAGATCATCTTGATCTATAGTTAAGCCCTATTTCCAAATCCTAGGGGTTGTGCCCTTCTAGGATTGCTTGAGTCGCCTATATTTAGCTCGAAAGCGTCCACTATTGGCCCAAGGTTTTTGGCTTGGGCCTCCATTCCAACTATGGACTGGAAAGCGAATACAGTCCTCCTAACCAGGTCCCTTGAATTGGTGTGTTTTGAACCCGCCATAGATGTTAACTTTGGGTTGCTAATAGTTCGCCCATTATCTAACTGTCCCAACCTCTCGATATATGAATTGAAAATTAAAATGCCAAAGACGGCTGTAATTAGTCTAGGATGAATCCTACAGTGTTTATGTTAAAACCAGAGCCCACGATGTACAAAAAAAGTGTATAAATGGAAGAGAAAAAGAAGAAGATAATGAAAAAAATTGCAAGCAAATTCGAACTCACCGAAAAAAAAGAGGAAGATTGCTTGATGAGAGATTGAGCTTAGAGAGGATCAGAATGCTGAATCATTAATTGAAAGTAAAGACAAACGATTCAAAACAGGGGTATAAACGTATAAAATCTTACTTCAACTTCAATGGTTGAGATTAAAACGTATAGACAACTACAATTAGTCTCTATGTTTTTGAAATTTTTGACTTGTATTTAGCTGACATGTGGCAGAAAAAATAAAAATGTGTCTTATTAATGATACGCCAACATTATGCCGCCTACAACGCATTAAATGCACACATGAAACAAGAAAACCAAAAGCTATGAAATTCTCCTAATCTCGCTCGGGAGACCAAGAGAATTAGGGGCATCTGATATAGGAAGGTCCCATACTCGGCTGGGGGCATCGGACAAGTTTCCTGCTCGATCTGTGTCCAACCGGGTCCATCCAAGTAAAGGTTCTCCCAATCTATTCGACTACCTGGTTGAGTAACCCTGAGCAAGGATTCTACCATCAATCTGGATTACTTGAATGGAGGCCCGAGTGAGGGTATTCTCGATCAGTCACTCCAAAGTAGCTTATGTCACGAGTCATGCGAACAACCTTCTTTTAACAATTCCTATAGATACGCCTGTTAAGGCACTACCACGAACCGTATCAAATAGAATACGTTGTTGGCTAACAGATCGAGGAACAAACCTTAAGATTTACAATACAAGTGGCATCATCCTATTAGAAGGAGGGAGAGTACGTTGCATGCAGTTACATGTAATTACATGTAAACCATTCCACGTGAAGGCCTTACATATTTAAACCAATACTTCACAGTAACACAGTTACAACATTCTTACCTTACTAAAACTCTACCAAAATACTTTCAAAACTCTTTTACTAATTTAAGTAACGGAGACTTTTTTACAAGTACCACAACAATGTTCTAGACAGTTTCCTGAACTTGAATCGAATTACCTGAAGATTACGAAATTGCCGATTCATCACTGATTACAAATTTGAGTCCGCCACTAGATAATCATCACATTCAATGGCCATGGGACATATTAGGTAGATTTCAATTGATTTCTTTATTTTATTACATATATACACACTATTGTAATATCATCAGTCAATTATTGTGGGTATAAATTAGGTCGGGTCTAATTTTTTTTTTTAATTTTTTCTCATATAATTAGAATATCAGTCAATTGCTGTGGATATAGACTACGTCGGGTTTTGTGGTTTTTTTTTTTTAATTTTATTTTTTTAATACCATTAGGATATTAATAAGAGAAGAAAAGAGATTGTCAAACAAAATCTTTACATAATACTTTTTTTTTTAATTTTATTATATATACGCTATTGTAATATCATCAGTCAATTGCTGTGGGTATAAATTAGGTCGGGTTTAATTGTTTTTTTTTTAATTTTCTTTTTTCATTCCATTAGAATATCAGTCAATTGCGGTGGATATAGATTCGGCCGGGTTTTGTAGTTTTTTTATTTTATTTTTTAATACCATTATAATATTAAGAAGAGAAGAAAAGAGATTGTCAAACAAAATCTTTACAAATACTTTTTTTTTTTAATTTTATTATATATACACACATCCATATACACATTATTGTAATATCATCAGTCAATTGCTGTCGGTATAAATTAGGTCGGGTTTAATTTTTTTTATTTTATTTTTCATTCCATTAGAATATCAGTCAGTTGCTGTGGATATAGATTAGGCCGGGTTTTGTGGTTTTTTTATTTTATTTTTTAATACCATTAAAATATTAATAAGAGAAGAAAAGAGATTGCCAAACAAAATCTTTACGTAATACTATCATTAGTATGTTAGGCTTGGCATCAATTAATAAGTCAAAGGGTCAAAGCCTTAATTAAAGCCTTAGGCTTAGTTTGGAAAGAAAGAAAAAAAGTATTTTTTTAACAAATTACTAAAATGTTAATTTTTTTTGAAAAAATCAAAATATTAATTTCTTTTATTAATTTGAAATTTTTACTTTTTATGATTTAAAAAAAGTTTAATATGTAAGATATTAAATTTGATAAGTTGAAAAAAAAATTAAAAAACTGAATTACATCTTACTTTTCCAAACGAAGCCTTAACTTTCAAGTCAATGACACGTGGCATTTGCATCTTTCGTCATCTATAAATAAGGCCATAGTATTAACGATTATGAAGTGCCCACGTTGATGATCAATGGCTATAGTCTCTACAACAATGAAGAAATTAACAATGCTCTCCCTCTCGTTCTTCTTCCTCTTTGCATCATTGGCAGCAGCCGATTCAGCACCCAACACGGTTCTTGACACAGACGGCAAGAAACTCCGGACGGGCACCGACTATTACATCTTGCCGGTGGTCCGCGGCGGAGGCGGCGGGCTCACACTATCCACCACCACCCCCAACGGCACCTTCGCTTGTCCACCCAGGGTTGTCCAAGCACAACGCGAGATCGACAATGGTCTCCCCCTCACTTTCACCCCGGTGAAACCAAAGAAAGGCGTTGTTCGAGAGTCCACCGATCTCAACATCAAGTTCTCGGCCTTCACCGTCTGTGCTGTGTCCACCGTGTGGAGCCTCGACAAATACGATGAATCCACCGGACAGTACTTCGTCACCATCGGCGGTGCCATAGGAAACCCAGGTCGCGAAACCATTAGTAACTGGTTTAAGATTGAGGAGCTTGGTGATGATTACAAGCTTGTTTTCTGCCCCACCGTCTGTCATTTCTGCAAGGTAATGTGCAGAGATGTGGGCATTTACGTTGATCAGAAGGGAACCAGGCGGTTGGCTCTCAGCGATAAGCCATTCAAAGTCATGTTCAAGAAGGCCTAACTAATAATTGGCTTTGGGTTGGTTTTTCTAATCACGTTTCATAGTAACTGAGCTCTATTATCGATCCGTATAATAATAAGGAAGCTTTTAAATTTCTTACTGATTAGTTATTTTCATGTAATGTTTCAATAATGGGTGCGTTTCTGACACGTGAAGTATATGGGGTTTGGAACAGTATAAATTAAACGCAATAAATTAAACACAATAAATTAAAAAAATTAATTTTTTTGGATTGGGAAGAGAAAAAATTTAATTTTTTAATAGTTAAATTTTTAGTTTATTTTTTTAATTAAACATTTTTATCTTTTATAATTTAAAAACATGTACAGTTTAACATGTAAAAAAAATAAATTTGATCATTTTAGCAAAAGTCAAAAAGCTGCCTCTGGGTATTCTTCTCGAACACCACTATAGCATGAATTATCATGTAATTTTAGTTTAACATATCATATGTAATAGAATTTAAAAATAAAAACTAATAAATATATAACTAATTTTTTATTTTTAATATTTTACACATTTTATTATAATTTATTATAGTATTTATTATCAATTTGTCTCAAAAAAATATTTTTACACCACCAATTGCATGAATTATATGCTAGGATTCATTTGACCATTGGCTTTTAAGGAAGTCGATTTTTTTTTTTTTTTATATATTTATCAATGGAGATTGGGTTTGGATTGATCCAGTTTTGACAAAGATGTTGCGGATAAGATAAGTTGTATTGGCCATTGACTTTGTAGAAAAATAATTTTTTTAATTTATTCATAGGGAACGAAGTGGATGGGATCCTACTTCTTATTATAAAATTTATTTATTTTACGATTGCAAGACTCGTCCCAAGATCCAAGGTTATGGAGACTCGGGCTCTGGCTCTCATAAAAGCGTGAGAACTTGTGAGCAGAACAAGGCGATGCAGGGGATGTAAATTAAGAGCATGCATGAATTGATTTGGTTCGAGTAGATATTTAATTTAGAATTGAATTGATTTTTTTTCTTTAAAATTTTAGACCCGAAACTAAATCGATTTTAAATTAAAATCGAATTAAATTAACCTGCATATATTGAATTAGATCGGTTCGATTTTCAGTTTAAAATAATTCAAGGTGAATTGGATCTATTTTCGGTTTATGTCATTTGGATTGGGTTGAGTCTATTTTTTGGGCCGGATCCACCCGTGTGAGTTGTAAACGTAGTACTCTGTTCTGTTTATTTAACAGTTAATAAAATGCATCTCATAATATATGACTATTACTTCCTACAAGTAAATTCCTGTTGGTGGTCACTGGACTTGAATGATCATAATTATGTGCTACTATAGATAGATTTTATTTTTTCCCACTCTATCTGTGCATTTCCCAAACTAAAAGAAATGTAGAATGTTTATAACTCCAAAACATAGAACTAAGATTAGATCCCACCACAGCTAACTCGGTCTGCAAATACAAATGTATTTTTGGAGAGAGGGGGATAATGTTAAATAGAGTTATTTGATTTTATAATATTATATAAATATTATACGCATAATATTATATTTTTTGGGTAGATTGAAGTTAGGTTATTTTCGATTCAGGTTTAGGTTCGATATGGGTTGAGTACCTACTAATACTAACTCGAGAACCGAACCAAAAATAACATTTTGTTAATTTTTTAGCTTAAAACTGAATTAAAAATAGTATAGACCTAAACCAATTCGAGGCAAACTGATCAAATTTATTCAGTTTTTGGGTTATTTGATTTTTTTGTGCACCCCTAGTGCAAATGGTTGTGTTTATTTGCTTTGGTTTAAAAATCTACATATTAATCCTAACCAAATTATTCAATTAAAAAATCGAATTAAACAAGATAATTAATTAGTTTGATTGATTATTTTATGGGACAAAATATATATATACCATATAAATATATTTTATCACTAAGTTTAGTTTGTTTGATTGTAATATATTTTCCAATAATGTATACACAAATATGTACAAATATTTCTATTTATCTTAAAATGAAAGTAAAATGTAATGATGACCGATCCTAAAATGTGTTTAAGTTCTAACTTTCAAGTGCAAGAGGGTGGTCGTAGTCTTACTTGATGAGAACTGAGGTCATCTCCACAGGGAGGGTTTTGTTAAAAGTTCTAGACTTGTTCTCTTAGTTAGTAGGTGATTCTAAGTTAATCTAAACTAATTTTAGTTTTACAAGATGTTTGAATATGATTGGGTTGAGAATGATGGAGTGAAGGAATTGCTATATTAAATTAAAATGCAAATATTGAAAGTAAGATAACTAAATAATCTTGGCTTCGAATCAAATCCGGTAGTGGGTAGTGATGGTTTACTCAAACGCATTGATAACTCAACCTAGCAATCGCATATGCGTTGCTAGGTCGGAAGATATTTCATTAAAACCTAATTTATAGAACTCAAAGTAAGCGGAGGCTTTTGAAATTAGTTTCGGACTCATCGGGACATTGAATCGAACACCTAGTATGTATGAGTGTTAACTCATAACCAGGTTTTGATTGTAACACGGATGAACCAATATTTTAAGAAAACCTCAGGTTATGGTTTTATGAAAATAGGTTACAAATCAACGGGTCATTAAACCAACCACTTAGTGTGCACGAGTGGCCAATTGTAACCAAGCTTTGATTATAACACGGGTGATTGATTTCGTAAGAAAAACTAAGTTGTGTTTTGGAAAATAAGAGTCTAACTCACCGGGGCATTGAACCAAACATTTGGTATGTACAAGTGCAACCAAGCTACAGTTGTAACACGGGTGAGTAGGTTTCGAAAGAACCCTAGCTTACTATGAGATTCTATTTAGAGATTAAAAGATATTTCAATTAAAAATATTCTTTCACGTTCGAATTCACCGAACTACCACACTACCTTCAATGATTTGAAGCCAGGAATAAACCCTAGCCTAACATACTTGAATTTTGAAAAGAAAAACAAACTTGTAAATCATCCATTAACGTAAAACGAAAAGCAAAAACAAAAGAAGATATTGAAGACTAAAGGAACGAAAAGAAATATGAAATAAATCTGAACTTTAAACTTGGAATTGAAATAGTTAAATGCGAAGCAACTTACATGTATTCAAGAAGAACTACTATTGATTCAAGGCTTCCAATCCAAACCCTAATCTGATGAATGTTTTAGAATGATAATCCAAAAGAGTACTTGAAAGCTTCAATCCAAAAGCAAAACCCTAATCTAGTTTAGGCTATGTAAAACTGAAAAGAAAAGAAAAGAGAGTATGTAAAAAGCTCTCCTGAACTTAATCTGAAAATCCTCTTTAAATATGGCTACAATAAAGGGTATAAGGGGTACATCACTTTACATAAAGAAAATAAAAGGTCAAACCACTCTCGGTGGGTGCCCGTGGGCATTGAGGGGCGCCCGTGATAATGAGGGGCGCTCGTGGATAGCCTCCACCAGCTACTCGACTAAATTTCTCTGAGACTTGAGACTTTCCTCCAAAAACACATCTCGGCGAGCGCCCATCTGATTAAGGGTGGGGCGCTCGTGATAATGAGGGGCGCCCATGCTACTCCACCTTCATCCACAGCTTTGATTCTTACTCTTTAAACTCTTCTTTTCATCATTTCCTCCTCAAATAAAGCATCAAAAACCTACAAACACCCACAAGAATGTAAATTAGCTCACTTCATTATAATTTATGAAGTTTATGTGCATAAAACACTTAAAACTAATTGCAAAATCATGTTAAAATAGCATTTTATGTGCTCAATCAGACCCCCCAACCTAAACATTGCTAGTCCCTAGCAATGCATGCAACGAAATCATGGGGTACACAAACAATTGCTAAAACATCCATGACATGCAAATGTTTATTCAAATCAAAACAAATTAACTCAAATCTAAGCTACCATGATGTCCATTTTCGTAAGAACACACGGCCACACTTAGCGTGTGTGGCAAGCCCTTTAAACCCCTAGGTTCCCCCTAGTGGACAAGTAAGGTCTCATGAGGGCTTGCAGTGATGCTACCCACAAACATCTATGGTATGGTCTCAAGGTGTCAAAGAGTGATTAAGGTCAACAATGACTCGAGTTTAAGGCCACAAAATTCAAATATTATGTGTAATTCCCAAGTGCTAGCATGAATGCATATGCTATCAAAATTGGAAGAACATATGTGCAAAACAGTGTCATTCATTCAACAAGGTCTTGAGAGTATAATCGGAACTAAGTTTCAACTTCAAAAGCTCACAAGGTAGATCACTCATAGAAAGAAACTCACTCATCAAGGGTTCACACTCACATAATAGTATATGATGCTGTCCTAGTTGCACATAACCCCACAAACAAGAGAGTGAACTAAATTGAAGTTTCGAGTGGATAGCTCATATCAAAAAGTTCCAATGCCATGCAATGTATCACACCACACAACCTACACAAGACCACTACATGCACACACAAGAGTTGCTCGCTTAGAATCCACTAGGTCTTTGATCTGGTTGTAACTTGGCCATGGGTAAAGGTTAAACAATGAAAATTATGGAAATCAAAGCACATGTCCTGGGGTGAAGATACTTAGTTATACACAAGTCCTAGACTACCCATTACCTTTCAAAACGTAACAAAGATCCCAACACGAAGCTTATTCACACTAAATACTACCCTTAGGACATTCTTAGCAACTACATTACAAAGCATAAGTCCCACAATTGAATAAACAAAAGGAATGAGAAAATTTTTTTTCTTCTTTTTTTTTTTTCTTTTTTTTGGTTTTTATTTATTTATTTATTTATTTTTTGGGTTTTTGTTTTTTTTTTTTTGAAAATCAATAATGAACTATATAACGTAAGAATTCTCTTCCTAACATTCTTCCTCATTTTGCTCTTAAAAGCTTACATTCCCAACCCGAATTCACAACTTAGACTTTGAGACACTTTCACAACCCAAGACAGGTGAGGGTGAGGCTTAAAATGTGTGAATGGGTGTACGGGATATCATATATGAAGGGAACCAAGAAGAGAAAACTTTATATCACACACTTTATTTTGAGGCTTCAAGTTGGTTCTTAGGGCAATTTCATATCAAGAAAGGACAAGAAGGCTCAAAATAACAAAGAGGGCCTAGCATCATTTTCAAAACTTGCAATAACTCATAATGTGCCAAGTGAATACTCATGCAAGTGTGTGTGATACAATTGGTGCATTGAAAACCAAAGTGAAGAATAAAAGAGCTGTGATTATATGCAACCCCTCAACAAGAATGATAATAGGCTCAAAAGCTCACCATAGGGGTATAAATCTCCACCTAGTCCAAGAATGCTCAACCAACCAATGTCAAACAAAGTCTACTCCTAAGCACATAAGCTCTTCTCCATGATAGTCACAAAAATGCACAAGGTCATAACACACTCAACTTGAATTAAGTTTCCTATCAATGCTTGAAAAAGACTCATTCATCACTCTCTCACTCAAATCCACAATCAACCAAACCAAAAAGGGTTAACATGCAGGTACAAATGTGCTAAGTCATGTATGAAAGCTCAAAGATGCTCAAAATTTGAAAAATTTGAAAATTTTAGCACAAAGGGTCATCATGCGAACTCTACCCCCCAACCTAAACTAAACATTGTCCTCAATGTGAGAACTATGATGCATATGTGGGTCTGTAGTGTGCAAAGTGAGCATGATGATAATGAGCATAAAGATCAATCAATATGTAACACATAAGCTAAGCATGCACCCAAAAGGAGAACCCCATAGTAATAAAGAACACCCCCCAACCTAGTTTTTACAGCACTTCCAATAACAACCAACAACATATATCCAAGTGTTATGCTCAAAATGTAGAAACAGAAGGTAAAAAGGGGTGAATATTACCTCAAGAGCTTCCTTATTTGAATAAAAGAAAAAGCTATACAATAGAAAAGGTTAAAAAGAAAATAAAAGAAAAATAAAGGGAAAATAAGATAAAAGAAAGAGTTAGTACAAAAGAAGAAATAAGAGAAAAAAATCAAACCAACAAGAAATAAGAAAATAAGAAAAAAAAACTGTAATCTACTATGTACAAAAGAAACAAAGAAGAAGGGTTATCCAACACTCTCTCTATCCCATGCGTCCACAAATGGTTTAAGAAATAAAATGTTCTCTTTGGGCCCACGAAGCACTGAAGGTGGACGCTCCTTGGATGTAAAACACATCAAGGGATGTAAGGCCAAGTGAGATTCATGAAACCTCAAATGTGGCCATAATGCATGTAAGGAAATAGATATGGTGGGTTCTATCAATCTCTCGGTGCCCAGAAAATCAACGTACTCACCCCTAATGTCTACTACCTCCCCCCAATGATGATCGGTCACAATGTAATCACTCACAATTCCCAGAGTAGGACTCTTAGATGGGGCTAAGTCAAGAGGTGAGAGGTGCGCACCACTCTCAACCTTGGGTGTATAAGTGAGTGAAAAAGGATCTACCGACTCAATGATATGCTCCTTGGGCAATGTAACTTGCAATTGCTCAAAGGGAGTCAAAAGACTCTCAATAGGGCCCGTTGTGGTCTGGGTGGGTAGAGCATCAAACTCATTAGTAGGAAAGGACTACATGTCTCCTTGACTCTCAAACGGTGGTAAAGAAATCTCCTGAATGGGAGAGCCCACAGGAAAATGAGAAAGACTCTCATCCCAAACATCATCCCTAGTGTGGTTAGGGTAATTTTCCCACTCGGTGCCTACGGTCTCAAATTGTGCATCATAAGGTTCACTAGGCCAATAATCTCAGGGCTCCTCAGACTGGCCCTCAGTGAGTGGAACAAGGTTAGGACATGCAAAATCTGAGTAATCAGGCTCCATGCATACGCTACTTCCAAGTGATGGATCATGAAGGTCTAATGAAGTAGGAACAAGTGGGAAAAAGTTAGTTTGGCTTTCAAGTACATATGGTTCAAATCTAGGTTCAAGTCTTTCCTGTGGCTTGGTGTGTTCATAGAAAAATTCAAGGAATGACCATGCCTCACCCAGTGTGAGGCCAAGAAATTCCTTCCCCATGACTATATCAAATGCCTGGTGCAACTCATGAGACAGAGCATTGTATAATATGGCTATAATGTCCCCTAACTCTAATCTATGGCTTGGGAAAGTGTCCAAAAGTATGTTAAATCTCTCCCAGCATTTATAAAATACTTCACCCTTCTTTTGATAAAAATTTATAATTTGAAAGCCATGGGTAAATGTTTGATGAATAGGGAGGAAATGTTCAATAAAAGCTTGACAACATTGATCCCAAGTGGTCCATTTACCAAAATCATAGCACTAGTCACCAACCACACTTTGTAAAGACAAAGGAAAAAACATCAACCTAAGTCTCTTACTCATTCTAACATCATCACATAAGCCACACACTACCTCAAACCTATCAAGATGAAGACATGGGTCTTCCTCCTCGTGCCCAAAAAATTGGGGTAATTGGTGATAGGTCTCCAATGTATAGTCATATCCAAATTGGTTACTTAGAGACTCAATGTAGGCTTGGGCATCAAAAGGACCATGATTGAAATCACCAAAATCCATGTCTATGATAAGAAAACAAAAATGAAAACAAAATGAAAGAAAAGAAAAACTACACTAAAATGCAACCTAAGTTAGCTAACATGCAAGCTAGGTTATATGATATGTAAATGAATATATAACATTGCAAAAGAAAGAAAACTACTAATGAAGAGATCGAGAAAAAGAAATAATTCACCCAATTTCTCACGTGAACACCCTTTTAACTCCCAAGTCTAGTGCTTAGTTGCCCTCCCTGGTAACGGCGCCAAAAACTTGACCGACCCTAAAATGTTTTTGGGTTCTACCTCTCAAGTGCAATAGGGTGGTTGTAGTCTTACTCGGTGAGAACCGAGGTCATCTCCACAGGGAGGGCTTTGTTAAAAGTTCTAAACTTGTTCTCTTAGTTAGTAGGTGATCCTAAGTTAATCTAAACTAATTTTAGATTTACAAGGTGTTTGAATATGATTGGGTTAAGAATGATGGAGTGAGAGAATTGCTATATCAAATTAAAATGCAAATATTGAAAGTAAGATAACTAAATAATCTTGGCTTCAAACCAAATCCGGTAGTAGGTAGTGATGGTTTACTCAAACGCATTGATAACTTAACCTAGCAATCGCACATGCGTTGCTAGGTCGGAAGATATTTCATTAAAACCTAATTTATGGAACTCAAAGTAAGCGGAGGCTTTTGAAATTAGTTTCGGACTCATCGGGACATTGAATCGAACACCTAGTATGCACGAGCGTTAACTCGTAACCAGGTTTCGATTGTAACACGGATGAACCGATTTCTTAAGAAAACCTCAAGTTATGGTTTTATGAAAATAGGTTACAAATCACCGGGTCATTGAACCAACCACTTGGTGTGCACGAGTGGCCAATCGTAACCAAGCTTTGGTTATAACACGGGTAATTGATTTCATAAGAAAAATTAATTTTTGTTTTGGAAAATAAGAGTCTAACTCACCAGGACATTGAACCAAACACTTGGTGTGAACAAGCGCAACCAAGCTACGGTTGTAACACGTGTGAGTAGGTTTCGAAAGAACCCTAGCTTACTATGAGATTCCATTTAGAGATTAAAAGATATTTCAATTAAAAATATTCTTTCACGTTCGAATTCACCGAACTACTACACTACCTTCAATGATTTGAAGCCAAGAATATACCCTAGCCTAACATACGTGAACTTTGAAGAGAAAAACAAACTTGTAAATCATCCATTATGGTAAAACGAAAAGCGAAAACAAAAAGAAGATATTGAAGACTAAAGGAACGAAAAGAAATATGAAATAAATCTGAACTTTAAACTTGGAATTGAAATAGTTAAATGTGAAGCAACTTACTTGTATTCAAGAAGAACTACTATCGATTCAAGGCTTCCAATCCAAACCCTAATCTGATGAATGTTTGAGAATGATAATCCAAAAGAGTACTTGAAAGCTTCAATCCAAAAGAAAAACCCTAATCTAGTTTAGGCTACGTAAAACTGAAAAGAAAAGAAAAGAATGTAAAAAGCTCTCCCGAACCTAATCTGAAAATCCTCTTTATATATGGCTACAATAAAGGGCATAAGGGGTACATCACTTTACATAAAGAAAATCAAAGGTCAAAGGTGACAGGCGCCCATGGTTGATGTGGGGTACCCGTGGCCTAGCTGCCCAAAGTGTTTGATGTAGTCTTCAATGAAACAGCTCCGCAAACCACTCTCAGCGGGTGCCCGTCTGATTAAGGGTGGGGCGCCCGTAGGCATTAAGGGGCGCTCGTGATAATGAGGGGCGCCCGTGGATAGCATCCACCAGTTGCTCGACTAAATTTCTCTGAGACTTGAGACTTTCCTCCAAAAACACCTCTCGGTGGGCGCCCATCTGATTAAGGGTGGGGTGCCCGTGTCTTGTGTGGGGCGCTCGTGATAATGAGGGGCACCCATGCAACTCCACCTTCATCCACAACTTTGATTCGTTACTCTTTAAACTCTTCTTTTCACCCTTTCCTCCTCAAATAAAGCATCAAAGACCTACAAACACGCACAAGAATGTAAATTAGCTCACTTCATTATAACTTATAAAGTTTATGTGCATAAAACACTTAAAACTAATTGCAAAATCATGTTGAAATAACATTATATGTGCTCCATAAAATGACCCAAGAATTTTAAATCTTATTTTGATCTTTTTAATTAATCTCGTAATAAAGAATTTAGTCAATTTAAATTTTGTTGAGATATTAATTAAATATTTATTTTATTGTGGATACAAGGTGGGTACGAGAATTTTATTTGAATATTTAAATAATTTACTTTATTATAAAATATGGTTTAATTTTAATAAAATTATTAAATTTTTCTTAATTAACGGTGTGCTACACTAGTATATATACATACATGAATTAGAATCCCAATCCAAATTGAATTTTTAACTAGATAATTATTAATATATTTATATAGTATTTTAGGAAGTAGATTTTATTTTAATTTGAATCCAATTTGGATCCTTATAAAGGGTAGCCTGATGTATCAGTACTTTCGGTAGCCAAGTTAAAAAAAAAAAATCTCGAATCCAAATTGGATTCTCATTAGAACCGTATATAGATATATATATATATATAAAACTTCTAGTAACTCCACTACTCAGCAGAGAGTTTAAAAAAAAAAAAAAGAAAAGGATTTTCGAACCCAATTTGGACTCTTATAGGCAGCCGTACAGGTATATATGTATATACTTTAGGGGAACATCGAGTAGAGGATTCGGCAGAAAAAAAAAATGTTGGTGTTGGTAGAGCATTCGGCCAGGAGAAAATTTTTTCGGTGCTCGTGATTTGGTAGCACATAACCAAGTTAATCCAGAGACTTTTTCTTTCAATCAAAAGTATTGTTCCTCGTTTTTCTTTTGCAAATTTAATTGAGGTAGGGTTAATTTAAATAAAAATTAAATTTATTATGCGTGGTTTTATTTTGTGAATTTTTGTGATTATTTAGTTTATTATTACGTGATAAATTATGTAATTGTGACTGTCTTGTGAATTATAAAAATATGAGTAAATTGATTTTTATTTTGAGGAATCAAAATTTAGTTGGTACAAAAATTTTAAATTTTAAAAATTTGTGTTTATTATGGAACCTTGAATATGGAAAAGAAATATTTTTAAAGTATATATTGGATTTGAATAAATAAATAATTAATTATTCATTGATTTTACGATTTTTGTTTTGGGTTGAGAGAGGTACCGGGATAAGTAGTTAATGTTGAAAGCTCCGCTGGTGAAAGATTAGGAACTTGTGCGGGGTTGGGTTATAGTGTCCAGTAAGCTAGTAACTTACGAAACATTGATGAGTTAATATTTTTGGTATCCTATGACTGAGGCATAGGTTGATCGAGTAATAGTACCTAACCCAATATGGTGCCTAACCCAATATGGCTGAGGCATCTCTAATATGGTTTGTTAAAATAACTTATTTCATGTTATGTTCAAAATATTTAAATTTAAATTTAAATTTAAATATTTTTGATATGTGATCTATGTTGACATGACATGTTAGAGATTTATGCTAAGACACCCATGCATAATTTATTTAATTTTTATTTTTCTCCGAGCAACAGTTGATTATTTTAATATACATTAGCATATTGTGCTCATACCCCTATAGCCTTAGATGCAGGTGCAAGTGTTGCACAAGACGATGGTCGTGATGAGATCGCTTAGGCAAAGTAGACATTTTGAATAGTTTGTTAATTTTACTTTAGGAAAAGAACTGCACATTCTTTTTACAGTTTATTTTCTTTAGTAATTTTAATTATTGTATATGTCTCGATTTAGGAGACTAGAGATGGATTTATTTATTTAATTTTTTTTTTGTTAAGTTTGGATATTATTAGTTCATTATTATTAAATATAATTGACTCTGGTTACTTTGGAGTGATGGTTTTGGTGATCTATGGTTGTTTGTTTACACTCCTAGGTTTATGACAAATTCGGGCGCGACAAATTAGTATCAAAGTCTAGGTTAGAATACCTAAGGACAGTAGGGACTAAGATTTCTATGTGATAGGATGCTTACATGTCTTATAAGATTTTAGGAGACTTATTGGTAATCAAAATTATGAATTGATAATTATCAGTTTTTTATTCTCTTTCTGATTTCCATTCTTAGGGGATGCCTCCACGTGTTGCTAATGCTAGTAGTAGGGGCAATGGTCGAGGCTGTGGCCAAGGTCGTGATTGCTGTTGTGGCCGAGGTCGAGGGCAAGGATGAGAAGTCCCGATAATTGGGGATATACACATACAACCTGACGTGGCTCCGGATTAGAAGTCACTTGCAGGAATTGGAGCAGAGCTACCACATGGAGTGGTCGATGCATTACGGGGAGTAGAGGTCCCACCTAGTATTGGAGTTCTACCGAAGGTTGGAGACATGCCTCAGGCAGAAGGTGAGCAGGCGAGAGTGGCTAATACACCACAAGTTGTTAATGATCAAGCCAGAGTGGCCAATGTTTTTTAAGGATGTTCAGTCAACTCGGAAGAATTTCTAAGGAATATGGCCACGACAATGATGAAAATAGTAGGAAAAGTACAGAAAGACAAATCCATTTCAGCATTAACTACGTTTAAGAGGATGAATTCACCAACATTTGATGGAGAGGCAGATTCAGATATGGTTGAGAGTTTCCTATCACAGTGTAGGAGGATATTTAATACAATAGGGATTATTCAGGATAAGGTGAAGGTGTCTTACACTGTATTTCAATTGACTGGAAAGGCAGGTGATTGGTGGACATTTATAGAAGATTCTCAAGATGTGCGTGAAATAACTTGGGAGAAATTCAAGGAGATGTTTAGGGAACAGTTCTTTCTGCTGCCAATGAGAGATGCAAAAAAGATGAGTTCATGAATTTAATCCAAGATACAATGACAGTTTAGAGTATGAGCATAAGGTCTTTGCTCTTTCTAAGTATGCACCAGAGATGGTTTCGACAGAGTATAATAAATGCCTAAGATTGAGGAGTTTGAGACTAGCCATCAGGGATAGGGTAGTACTTCTACATTTGGAAGACTACAAAATGTTGACATCCTGAGCTATGGTAGTAGAGAAAGACTTAAATGACATGAGGCAGCAAACAGATAACAGGCAAGGTAAGAGTTCAGCTCATCTACCAGATAGGAAAAATAAAAAGAGACAAAGAGAGGATTCACAGTATCAACAGAATAGTGCACCTCCTACTCACTATACAACAACAACGACCTCACAAAGTTCAATTATTTGCTTACAGTGCAAACAACCGTGACATCAAAAGTCAGAATGCCCTCAAAGGAGTGGATCAAGTAGAGTTGAGCAGAGGATTGAATCAAGGTCATGTTACCAGTGTGGCCAGTAGGGCCATATTCAAAGAGATTGTCCACAACAATAGGGGACTTCAAGTGTTATTCAACCGCAGCAACCCACCCAGTCAGTTTCTTATCAGCAAAGTTGACCGTGTCTAGAAAGCGCATCTAAATTAATCCCCAAGTGCAAGGGTGTACAGTGTAATTTTAACTCAGTGAATCCGAGATCAAATACATAGAGAACCTAAGTTTTTAGTTTCTAGGTTACAATGGAAATTCTAAATTTAAATTCAAGGAAAGTTTAAGATTTTTTGAACAATAAATTCTAGGTTTTTCCCTATGTCTACTAGCTCTCCCCAGTGATGGTCGGTGTCATGATAGTCACTCACAATACCTGTAGTAAGACTCTTGGATAGGGCTAAGTCAAGAGATGAGAGGTATGCACCACTCTCAACCTCAAGTATGTAGTGAAGTAAACTAAGGTCAACCGACTCAATGATGTGTTTCTCAGGACATGTGACATTCAAATGCTCAGTTTGAGTCAAAAGATTCTCAATAAAGTCTGGGATGGGTGGGGTAGGTTGAGCATCAAGCTCAGTAGTAGGAAATGATTGTATGTCTTCCTGACTCTCAGTAGGTGGTGGAGAAGTATCCTGAATGGGAGAGTCCAAAGGGAAATGAGGAAGATGCTCATTGCAAACATTATTCCTAATGTAGTTAGGGCAATTGTCCCACTCAGTGCCTATGATAGTGCCCAAGGTCGACGACTCAGTCACGTTACCACTTAGAGTGGTGCTCATTACTTGTGTCAACCTAGAAATTTACCCCGTGATGTCATTTAAAGCCTAGTTCACGTCGTTATTGGGGCTCAACTACTGCTGCATGAATTGATGAAGAGTGTCCTCAAATTGTGCATCATTAGGTTCACAAAGCCAATAATCCTAAGGTTCCTTATACTGGCCCTCAGTGAGTGGAGCAAGGTTGGGACAGGCAAAATAATTGGTCTCCACGCATATGCTACTTCTAAAGGATAGATCATGAAGATCAAGTGAAGTAAGAACATATGGAGAAGGTTCAGTTTGGCTTTTAAATGTATAAGATTCAAAATTAGGCTCAAGTCTTCCCTGTGGCCTCGTGTGTTCATAGAAAAGTTCAAGGAATGACCATGCCTCACCCGAGGTGAGGTTAAGAAATTCCCTACCTAAAGTTATATCAAACGCCTGGTGTCACTCATCGGATAGAGAATTATATACTATGGCTACAATGTCCCCTAACTCTAATCCGTGACTTGGGAAAGTGTCCAAAAGTATGTTAAATCTCTCCCAACATTTATAAAATACTTCACCCCTCTTTTGATAAAAATTTCTAATTTGAAAGCCATGGGTGAAGGTTTGATGAATAGAGAGAAATTTTTTAATAAAAGCTTGATAACATTGTTTCCAAGTGGTCCATTCACTAGAACTATAACACCAGTCACTAGCCACACTTTGTAAAGACAAAGGGAAAAACATAAACCTAATTCTCTCACTCTTTCTAACATCATCACATAAACCACACACTGCCTCAAACCTATTGAGATGAAGACATGGGTCTTCCTTCTCCTGCCCAAAGAATTGGGGAAGCATACAATAGGTGTCTATTGTAAAAGCATATCCAAACATACCACCTAGATACTCTATGTATTCTCAGGTATCAAAAGGGCCATGTACAAGATCACCAACTTCCATATCCAAGATCAGAAAATAAAAATGAAAACAAAATGAGAGAAGAGAAAAACTACACCAAAATGTAACCTAAGTTAACTAGCATGCAAACTAGATTATATGATATGCAAATGAATATGTTACAATGCAAAAGAAAGAAAACTACTAATAAAGAGATGGAGGAAATTAACAATTCACCTAATTTCTCAAGTGAACTCCTCTTAACTTCCAAGTCTAGCGCTTAGTTGCCCTCCCTGGCAACGGCGCCAAAAACTTAACCATCCTTAAAATGTGTTCTGGTTCTACCTCTCAAGTGCAAGAGGGTGGTTGTAGTCTTACTCGGTGAGAACCGAGGTCATCTCCACAGGGAGGGCTTTATTAAAAGACACTAGACTTGTTCTCTTTAGTTAGTAGGTGATTCTATTGTGGGGAAGGTTGATAATGGATTGGGTTGAGAATGGTGAAGTGAAGGAATTGTGATTCTAAATTATGATAAAAACCCTACAAATAAAATAACTAAGATAATCTTGGCTTCGAACCAAATTTGATAGTGGGATAGTGATGGTTCACTCAAACGCATTGATAACTCAACCTAGCAATCGCACATGCGTTGCTAGGTCGGAAGATATTTCATTAAAACCTAATTTATGGAACTCAAAGTAAGCGGAGGCTTTTGAAATTAGTTTCGGACTCTTAAGCGGAGGCTTTTGAAATTAGTTTCGGACTCATCAAGACATTGAATCGAACACCTAGTATGCACGAGCATTCACTCGTAACCAAGCTTCAATTGTAACATGGATGAACCGATTTCTTAAGAAAACCTCAATTATGGTTTTATGAAAATAGGTTCCAAATCACCAGGCCATTGAACCAACCACTTGGTGTGCACGAGTGGCCAATCATAACCAAGCTTTGGTCATAACACGGGTGATTTGATTTCGTAAGAAATCCTTAATTTGGGTTTTGGAAAATATATTTCTAACTCACTAGGACATTGAACCAAACACTTAGTGAGTATAAGTAAAAACTTGTAACCAAGCGATGGTTGTAACACAAGTGAGTTGATTTCGAAAAAACCCTAGCTTACTATGAAATTCCAATTACAAATCAAAAATATGTTTCATTGAAAAGAATATTTTACATTTGAGTTCACTAAACTACCACACCACCTTCAATGGCTTGAAGCCAAGGACAAACCCTAGCCTAACATATTTGAACTTCGAAGAGGAAAATAAACATGCGAACCATCCATTAATGTAAAATGAACAAGTACGAAGTAAAAATGAAAGATGAAAAGTGGAAACGAAATACTACGAAGTAAAAGCAAAAGACGAAAACTACAAACGAAGTACTACAAAGTAAAGGCGAAAGATAAAAAACAAAAATTAAGTACTTTAAATTGAAAATATTGAAAAGTAAAGAATTTACATGAAACCCCTAGGAGAGATAGAGTGAAAACACCATACGAAACTTCAACTAAACCCTCCTACATAAACGTAATGTAGCTCTCTTTTTAAACGTACGTAAAAGTCCCCTAAGTATAAGAATTTAAGCATATTTATAGGCGTACACAAGTCAAGCGTATAATAGTAAATTCACAACTCAAATTTGATCTTAAAAATTTGCTGGAAGAATCGTCATGGGCCCCCAAGGTGTTGCACAGTTGGGCACCCCAGGTCTCGTGCGCCCATGGTTCGTGCGCCTATGGTGCTCTCCAAGCCAACTCCTATAAATTCCCACCTCTGTGGGTGCCCATCCCTTGCTCAATCGTGCGCCCAAGGATGACTAGTTTCTTCCAGAATTGCAACTTTAGGCTCTAACTTGACTTCCTTGTGTTACGTTTCTTCATTATCCTACAAAACACATGAAAACATAGAACTAATCAAAATAAGATAAAAGTACATTTTACTTGATAAAATGTTCACAAAAAGAGTGTGAAATGAAACTAAAAGTAGCAATGATTGCATGAAATCAGTTGTAGATCCCTATGCATGAGTTTTCGTAAACCATACAAAGGGTCTACGCACATCCCATTGATTGTAGTAACCTACCCTTCCTTGATTCATTGAATCAAGAAACTAGGGTTTACTCTAACATGCTTTTAAAAGAAATGAAATCAATCATTAAGCACATAGATTACGAATCTAATGAATAAAATGAAGAAATAATATTATTGAAGTGAAAAACGAAATCAAACGTACTCTGAAATCGAATTTGAAACGTAGTAATGAATGATCACTACTGTAATGAATCCTATGCAAACTCCAAAAAGCCATAAAAACATTCCTCAAACATTGAAAATCTCTCAAAGCTCTCTAAGACTCTCAAAAAAACTAACGTAGGGCAAAAAAATGATGTGTTTCAGCCATACATCAAAGTATATACAGGTGATAAGAAAAAACCCTAAAAGAGTTAATTTAAATTTACACGACTAAACATTGTGGTCCAGACCACAGAACCTTGTTTCCTTAGGTTCTGCTTCCTCTTCCATACTGAGTCTTTGACCTGGTCCAAACCATCCTAGGGGGCGTATGGACCACAGCATTCTCTTCATCCTCTAGGCCACTTTCATCACTACTAATCCAATTATTTCACCCTTTTTCCCTCCAATTATGAAGATAAACACCATAAGTAATAAAATAATGATAAAACTCCAACATTAATCACTTAGATGCATCAATGAACGCCAAAATATGGAGTCTGTGATTACACTTCAAAAACTTGACCGCATCTATAAATTGCGTTTAAATTAACCCCCAAGTGTAAAGGTGTGCATTGTAGTTTTAACTCGGTGAGTCCGAGGTCGAGTCCACAAGGAACCTAAGTTTTTAGTTTCTAGGTTACAATGGAAATTCTAAATTTAAATTTAAGGAAAGTTTAAGATTTGTTGAACACTAAATTCTAGGTTTTTCTAAAATTTAAAATTAAAATTAAAGGACAAGCTAGCAATTAATTAAAGAAATTCAGAAAATAAAGTTTTGTTTTTGTTTTTAGCAAAACTGAAATTTCCACTAAATGAATTCAATTAAAACATAAATTGCATGAAACAAACTAATTTAAAATTTAAACCAATGAATTTAACCAACTTGCAAATTAATTCAACTAACAATCACAATATAAAAATGATTATTGGTCCAACTTTCAATTTCGGTAGTCTACTACTTCACAATAGGATGTGTTTAAACTACAATTTAAAGTTCACGTGAAATAAACGATAGATTGAAAAGACGTCTTCATTAGGGTTTACAAACCTCCCAATACTCAATTTTAAAATCTCATTTAGAATTATAAAACCAGAAAGATATTCAATGAAAACACTTGGGTTCAAATCCGATTTAGGATTTGTTCAAAAATATTAAGAAAGTTATAATCGAAAACCTTTACCAGTGATTATAGAGAATATAGTTAAAGGTTTTCATTTTCGAAAGCTTTTGAAATAAACTAAAATAGATTTGAAAATCATAGATCCCTACGCATGGGTTCTTGCAAACCATGCAAAGAGTCTATGCACATCCCATAGATCGTAGTAACCTACCCTTCCTTGATTCGTTGAATCAATAACTAGGGTTTTACGCTAACATGCTTTTAAGCGAAATAAAAACAATCATCAAACACAAAAGTAATTATTCTAAAGAATAAGACGAAGAGAAAATATTATTAAAATGAAAAGCGAAAGCAAACGTACTCTGAAATCAACTCTAAAACTGAATAATGAAATATTACTGCTGCAATGAAGACTACACACGCTTGGAAAATCCATAAAAACATCCCATGAACAATAAAAAACTCTCAAAAATATGCAGAAAGCAAAATGGGCTCTCATGAACCTATGGCATTAAAGCTCTCAAAATGAATATTAGGACTCTCCAAGATCACCTAGGCTGTTAGGGTAGGATAAGATTCAAGCTCCGTGGTGATTTTGGTTGGCATGTCCTCTGGACTCTCAACAAACGAAGTCCCGTGGATGTTAAAGTTCAGTGGGATTTAGTTAAAGGGCTCATTTCTTTCACTATCCCAACCATAGTCAGAATAGTCGCTCCACTCAAAGTTTAAGGTTTTTGAATTTGGATTTTCTTGTGCAAAAAACAAAAAAGCCTTAGATTCAGCAATTTCAGCTTCAGTGAGTGGACGAACATAAGGACATGCTGTGGACTCAAACAATATATCATCTAATGTAGAGTCAATATGTGTGAAAGTCTCATGTGCACTAGAATCTACTTTTAAGCTAATTTCTTCCCTATGTTGAGTTTACTCATAGAGTGACTCAAAAACATCCCATGCCAACCCTAGAGTAAAGTTAAGAAACTTACCTCCAGATAACTCCTCAAGAGTGTGGCGCATCTCTAAAAATAAACCATTATAGAAATTTTTAATAAAGCACCATAACTCAAGATTATAATCTAGGTAAGAGTTTAATATATTTTTAAACCTCTCCAAACATTGATAAATTTCTTCACCACAATTTTGAGAAAAATTTTCAATTTCAAATCATAGGTTGAAGTTTTGAAAAATAGGAAGAAAGGTCGCAACAAATTCATTTTGTAACTCTTCGCAAATATTAACATCCCAAGTAGTGGCACAACACCATTTATCGACCACTTCACATAAAGATAATGGAAAAAAATTATACCTGAAAGTGTCATCTATATCACCATTTGTGCAATAAATACAAATTAACTCAAATTTTTCTAAATAAACTCTAGGATCCTCATATTTGAGTCCATAAAATTTACGTAGCATAGAAAAGGTTTATAGGCAAAAATCAATTTCATAAATGCTACCTAAATAACCAATGAGTGGGTGGGTGGCATCGGATGAACTAGAATTATAAAGAAAATAATCCATATTCATAAGTTTTTTTTTTTTGTGAAAACAGCAGAAAAGTAACCTAAAATCGCCCTAATGAATCAAAACTACCAATGTTCCCCAGCAACGAAGCCAAAAACTTGATCGTTTTTAAATATTACGTCTAGAAAAACCTCTAAGTATAAGAGCGTGCGATGTAGTTTTACCCGGTGAGTCCAGGATCGTATCCAAAGGGAACTTTGAGATTGAACACTAGGGTTTTCTAATTTTTTCTACCTATTGGTTTCTTTTTAAAAACAAGAAAAGAAAATTGGTTTTGGGTTTTGAAAAGTTTTGTTTTACTAAATAATAACAAAATAAAGTAAATTGCAAAAATTAAATTAAACTAAAATAAAAGCAATAACACTACGCATTCAAGATAATTAAAGATCTTGATTTAACCTACAAATCTGGGTGAATACCTTATTCTCATGTTTGGATGTGATTATTATCTTGGTTTACAGCTCACATTTAGGAAAAGTAAACTGGAAAGATTTCATCATGAAGGCTTTAATTTCCAAAGCACGATTTTAAAATCATGTTTAGGATAAATAAAACCGGAAAGATATCATCTTGAAAATATTCTTTGATCCAGATCTCTTTTCTTTGATTTTAAAATATAAAGAAAGTTTTAATTATGTGATGTCATCAGGGATTTCAACGAAATATGATCGAGGTTACACGTTTTCGAAGGCTTTGAAAATCAAAAGAGAAAGAAAATCAGAAAACATATTTAAATGTATTTCGTTTGTTTTCGAAGTGTTAAAAAAGTTATAATATTGTGTAGTTATCAGTGATTTTCAAGGAGATATAATCAACTACACAAGTTTTCAAATGTTTTGAAAACATTAGAAAGTAGATTTAGAAAACAAGAACCCTGACATGCAACTTTTACATTACATGCTTGGATTCGATCACATCCAACATTCGAATAAAGATTTACCCGTCATTGATGGGTTGAATCAATTATAAAAACCTAGCCTAACATGGATGAAATAATAAAACTGCAAATAAAAAGAGAATATGAAAATAAAATAAATTTCATCGAATAAAACAAAGTGTGTACCATTCTTCACAACGAATTAAACTTGAATCCGAAAGCAATCAATCCAAAAATTCTTCAAAAACTAAACTAAAAACTCTCACTAATCTATTTTAATGAAAAGCTAACCTAAAAATTAAAGAGAAAAACGTAGATGAGAAGTCCTCTCGAACGGCCATAAACATTCTTATTTATAGGTAAGAAAGAAAACCCTAAATATTAACATAAACATGTAGATTAACCTTCTGTGGTCCGGACCACTCGTGGGGGTGACCGGACCACAGTGTACTTCCTCTTCAATTTGTGTCTTGCTTCTAATAGCTTTCTGTCCTCAACTTCTAATGCAATTTTGACCTTGAAAACAATAGATTCAGGCTTTGGCTAAGACACAAATGTTGTATCCCTTCAAGTCTTCTTTCCAACCCAAAAAGAATCAAGTCAATCGGAGTTGTGAGCAAAACGTTATGGTTAAAAAACTGACAGGGTGTGAAACTAGAACTTCAGCTGCATACCACTTCAACCCTTTTGAACTTCAGACCATTTTCTTCTCCTTAGCGGCCATGGTAACTGATCTCATTCTTTGGGAGGGCTCTTGGGATGTTGAGGAAGCCTTGAAAGTCATTGGACATATCAACATTTTTGTCTTCAAGCTATTTTCTCCATGCGTGCCAAGTGTTCGGCGAAATACCTCAAAAGACACCAAAGCCTATTCTTGCACTTCCTGACTCCAGCTTGTTTTGGCTCTGATCTAGACCACCCGTTGAGGTGTTCGGACCACTGTAGCTTCTTCAGTCTCTTCCCCACTACTTATTTTGATAATTTTTGGCTTTTCTCTGCATTTTGAAAACAAAATACCATAAATTATGAAACATAATTAAAACTTTAAAATTAATTAAATAAATGCATAATTTATGTTTTAAATTATGCTTTATAATTACACTTTTCAAGTGTAATCAGGTCCTGTCCCCATTATTGTCACCACTACCATCACTACTATCACCACCACGACTTGGTCATTTAGACCTCCTAAGCATTTCATTACATAACATGTAACCCTTTTCTCAAACCCAGTGTTATTTTCTGCAGAAACTAAATCACATATAGAATTTTAGTAGAAACTTAGTCTTTAAACTTGCACTTAGAGCCTTTCCAACATATAGAATCCCCTAGGAAATATTAACACCAAATAGGCAAAAACATCATTGCACTAACACATGAACTATAATTGGTTTGATTCTCAATCGAGATACATAGGCAGCCCGATCAAGCACAGCCATTTCACGTTCCATGCATCATATGTATTCAAAGTTTGTTTTATTATGGCATTAGTAAATCAAACATAATTTAGCGAGATTGTCTTAGGTATTTTATTTGTAATGTTTTTATCTTAATTTAGTATCACAATTTCTTTACCACACTATTCTCAACCAAACCATAATCAAGCATTCCCTAAATCCAAATTTAGTTTAGGTTAGATTAGGTTCACCCACTAAATAAGATAGCATGTCTAGTTCTTTTAACATAGCCTTCCTTGTGGAGATGACCTCGATTCTCACTGAGTAAGACTACGACCACTCTTTTGCACTTAAGAGGTAGAACCCAAACAAATTTCAAGGTCAGTCAACAAGTCTTCACTCCTTTGAGTAGATTTCTCTCATGCAACTTCAATATGTCACGTTCCCACATATGCCCATGCTACATATGCCATAAAAACTATACTATCAAAATCAGACTCCATCATGATAACTTTACCTCCAACTGTACTCCCTACAGTCTGTAGATGTCCCCAGAGACTTTCTTCCCCTTCATCACTACCATCATCATTTTCAATAGTTTCATTATCTCATCCTCAATTTTGAAATTGAACCCGTTCGAATCTAAGGCACCCAATGAAATAAGATTACTCCTAAGATTAGGAATATATCTTACAACAAATAGTGTTTGTATAACACCATCAGGCAAATGGATTTTGATATTCCCAATCATAACAACTTTACATATAGCATTATTACCCATTAGAAATGAACCATAATCCATTAACCTATAGGTATCAAACCATGCCCTGTTTGGCATCATGTGAAAATAACATGCTGAATCTAGCACCCAAGAATTTATGAGATGATCTGAACTAGATGAAACTGAAAGCATGTTGCTATCCTCTAAGTCATACTCTACAATGTTTGTAGATTTTAAACTATCTTTATTTTCGTCACCCATATCCTTACCCCACTCTGGCAATCCCACTTGAAGTGGCCCTTTTTATCATACTAGAGGCATTGAAGATTCTTCTTCCTCCTAGACTTGGACCAATAATTTTTATTTTCCTTCAATTCTATTTGTCTACTCCTTCCTCTATCTTGCTTATCCTTCACAACTAGACTTTCTTCCTAAGGATTCCCATCACTTTGCTTCTATCTCTGTTCAAAGTCTACAAGGCTATTATGATCTCCTCATATATAAAAGTCTCTTTATCTACTTACCAAAAAAATAAAGTCTCTTCATCGTATGTAAAGGTTGTGGTTAGATTCTCATAAACTGACAAATTTGGTAGCAGTGCAGTAACATAATAGTGTTGTCTTCATCTTTGAACTTGACTCCTACCCTTTTCAAATCCTCTGCTGATTTGATTGAACGTATTGACACGCTGCTCTAGATCTGAGTTCTCTTCCATCTTCAAGTGATATAACTTTCGCTTAAGATAGAGCTTGTTCGTAAGAGACTTAGACATGTATAGTGCTTCGAGTTTATTCCATACCTCTGCTAGGGATTACTCCTTAATAACATACTGTATTACATCATCATCCAAACACAATCTGATTATAGCCACTACCCTTGCTTGAAGTTCAAGCGAATTCGCTTCTTCTATTTCTTTAGTTTTCGCCGTTGCCAATGCCTTTACCATTTTTTGTTATACCAATAGAGTCTTCATCCTTCTCTATCATAATCCAAAATTTCCCATTCTAATGAACTTGTTGACATTGAACTTTGCAGATGAAGAACTTCCTGATACTTTTTCTTCTACTTTTGCTTTGATGAATTTTACCATAAAAATAAATTGTACCACTAAGTAACTTCTTAAGAAAGATTGAAGGAATTACACTGGTCCTACTTAAAACCCAATCTCCTAAATAGAATCTCCTTAGGCTTGTATATATCCATACTACCAAATGAAGCTCCACTGCACTAAAGGATTTAAGCTCTGATATCAATTGTTGATACAAAAACCTTGGATTAACTTCTGATAATACCCTCACGTACAAATGAACACAAGTAAATCACATAATGGAAGAACACAATATTTACATGAAAAACTCCTAAAGAGAAAAACCACAAGCACTCAGAAAAGAAAATCTACTACATGAAAAATTCCTACAATTACATAATTTTTCCTCTCAACCAATACCCTAATACACCCCACAAAGTAATTTCCCAAGCAAACTTTAACTATCATCTCACAAACGAGGAATTTAACTAGAGTACAAATTCCCTACCCAAAACTTTGACTGATATATCTTTATCAAAGAAAATGAGCCTTTATCTATAACCCCACATGGCCTCTCATCTTTTGTGAGAAAACCAATGTAAAACATTTAAAGCAGCCACCACACTAACACCTAAGGTAGTAATATTGATTATTAGGTCTAGCATTTGATCTGTTTAATTGAAAAGTCATAATTCTATTTTGTTCAAGATCAGCAATAGTGTTAGCCACTATTAAATCAACCGTAAGAGTATTATTGGGACAAAAATTATTACTAAGTCATCTGAAATTTTCAAAATATGTTGATAATATATTAATCTTTAAATTCTTTAACTTTGCCTCAAGCAAATTACAAAATTCAGTCACATTAACTAAGCTATCTAACTCAAAACTTGAATCTATTAAGCTGACATAAAGGTTTAATAGTTGGTTCCTTAATTTGTTCTCTATGTTCTATCAACCTAGCTCATTTATTAAGATTTTTTATAGTTGGTCTTCTACTCTATTTAATTGATTCTCAATAGTTTACATAAATACATTTGTATAATTTAACTATCTAAACAATTTATTTAAATCTTCTATAAAAATAAACATATCTTCTAGTTTTGTGGCTTCAATAGGTTTTATAAAAGCATTAGCTTCTAAAGTTTGGGCAATATGCCTAACCTTAAATGTTGCGATATTGGATGTGTGGCTTTAACTATCAGACCTTGGCTAGTTTTCTAAGTTTTGTCTAACATATTTATTATATTCTTGTAAATGATTATGAATAGACATGGAGTAAAATAGTTTATTTTGTTTTCATCATGAAGGGTTTGATAATATTTGTTTTTTATAATTTTGAAATTCTCTATTAAATTTTGAGAAATGCCATATTCTGAAGGTATCATTTTTCTAATGCATAAAATCATTATTTAACACCATTCTAGTTTTACTTCTAGGGCTTAAATCCAAACTAAACAATTAAACTTATGTCAAAGGGTGTTGGAGACAGTTTCCTATTAGCCTAATTTTCATTCCATTGGTATATTCCTTGAAGGATATTAAAAACATATATTTCAATTCCCTCAATATCAAGTTGTTCTTTGGAATCGGGTTAAGAAAGTTTTGTGGGGTAGACATCCTACCCTCAATGGCATAGAAATTTTATAATAGAAGAAATTATTAAGGATGCCATGTTAGTAGGATTAGTTATTCTAATCTTATTAATAGGGGGAAAACTTATTTCTATATTGTCTCTGTATGCTGAATAATTTGGTCAACTTCTCTATTTATTACAAGTTTCAGAAGAACCACAATATAGATAAGATAGAAATCTTTAAGACCTTTAAAGATGTCATCCATCTTCAAAATATTTGTGGCATATTACATATTCAAACTAGTAAAATTGCCCATTAGTAATAGCCATATTGTGAAAAGAAAGTAGTCAATGGTTTTAGCACTTCTGCAAGCTTAATTCGCCAGAAACCTAATTTGTAATCAAATTTACCAAATATTTTAACACCTCTAGCTTGAGTTACTAAAATATCTTTTCTATAATAAATGTCCATCAAATATCAAATTTTTATTTAATTTTTTATAATTGATGACCATCCTTACTTTTTCTCCTTTTCTTTCACTATGATTCATTACAAGAAAAGTAGGACTATATAAGTAGTCTATAATGTTGACTTCTAGTTGGTTCTGTAAATCTTTTATCTAAAAGTTCCTTTATTTGAACTTGGAATTTGTTTATATCCTATTTGGTATAAACTATGGGTTTTACTATAATTAGATTTTGTTCATCTCTTAGTTTTAAATAACAATATCTAGGAGTTTTTTCACATAGCATTAAAGGATCTTTTGAGAAATTTAGGCTTAACTTATTGTAAACCCAATAAGATTCATCAAGTGTGTTTAATGAATCAATTAAAATTAAACTATTATTACCACGTTTGTTTAGAGCATCCTTACAGCAAATTAAATCATAGATTTTTAACCAAGAAATCTAATAAGCTTTGTTGCTATTAGTTAAAGGTACATGATTATGAGATACACTTATAAGATAATATTGAATTAAAACCCATATCCTAAAAGTATATTTTGTTAAGTCCAAATGTTGTTAATTGGCAATTCATGATCAAATAGAATTCATTGTACTTTTAGACTCAGTGTAGGTTAAGACACTAGAGTCATAAGTCAAGTAGAATTTCAATAAGTCACAGAGAAACAGTTTCCAAAATGGATGGAACTCCTGAAGTGATTCAGAAGTCTCGGAAGTGATTAACGTAGGAAGGCCGCGGGAAGGCCGCGGTTGGCCACAAGATAAAGCTGAGAGCCAAAATCAGGAGTTTGGTTGTGCGCGAAAACCGCTCTGATTCGCGGGAAGATTGCAGGAGTGCCCTTCCCATGAGGTGACTTTTCTCAGCCAGTTTTCCCCTATTTCGAGCCCTAGTTGGACCTATCTCTATATATATCTTCAGAGCACATTCTAGGGTAGAGACCGAGAGAACTAACATCAAGTTTGAGAGCCAGAAAAGTCTATAAGTTCTCTTTAATTGCTTAGCCAATCTTTCAAGTGTTTGTGAGGTTTGAAGGAGTTTGAATCATTAAAGAGCTGAGGATTCAGCACGTGTGATTGCCGAGGATTCGGTGTTATACCTTCGAAGAGTCGAAGGGCTTTCGCTGAAGTTGTTGGTGAATCGAGGAGTCGATCAAACGTCAACGTAGTATAGAATCGAGGAGTCAATCTATCGTGTTGTTGAGTTTGTAACCAACTTTGTGTTATCAATGAAAGTTTTGTTTTGAGGTTTTCTTTTGTGGATTACCTCGTTTCTTTCATCTCACCTTCTATTATTCTTGTTTGTGATCGATTGTTTGGGATCCTTTAGCAGCATATTACCAAATTTTCAATTGGTATCAGAGCAAGTATGTTTTTGTGAACAAAACGTGATCTTACTCTTTGCTGATGGATCCCCTAAGAGAAGGCGGTTCAAGCACACGACCTCCATGGTTTGATGGCACCAACTACGCATACTGGAAGGTTCGAATGAGAGCCCATCTCATCTCATTGAACGTCAATGTTTGGCTAGCCATTGAAAACGGTTGGGTGAAGCCAACCTATTCAGTTGAAAACATGACGATTGGAAAGCCTATGGACGTGTGGACCAGGGTTGAACAAGAAAAAGCTGAATGGAATTACAAAGCCCTAAGTTCTATTTTCTGTAACGTTTCTACTGATGAGTTCAGAAGGATTTCAAGTTGTGAGAAAACAAAAGAAACTTAGAAGATTCTGGAGCTCACTCATGAAGGGAACTCGACAGTTAAGAAGTCCAAACTCCAAAAGATTACTTCAAAATATGAAAATCTAAAGATGGCTGAAGATGAACGGTTTGATAGTTTTTATGCAAAACTCAGCGATATAGTTAATATAAGTTTCAACCTTAGAGAACCTATTCCTAATCGAAAGATAGTGAGTAAGATTCTCCGATCGCTTCCATTGTCCTTTCAAGATAAGGTCACAGCTATTGAGGAAGCTAGGGATGTGGATTCCATGAGAGTTGAAGACTTGGTTGGCACTCTACAAATATATGAGGCAAATATGATTAAACCGAAGAAGATGATGGGAGTTGCCCTAAAGACAGTAAAAGAAGATGACTCCTCTTCCAGTGATGATTCTATTCCCTCCATTGAAGAACACTACAAGAAATCACACATTTGCCGACCAATTTTTTGGTCGGTAAAGGTCAAAATTTGGTCGGCAAATGTTTTCCCAACCAAACATATTTGGTCGGCATCCGGTCGGCGAAGTTTAGTTGGGAAAACTTTTTTCGACCAAAAACTAATTGGTCGCTAAATTGAAATATTTCCCGACCACATTCTAGTCGGGCATAATTAAACCTTCACCGACCAACTCGTCGGTAAATATCAAACCTTTAACGACTAAAATTGGTTGGTCGGCAAATATAAAGACTTTTCTCGACCAATTAGTCAGCAAATACAAAACTTTTCCCGACCAACTGGTCAGCGTAGATAAACTTTTTACCGACCAACTGGTCGGTAAATATTAAGTTTTCCCCGACTAGTTGGTCGGCAAATGTCCAAACAATTCCCGCTCGGCAACTATTTTTCCCGACCAAAATATTTGGTCGCCAATAAGCCTTGTATATCGAATCTTTTCTCGACTAAGTGGTCGGTAGTTCCTTCTTTCCCCGACTATTTGGTCGGTAATTCTCCACTTTTGCCGACCAATTGGTCGGCAATGCTTGACTTTCCCCGACCAATTGGTCGGCAATGCTCCAAAAAAAAAAAAAAAAAACTACCAAACACCTTTTGTTTCCAGAACTTTTTTCCTGTACAAAATTCAAATCCCTATAACGTTGCATACAAACCATTCACCATCAACAAATCAATAAAACATCCACCATCAAATTATATACCATCAACATATTCAAATTAAATATTTTACAAATTAAAATTAATTAAACATATGTCTTCAAAATTCACATACTAGCTAGAAAACACAAATGGTTCCAAAATAGAAAAACAAACTAGCAAAAGTAAATTATTAGATCAACCAAAGGAAGTGTCATTGCTTGAATACATGAGAGAAATTGATCCCTGAGTAAATAGAGTTGCTTTAAACTCCCTCCCCAAGCAAAGGTGTCATTAGATTTTTTCTTTTCTCTTTGAGGAAGAGTTGTTTTCTTTTGAGCCATCTCCTTTAAGAATTGATCAATCTCCATTCCCTGCAATTAGAGGACATTTGGAATAAGTTATACACTTCTTATGCTTTTTTTGGAGGAGTTTAATAAAATGCATATAGATTGAAGACAATTATAGAGATCATTCCTTCTTTAAATTCCAAACATAAAAAACATGCAAGATGTAAGTAATAGGAATGCATGCTCTTCTTAACTTAATAGGAATAGAAAAACACAATCATTCATTGAAATAATTTAGACATCATTATAGGATAAGTCACAAATGGATCACAAGCAAAATTGTACAAAGGAGCCATTCACTATAACTAGTGGTTATGAAATTTTTCTATTTAACTTTGAAGTAAGCACATTTATGTATGAAATGCTTAATCAAACTGACAATATTTAAACATTTGTTTTTATTTCTTTTTTGAGGGTAATATACAAAAAATAGACATCTAGAGAGTAAAGTTACTTACCAAATCACATAGATGTGCCCCTAGAACCACCTTCGTGAAATTTATCTTGCATCATCGCAAATATTTGTTGAAATTGTTTTTGTGTCTCCTCATCCTTCGCCCTCCTATCTTCTTCCATCTTTCTCATATCCTCTTCCATTCTTTTTCTTTCTTCTTCCATCTTTCTCTTTTCCTCTTCATATTGTCGCATCCGCTCATTTTGTTCTTCAATTTACGCCCTCAACTTTTCAATCTCGGTGTAACATAATTTAGATGACGCTGAAGATCTGATTGAGGAGGATGGCTTTGGACCTTTCCCAAACCCGAGCAAATAACCTGATCTTTCCCCAAGCACCATCTGAGAGAGTTGCTCCGGTGTATAGTGTAGCTCACCTGACTCCACTGCCTCAGTCTCATGTCTAACAATTTCATCCTTTACATGATTGAAACAAATAAAAATCGATTTATATAATATTAATGGGAAATGGCATAAAAGAACATAATTGAAAATAATTAAATACGGCGCATACATAATTTTGCTGACATTGTGGATGAATGTAATCATTCTTCTTCTTACTCCAATGGGTGTCTTTGTAAAATGTTGAAAATGGGAGACCCTCATCTCCAAGTTTCTCAGTCTATTTAATAAGTAACAGTGAGAGAATGCAAATTTAAAGCTAAAAGTCAAAAATATAATGTTAGAAATAACTTAAAAATTAACATATTACCTGAAGGGATAATTTCGCTGGAAATGATTGGGATCCAGACGTATGATTGTAAGGCAATTGAGCACGGTTATTCTTTGCTTGGGTTGCTCGTTTCTTAAAAAATAACTTAATTAGTAAATCATGTACTTGTGTAAATTTTTTTAGAATTCAAAATTGTGACTATTAAATTACCTGATGCTTATCAGAACTCCATACAACGTCTATCATATACTTCCAATCTTCTTGTCTTCCTAGGTCAGGGGCATTAACATAAGGGTCCTTTCCCTCATTTAACAACTCTAAGTACCTTTTCTTCCAATAGAATCGCCAATCCTTGTATAATGAGTAACATTTTTTTTTCGATGGCCTCTTGAACATATGCTCATGAAAGTCCTTAATCTCAAACATTAACTGCAATATATCATAGGTAACATTCTTGGCATTAATTAGAAACACAAGAACATATATTTAAACATAATAAAAATATAAAATTGAAATAATGCATTACCAACACATTTTGAATGATGGCGTCCTTACTGCCCCTATCAATTTGGGTCCAAGTATTAACACCCTGTAATGGCGCTGAAAGACGGATCTGCACACCGAGTTGATTAGCAATCTTTGTAGCATTTTTCCCAACGAATGTGCATGCTACTGGGCAAACTTCAACTTGAAGTTTTTCTCCTTTATTTTATCCACTTCTCGTTGCACACCTTTACCTTTTGTAGGGCCACGAGCACGTGATCTTATAGGAGAAGCTGTCATTATGCCAAATAATTAACAATCAAATAAATATAATTAAACAATAAAATTTAAAAAATTTATAGTAAAACCAAATTACTGCTGCCAACACAAGGTGATTCTCCTGATGTAGTTGCCTCTCCAATCACAGGTGATCCTAATGGTAATGATCCATCAACAGCACTTGGTGACTCGGTCGAATGCGTAGCATTAGTCGTCGACCGCTGACTCGATCCTACTCTCCTACCAGCTGGCATATCGACAACCTATACAACATTAGATGTAAAAATAATGTTAGTAGACACTTTTATTTAATCAAAATATAATTATTCTAAAACAAAATAAAACATAATAAGAAATTATTTCAGATAATAGAAGGAAGTTTGATTCAACCTTTTCCCACATTTTACAAATTTACCCATTAGAGTAAAATCCTATTTTACCTTGAAATCAAGGTTCCACATCATAATCATTGCTCGACTCAGAATCACCCTCGGACTCAGAATCACAATGGAATTCGTCTTCATCGACATTATGCTCCATTCCCAAAATATCCTCGTCCAAGTCACATATGAAATTATCAAGCCCAAAACGTTCATCACGCGCCCGCCTCTCTGTGTTAGTGAAGTCATTTTGGATTATTTCAGCTTCGATATCATTTCTACATAACTCATCTCCAATTTGATCTTCAATAACAATAGGAGGAATATCTGTGGTTTCATCTTGTTGGAACACATCATCTATTTCATCATTATGTATCTCCTCACTTATTTTTTCTGGTATATCCCATATTCCACGTCTTTCAATATGCTGTACAACTTTCCAATTACCCCCTAATTTTGTATCATTGACATAAAAAACTTGTTTTACTTGATTTGGTAAAACAAATGGGTCATCTTTATACCATCGACTTCCAGCATCTATGACAGTGTAATGTGCATCCGTGCATATAGTCTTACTACTTCCAGTATCAAACCATTCACACTGAAACAAAACTACATGATGATCGAACATATATCTCATTTCCCATACTTTACACAAAAATCCATAGAAGTATGAGCTTGCCCCTTATGGTCTCCTTCAACTGTCACCCCACTATTTTGACTTCTTCGGCGATTTTCCAAATCTTTGTGTGAAATCGAACACCATTAGATATGCAACCTGAATATACACTTATTATTGGATTAGGGCCATTAGCTAATGACCATAATTCATCAGTGGCTTCTAGCGACCCCTCAGATCTCAAGTGATTTATCTATATAATGAAAAGTAATGCACATTAATTGATGTGAAGTTAATTAGGTGAAAATGACATATTACAAGTATATCTTACACGGCATTTAAACCAATTAGGGAACAATGCCATATGCCTCTTCATGATGTCCCTTGTACTTTCAGTTTCCAAAATGCGTTTGTGCTCCCTATTTAAATAAAGAAATTATGTAATAAAATTATAATTAATTGCAAATTTCTTAAATAAGAAAGACGTATATATGAAACGTACTCCAAATATGGATCAATTTCGGAACTATTGTAAAGGACAAACCAATGAGCCATCTCCCGTCTTTAATAGAAATGTCGTGAGGTCGATAAATAGGAAGAATAGGACGGACACTTTGAGTGAATATTGCCAAGCCAGGGCCACGATCACCACCATCAACATTCCGCTCTTCTCTGTTGTACACAGTTTCAGTCTCATTAAGATACATTGAGCAGAAGGCAAGACATTCTTTTACAACATATGCCTCTGCAATTGAGCCTTCTGGGCGAGCTCGATTTGTGACAAACTTTTTTAGTGTGCCAAGAAACCTTTAATATAAAGAGATAAAACAAAGTTAGGTTACATGTCAAACATTTTATGATGACCTTTAACATGTAATTCTATAAGTAGAGTTAAGGAATATATTACCGTTCAATCGGGTACATCCACCGATATTGCACTGGCCCCCCAAGTTTAGCCTCATAGGGTAAATGAATAGGCAAATGTACCATGACATCAAAGAATGCAGGGGGAAAATTTTCTCTAACTTACAAAGGATCAGAACAATGCGTTCCTCTATTTTTCAAATTGACTTATATTTAATGTCTTAGCACATAATTCTTGGAAAAAATACCCTAGCTCAAATAATGGAGTGCAAATATCCTTGCTAAGGCATCCACGCATCCCAATCGGAAGAATTTTTTGTAAGAGAACATGGCAATCATGACTTTTAAGACCCAGCAACCTAGCATCCTTTGTATTTACACATTTGGAAATGTTTGCTGCATATCCATCTGGATACTTGATAGACTGTAAGAAATCTAAGAACTTTTGTCTTTCCTGTGGAGACAATGTGTACAATGCAGGAGGTATTACAAGTTTGCCATCAGGACGCTCCTTACAATGCAAGATTTTCTAATTTTCATGTCTTTTAAGTCCATACGAGCTTTTGGGGTATCCTTACTCTTTCCATGAATACTCAACAATGTGCCAATTAAACTGGTCACATTATATTTTTTCTATATGCAGGACATCAAGATTATGCCTGAGATTGAGCGTCTTCCAATAGGGTAGCTCGAACAGAATGCTTTGTTTGTTCCAATCAAGTTGAATTTCTTAATATATCTCTTTGAGAATTGCTCATCAATTTCTTTCCTTTTAAGATTGCTTGGATGCTTCCCAAATGGCTCATACGTACCTGCTGACACTTGCTCAAATATTTGCTCACCAGTTAAAATCCGTGGCCTTCGTCGATTCTCAACTTTACCGTCAAACAACTTGCTTCCTTCGCCAAGAATGGTCCCTCAGGAAGAAAACGACGAGCACCCATGTACCCCAATCTTACTCTTAATGATTGGGTTGAATGTTCTTCATTACAATTAGGGCAAGCCATATAGCCTTTCGTTGTCCACCCTGATAGATTACCATAAGCTGGAAAGTCATTAATAGTCCACATAATAACTGCAACGCATTTGAAAGTTGTATCCCGATGATGCATCATAAGTGGCAAACACCATTTCCCATAAGTCCTTCAACTTATCAATTAATGGGCGCATATAAACATCAATATTTTCGACTTGGCGCACTTGGTCCTGGAATAAGTAACGACATCATGCAAAATTGCTCTTTCATACATTTCCAAGGTGGTAATTATATGGTGTAACTATGATAGGCCACATACTGTATGAAATGCTCATGTTTCTGGAAAGGATTAAAGCCATCGGTGGCGAGGCCGAGCCTCACATTTCTTGAGTCTCCTAGCAAATTCAGGATGTGTTCTGTCAAAATTTGTCCACTCATCACCATCGGCGGGATGCCTCGATATTCCATCATCAACTCGCTTCTCCTTATGCCATCTCATGTCCGTAGCTGTTTTCCTTGACATATATAATCTTTTCAACCTCGGTGTCAGTGGGAAATATCTTAATACCTTGTGTGCAATTTCTTCTCATTTCGACCTTGTGATTGTATCTAGGTGTTTGACATACTGGGCATTTATCTAGGCTTGCATTCTCCTTACAAAAAAGAGCACAATCAAATTTACAAGCATCAATGCAGTCATACCCCAAGCCTAAATCACGTAATAATTTCTTAGCCTCGTACATAGTCCAAGGAACCCTCTCATTACAATTGGGCAAAAGTTTCTTAAGATCTTTAATAAAAGTCTACAGATTTGTTGCTCCACTTAAACATAACCTTCGCATGCATAATAGTGATAACAAATGATAACACGGTATACCTCTTTACAACCTGGGTATAACTCACGCCGAGCCTCATGTAATAGCTTGTTGAAGTTTCCGAACATTCATTCATTTCTATGCCATCAAGACTTCCTTCTATATCATGATCATTCATCAAATTTCAAAATAAATATCTTCCAACATATCGGAAAAATCATCGCCATTTTCCTCTAATCAGGATTATGTTCGCTGTCATTGGCTGCCATTATGTCTTCAAAATCCTCCCTCTATCATCCATGAAGATCAGTTTTCTATATTTGGACGAATCAGCAGCAACGGACTTCACCATGATGTAACCCAAGTTGTGTATGTCGGCGATATTCCTTTCAAAAATAAATGGTACTTCACTATATTATGTCCATGTATGAAACTTCATGCAATTCAACACATGGACAACGAATCTTTCCATTCATCCCAACATTTGCAGTAGCAAATTCAATGAATGCGTTAACCCCCCACTTTGTACTCATCGCTAACTCGTCTCTAAGCTTCATCCAACTTTATCCATTTTTAATGACTCACATAAATAATCATAAGATACACATCCAATATTTCTAGTGACAATCAATGAATAATAAAAAATGCATATATAGAAGTTCTAAAAATCATGCATATATACATAATCCAATATTTTATTTTCCTTTATGAGTGTATTTTAAGTCACATGTTATTATTATATAATATAGATATGTGTGTGTCCTTTGTGTTATTATTTTTTCCTTTCAATTCCCTTACCCCTTATAATTACCTGATTGTCCAAACTAAAGAAATGGTCATAAGAATGATATTTTTTTCTTCCTTCTCTTTCACATCTCATACTTTCCCTTTCATTGAAATTCCTCTTCTTTTCATCCAAATGCATAGATATGTGTTTGGAGTTGTATAAATTTATAAAAGTTAGTATCTCGTGTTTTGTATAGTAAATTAAAAATATTGATTTAACACTCTCGTAATTTGTGTTTGTAGAGTTTTATATTTTTCTTTTTTAACTCCAAACGATGCCCATAATAGTTAGCAGAATTGACAAGAGAGCTCCCCCAGTTGGCAAGTTACACTACCAAACCACAGTACCACTTCCATATAATTTACAGGGTTTAAGTTATCTCCCTTAATAAATAAAGTATAAATCATATTCTTCATTTATGAAAAATTGGCATAATCTAAATATATTGACCTTATATATATAATATAATATATTGTGCTATTATAGTAATAATAATAAAAAATATTTGACGAAAATTGAATATTTTCTTTGAATAAGACACACTAGATAAAAACAGTTTGTCTTTCATCAAACTAATATAAGTAAGTGAATGGGGGAGGGTTTTGCCATGTAATATTATTATAGGGGGAGGGCTGCTAATTTATCTATAGAAATAAACAAGTAGTGGCATCAAAGCTTTTCCTAATTTATGTGTTTTATTGGTAGGGTGGGGGGTCCATTTATGTGAGAAGGTGGGATTGATTTTTCTTTTGGAGTTTGACAAGTAGCACCACCACCCATAGCCCCATTTATATGTATTTGACATTTTTTGATGCACACACTAATTAAGAGAAGTTAATGTTTTCAATATATCTCTTTGAAAAGTGGATATTATACTAATTAGAAATACCGTACACAAAATTGTTGGGGCTAATATGATTTGTTAAAATTTCTAAAAATTTCTAAATAATTAGCTTGAGAATTGAAACTTCATATTGTCTAAAATAATACGAGGAGTTGAGATTAATTTTCCAGACAATGCAAGATGCACAGAAAACATACAATTGATGGAACCATGGTTGAAAAGGAACCGATCTTATTACCATTTGATTCAAGGTCTACTATTTAGTTATAAGGTTCAAATGTAAGAAAACGAACTACCTGAGTTTGGTGACCCAAATCAAACAACCCATATGGCCCCCTAAAATATAACAAAACAAAATTAACAATAAATAATAATAGGAAAAGACTACCCAGCACTATTAACATTAATGCAAGTTTTTTGGTTTGCTCCACAAAGGACAAGAACCCATGGACACAACAACCAGGAAAAAAAAAAAAAGAGCAATCATACCTCACACAAGATATCCAATAGGACACTTGAGACTAGTAAACATGTAGAGGCTCCTCTTTAAGTATGCCGGCCATATCCATCTTCCAAGATCGATCAACTAGAAAGGCTAGCTCCCTGTGGCCACACAATGGCTCCATCATAAGAAAAAAAATACCACAAAAAGGGGTATCAAAATAATATATCAGTAACATAATTGGCAAGATGGCAAATATGGCAACATCACTTAGAAATCAAGAATGCAGTTAAAAAAAAAAAAATTGAACATGTACTAGAAGAAACTTTTCCCGATATAAGAGAAGCATATTTACCGAAGTAATTGCTCTTTGAAGCCTTGAAGCAAGATTCAACAGATATATGTATACTTAAGATTAACCTCGGATGAATGTCTTCCTACCTACTTAAGATTTACCCATGTTTCTTAAATTTCCCAATCGGGTTATAATCTAGTTATAGATAGCAATCACATTCACAACACATGAAATCTTATCTTATCAGACATTAGATAGCAGTACTCTTCCAATAATGTTTCCCTAGAGATACATGGTTTCTGCCATTACAATAGAACTAAGATTCATATCTTTGTAATGTGCAAGGATATTTCAAATTCACAATGATAAATTGAAAGAAACATCACTTTCAATAAGATTTTAAAATTAAAAAAAAATAATAATCAAAAGCTCCTTGAAACCCAAACCATTTAATCCCAAGGGTCAAAACTATGGCCACTTAGCAAATGAGCTTAGTGAGATGTAAAATCTAGATTGGTCTCAATTAGTTCATTCTAGATATGCTTAGGAGACCAACAGCATTGATATTTTTCTCTAGCAATGCAATTAACGCATGAGGATGGTGAGAAGCTGATGAATCACTTTGATGATCTGAGAGGGACAGATGAATTTGTCTCCACTGCAGATTTCAGAAACTGCTGATTTTGATGGATACGTGGTTCATTTTTAATTGTTTCCCATCTCTGTCTGACCTCCAAGTAAGAAACGTGTTCAATAATTTAGTATGAGTCAATGGCATATATGAAGACAAATTTACATTATATTAAGCGCCCACCCCTCATTTATCAGAGTGACAAACCATATTATCATGGTTTCCTATGAAAGCTACTTGCCAAAATAAAAGTTCCTATGGAATTCACTTGTGTGAATAAGCAGAAAAAGTGTCTTCAAATTAAAAAAAATAAATAATAAAAGAGCTAAAAATCCCCAAATTTTTATAGGAAACTAAAGGTTTGCAATTTGGGTTTTTAAATTTAGGCTTTTTATGGATGGTTTCCCAGAAATTGGCAAAGATGAAGTTATGCATATAAGAGGCACACTTGGTTGATGGCTCCCCAAGAATTTTCCTCACAAGACTGCTTGGCTGACCATTTTCCCACAAAAAGGAAAAGAGTTACACCAACCAACTTATCATAAACATTGAGTTAATTGCCTATTCCTACGAACAAACTAGAGTATTATCTCTTTCTGATCCTTGCCATGTGCTAACCTTATCATATTTCTAGGAAAAGATAAAACATTCAGACCAAGTTGACAGGTCACGGTCTTCATGTGGGATTATTTTTTTTATTTTAATTATATTTCTGGGCCTTAAATGGTAGACGAATGATGCGATAGCAGAAGGTGATAGGGTGACAATCATGCAGATTCCTAAAAAAATTTGTTCCATTAGTCCATTACCTTGCAAATGCACTTCAAGATGTCCACATAGTATTCAGATAACCAACATTATAAACAGGAAGAGCAAAAGTCAAGTATCAAGTATCCAAGATATTCAAAGTAAGCCAGTGAAATATATTCTTTAATATAACTTGCTTTGTATAGACATTGAATCAAACATTTGGGCAGCCTGTTGTACAAATCCATAGAAACAAGAACCACACCAAACTTGAAGCCATCCAAATATAGCCTCAAAACTGAAATTTTTCAAAACCAACTTCATCAATTTAGACTCTCGGAGAGATAAAGAGATTCATAGAAACAGCAAAAACCTATATCTAGTCTCAAAGCATGAGGTTTCCCTAAATTTTCTTCCATAATACCAAAAACAAAAAAAAAGTATCACAGTTTAATTAACCAAGAAGTCAATCCCCAAAAATTTCAAACCCCCAAATTATTATAATCCGTAAGAACTAGAACAAACTGAAATTGACCCGCAACACGAACATCAATTTCGAAAAAAAAAGCCATAAAAAGTTAGAAACAAATTAACGCCCAATTCAAATATATATAAAGAGATAGATATAGTTTATAGTTACCTCCATCGAAATCAAATTTGCAGAAATCTCGCCGCGTAGATAATTGAATCGGTTGCGTAGAATTGTTTGAAAATTGCTCGGCGAGTCAAAGAGAGACGTGAATCTACGAGGAATCGATCTAAGAGCTTTGGGGGAGAAAGAGAACCTAGGGTTTGGTTTGAGTTATATTTCAAGCAATTACACAAACAAGTCGGTACGAATGGGGGAAGAAGGGGATGCGGGAGAAAGGTTATTAATTTCATTGATTTCGCGCTCAGTAAATTGAGGGGCGTCATTTTTTTGTTGTTTTTTAACTTCTTTTACCGACTATTTAGTCGAGCAAAATGTGAGGAATTTCAACCTTCCCCGACCAGGTACTTGGTCGGCAAATTTATGTCTCTTACCAGCAAGTATGCATTCCTTTTCCATTATTCCCGACCAATTAGTCGGCGAAAATGGGGAAAGATAAATATTACCGACTAAAAGTTTGGTCGGGAAAGATAAATATTTATTTTTTTCACATCTTTTACCGATAACTTGGTCGGGAAACATGTAAACTGGAATTTCTAACCTTTCCCGACTAAAAACTTGGTCGGTAAAAGATAAAATTTTTTTCGCGGACGTTCTGGCGGGTAGGGTCTGCCATTATTACCGACCAATTGGTCGGGGAAAAGCATATGACATTTGCCGACTAAAATTTTGGTCGGGAAACATCAATATTTGGTCGGCAAAAGTTTGTTTAATCCGCCATCAAATTGTTTCCTGATTGGACATCAATTGTTACATATTTATACATTCAAATTACACTTGCACACATCATAAAAGACATAAAATCTATGTTTTGTGCAGATTTCATCTCCATATCTCCAAAGTGGAATAGTGTGTTGATTTCCATCACAAGAACAAGAAATTAAGCTACATTGAGGATGTTGAGAAGAAAGCATGCTGCACAACACATCAAAGGATTGAAGCTATTTCAGAAGAAGAAGAAAATTCAGTTGAAATCAGTGCAAAGAGATCAGAATCACTATTCTGGAAATTTCTGCAGCAGGGGATCGTATTCGAATATGGTTTACTGTATTCGAATATGAGCTTCTTCACAGCAACGAATTCCATGTGACCCCAACTTCCCCACGTGATGTAACCTGCAATCCAGGGAGGGCAAATCAGGAAAAGATATAGGAGAGAGAAGAAGCCATCATGAGGGAACATTCGGTTAGAGGAGAGAGAAAAGGAGGAGAGAGAAGGAAGAAAGAAGGGAGGAGACCCACGCGACAGAAACAGAGAACATTGGGAGAAATTCAGATTTCGTAGAGTTTTGGAGAGTTTTTCATTGAGAGTTCAGAGTTTTATATTGGAATTTTAATTCAGCATTGGAGTTTTGGAGATTTACACATTGAATTCATTCCAATTCTGTAATCAGATTTTCAGTTCTAATCCAGTTAACTTTCAATTTCAGATTGTAATGTCTTCCATTCAGATCTCTATTCTGTTTTCTTCTTTTTAGCATGCTCGGCTAAGTCTTCTTGGCCAAGGCAAGGGTAATGCCTTCCAATGAATCTCAAGTGGCCGAACTTCATGAATTTACTTTGAGTTTTATGGTTATCAAGTCAATTTGCAGCTGGGTGTCTTAGAACTCATTGATTCAAGACCGATTAATCCAACTTTGTATATCCTATGATGAGTTCATAGGTGTTGCTTAACTTAGAACTCTCATGACATTGTTGTATGTGGTTGCTAGAATTAGAACTCCTATTGTCCTTAAAATAGGTTATGCACATTGAGTGTTTAATCCATGGTTTGTTTCAATTGAAATTAATTTTCTCACAAATCAGTACAAATTGATTTGGTAATTTATAAACTCTTGGCACTTGAAATTCATTCGGATTGGTATTAAACTTGTCCTTGCTCAACCTTTTTATCACTTAATCTTTTAGTTTAAATTCACTTTGCTTTTGGAAAGTTAGTTCAAATCATCAACCACCAAATCAGATTTTAATTTTCTATTTCACTTTTTCTGTGAGTTGTGTTTTGCCAAATAATCTCCATTAGAGTCATTCACTTCATTACTCCCTAGATCCCTGTGGAAATGACCTGGGACTTACCAGTTATTTTTGTGCTTCAACCACACCTTGCACTTGGGGGAAAACTTGTCTTGCTTTACCTCACTTAACATTTTCTTTAAATTTGAATTTATAATCTGAATTTTCATTTGAGCTTTTATCTTGGAGTGAGGTAATTAAACAAGAACAAGCACAATTTATGGCGCCGTTGCCGGGGATCTTTGAGAAGCAATGGGTGTTTTGAGCCTTTGGAGCATTAACTGGCAGTACATCTCACCACCATTTCAACAACAGAGCTGCTTAACTTGTTGAGTAACTTTGTTTCATCTCTATTTCTATTTCTTTTATAGTTTTAGTTGTTAGTTTAGTTTAGAACTGCTTGCATCTGAATCCTGAAATTTCTGATTCTGAATCTATTTCATCTGATATTCGAATACTGCTGCATTTCTCTGCTGAGAGCTGTAGTTGCAATTCTCTGTGAATCAGTAGATGAAATTGTGAAGTTAGGAGTTTAGATTGGAGTTTGTTTCAGTCTGAATTTCTGTTTATGCTTTTAAGGTCTGGTAAACTTGTTGGAAACAGATCTGAATTGCATTCTCCATCTTCTCTTGCTGAATTGATTGAATTTGCTGCACTACATTCACAATCTGAATTTTCTGTTGCACATATGGATCACCACCACCTGTTCTGCCCGGAGAGGAAGTGTTCAAGGAGAGAATGATCAAAATGGATCAAAACATCCTTAGACCTCTCGAGGAATATCTTTATCCAGCTAGACAAACCACTCCATCTTGCATTGTTCTTCCAAATGGACATCAGAATTTTTATCTTAAACCTGGAACAATTCAGCTTTTACCAACTTTCATGGCATGGACTCAGAAAATCCTTATATGCATATGAAAGAATTTGAAGATGTTTGTGGAACTTGCATGGATAGGAATGTTAATGAGGACATGGTTAGGCTTAAATTATTTCCATTTTCATTGACAGACAAGGCAAAAATGTGGTTGAATTCACTTGAGCCTAGATCAATAGGTACTTGGAGAGACATGCAAACAAATTTTTGAAGAAGTATTTTCCTGCAAATAGAACTGTGATTCTTCAACAGCAAATAATGAATTTTGTGTGTAAATCCAATGAAACATTTGCTCAAGCATGGGAAAGATTCAAGGAATTATGCAAGCATGTCCACATCATGGTTTTGAATCTTGGAGAATTGTTAATTTTTTCCATAATGCATTAACTCCAAATCTGAAAATGTTGGTTGCCACCATGTGTAATGGTGAATTCTATGACAAAACTGCTGAAGAGGCTTTACATTTCTTTGATGCTTTAGCTGAAAACACTAAACAGTGGGAGGTAGTCTCCCCATTTTGTTCTGAATTTTCTGACAGATCAAATGATAGAGGAATAGTTCCATCTCAATGAGGCAGATGATGTTGGAGCTAGGTTGGCTGCATTGTCAAGAAAGATTGAATTGATGGAGCAAAGAAGCAACATTGAAGGAGAGTGAAGTTGAAGTGTGTGATGTTGTGAAACTGCAGACCACAGGACTGATGATTGCCCAACACTTCCAGCTTTTTAAGGAAGTTCTCTATGGTCAAGCAAATCCCACACAAGCTGCAAGACCCTTCAATCAAAATCAGGGGATGAACCACATATTCGCAAGGCCATAGTCCATATTCGAATAACTACAACCCTGGCTACAGAAATCATCCAAAACCTTTCTTGGAAAGCAGAAGCACAGAAACCAACAATACCAACCTCAACAAACTGTGCAACCCCAACCATTTCCTCCTCAGCCTTTCACCTCAGCAGAATACAAATTTTTATCAGCCACCTCACAAAGATCTTTGGAAGACACCTTGCAACAATTTATGCAAGGGCAGATTGGAACCACAATCAGAATTCCAAGTTTCAAGAGCAGACAAACAGGGCCATGGAAGACATCCGAAGTCAATTGTCAAAGCTAACTCAAGCTTTAACCATCAGAGAATCAGGAAAGCTTCCATCTCAGCCAAGACCAAATCCTACAAGCCAAGTTCATTTCAGTGAATCATCTTCATCTGCTGCAAATGAAAATCTGGAGCATGTACAAGCTGTTTCAACATTGAGAAGTGGTAAGCAAATTGTCAAGCCAGATTACAAACCACCTGCTGAAGAAATTGAGGAAGAAAATGAGCAAGAAATCATGAAAAATGAAGAGGAAATGCAGCTGAAACAGAAATTGGACAGCAGAACAGAAAGTGAACAGAAACAGCAATTTAGCACTTCTGAGAAAGAAACATGTTTCAGAATGAAGAGCAAGAATTGAAGCAAAATGAAAGACTAATGGGGACAACAAGTTGGACAGCAGAAACTTTGAGGAAAAGCAGAATCTGAGCCAAGAAAATCAGGAAATTCTGATGCAGCCAAGGAATATTCGAATACCAGCAAAGCAACATTCGAATAGCAGTAAGCAGCAAATCAGAATCCAGAGAACAGAGCAGGTAAATTCTGAAAATAAAGAGGAAATTTCTGACAATAAGAAAAAAATTTCTGAGAAAATCAGTTTGAAAGAGTGAAAAAGATTTTGAAAATAAAGAAATTTTGAATAAAACCAATTTGGACAAATCTGAATTTGTTCCAAAACTTCCATTTCCACAAAGATTGAACAAAGCCAAGAAAGAGAATTTGAATTCTGACATCTATGAATTGTTCAAACAAGTCAGAATCAATATTCCCTTACTTGATGCAATTAAACAAAATCCATCATATGGAAAATTTTTGAAAGATTTGTGTACTGTTAAGAGGAAAATGAATGTGAAAGAAAGAGCATTTTGACTGAACAAGTGAGCTCCATTTTGCAATTTAAAACTCCTCCCAAATATAAAGATCCAGGTTGCCCACCATAGCCTGCTTAATTGGGAATCAAAGGGGTAGATCAAGCTTTGCTAGATTTAGGTGCAAGTGTCAACCTCTTACCATTCACTGTTTACAAACAGCTGGGGTTGGGAGAACTTAGACCTACTAGGGTGACACTTACAACTTGCTGATAGGTCAGTTAAAGTCCCTAGGGGTGTGGTTGAGGATGTCTTGATTCAAGTGGATCATTTTTACTTTCCAGTGGACTTCATAGTGCTAGATACTCAGCCCATTCAAGGAAACCAACCAGCTGTACCTGTTATCCTAGGAAGACCATTTTTGGCCACCTCAAATGCCTTGATCAATTGTAGAACTGGAGTTATCAAGCTCTCCTTTGGAAACATGACAATTGAGGAAAAACATCTTCAAGGTGACCAAACAGCCGAGTGATTATGAGGAAGTAGAGGAAGTGATTGGATTCAAACAACCACTCAAGATCACTTTGATAGAGAGTATTTTGATGACCCTTTGGAGAAAGCCTTAGTGAATAATGAGCAAGTAGATTTCCTAGCTGATTGTGACTTGGAGAATTGTGAGGGAGGAGAATTTGAGGAAATGAAAAATTCAGTGCTGAATGATGAATCAGTGGAGACCATCTGTTGAGTCTTTAGAGCTGTCCCATAGCCAAGCCTCTGTCATTTTTGGACCAGCCACCAAAACCTGAGAGAAAACCTTTGCCAAGTGACTTGAATATGTATTTTTAGGTGAGGGAGAGTCCTATCCAGCTGTCATTTCATCTCAGCTGAGTTTGGACCAAGAAAATAGACTTGTGGAAGTCTTGAGGAAGCATAGAGGAGCTTTGGGCTGGACTATAGCAGATCTGCAGGGAATAGTCCATTGATTTGCACTCATAGAATATTTTTGGAGGATGAGGCCAAGCCTATTAGGCAAATGCAAAGGAGACTCAACCCCAACATGAAAGAGGTTGTTAGAGGGGAGGTAATCAAGCTTTTGGATGCTGGAATTATCTACCCCATCTCAGATTCTAAGTGGGTGAGTCCAACTCAGGTAGTGCCTAAGAAATCTGGAGTGACTGTGATTAAGAATGAAAAAGAGGAATTAGTTCCAATGCGCATCCAAACAGGATGGCGCATGTGCATAGATTATAGAAAGTTGAATGCAGTCACAAGGAAAGATCACTTCCCTCTTCCATTCCTAGATCAGGTATTGGAAAGAGTGGCAGGGCATGCATTTTACTGTTTCTTGGATGGTTACTCTGGGTATAATCAGATTGAGATTGCATTGGAGGATCAAGAAAAGACCACATTCACTTGCCCATTTGGCACATTTGCATATAGGCGTATGCCTTTTGGTCTTTGCAATGCTCCTGCAACATTTCAGAGATGTATGATGAGTCTGTTTAGTGATTTTGTAGAGAGATTCCTTGAAGTTTTTATGGATGACTTTTCAGTATATGGCAGTGACTTTGATACATGTTTGGGAAACTTAGAGAAGGTTTTGATTAGATGTGAGGAGAAAAACTTGGTTTTGAATTGGGAAAAATGCCACTTTATGGTAACTCATGGAATTGTCCTTGGCCACATAGTGTCTTCTAGGGGGATAGAAGTAGACAAAGCTAAAGTGGAAATTATTCAAAAACTTCCTACCCCTAGATGTGTTAAGGATATCAGATCATTTCTTGGCCATGCTGGGTTTTATAGAAGGTTTATTGCATCATTCAGTGCCATTGCTAGACCTTTGTGCAACCTTCTATCCCAGGATGTTCCCTTTGATTGGACACCAGAGTGTCAGGCCTCATTTGATAGACTTAAGAGTTTGCTCACCTCAGCTCCCATTATGCAGCCACCAGACTGGACTTTACCATTTGAGATCATGTGTGATGCTAGTGATTGTGCCATTGGTGCAGTGCTAGGACAGAGGAGGGATAGGAGACCACATGTGTTGTACTATGCTAGCAAAACCCTTAGTGAAGCACAAAGGAATTACACTACTACTGAGAAGGAGTTGCTAGCAGTAGTATATGCCTTGGACAAGTTCAGATCATACCTGGTAGGTTCTCATGTCATAGTATACACTGACCATGCTGCTTTGAAGTATCTCTTGACCAAACCTGATGCTAAGCCTAGACTTATTAGATGGATTCTTCTGCTTCAAGAATTTGATTTAGAAATCAAGGACAAAAAGGGAGTTGAAAATGTAGTTGCTGATCACCTTTCTAGACTCCCACATCAAGATTTAGCATCTTTTGATTCTCCCATCAATGAGACATTCCCTGATGAGCAGTTGTTCCACATAGACTCTTCTGAGGTACCTTGGTTTGCAGATATAGCCAACTACCTAGCTTCAGGTATTGTGCCTTCTCACTGGACCATGTTGGATAGAAGGAAGTTCTTTAGGAATGTGAGACACTTTTTCTGGGATGACCCTTATTTGTTTAAGTATTGCTCAGATCAAGTCATAAGGAGATGCATACCCGAGAGTGAAGTACAGAGTGTCATTAGTTTTTGTCATACTCTTGCATGTGGAGGTCATTTTTCAGCTAGGAAGACAGTGGCAAAGATTTTACAGAGTGGATTGTTTTGGCCTACCATGTTTAGGGATGTGCATGCCTTTTGTGTTGCTTGTGATAGGTGTCAAAGGCTTGGTAAGATCACTAGGAGAAACATGATGCCACTTCACCCCATTTATGTGCTTGATATCTTTGATTGTTGGGGTATGGATTTTATGGGACCATTTGTGAATTCATTTGGCAATGAGTATATCTTAGTGGCAGTGGATTATGTTTCAAAGTGGATAGAAGCCATACCAACTAAGACCAATGACCACAAGGTAGTGATAAAATTTTTGAAGGAAAATGTGTTTTCAAGATTTGGAATGCCAAAGGCCATGATAAGTGATAGGGGAACACATTTTTGCAATAGACATGTTGGTCTTTTGATGAAGAAGTATGGGGTGTTACACAAGGTTGGAACATCTTACCACCCCCAAACAAGTGGACAAGCTGAATTAGCCAATAGAGAGATCAAAAGAATCATTGAAAAAACAGTGAATCCCACAAGGAAAGATTGGTCTTTGAAATTGGTTGATGCACTTTGGGCTTATAGGACTGCCTACAAGACTATCCTAGGCATGTCTCCTTATAGGTTAGTGTATGGAAAAGCTTGTCATCTTCCTGTGGAACTTGAACACAAGGCCTTTTGGGCAGTGAGACATTTTAATGAGAGCATCACTGAATCTGGTTTTCAAAGAAAATTGCAACTAAATGAGCTTGAGGAGATTAGAATGATGCATATGAGAATGCTAAGATCACCAAGGATAGAGTGAAGAAATGGCATGATACACATATCCTCAAAAGAGAGTTGTTTGTGGGTCAAAAGGTCTTGTTGTATGACTCAAGGTTACACTTGTTTCCCGGGAAATTGAAGTCCAGATGGAGTGGTCCATATGTGATTCAGAACATCACTGAGTTTGGGGCTGTTGACATTCAAAATCCAACCTCCAAATGTTTTTAGAGTGAATGGACAGAGATTGAAAGAGTATCATGAGAATTTTGTTGCTGAAGTGGAGAGTTGGGATCTTGAAGATCCCCCAAATTCTGTTTGAATGGAGAAGAATTCTGATTTTGTATCATATAGTGTAGGTTCTGTTATGTTTTTGATTTTCTGTTTTCTTTGGTTTTTGTAATTTCTTTCTTTCATCTAAAAAAAAAAAAAAAAATTTCAGTTTGCAAGTTTTAACACATTGGTTTCAGCAAGTTTCATGAAGAATTGAGAATTTCTGCTTTATGTTTTACTGATATTTGAATTTTCAAAGGTTGGAACTGACATGTGCTATTTGAGGTAGCAACATCACTTGTGGTGGACCTACTTGAGAGTCAATGGAATAAATGCATTTGCTTGATTTGTTTTGGGAGTATAATGCATTAACCAAAGTGGGTAGCACATGCTTTCAAAGTGTTTCAGAATGCAGCCAAAGAATTTCAATTGAGCAGCTTCATTAAGGATCAAGTCACATCAGCAGGTGCAACAAAAACTGATCAAATCTGGTACTGCTATTAAGTCCAAATCAGATGAGAAATCATTCATTCGAATAGCTGAATAGTCATTTGAATAGGCCATCTAGCACAAAATCTCATCTGTGAACAGCAACCCATCTTGCATATTTGATGCTTGGCAAAACCTCACTGATCTTAATTACACTCAACCCATTTTGTATTGTTTTGGTTCTACTGATTTGCATTTTCTTTGAGAATATTGCATTGAACAAGTTGGGGGGAGCAACTGTTTTGGTAATACCTTGGAGTTTCAGCTGGTCTACATCACTCAAACATGTTAACCTTAAACTCAGCAGGTACCTTTTCCTTTGCACTTTATTCCAAATTGATTGACTTGTTTGTGCATTGAGGACAATGCTTGTTTTAGTTGGGGGGGACACAATCTGAGTTTGTGATGTGAATAGATTTTACTGAAATTTGCTGAATTGGGTGATTGGATATGATCAGAATGTTTTGAATATGATTTGGAATTGCTTGAATTGAATTAAGATCATGCTTATGTCAGTTTGAGTTTGCATATGTTGAAAATTTGAAAAAAATTTTTTTTTTGAAATTTGGAAAAATTGCAAAACTTCTTGAATTAGTTATTCTTTTGAAATAATTTTCGAATCCTAGCTGTTGGCAAAACTTAATTTGAGTATTCTTAAGAAATGGGAAGAATTTCTGGTTTTCTGGACACTGGAATTGCAAAGTGCTGATAACCGTATTCGAATATGGGTCTGGGTATTCGAATATGATGTCAGTTTTAAATCCTGTATATACCCGTAAGTGGCCCCATTTAAGGTCCTGTTCTATTCGAATACGAGCCCTGGTGCCCACAACCCTGAAACCTTCACCATTCCACATCTTCTTCCAGTTTTACTTTCAGATTATCTGAGTGAGATTTTGAGTTGACATTGAAAGGAAGATTCAGATACAGAGCTGCGATTGAAGAAGCTAGGGTTTACAGCTTTGGAGAATTTCTGATAAAGGGTGGAGAATCAATTGAAGCAGATGCCACCAAAGAGGATGAAGAAGATGGCTTACAAAGGTAAGGCTAAAAGAAGGAGCATGAGGATTTTGAGCCAACATGGTAAGGGTTCTTCACTTGTTGTTCAGGAACCCATAACATATGACTGTCATCTTCTAAATCAGACCGTAGGTCCTCCTCTAGAACAGAATCATTCCATTCTGTAGGAAATGAGAGTTTGGAGTGAGAGACATGATATCATGTCTCTAATGTTGAAAAGGAAAACTCTGTTGGAGTTCCTGAGAATGTGCCTACTAAGGAACACACCTACTGCTCCTGAGCATGAGGTCCATACCTCTGAAAATGTTCCTTGAGGATGAACCTGAAGCACAATCTGACCATGATCTTTTGATGAGGGTTCTTTTGATACTTGAGGTTTTCCAACAAAGCTTCAAAGCTGAAATATGATGAGAATTACAGCAAGAGAGCTGTGTTGACTGAAAGAGGGAATTAAATTGGAGGATTACAATGAACCACCCTATGAATTGTTAGAATTATTTGAGCAAAGGGGCTGGGTACATTGGGTTACAACCAGTAGGAGGGCTTGTGGTACCATATGTGAGAGAGTTTTACTCAAATGCTGAAGTGGGTATGATTCATGGGAGACCTGAGATAAACTCTAAGGTTAGAGGGAAGAGAATTAGTTTGAATCTTGAGAAGATTTCTTTCATAGGTCACTTGCCTGTTGAAAGAATACCCGAATCCACACCTAAACAAAAAGCACGATGGGAGAAGCAATTGCATAAGGACAATTTGGCTAGGCTCTTCACAGCCAACCCTCAAGCTCAATGGACCACTTCTAGGATGTCCAAGTCAGGAATTACTCCCAAAAGTATATCCTTCACATGCTGGTCTGTTCTTTATTTCTGCCCCATGCTTACAAGTCAACCATCACTCTTGAACAAGCATGATTATGGGAAAGATTGTTGTTAGGCATTCCCATGGATTTACCTTACCACATTTGGTTGGTTATTTCTCATGTGGTAGAGAAACCAGAATCCACTGCTGGGCTGCCTTTGGAGGTTTAATTACAGAGATAATTCAGCACTTTTTGGGAATAGAGGAAGAGGTAGGAATGGCCCATTGTGAAAGCTGCTCCTTTGATAGACAAGATATCTATGAATCGAAGTCGAGGACAATTGAAGAAGGCTGCTCCACCTGCAGTTGAGAACAACCAGCAGCAGCCAGCAGAGGAGGAGGCAACTGAAGCAGCCCCCATGAGCCACAGAGGAGAAGTTGACATTAATCCAGAAAAATCAAGAAGTACTGATGAGGGAAGTGAGTGAGCTGAGACAGGGGCAGCAGAAAGCTTATTCGAATGGTGGAGAGCATATTCGAATGGAGTCAAGAAGGGAGAAATGCTTAATTTCAGTACTTCAGCCATGATCCAGACTCTTTTGTCCTTGAAACCAGATTTTTGACAGCAAATCTTCAGAATATTTCAAATATGTTTGTCAACAATAGGATTTGGATTAATGTTCCTGCTGTTGTTTCTTTTGATTAGGTTTAAGTTGTTTTGTTTACTTTTGCTACCTATGACTTTGAACTTACAACTTGGAATGAATGAAATTTCTGTTTTCTTGGAATTAGTGATGTCATTTGCATAAATTGGATTGAGCTGAGTTGAAGTATGAAATTTTAAGAGTTGTTGTGGTTGCCATGTGTTTTTAAGTTGAAAAGTGTGTGAATGGATTTAGTTTGAGGATTGTTGATCTAACATTTGTCTTGAGGAATGAATTTATGAATGAATAATGTGTTTATGGATTTCCAGATATAGTGGAGACTTAAAACCTGAAGTGAGATATTTGAGCTTTAAACTTGTTCATGAGAGACTTCATTTACTCTAAGGGCTTTCCAAAAGCTCAAGCTTTTTGCACTTCAAATTTCTTCATAACTCCACTTATACTATTTTGCTTTGGGTGTTTGTGAAGTGATGGAGAATGGAACTAGACTTTCTGATTCTTAACTTTTATGGTTGAATGGAATGAAATCATAGAAATGATATTAGGCCATTTTTCTTAACATTTGAGCTTGGAATGCCTTTCTTTGATGAACATCATCCTTGGAGCCAAGTTTGAGCTTTATTAGAGCATTCATACTTCTTTATTCTTACCACTATCATACCTTTAACCATTATGAATGCTCTTTAGCCTTCCCTAATCAGATTGGAATACACTGAAATATTAGGAAGAGAAATGAACAACATTTTGGGATTTTGGAGGTGAGAAGAAAGAAAAATGAATGGAATGAGGAAAAGGAAATTGTTAAGGGAAATTGTTGATAAAAAGAACAATCAAAAAGGTGGGAAACTGTTTTACTTTTGAAATACATTCACTTGAGGTCAATTTCCGATAAAAAAAAAAAAATAATTGGAGAAGGGTGGAAGAAAGTTTATTTCAGTGTTCCAAATCAGTTTTTGAATTCCTTATCCTTCCCTTCTATTACCTTATTAAACCTCATGGCCCCATTACAACCCATTGCAAGTCCTAATTGATCTTTGGAAGAATTTTCATTCAATTGTGAAATTAGGAATTAGGGAATCATGGTGAAAATTCTGAAATTACTTTGCTACATCATTCCTTCATGGAGTTATGCCAAGTCTAATTCTTTCTTGAATACATCGTTTTTGACTTGTTGATGCCACCTTCTAGAATTTGATGAACATTTACTCTTAATAAGGGGCATCTTGAGTGAAACCTTGTGTGCTCTATTTTCTTTGGAGTGAATTCCAAGGTGAGATTTGAAGTCAAAACTTGGGAATGAAATGGAATGCAAAGTTCAGAATTAAATGAAGTTCTAAAGATGTATGGTTAAGATTGATAGAGTTAAAAGCTGCTATTCATTCACATTCATTTCACACATTTGGCAAGTTTCACATCTCTTATAAAATTTTAAATTTTAAACTTTGCTTATGAAAATTTTTTGCTTATGGTGTTGACTAATTCCATATGAATAGCTGAAATATCATTCAAATTGAAATGAAATTAATGCTTTTGGATTCTCTCCTATTTCTTCTATTAGAAGCATTACTAGGGACTAGTAATGTTGTAGTTGGGGGGTGTGTGATTGGACATCAATTGTTACATATTTATACATTCAAATTACACTTGCACACATCATAAAAAGATATAAAATCTATGTTTTGTGCAGATTTCATCTCCATATCTCCAAAGTGGAATATGTGTTGATTTCCATCACAAGAACAAGAAATTAAGCTACATTGAGGATGTTGAGAAGAAAGCATGCTGCACAACACATCAAAGGATTGAAGCTATTTCAGAAGAAGAAGAAAATTCAGTTGAAATCAATGCAAAGAGATCAGAATCACTATTCTGGAAATTTCTGCAGCAGGGGATCATATTCGAATATGGTTATACTGTATTCGAATATAAGCTTCTTCACAGCAACGAATTCCATGTGACCCCAACTTCCTCACGTGATGTAACCTGCAATCCAAGGAGGGCAAATCAAGAAAAGATATAGGAGAGAGAAGAAGCCATCATGAGGAGAACATTCGGTTAGAGAAGAGAGAAAAGGAGAGAGAGAGAAGGAAGAAAGAAGGGGAGTGAGACCCACGCGACGAAGAAAACAGAGAACATTTTTTGGGAAAGAAATTCAGATTTCGTAGATAGAGTTTTGGAGAGTTTTTCATTGAGAGTTCAGAGTTTTTATATTGGAATTTCAATTCAGCATTAGAGTTTTGGGAGATTTACACATTGAATTCATTCCAATTTCTGTAATCAGATTTTCAAGTCTAAATCCATTAAACTTTCAATTTCAGATTGTAATGTCTTTGAATCAGATTTGCACTTCTGTTTTTCTTCTTTTTAACATGCTCGGCTAAGATTTCTTGAGCCAAGGCAAGGGTAATGCCCTTCCAATGAATCTCAAGTGGCCGAACTTCATGAATTTACTTTGAGTTCTTATAGTTATCAAATCAATTTACAGCTGGGTGTTTTAGAACTCATTGATTCAAGACCCGATTAATCCAACTTTGTATATCCTATTGATGAGTTCATAGGTGTTGCTTAACCTTAGAACTCTCATGACATTGTTGTATGTGGGTTGCTAGAATTAGAACTCCTATTGTCCTTAAAATAGGTTATGAACATTGAGTGTTTAATCCATGGTTTGTTTCAATTGAAATTAATTTTCTCACAAAAACCAGTACAAGTTGATTTGGTAATTTATAAACTCTTGGCACTTGAATTCATTTGGATTGGTATTAAACTTGCCTTACTCAATTTTTTTATCACTTAATCTTTTTGTTTAAATTCACTTTGCTTTTGGAAAGTTATTTCAAAATCATCGACCACCAAATCAGATTTTAATTTTCTATTTACATTTTTCTGTGAGTTGTGTTTGCCAATTAATCTCCATTAGAGTCATTCACTTCATTACTCCCTAGATCCCTGTGGAAATGACCTGGGACTTACCAGTTATTTTGTGCTTCAACCACACCTTGCACTTGGGGAAAACTTGTCTTGATTTACCTCACTTAACATTTTCTTTAAATTTGAATTTATAATCTGAATTTTCATTTGAGCTTTTATCTTGGAGTGAGGTAATTAAACAAGAACAAGCATTTCCCATTGTCGACTAATTAGTCGGGGAAAATCACTATCTGCGACTATATTTTTTTTAGTCGGGAAAACTGGTCAGCAAAGCTGCGCACTGTTGTAGTGGAAGTTGCACTATATATAAAGAAGATAAGAAGTTCTTTAAGAAGAAATGTGGGAAACCGGAGAAGACCAAGAAGAATGAGAAAACCAAGGTTGAGAAGACTTCTAAAAGTAAGAAAAAAGAGAACAAGTTTAGGGGGGTGAAGTGCTATGAATGCCAAGGGTAGGGATACATAGCTTAAGATTGTGGGGACAAGAACAACAAAAAGAAGGTTCTGAATCCTACCCTTGATGATTCCGATGAATCAAGCACATCTTCATCCTCAGAAGACTACCCAGAAAACTTCACAACTTTCATGGCAAAGAGCTCTGGATCTGTTAGCTCTAAAGACCCACCTGGTTCCCATAATTCAAAAGAAGACTCTTCAGAAGAGGAATCAAAACATGAAGATGACAATGAAGAAGTGGACCTTCATGATGCCTATAAACAGCTGTATCAAGATTGTCGAAAGTTTCACAAGCAAAATGAGAAGATGATAGTGAAGAATAAGATGTTGAAGAGAGAAAGAGACAGTTTAAAGGTTGCCCTGAAGGAATTACAAACAAAGTTGAATGAAGTTAAAGCAAACAAGAGATCTCAAGAGGAGTTGATAGTTACACTGAAGAACAAGTTGGAGCAAAGAGAAAAAGATGTGAAAGAGGCACATGAGAAGATGCAATCCCTGCAGTCGAAGATGAATTCCACTTCCTCCAAACTTGATGATATACTGGCAATTCAAAGGAGTCCAAAAGATAAAAGTGGACTTGGATACACGAGAGAAAAGCAGACCACAAAGGATACATCTACAAGCAACCAAAAGATTAAGGAAATCAAGATCCAGCCTTCAAAGGTTGCTATGGTCAAAGATGGGAACTCCATTGCTCAACCACTCAAGCAGTTGAAAGGTAAACTACCTACACAAAAGTCTCAGAAATTCAAAGGTATGCCTTTCACTCCTCAAAGAAAATTTGTCCCTATCTGTCACCACTGTGGTATTCCTGGTCACATTAGGCCAAATTGTCATAAGCTTCATGGATTACCCGCTAACTTATGTAAATCAAAGAAGACCTGCAAATCTTAATCACCAAAATTACACTTCCCGATTTTCAACAAGTTTAATGTGTTAAACAATTTTGATCCCTCTTCAAATTTTAAATCTTACTTGAATAGGACAGCTAAAAACTCTTTTTATTCAAAAACACCTCGTTTTCAGAAAGCTGGTCCTAAATTTCAAAAACCATCTATCATGAACCAAGTTTCAAAAAATAAGGCTGTGAGAAAAACCTTGAAAACCAGAACTACTTGGGTACGAAAAATCTTAGTTAAATTGTTTCATAGTTCACTCAGCCTTAAAAGCTTTAAACTCAAATATGTGGTATCTTGATAGTGGTTGTTCTCGACATATGAGTGGGAATAAAAGTTTGTTTTCTGATTTTTAAAATTTTGAGGGTGGTGTGGTAACTTTTGGTGATGGTAGTACTTCCAGTATTTTGGGCAAGGGAAACATAAAAACTCCAGGGTTGGAATGTTAAAAGGATATACTATATGTTGAAGGTTTACAGGCTAATTTGATTAGCATATGTCAGTTGTGCGATGCCAAACTTCTGGTTCAATTTTCAGAAACTGATTACAAAATTGTTAATTCTCATGGAAATACTGTCTTAACTGGCACTCGCACTACTAACAACTGTTATGGTGTATCAAACTCTAAAGGTCTAGTGTGCAATTCTACAAGTTTGATTGAGTTAGACCTCTGGCACCAAAGACTTGGGCACATCAATTTTAAGGTGCTTAATCAATTGTTTAAGTATGAGTTGGTTAGAGGTCTACCTAAATTAAGGAAAGACCACAAAAGTGTGTGTGGGCCTTGTCAAATGAGTAAATAGATTAAAATTGCACATAAAAAGGGTCAAAGTTTGAAAACTAAGGAACCTCTTGACTTAGTTCACATGGATTTAATGGGACCCACACGCACTGAAAGTTTAGGCAGAAAGAGGTACATATTTGTTGCTGTTGATGATTACACTCGTTTCACAGGGATTGATTTTCTTGCTGAAAAATCTGACACTTTTGATTCTTTTAGAAACTTGTGTTTGAGACTGCAACAGGCAAAGCAAAGAAAAAATGGATGCATCACAAGAATCAGGACAGATCATGGGAGGGAGTTTGAGAACTCTTCATACAACCAGTTTTGTGAAGAAAATGGAATAAAGCATGAGTTCTCAGCACCAAAGACTCCTCAGCAAAATGGTGTCGTTGAAAGAAAGAACAGAGTACTTCAAGAGATGGCTTAAGTACTACTTCATGGAAGATCACTGCAAAGGAAGTTTTGGACAGAAGCAGTTAACACTACTTGTTACATAGTGAATAGGGTGTACCTCAGACCTAGAACAAAACAGACCCCTTATGAACTATGGAATGGTAAGAGGCCTAGTGTGAAGTATTTTTGAGTTTTTGGGAGTAAGTGATTTATCCTCAGGGATAGAGAATAGCTTGGTAAGTTTGACTCTCGAATCGATGAAAGAATCTTCCTAGGCTATTCCACTAAAAGTCGTGATTTCAGGGTTTTAAATTTAAAAACTAACTCTGTTATAGAATCAATTAATGTAATAGTAGATGATACTAACTCTTACTATTCTGTTCAACAGGACGATCTTGACGAAGTAATACCCCTAGCAACTCCAATTGAACAATCTGAAGCCACAATTGATGTAAGTGATGAACCCAAAAAGGATGATGAGAAAAGTGCTAAATGAGAACCATCTTCAAGAATCAATCTCCATCATCCAACTTCACAAGTGCTTGGAGATATTAAGGACAAGGTCAAAACAAGGAGACAACTTCAAAATGAGGTATCACATCTTTTCTATGTCTCCTTATAGAACCTAAGAATGTGAATAAAGCACTTAGTGATGATTTTTGGTTGAATGCCATGCAAGAAGAGTTAGGACAATTTGTAAGAAATGATGTATGGACTCTTGTACCTCGTCCCTCACATGTAAATGTTATAGGCACAAAATGGATTTTCAAAAATAAAATTGATGAATTTGGAACAGTCATTAGAAACAAAGCTAGGTTAGTTGCACAAGGATATACCCAAGTAGAGGGTATTGACTTTGATGAAACCTTTGCTCTTGTGGCTAGATTAGAATCTATAAGAATCTTATTTTCCATGGCTTGTTATTTAAAGTTCAAATTGTTCCAAATGGATGTGAAAAGTGCTTTTTTAAATGGTTTCTTGAATGAGGAAGTCTATGTAGAGCAACCTAAAGGTTTTATTGATCCTCACTTTCCAAATCATGTTTTTAAACTGAAAAAGGCTCTCTATGGTTTGAAACAAACTCCTAGAGCTTGATATGAAAGACTCACCACTTTTCTGATAGACTCTAGTTTCATGAGAGGCAATGCTGATAAGACTCCTTTCATTTGTAGAGATTCAAAACACATTTTGATTGCACAAGTTTATGTTGATGATATTGTGTTTAGATCTACCTCTTTTGAATTTGCTCATGAATTTAGTGAACATATGAAAGATACTTTTGAGATGAGCATGATGGGGGAATTGAATTTCTTTTTAGGTCTTCAGGTTAGGCAATTAGAGAAAGGGATTTTTGTTTCTCAATCCAAGTATGCTAAAGACCTAGTTAAGAAATTTGGACTTGACAGTTGTAAACATGCTAGGACCCCCATGAGCACTTCCACTAAGCTTTCAAAAGATGATTCTGGCAAACCGGTGGACCCCACATTGTATAGAAGCATGATAGGTAGTTTGTTGTATCTCACTGCCAGTCATATTGATATCTCCTTCAGTGTAGGAATTTGTGCTAGATTTCAGTCAAACCCCAAGGAATCCCATTTGCATGCGCTTAAGAGGATAATCAAATATGTTAATGGGACTTTTGATTTTGGCGTTTGGTTCTCTCATGACACCAATGTCAACTTAGCAGGATATTCTGATGCTGACTGGGCTGGGTGCGTAGATGATAGGAAAAGTACCTCTGGTGGATGTTTCTATGTTGGTAACAATCTAGTCTCATGGCATAGTAAAAAAGAACTCCATGTCTTTGTCCACTGCTGAATCTGAGCATATAACTTGTGGTAGTTGTTGTACCCAACTTCTTTGGATGAAACAATGCTAGCAGATTATGGAGTTGATCAAAAAATCATGACTATTTATTATGATAATCTTAGTGCCATCTATATCTCTAAGATTCCTGTTCAACACTCATGTTCCAAACACATTGACATTCGACATTATTTCATTCGTGAGTTAGTTGAAAATCAAGTCATCATTCTAAAGCATATTGAGACTCAACATCAACTGGCTGACATATTTACTAAACCATTGGACCACTTGAAGTTTGAATCACTCAGATAATCTCTTGGTGTTTGTTCCTTAGACTAAAAAGCGTCCCTAATTTTTGAGTTGATTTTTGTTTTTGTTTATATCTATAGGTATAGTTAGATATTGTTTTTGGAAAGGGATGACAATTTCATGATTATTCTAAGAACTATTCCTTCATATACATTTCAAAACATGGAAGTATTGCTTTTGATTTACATAAGAATTATGACATTGACTTCCTTAATATTCTTGAAACTTATGTTTTGATGTTTCTTATCATGGTAGTGGTGTGCCTAAAAATCACAGAGGTTAGGAGTCAAGAACTTATTTTTCCTTACTTACTTGTACTCCTTAAAGCCTACTTTTTGGACTATTGATTGTGTTTAAGTACCAAAAAAAAAAAAAAAAAGAACTTGGAAAGGGCTACCATATGAGATAGAGTGAAAGCTAGCCTATTGACGTGTGGGTTATCAAAATAACCACCCTCTGGGTTTGACGATACAGGAAGAAGGTTACCTACCCATAAAGTGTGTGAAAGCCACCAAGAACAAATAAAAAGATGAAGGAGAAATCTGTTAAAAGTGTTTCTTGGTGTTTAGTTAAAAACAATGACATGAGGCGAAATTAGTTGAAAAGCTTTCATTGCCTTTTTTTACTTAACTCAATTGAAAATCCAAAAGGAACTTTATTGAATATCTTGTAAGTATGTGAAAAGTATATTGATTGCACTTGAAAAGTGCTATTACAAACTCCACCTTTGTATAACTTTTAATACATTTAAGTAGTTTATTTTGAAGATTTATCGTTATTTTATCACTTACATGGTTTATTTGTTAATTGCAGGGAAAACGGCGAATTAATTGAAGAAGATAGCGATTTTGGTGACTTAGAAGACGAAAGGGAGGATATCGAACCAACTTCGTCCAGGATGGCCCGGAGTTTCCCAAGGACTTAGCTGCAAATGAGGAGCAAAAGTGCAGAAAACGAGGTTTCTGTGGTCCGGACCACCTGGCGCACGGTCCGGACCACAGTGTGGTGGAACGTCGCGCGGGCAATTTCAAATTTTAGGTTTTTTTCGCAAGTTATAAAAGAGGACTTGGTGGCCGGCCCTAGGGGGCTTCAGGGCTGGATTTTTTTATTCTTCTAAAAAATTTTGAGAGTTTTTTCTGAGAGTTCAATTGCTTAAGTTAATGTTCGTACGTTGTTTCGAAACCTTCGTCGCGGTCGTTTCTGCTGTTATTATTCAGAATTTTGTTTCGAAGCTTCTTTCAGTGTATGTTACACTTCATCTTTGGATTCAGAATATTGTTTGAATGTTATTTATAGAGGATTAATTGATTGCGTTTGTTTTGTTTTGGTTTTCATAGTTTAATAGTTTCGTTTCAGTTTTTGATTTATTAAATACATTACATATGTCTTCGATGAAAGTGTTAGTTTCGTTTACAAGCATGCTAGCGTAGAAACCCTAGTTCTTGATTTAACGAATCAAGAAAGGGTAGTTTACTCTGATCCATGGGATGTACGTAGACCCTTCGCAGAGTTGCAAAAGCTCATGCGTAGGGGTCTATAACTTTGAAATGTTTGCGTAGACCCTTCGCATGGTTTGCGAAAGCTCATGCGTAGGGATCTACACTTTTTAAAACCTAATTCAGTTCTTTCAAAAATGTTCGAAAACGAAAACCTTTGACTATATTCTCTGTAATCACTGGAAAGGTTTTCGATTAAAATTTTCTTAATAATTTTGAAGAACTAAAAATTCAGATTTCGAATCCTAATTTGAATTGGTTTATTTCAGAAACATTCGAAAACGAAAATCTTTGACTATATATTCTCTGTAATCACTGGTAAAGGTTTTCGATTAAAATTTTCTTAATAATTTTGGATAAACTAGAAGAATTGGATTTGAATCCGAATTCGAATAGGATTGTTTGAAAACCCTTCGAAAACAGAAGTTTTTGACTATAGTCTCTGTAATCACTGGTAAAAGCTTTTGATTAAAACTTTCTCAATAATTTTCGAACAAATCCTAATTTAGGTTTTAATGCAAGTATTACAACTTATCCCATAATGAAGACGTAAACTACCCAGAATTGATAGTTGGATCAAGGACTTCTCAAATTTATTTGCTTATTAATTGAATTGCCTTCGGTTGATTTGATTTAAGTAATTACATTGCAGTTTTTATATTAGATTATTTTGAAGCACTTTTAAATTAAAAAAATCCTTTTAGCTAATATTTAATTCATCGAAATCAAAAATCAAAATTTTAAATTGCTGGAATTTTGGTAATAGGTTGTTAATTTGTTTTAGTTTACACTTTGAACTTGCAAAACCCTAGGAATTAGTTTTAATTAATTTTTCAAACTTAGTTTACAATCAAATTTAGGATTTCTGTTATAACCTAGAAACTTAATAATATAGGCTCCCTGTGAATTCGACCTCGGACTCACCGAGTTAAAACTACACCGCACACCCTTGTACTTGGGGGTTAATTTAGACACACTTTCTAATAGCGGTTAAGTTTTTGGCACCATTGCCGGGGAGCCAAATTTTAGTTTTTAGGTTGTTTTCATTTTTTTTTAGTTAATTTCTTTTTCTAAAAAAAATTCAAAAATAAAAAAAAATTTATTAAAATTTAAAATTTGGACTTAATTTTTTTTTTATTAGAGACTTGTTATTTGCATGCTATTAAGATCGGTTAGAATAGTCGTAACTGAATCTGAATTAGGAGATCCTTCATACCTTCCTGAACCTTTTTCACCAACCTCATTCTCCACAGTTTCACTTACCACATTTTCCTTTCACTCAATGGCTGAAGTAAGCTGGGAAGGGAGTGTGCATGGGGATAATGAACCCCAAGAGGTTCCAAGTTTTGTTCCTATGAAAGATCATCTTAATCCTGTTAGACAAACCACCCCATCATGCATAGTCTTGCCCTTAAATAGGGGGAACTTTAACCTAAGGCCAGGAATCATCCAACTTCTTCCTACTTTCCATGGTTTAGATTCTGAAAATCCCTACAACCATCTTAGGGAATTTGAGGAAGTGAGCAACACCTATATAGATCATAATGTCAATGAGGACGTAGTGCGTCTTCAACTTTTCCCATTCTCCTTAAAAGACAAAGCCAAGTTTTGGCTTAATTCCCTTCGTCCACGTTCTATTGGAACGTGGCGTGAAATGCAGACTGAGTTTCTTAAGAAATATTTCCCAACTCAGAAAACTCAGCACTATAGGCGATAGATTACCACTTTTTCTTGCAAACCTAATGAGAATTTCTGTCGAGCCTGGGAAAGGTTTAAGGACCTCTTAATGGCTTGCCCTCACCATGGGTATGAATCATGGAGGTTAGTGAGCATCTTCCATGAATCCCTAACTCCCAGTCTTAAGCAATTAGTTTCTACCAAGTGCAATGGTACTCTATTTGATAAGACTGCGGAAGAAGCCATGGAATTCTTTGACATGGTGGCCGAGGACTCTAATGATTGGGAAATAGGACCACTTTCATCTCTAGAGCATAGGAATCCCACATCTAGTGGCCAGTTGACATTAAGTGAGAGAGATGATTTAAGTGCTAGGATATCTGCCTTACAACATAAGTTAGACTCCCTTGAACTTAAGAACAAAGAGAAGGTGGTGGAAGCACAAGTAGTATGTTGGGCATGCGACCAAGTAGGACATGACCCTAATTCATGTCCAGAGCTTCCTTTACTTAAGGAAGCAGCTTATGGTAATGCGTATGTTAATAACACACAGAACCACCCATTCCAAAATAGAGGGTAGGGTAACACTTCCTACCCACAAGGTGGGTATGTTAAGTATCAATGGGGAAATCGACATCTTGATGCTTACCCTCAGGGATGGAAAAGTCCTCCTGGTTCTGGGTGGAAAAATGATAACCAAAGCCAATCATTCCAACCTTCTTTTGTATCACCATCCCATGCTCCCTATATTCCTCCAAACAAAAGATCCAGAGAAGAGACACTTCAACAATTCATGCATAGTCAAAATACACGTTGGATTCAAAATGATAGAAATATGGATGAAATCAAGGGCCAATTGAGAAATATGGATGAAATCAAGAGCCAACTGACTCTTTTGACACAAACTTTAGTCACCCAACCGAAAGGTCAATTTCCGGCTCAACCTCGTCCAAATCCAATAGTCCAAGCTAAACAAGTTGAAGGATCTTCTAGTTTTCAAGGGAATGTAGAACAAGTCCAAAACATCACCACACTTAGGAGCAGAAAAATAATAGACAAAACTATTTCTCCTAGGAAGGATGAAACGAGTGAAGAGTTGAAACCTAAACGTGTGGTGGATGATAGTGAGAAGGTGGGGAAAGAACCAATCATAGATGAGGAGCTCCCAACTGAAAAGCAAGAGAAGATAAATGAGAAAGAGGAAAAGGAAGAGACAAAAGAGGATGAACCCATGATAGTGCATAGGGAGTATGTACCCAAAGCACCTTTTCCTCAGAGATTTTTGAAAACTAAGAAGGAAGCCCAAGCAGCTGAATTACTAGAGGTGTTCAAACAAGTGAAAATTAATATACCTCTCCTTGATGCAATTAAGCAATTCCCTTCTTACGCTAAATTCCTCAAGGAATTATGCACTGTGAAAAGGGGCTTAAATGTGAAAGAGAAAGCATTCCTCACTGAGCAAGCAAGTGCCATAGTACAATGTTGTACTCCTCCTAAATATAAAGACCCAGGGTGTCCTACGATATCTTGTTATATAGGGAAGTATTATATTAGTAGAGCATTGCTTGACTTAGGAGCGAGTGTGAATTTGCTCCCTTACTTAGTGTATGAGCAATTGGGCTTAGGTGAAATAAAGCCTACTCGTGTGACATTACAACTTGCAGATAGATCAATTAAAGTCCCACGAGGTATAATCGAAGATGTATTGGTACAAGTGGAAAATTTTTATTTTTCGGTGGATTTTATAATTCTAGATACTCAACCACTTACCAGTTTATCTGCACCTGATCAGACACCAGTAATCCTAGGATGACCATTCTTAGCAACTTCGAATGCTGCCATGAAAATGTCTTTTGGTAACATTGAGTTTGAAACGAATATCTTTCATGTTGCCAAAGGACCAAAAGAGGTGCCTGATATATAAGAAGTGGATTTAGTAGAATCCATAGTCTAGGATTATGTAGATTGTGAATTTATCGAGGACCCTCTAGAGAAAACTATTCGCCTTAGTGAGGAGAATTTATACCCAACAATATCAAACCAGAAGCCAGAAACTATAGTTGAATGGTTGGAAATGTGCCCAATCATGTCTACAAGTAAGTGGAATCCAGCTTTTGAGAGTTTGGGACCTTTTTTTAATAAAGCAGAGTCCTCAGAAGTGAAAGCTGCTGGCCCTAACAGAAAATCATTACCTCACAATTTGAAATATGTTTTTCTAGGTGAGGAGGAGACTTATCCTGTAGTCATTTCTTCAGAATTGACTATTCATCAAGAGCAAATGTTAGTTCAACTTCTGAAAAATTATGAGAAAGCTCTAGGATGGTCAGTAGCTGATCTGACAAGTATAAGTCCTCTTCTTTGCACACATCGTATTTATCTAGAAGAGGAAGCCAAACCAGTTCGTCAGATGCAACGACGACTCAATCCGAACGTGAAAGAAGTAGTAAGAGCTGAAGTGTTAAAGCTACTTGATGTAGGGATAATTTATCCTATCTCCGATTCTAAATGGGTAAGTCCTACACAGGTAGTTCCTAAGAAATCAGGTGTTACAGTGATTCAGAATGAGAAAAATAAGTTGGTTCCAACTCGAATACAAACTGGTTGGCGAGTGTGTATCGACTATAGGAAACTTAATGCGGTTACACAAAAGGATCACTTTCCTCTTCCCTTTTTAGATCAAGTTCTAGAAAGAGTAGCTGGCCATGCTTACTATTGCTTTTTAGATGGCTATTCCGGGTATAATCAAATAGAGGTAGCTTTAGAGGACCAAGCTAAAACCACTTTTACTTGTCCTTTTGGTACCTTCGCATATAAAAGAATGCCTTTTGGCTTATGCAATGCTCCAGCTACTTTTCAATGCTGCATGATGAGTATCTTTAGTGAAATGGTCGAAGAAATAGTCGAGGTATTCATGGACGATTTCTCTGTGTATGGAGACTCGTTTGAGTAGTGTCTAAAGAATCTTGAGTTAGTTTTGGCACGATGTGAGAAAAAGAACCTAGTGTTAAATTGGGAGAAGTGTCATTTTATAGTCACCCAAGGAATTGTGTTAAGACACATTGTATCTCAAGAAGGCATCCGAGTAGATCAAGCCAAAGTCGAGTTGATCCAAAAACTACCCACTCCTCAATCTGTAAGGGATATTAGGTCATTCTTAGGGCATGCTGGGTTTTACAGAAGGTTCATTCAATCTTTCAGTGAAATTTCTAAACCCTTGTGTCAGCTGTTGATGCAAGATACTCCTTTTGAATGGACTCCCCAGTGTCAAAAATCCTTCGATAAACTCAAGGGTTGTCTCACCTTAGCCCCGATTCTTCAACCTCCTGATTGGTCACTTCCTTTTGAATTGATGTGTGATGCAAGTGATCATGCTATAGGAGCTGTTTTAGGGCAGAGGCGGGACAAAAAGGCGCATGTTATTTATTATGCTAGTAAGACCTTAACAGAGGCACAGAGAAATTATACGACAATTGAAAAGGAGTTGCTAGCAGTTGTTTTTGCTCTTGAGAAATTTCGACCTTATCTCATTTGTTCATCAGTGATCATCTTCACTGATCATTCAGCACTTAAATACTTGTTGACCAAGCAAGAGGCAAAACCACGATTAATTCGTTGGATATTGCTATTGCAAGAGTTTGACCTCGAAATTAGAGATAAGAAAGGTGTTGAAAATGTTGTAGCAGATCATTTGTCACGTTTGCCAGTGAAAGTTTGTTCACAGGATGAAACTCAAATAAATGACGGCTTTCGCGACGAACAATTGTTTAACGTGGAAGCGATAACAACATCCAATCCTCCTTGGTATGCTGATATTGCTAACTATCTAGTGACAGGACAACTCCCGGAAGAATGGAACTATAAGGATAGGAAGAAATTCCTTAGAAAAGTACGTGTTTTCTTTTGGGATGATCTGTATTTGTTTAAATATTGCCTTGATCAAGTGATACGCCATTGTATTTTGGAGTGGGAAGTTTCGAGCATAATTGAGTTCTGTCACTCTCAAGCTTGTGGAGGCCATTTTTCCACTAACAAAACAGCTGCTAAAATTCTTCAATGTGGATTCTATTGGCCCACATTTTTTAAAGATGTGCATCATTTTTGCACTACATGTGATAGATGCCAACGCTTGGGTAGTTTAACACGTAGGAACATGATGCCTCTATCCCCCATTATTGTTTTAGAAATCTTTGATTGTTGGGGAATAGATTTCATGGGCCCTTTCCCAGTTTCATTTGGATATGAATTCATACTAGTTGGGGTTGATTATGTCTCCAAATGGGTGGAAGCAGTTGCCACAAGAACAAATGATCATAAAGTTGTGCTCAAATTCCTTCATGAAAAGATATTCTCGCATTTCGGGATACCCCGAGCAGTTATTAGCGATGGAGGTAAACATTTCTACAACCGGCCAGTAGGAAATTTACTACACAGATATGGAGTAGTACATAAAGTGAGTACTGCATATCATCCCCAAACAAATGGCCAAGTAGAGCTTGCAAATAGGGAAATTAAGCAAATTTTAGAAAAGTCTGTTAATCCAAATCGCAAGGATTGGTCACTGAGATTAATTGATTCTCTCTGGGCATATCAAACTGCATATAAAACCACTCTGGGGATGTCACCGTATAGATTAGTTTATGGTAAGCCTTGCCATTTGCCTGTGGAATTGGAACACAAAGCTTATTGGGCAATTAAGAAATTTAACCTTAATCTTGATGAGGCCGGTCTACAACGTAAACTTCAGATTGCAGAAATGGAGGAGTTACGGAATGATGCATATGAGAATGCATTAATCTCCAAGGAAAAGATAAAGAAAATACATGACCGGCATATTACACGACGTTAATTTTATGAGGGTCAAAAGGTATTGCTTTATCGCTCACGACTTCACTTATTTCTGGGCAAATTGTAATCTAAATGGATGGGACCTTTTATTGTTACCCATGTAGCAAAACCATGGAGCTATTGAGATAGAAAACCCAAGCAATGGGAGTCGTTTTAAAGTCAATGGGCATAGGCTAAAGCCTTATTTGAAAAATTTTATTGGTTTTGTTGAAACGTGAGATCTTTTGGATTCCCCACCTTACGAGTAATCTAGAATGTTTAATTTGTTGTAACATACTTAGACTTAGGATAGATTTAATTTTTCGTTAGTTTAGAATTTTAATTGCTAGGATAAAGTTTTGTTTCTTAGTTTAAATAGTAGAGCAAAATAGAGGGGAATGTTTTCTCTGTGGTCCGGACCACCCATCCTCAGTCGGGACCACAGAAAGTTGCTGAAATTTTACTGAATGGAGACCATTCTGTGGTCCGGACCGGCCCCAAATGGTCCGGACCCTACGAGTTCTTATTTCCCCATTTCGGCAACTCACATCTCTTATTCATCTCTCCCAAGTTCTTCTTCCCCCAAATTCCTTCTCCATCATCACGAGTTTCTGCAAGATTTAGCTTTTCTGAGTCCCAGTTGGTGAAAAATTCACCCCCATCTTCGAATTTAAGCAATTTGAGGTGAGTTCTTCAATTCCTTTCAAGCCCTAGGTACCGAATTCTTCATATTTCTTCAACCCGAGCCTAGGGTTGAATTTCTTCCTTCGTGGTGTTCCAAACCATGGGGAAATCAAAATTTTTGCCTAGGGAGTGAAGTGTTTAACATGCTCATGCTCCCTTTGCTGTGGGTTATACTTGGGTCTAAAGAATTGGTTTGGATTTTGAATTGTGTTTTTAATCTTGATATAAAACTCCTCTTTGTTCAATTTTTTTGTTTTTCAAATTCCTTTTGTGGTGTTGATTAAGGGACCCCATTTTAGGTGGATGTTGTATGGCTACCTCAATGATCAAAGTAAACCCATTCATGATAGATATGAACAATCATGTATCTTTCCATCAAATAGCAATCTCACCATGATTTGAATTCTCATAGTGCAAATAGATTGGGGCCACTGAATTTGTGTGGACATAGGCTTGATTGGTTAATTCAATATTTATTTGTGTTGGTTTGTAGCTCTCATGGCTCCACGAGTTAAACATTATGCTAACAGGAAACTTGGAGCCCTATCTTTTGATAGAACTCGATTCTAGAAGGCTGAATCTGAGCGTAGTTATGATGAGATTTGGGCTCACAAACCTGTTGTAATTAAGCGATACTGGGAAATTGACCAATTTATGAGGGAGGAATTCTTGTTGGAACAGAATTTCGAAGGGCGACAATGGCTCCACATTGCCAAATTCAATGCCTACTGTGTGACAGATTTAGTTAGAGAATTCTTTGCCAATTTCAAATAAGGTTCTATTATTTGGAGACGGGGAAGAGAGCGCCTTATAAGCTGGGTCCGGGGGGTTGAGGTTATAGTAACACCAGATGATTTCGCTCAAGTGTTTCAATTGCCCCATGTGCAAAATCCTGAGTTCACATGTCCAGCTGAGGGCACCCCACCTTTCCCTATCGTAGTTTTAAAAATATTATCAGAAGGACAGGATTGGGTAGGGGAGTATAGGAAACCAGCATCGGTACTAAAGGATAAATACTGGGCCCTGCATATGTTCTCTTGTACCAACCTTATACCTCAGAATAGGAATTCCGATTGCACTGCTCTTCGAGCTCGACTGATATATACCATTGGGACAGGAATGACATTGGACTTGCCTTCTTACTTATGGCACCAATTAGCTTATGCTTGTTAGCATTCGGGGTCTTTAACCGCTTTACCATTTGGAGGCGCTCTAACTGATATTTTCAGGAGAAAGGGAGCTCAAATTTCAGACGACTTGCCCATTGCCTTGGGATTACAACCTTTCAACATTACATCTTACGCTAAATCCTGAGGTATACTAAACAAGAAAAGGAAAACTGAGGACCCAAAGGAAGGTGGACCATCACAGGTTTTGGAGGATTCAGATGATGATCAGGACGTGACTAATGCAGAATTGGCAGAGCAAATTGGTGCATTAGCTGAGTGCCTCAGCCTTATAGAGCAAAACCAAGAAGAGGAACATCAGTTACTGTTACATATCACTCAGTCCCAACAAACTCAAGGGCACCTTCTCCAGAATATTTTAGATCATATTAGGGACTCTTTTCCGCCTCCACCTCCTCAGTGATGGGATGATTTGTTTTTCTTTTTTTTTTTTTTTTTTTGGTTTTAATTTCTTTTTGGGAGTTTAGGACTAGGTCTGCACATTGTTATTTAATATTCCTAAAACTTCAAAAGTTTATACTTTTTATTTTGGTTTTTGGAATTTGAACTATGTATGATGTGATAGTTGTGCAGTTAATTTTTGTTTCGTTATTTCTTTTGATGTCTTTTTATCTTTCTTGCTTATGATTATCCTCTTATGGTTTCTAGCATTATCACTTATGTTTTTAAATATATTGTCTTATCTCTGCTGTAAGCACAGGTTCATCATGACTGGTCCTACTTCTGATATTAATAATCCAGTGTTAAATGCTAACATTTTAATTGGAAGGAAACGTAAGTGGGAGAGTTCACCTTATATATACAGCGAGGAGAGTGATTCTGACCAGTCGGAGGGTGACTTGGAATCACAGCCGAATGAGTGTTTTATTGAGAGTAATTCTTTGCCATTACCACTTATATTTCCCCCCTTTGTTCATATAAATCCTAACCAACTTCTTGAGGGACAATGGTGGGATGAGGTTGACCTTCAACTTCTTTTAAATATGGAATGGACAGAAATCACAATCTCAATTGATTGGCCTGATACACCTACTTATAACACAGACACAGATATTAACTTTGAATCTGAGATGGGATGTCAGGATATGCCTCCATTGGAAATCTTTGAGGGTTCGAGTGCTAACAGTGAGATTGGAGCTGCAAGTGCTGACAATGCTAATGAATCAGATCAGGATGATTTTGGCATTTCTTTGCAATCTCTTTTTGATTTTCGTCAAGCCTTAAATACATTTGAAGCCAACTTAAGGTAATTCTCAACCTTACTATTTATTTTCTTCCGTTACTTTTTATTCTGCTCATATTAGTATTAGTTCACTTTGTTGCATATATATATTATGAGTCACTTGCATTTAAGTTGGGGGGGCATATTAGTTGCCATTTAAGTGACTTGAATACTAGATGCCTGCTTAGTTTAATTTGTGCGTTGTTTTTATTTGTGCTTTTTGTGGTTATTGTTTCATGCTCATCATCATGCTCACTATTGCACACTACAGACCCACATATGCATCATGGTTCTCACATTGAGGACAATGTGAATTTTAAGTTGGGGGTAGGGTTCGCATGATGACCTTTATGCCAAAATTGAAAATTTAAAAATTTTTGAGCAGCTTTAAGCATAAATACATGAATTTAGCACATTTGTACCTACAGTCATCCATTCTTGTTGGTTTGGTCGATTGTGGAATTAAGTGAGAAAGTGATGAGGGAATTTTGTTCAAGCTTTAATAGGAAGCTTAGTTCAAGTTGATTGTATAATGACCTTGTGCATCTTTGACTACCAATAGAAGAGTTTATGTGCTTAGGAGTTGATTTTCTTTAACATTGGTTAATTGAGCATTCTTGGACTAAGTGGAGACTTATACCCCTTAATGGTGAGCTTTTGAGCCTATTATTCTTTTCTTGAGAGGTTGCACATAATCACAGCTCTTTTATTCTTCACTTTGGTTTCCAATGCACCAATTGCATCACACACACTTGCATTAGTTTCACTTGGCATATTATGAGTTGTTGCAAGCTTTGAACATGATGCTAGGCCATCTTTGCTATTGTTGGGCCTCTTTATCCTTTCTTGGTTATGAATTATCCTAGGAACCAACTTGAAGCCTTTTAAATAAAGTGTGTGACATATTTATATATATATTTTTCCTGGTTCTCACCTCATATATTATCCCTTAGCCTTATTCACACACTTTTAGCCTTACCCTCACATGTCTTGGGTTGTGAAAGTGCCTTAATGTCAATGATGTGAATGGGGGTTAGGAATGAAAATTTTTAAGAGCATATTGAGAGGAAATATTGGGTGGAGAATCTAGCTGATGTATTTTCATTATTTCAAAAAAAAAGAAAAAAAAAGAAAAGAAAAGAAAAGAAAAGAAAAAAAAATAGAAAAAAATAGAGAAAGAAAAAAAAGAGAGAAAAAAAAAGTTTTTTATTTCTTTTTGCTTAGGTAGTTCGGGACTTGTGCATTGTATTATAATTATTGAGAATGTCCTATTAGTAGTTCGTAAGTTTTGTGAATAAGTTTCTTGTTGGGATCCTTGTTGGGTTTAGGAAAGAAATGGGTAGTTCAGGACTTGTGCGCACTTGAGCATTTTTATCCGAAGATATGTGCTTTGATTTCCATATCCTCTATTGTTAACCATTACCCTTGGCCAAGTTACAACCAAAACAAAGACCTAGTGGATTCTAAGCAAGCAACTCTTATATTGTGCATGTAGTGGTCTTACATTGGAACACGGTTATGAGCTGTCCACTTTGAATTTATTTCAGTTCACTCACATATTTGAGGGGTTATGTGCAACTAGGATAGCATTATATGCTAATAGGTATGTGTGAAACCTTGATAAGTGAATTCCTTTTTATGAGTGGTACCTTGTAAGCATTTGAAGTCAAAACTTAGTTCCGTTTATGCTCTTGCAACCTTGTTGAATGAATGAAACAATTTTGTACACATGCTCTTTCTACTTTGATAGTCCATGCATTTATGCTTAGCACTTGAGAATTACACATGATATTTGGGTTTTGTGACTTGTTGGGCTTGAGCTTGATTCATTTTTGATCTTGATTACTTTTTGACACATTGAGACCATGCCATAGATGTTTGTGGGTAGCATCACTGCAAACCCTCATGAGACCTTACTCGTCCACTAGGGGGAACCTAGGGGTTTAAAGGGCTTGCTGCACGTAGCTAAGTGTAGCCGTGTTTCCAACGAAAAGAGAAATAGGATGATGGTTACATTTCATTTTAATAAAGGGCATTGCTAGGGACTAGCAACACTCAAGTTGGGGGGTGTGATTGCACTTGAAAAGTGCTATTACAAACTCCACCTTTGTATAATTTTTAATACATTTAAGTAGTTTATTTTGAAGATTTATCGTTATTTTATCACTTACATGGTTTATTTTGTTAATTGCAGGGAAAACAGCGAATTAATTGAAGAAGATAGCGATTTTGGTGACTTAGAAGACGAAGGGGAGAATATCGAACCAACTTCGTCCAGGATGGCCCGGAGTTTCCCAAGGACTTAGCTGTAAATGAGGAGCAAAAGTGCAGAAAACGAGGTTTCTGTGGTCTGGACCACCTGGCGCACAGTCCGGACCACAGTGTGGTGGAACGTCGCGCGGGCAATTTCAAATTTTAGGTTTTTTTCGCAAGTTATAAAAGAGGACTTGGTGGCCGGCCCTAGGGGGCTTCGGGGCTGGATATTTTTCATTCTCTTAAAAAAATTTGAGATTTTTTTCTGAGAGTTCAATTGCTTACGTTAATGTCCGTACGTTGTTTCGGAACCTTCGTCGCGGTCATTTCTGCTGTTATTATTCAGAATTTTGTTTCGAAGCTTCTTTCAGCGTATGTTACACTTCGTCCTTGGATTCATAATATTGTTTGAATGTTATATATAGAGGATTAATTGATTGCGTTTGTTTTGTTTTGGTTTTCGTAGTTTAATAGTTTTGTTTCAGTTTTTGATTTATTAAATACATTACATATGTCTTTTATGAAAGTGTTAGTTTCGTTTACAAGCATGCTAGCGTAGAAACCCTAATTCTTGATTCAACGAATCAAGAAAGGGTAGTTTACTCTGATCTATGGGATGTACGTAGACCCTTCGCAGAGTTGCAAAAGCTCATGCGTAGGGGTCTACAACTTTGAAATGTTTGCGTAGACCCTTCGCATGGTTTGCGAAAGCTCATGCGTAGGGATCTACACTTTTTAAAACCTAATTCAGTTATTTCAAAAACGTTCGAAAACGAAAACCATTGACTATATTCTCTGTAATCACTGGAAAGTGTTTTCGATTAAAATTTTCTTAATAATTTTGAAGACTAAAAATTCAGATTTCGAATCCTAATTTGAATTGGTTTATTTCAGAAACATTCGAAAACGAAAATCTTTGACTATATTCTCTGTAATCACTGGTAAAGGTTTTCGATTAAAATTTTCTTAATAATTTTGGATAAACTAGAAGAATTGGATTTGAATCCGAATTCAAATAGGATTGTTTGAAAACCCTTCGAAAATAGAAGTTTTTGACTATAGTCTCTGTAATCACTGGTAAAAACTTTTGATTAAAACTTTCTCAATAATTTTCGAACAAATCCTAATTTAGGTTTTAACGTAAGTATTACAACTTATCCCATAGTGAAGACGTAAACTACCCAGAATTGATAGTTGGATCAAGGACTTCTCAAATTTATTTGCTTATTAATTGAATTGCCTTCGGTTGATTTGATTTAAGTAATTACATTGCAGTTTTTATATTAGATTATTTTGAAGCACTTTTAAATTAAAAAAAAATCCTTTTAGCTAATATTTAATTCATCGAAATCAAAAATCAAAATTTTAAATTGCTGGAATTTTGGTAATAGGTTGTTAATTTGTTTTAGTTTACATTTTGAACTTGCAAAACCCTAGGAATTAGTTTTAATTAATTTTTCAAACTTAGTTTACAATCAAATTTAGGATTTCCGTTATTACCTAGAAACTTAATAATATAGGCTCCCTGTGAATTCGACCTCGGGCTCACCGAGTTAAAACTACACCGCACACCCTTGCACTTGGGGGTTAATTTAGACGTACGTTCTAATAGCGGTCATATATTTATTGATCTCTCAAATAACTCATTTCACACACTACATAGGCATTTGACCACTGGTATGACATGTGTGAACATCTCATGACATAATAAGTAGAGCATGTTTTGGAATTCTTTTTCATTGTTACTTATGTCTTATTACAAGCTTGAACCTGTGCTTTGCTAAGTATTTAAGGGAATAGGACTTAAAATTTTCTGACAAGTTTCATGCTTTTCCCTTAATTTTCTCATTATTTCTTGTTTTTATTTTTATTTTCATAAAATTAAAAAAAAAAAATCATGGGATGTCCGCAGTTAGGGTGCTCTGAGTCGCGGGATAATTCAGAGAGGTGTCTGAGGGAGAAGTCTTCTTCGTGGGAAAGCCGCGGGATCACCGTGAGATTGACGCGGGATCACCGCAGGTGCAATCTTCCCACGAGCTGGCTCTTTTAAAGCCCCCTGAGCCCTCATTTGATCCCTATTCATGCTGATGTCAGCCTGACATATCCCTCTCCCTTTGCACAGCAGTCGTGTTCTTTCTCTATCGAGGTACCGTTCTTTTTGATATTCAACTTCTAGAGTTTATCTTTTATTCTTCCTATAGCTCCTAAGAGATGCCACCGTCTTTCTTTTGACTTGCATCGTTTTAGGGGTGATCGTCAACAATCTTTTTATGATGACACGTTCATGTATCGACCCATTGTTGTTGAGTGTGGCATTCTGTTGCGTGATTTTCTCGATGTAGAGCGGTATTTTGATCAGTTAAGATGGTCGGCTTATGCATCTTATTCTGGTTTTGAGGGTCCTTTTTATGAGTATGCTCTAGGAGAGCTTGTCCGTGAATTTTATGTTAATATGCATGCTATAGATTTTTCTGTTGGTATCCTACATTCATATGTTCGTTTTGTTGCTGTTGAGTTGACCCCTAATGTTATTTCTACGTTGTTGAGCATACCACGCCCAGATCATATAGATTTTGAGCCAGTTCTTGATGCTGGTGGCCCCTTTGTTCAGACCATCTCTCGTTTACTCACTGAGGGTCCTGTTGACTGGGTTGGGGAGACTATTCCTCACCGCTAGCTGTCTGAGGTTAATAGGTTGCTACATTTATATGTAGTGAATTCTATTGATCTGACATTTCATGTCACGGCTGTGACTGAGCATCGTGGACGCATTATGCATTCCATAGTTACTGGTCGCACTTTTAACTTGCCCCTTTTCATGTTTCATCTCATTACCACTGCTAATGATTCTATATCTCAATCTGATTCCTTACCTTTTGGTCTATTTCTTACTCATTTTCTCTTGTCTCTCGGGGTTGAGTTACTTGAGACCTATAAGTTGATTAAGATGCCAAATATGATCAATCATGTGTCTGCACGTCGTAGTAGGACCCACTCTAGGCCTACTCCAGCTCCTCAGGCTGCCCCTCTACCTTTCCCTCCTCAACCTACTCCATTTGCCCCTTCCTCTAGCACCCCACCAACTTATGACCTGAATATGTTGGGTGCTATGTTAGCGTCTATTCAGGGGGAGAGTCAGGCTTTTCATGATCGTGTCTGTCAGCGCTTTGATGTTATCGATGTTCGTCAAGCAGAGCTGCATGCCTTTCAAACGGATATGGACTCTCGATTGCAGGCTATGCAGACGAGAGAGAATGAGATGCACTTCATTCTCACTCAGGTTTAGCAGAACCTGAACACCTTCGCTTACCCCTATGGAGAACCTTTTGGCAGCAGTTTCTTTCCCCATAAGGGTGATAGTGCTAGTGTTCATCATACAGAAGGAGCTCAGCATGGTGGAGATGGTGGAGATGGGGCACATAATGATGATGATGATCAGGGAGATGATGATCAGTGATACTTTAGTGTCTTTACTTAGTTCTCAATTCTAAGTCAAAAAGAGTGAGATGATCTATGATGTTCTTGTGTGATGACTTGGATGGATTGTAGTAGTTGTTTGATGATTTGGACTTTGTAGTTGTTTAATGGTCTTGGATGAATGTATTCAGAACTTTATTTATCCTTTTATATATGATATGATGTTGATGATCTTCTCGCTTATGATATGATGATTTCGTGTGAATTGGATTTTTTTTTTTTACATCTGGATATATGGTTGCAATTATCATTTGGTTATTCAATTTTGATGCATTATGAACTCGATAATTGGCTGATAGATTATTATTTTATGTAACACATGATGCCGTGATGAGTTTATTGAGTGTGCAGCCATACAGGATAAGAAGTCCAACATGTTGATGAATGATAGAATGGTTGATGGATAACTTGTTTACTAAGGCCTTGAGCTAAGATGAACTTAATTGTAATATTTTTGTTTATTTTGTTTTGTTTTGACATGGAATTGCCAAAAGGGAAGATTGTTAAGTCCAAATGTTGTTAATTGGCAATTCATGATCAAATAGAATTCATTGTACTTTTAGACTTAGTATATGCTAAGACACTAAAGTCATAAGTCAGGTAGAATTTCAATAGGTCTCAGAGAAATAGTTTCCACAATGGCTGGAAGTCCTGAAGTGATTCAGAAGTCTCAGAAGTGATTAACGTAGTAAGGCTACGGGAAGGCCGCAGTTGGCCACGGGATAAAGCCGAAAGCCAAAATCAGGAGTTTGGTTATGCGGGAAGACCACGGGAGCGCCCTTCCCGCGAGGTGATTTTTCTCAGCCAGTTTTCCCCTATTTCAAGCCCTAGTTGGACCTATCTCTTTATATATCTTTAGAGCACATTCTAGGGCAGAGACTGAGAGAACTAACATCAAGTTTGAGAGCCAGAAAAGTCTACAAGTTCTCTCTAATTGCTTAGCCATTCTTTCAAGTGTTTGTGAGGTTCGAAGGAGTTCGAATCATTGAAGAGCTGAGGATTCAACACGTGTGATTGCCGAGGATTTAGTGTTCTACCTTCGAGGAGTCGCAGGGCTTTCGCTGAAGTTGTTGGTGAATCAAGGAGTCGATCAAATGTCAACGTAGTATAGAGTCGAGGAGTCGATCTATCGTGTTGTTGAGTTTGTAACCAACTTTGTGTTATCAGTGAAAGTTTTGTTTTGAGGTCTTCATTTGTGGATTACCTCGTTTCATTCACCTCGCCTTCTATTATTCTTGTTTGTGGTCGATTGTTTGGGATCCTTTAGCAGCATATTAGCGAATTTTCATATGTAATGAACCAAAATTTTATGTTTATTAATTTAGTAATTTTTGGGAAATGTGTGCGAGGAAACACAAGGTAAATAAATTAATTGGGCTAAAATCTATAAGTACTGGATTTAATATTATTTAAATCAGATTAAGCTAGAAAAGTTTGGGCTTATAAGATCTGAAACATCAAGGGGGAGGGTGGCCACATAGGAGGAACCTCCCCGAGCACACGCGAGGGTTAGCGGACGCCCAAGGAAGGACTAGCACTGGCGCGGGCTAAGATCATTCATCTAGTAGTTTTGTCAATTAATTTGCTGAGTGATTTGTGTCTGTCTTTTCCGTTTCAAGCCTATGGTAAGGACGGAAAATAGGTTGCTATAGCAACCTTGGGCCCCAAGCATTGCCTGACATATATGTATATGATATATATATATATATATATGTTTATTCAGTTGGTTGGAGAATGAGAGGAAGAGAAATTAAGAGAACCGATGAGAAATGATCAATACTAGGTATACCAAACCTCCACTAATTTCAAATTAAACTTACAAATATGAAATTGAACTCAATATGAACACAACGATATAAATTTTTTTATGAAAAGATTAACGGTTTGAGCGTACACTCTACTCGAAGCTTTTTCAGGTTTGCCAGGAAAGTTACTGTTAATCAACACCTCACTATTTTCTCGGTTTCTTCACTTGAGGTAGGGATAATATACCTCTTACTCACATATATGGTGCTTAGAAAAGATTATAATAATATTAGCATGATTATTTTAAGATTTGGATGAAATTTGTGGGAGATAATGGGAGCTCTACACGTGTATATGTGTATGTATATGTCTATAATGAAGAAAATGAAGATTAATCCATATTTGAATCCATAATTGATGAAAACCCAAATTGTCCATTTAATGCCAATAAGTTTTACGGTGATGTTTGAAATAAGAAATTACAAGAATTGTTTTCCAAAGTGAGCAAAATTGAGGCTCAAGTGTATATCAACAAGAGAATACAAAACAAAACCTCACACTTAACACACCGTCACATTTGGGGGAACACGAGACCAAATTAAGAGGGGCGCCTACTTTTGGGGGCGTACAAGGCAAACACAAAGGGGCGCATGCCTTTAGGGGTGCACGACGCAAACATAGAGGGGCGCACACCTTCGAGAGCACACAGGATGAAAATAGAGTGGCGCCCGACCCTTTTCTACTCAGCCTTATATTTTTTTCCTTAATTCATTATTTAAAATCTTAAGATAAAAAGGTCGTAGAACAGATTGTGCATGACATTTAAAATCTTCTAATATGTTTAGATTTAACTATATGGTATAGAAGATGTGTTTAGTGTTTTGGGATGAGATTATTTGTCAGTTTAGGGTAATTGAAAGATGCATGAGTTCAATAATGATATTTAATTCTATGATGATGTTACAAAACTCTTGAACAATAATTTGAATAAAAAAATGTGAAAAAAAAGAAGTGATGAATTGTGATATATCGGTTATGAAGAATAAGTTGAGAATATGATGCTAATGGATAAAATACTAAATGGTGTGTGTTGATTAATCGGTATGGTAAAAATATGACAGTGCTATAAGATTAATAGTATGACATGGGAATGGTGAGTATGGAAATTAAGAAGGGAACTGATATTACCCTAAGGTTTAAAAACCCAAAACCTACACAAGATTTGGCGTTCATGCCAGTAGGCTAGTAGCCTACAACATAACATATATTATGATTAATCGTTGCCTAAATGACAATGTATATTGTGACTAATCATGGCCCTAAATGACAACGTATAGTGTGGCTAATCGTAACCCTTATCGACGACGTATAATATGGCTAATCATGGCCCTAAATGACAATGTTGATTGTACTTACCTTGTAAACTTAATTGGAAATAAGGTTGCGATTAAAAACCTATAATGATAATGCCAAGAATATAATGATTGAGTTTAAAGTTTGAGTCTTATAATTGTAATTAGTAATTGATTTTAATGTTATATAAGGATGTTGTGAAATGCTATACATTTATTTGATTATGTTAACGTTTGTTATTGAATGACCATTATGATTGTATTGAAAAAAAAATCAATTCATTTATGACAAATATATAGCATGCTTTTGCTATACGTATCATATATGTTAATATTATACATCTTGGGCATGAATGGTTAGTAGTCACGTCCCTACAGACTCTACTGCAAGTTTAGGATCTAAAGATATAAGTAAGCACTGAATTGAGCTAGGAGTTGCATAACAGTTGCAAACATTTTCATTTTAAGTACATAAGTTATCTTTTTATTTAAGATTGTAATAGTATTTAATTTAGAGTTTTATTCAATTTGGTTGTAAAGGCCATACGACCTATGCTTATGTATTTTTATGGGATGTGTTAGAGCATGATAGCCTGGTAATAGCTAAGACTTAGTTTATATTATGTGATTATCTTGTGTGGGTGTTGCTCCAGGATTGTCATATTACTCTGATCAGGGTATAGTTAATTAGTGTATGGTTTGTATGTTGATTCACTCACTCTCGGGTCACAAGATCCGAGGCAAGACAGTAATCTCCATGCATCAAAGGAAAACATAATATTTTTGGATTTCTAAAGGTCTTTTTACCTTTTGTTGTTCTAACTAGAGATATGTATCCTTCACTTTAAAGTCCATGATAGATGTTGTGTCATTAGCATTTTCACTAGGACAAGATTTTTCATTTGAATTCAATATTTTTTAGGTATAGCATTAGGTTGACTGATTGGACATCAATTGTTACATATTTATATATTCAAATTACACTTGCACACATCATAAAAAGATATAAAATCTATGTTTTGTGCAGATTTCATCTCCATATCTCCAAAGTGGAATATGTGTTGATTTCCATCACAAAAACAAGAAATTAAGCTACATTGAGGATGTTGAGAAGAAAGCATGCTGCACAGAACATCAAAGGATTGAAGCTATTTCAGAAGAAGAAGAAAATCCAGTTGAAATCAATGCAAAGAGATCAGAATCACTATTCTGGAAATTTCTGCAGTAGAGGATCATATTCGAATATGGTTTTACTGTATTCAAATATAAGCTTCTTCACAGCAACGAATTCCATGTGACCCCAACTTCTCCATGTGATGTAACCTGCAATCCAGGGAGGGCAAATCAGTAAAAGTAGGAGAAAGAATGAGCTATCATGAGGACTACATTCTGTTAGAGGAGGAGAGAGAAAAAAATAAGCAAAAAGAGATACACACGGAGCATTCCTGTATATACACGCAAAAAAAAGCAGAGGAAGTTTAGGGAGAGAAATTCAGTTTTGTAGAGAGAGGTTTTGAGAGAAATTTTATTGAGAGTTCATAGTTTTACATTTTAATTTCAATTTGGCATTAGAGTTTTTGAGATTTACATTTTGAATTCATTTCAATTTCTGTAATTAGATTTTCAGTTCTGAATCCATTAAACTTTCATTTTCAGGTTGAAATGTCTTCAATTCAGATTTCCATTTCTGTTTTTCTTCTCTTTAATATGCTCGGCTAAGTCTTCTTGGGCCAAGGCAAGGGTAATGCCCTTCCAATGAATCTCAAGTGGCCGAACTTCATGGATTTACTTTGAGTTCTTATGATTATCAAGTCAATTTGCAGCTGGGTGTCTTAGAACTCATTGATTCAAGACCCGATTAATCCAAATTTGTATATCCTATTGATGAGTTCATAGGTGTTGCTTAACTTAGAACTCTCATGACATTGTTGTATGTGGGTTGCTAGAATTAGAACTCCTATTGTCCTTAAAATAGGTTATGCACATTGTGTGTTTAATCCATGGTTTGTTTCAATTGAAATTGATTTTCTCAAAAATCAGCACAAATTGATTTGGTAATTTATAAACTCTTGGCACTTGAAATTCATTCGGATTGGTATTAAACTTGTCTTGCTCAACCTTTTTATCACTTAATCTTTTAGTTTAAATTCATTTTGCTTTTGGAAAACTAGTTCAAAACCATCAACCAACCAAATCAGATTTTAATTTTCTGTTTCACATTTTTGTGAGTTGTGTTTTGCCAAATTGATCTCCATTAGAGTCATTCACTTCATTACTCCCTAGATCCCTGTGGAAATGACCTGGGACTTACCAGTTATTTTGTGCTTCAACCACACCTTGCACTTGGGGGAAAACTTGTCTTGGTTTACCTCACTTAACATTTTTTTTTTAAATTTGAATTTATAATCTGAATTTTCATCTGAGCTTTTATTTTGGAGTGAGGTAATTAAGCAAAAACAAGCATTGACATACCACAATTGTAGATCCAGTATCTACAAGTGCATGTATGTTATATTGTTTATAGCCTTCACATTCAGATGTAACTTTAATATGAAATATTTTTTTTCTTCTTCTAATTATAAGAAAAGAATATTGTTTCTAAATTTTTAATTGTTAATAAATAATAGATTTTTGTTCTTCTTCATTAGAATAACTTCCAAGAAGAACAGGAACTTCGATTCTCATTAATCCAGTTTCCTTTTCAAAATTGTTTGAACTTGAAGAACCTTCTTCAATTTTTCTAAACTTATCCATTTTGAATGATTTTCTACTTACAGATAATTTGTTATTTCTCAAGTAGAGTGCATTTTCAAATGCTTGAAATTTAATTAATTTTCAAGAGAATTCTGGTTGATCTCCTGTAAAATTTTCAAATATCCATTATTTAAGTATGCTTAAATCTTTTATATTAATCAATCTTGGTTTGATTTTATAATCATATGGTTTAGGTTCATACAACTCAACCATACCAATGTCAATATCTTTTATCTTAACTTCGGTATCACTCGTTAATTGATTTATAGCTTTCTAGGAAATTTATAAATCATTTACAATGCTATTCATTTTAATATTCTAAGTTTAGATTCTTAGTGTTAATCTGTGTTGAAATTTTTTATTATCTATAGACACAAAATAATTTAGTTTAATTCCAAAAGGTATTTCTCCAAATACCAAATTTGATTCTATTCCCCCTATTAGCAATTTAACAGGGTTATAAAATCTTTTATCTTAGACTACATATAAAATTATTGACTCTACCGCAAGTTTAAATGATGGTCTAATCTATATTTGGGTTATACTAATATGGATGAATTTTATTTTGGAATACTTTTGTTTAAACCTTCTAATTTTTTCTTTATTAAAAATTCTTATTTCTACTTGCCATTAGAGGAAGACATTGTCTCTGTTATACCTTTGCATCTTTCAAAGTATTGGGCTTGCCATGGTTTAAAATTTGAATGTTTTATATAAATCTTCTAGTTTAAGACTTTTATATTTTATTAATTTATCATTTTCAATAGTCATGTCTTCTTTGACTATATTTCCCAAAAAAATTTGATTTAATTCAATTTCTGGAATAGATTCAAAAATTACTAAGTTACTATTAGAATTTGTTTCCTGTATCATGAAGATTAATTCTTCATTTTCTTCTGAAGAATCTGAAAAACAGATTTTAATTCATATAAAACTTCTTCTTAAAATCTATTTCTTCTCTTACATAAATTTCTATGCTATATTCGTCTAGAAATTTAATTATCATATTATTCCTTTTTGGACAATCTGGTGTTATATTACCTTTTTTTCATTATAGAAATAATGTGTGCAATTTTTATTTGTTTCCAAGTTTTTTCTTTTTGAATTTCTGGCATACTTCTTTTTGAAAAATATTATTTTATTTTCAGATTTTTACCTTTTGATTTTAAAGTACTTTTTCTTACATCTATGATATGGTTTATTCACAAAGCATCCTACTTCTCAATTCTCTTTTAAGATTTTGTCACAACACATTTTTCCTTCACTTAATTTTGACAATTGATTTTTTAATTATTTTTGGGTTTTTTATTTTGAAGACAAAACTTGATTATTATTTTATAACCAAAGTTTATTCTTAATTTTAGGGAATCAAAACTTTCTATTTTTTGTAGGTGTTTTAGATATTGCTTTTTTACATATTTCATGCCATGGGTTTGAGAGTTCATCAAAAAATTGTTCTTTCCAATGCATCATACTTTTTGGTGATAAAATCCAGAAATTTTTTTTTTACATAGTTTTACCAAAATTTGTGTATTTACAAATGTCATAGAGTTTTATTTTTACACATATCTCACATCTTTTTGTGTTCATTTGAAGATATTATTCTATAAAAATCTATTTTGATATATGAGAAAACTTTCGAGAGTACTTTTGTGAAATCATTTTCTGTATCTTCACTAAGCAAAATGGAAGTTTTTTCCCGCTTCCCTTCTTCTGATTCTTCTCAGAATTTAGTCAACTTAAAATATGTCCTTGTAATATTTTTTCTATATAACCTAGGAATCATTTTTTATCCCATGTATTTTTATAATAGGTTATAACTATGGACAATACCTGTACCGATTCTTCAATGGTTCTTTCATAATTTCTAAGATGTATATCACTAAATTTAGATATATCCCATTTGTTGCTATATTAAATATATTTAAATCTTCTCTTTTAGAAGGACAAGGTTCATGCTCTTCTTTAACATAAACCTCTTTGGAACTAGATTCACATTCTTGTTTAACATTAATATCTTTAGAAGAATTCTTTTTTAAGTAACTGATTTTATTTTTGGATCTTTATCTAGGCGATTTGATTTTCCTACTTTTCTCTTATCTAGTGTTTTATCTAGGCTTAGAGTTTTGTCTAGCTTATTTGCTAGCTCTTCATCTAATCCTAGATCAACCATTGTTTCGTTTCAAATTCAAAATCAGTGTCATTCACCACTCTTGTTGTGCAGTATTCCTCATATGAATTTTCAAAATAAGAGTTTATAATGAAAACATATTCATATTTTTTGAATAAGTTCTTATATTGATTATAAAGAGTTTAAATTTGGTTTAACAATTTAGCTCTCTCTTTCACACCATTTTCTTCTTTATGTCTAGATCTTTGATATTCTATTATTTTTTTTATTAGCTTGGAAATTTTTATGGGTTTTTTCTTTATAAGTTTTTGTTACTACTAAAATTTCATCAAATCTTCTTTTTCCTTCTTTCTACAAGATATTTTTTTGAAAAAGATAAGTAAATTTTATTGAATAGCTATCAAAGCATCAATGAGATGCTAAAACAGCCTAAGTAAAGAGAAAATGTACAATATGTTCCAGCCCCAAAATTAGCTTAAATGTTCAAGAAAGTTCAAGAAAGAAAAAAAGTCGATCTCTCTTCCTTCCTTTGCCCAGCCATATAAACAAGCAAGGATGTGGCTCTTAATTCTCAAGATAGACCTACTTTCGCCTTCAAATATTCTTTGATTCCTCTCCTTCCAAATTAGCCAAAACATGCATAATGGGGTTAAATTCCAAATGGTCTTTTTATTCTTTCCTAAAGGCTGATCCCACCAAGCCAAAAGGAAATCACAGATGTTCATTGGAAAGCATAGATGTACTCCAAAACAGGAAAGGATCAACCCCCACAACTCAACTGACCATTTGCAGTGCAAAAGAATATGGGCAATAGATTCCTCCTGACTGAAACATAAGGTGCAACGATTAACTATGCAGTAACCCCGGTGCTTGAGATTATCCATAGTTAGGATTTTTCCTCTGGCAGCACACCATGAGAAGAAGAGGACTTTTGTAGGAACAGCGTTTTTCCAAAGCCTTAGCCAAGGAAAATTGTCCTTTGCCTCTCCTTGAAGGAACTTATAAAAGGACTTAATAGAGAAGTTTTGCTCTCTAGACTCTTTCCAGACCATAGAATCTTCCGCGTCTTCAAGGTGAACATCATTTAGCAGTCACATAAGAGACAAATAGTCTTGCAATTCCCAGTCATTCAATTCTCTCCGTAACATCACAGACCGGGTGTTACATCTACCCATTCCAGTGCTATAATCTTTGACAAAAGCATCCTTGTTAACAGCAAGAGCAAAGATCTCAGGGAAGAGATCTGACAAACGGTCCATGTTTAGCCAATCATGTTTCCAAAATAAGATTCTATTTCCTCTGCCCAGCTTCCAGGAGATGCAACTGGCAAACTTCATCCATTTATTCCTTATACCTCTCCATAAACTTACACCCATGGATTTAGGACCCTCGGCTGAACACCAGCCTCCCCAATCCACCCCATATTTAGTCACTATCACTTTCTTCCAAAGACTGATATTATCCATAGAGAATCTCTAGAGCCATTTGCCAAGTAGAGCCTTATTATGCAGCGAGAGTTGCCTAATACCGAGACCTCCAGATTCAATTGGGTTGCAAATAACCTTCCATTTTACCAGATAATGTTTGAAAACCCCTTCTCCCTTGCCCCAAAGGAAGTTCCCCTAAATTTTCTCAATTTCTTTAATGACTGAAAGAGGGGCATTAAAAATGGAGAGATAATATGTAGGTAAACTAGAAAGCACACTTTTGATCAATGTTACTCTAACTCCTTTGGAGAGATATCTCATCTTCCAAATAGCTAACCTACTTCGGCATCTTTCTAGGGCAGGTTCCCAAATCTTTTTAGACTTAGGATGAGCTCCCAAAGGCAAACCTAAATATGTAGTGGGAAAGGAACCTAATTTGCATCCCAGAATGTCTGCCAGCTCTCCAAAGGAGGAGACTTCACCAACTGGAATAACCTCAGACTTACCCAAGTTCACCTTCAAACCAGTGACAGCCTCAAATCCCAAAAGGGTGCAACGTAGATGTCCCAATTGCAGCTTATCGGCTCCACAAAATACAATTGAGTCATCGGCGAAAAGAAGATGTAAGATACTAATTGAATCCCTTGTTCTATTCTTAACCGAGAAACCCTCAATAAGACCAGCAGCTTCCACTTTCTGCAACATTCGATTGAGAACCTCCATTATAATTATGAAAAGAAAAAGGAATAGAGGATCCCCTTATCTTAAACCTCTTGAAGATGTAAAGAAACCTTCTGGAGAGCCATTAATCAAGACTGAGAACCGAGCTGTTGATATACACCAATAAATCCAATCACACCATCTCTCACCAAAGCACATTCTTCTCATCAAATAAATCAGGCAGTTCCAATTAACATGATCAAAAGCCTTCTCTATGTCAAGCTTGCAGACAAGTCCAGCTTCCTTTCTTTTAACCTTTGAATCAATGACTTCATTTGCAACCAAAGCAGCATCCAGAATTTGTCTACCTCCCACGAAAGCATTCTGAGATACAGAGGTGATGGAGGCTACCACTTTCCGCAGTCTGGCAGCAAGAACTTTGGCAATCAACTTATAAACAGCTCCAACCAAACTAATTGGTCTAAAATCGTTGATATCAGCAGCGCCATTCTTCTTGGGAATTAAAGCTATGAAAGTAGAGTTTAGGCTTCTAACAAACCTACAGCTTCTATGGAAATCAGTGAAAACCAGCAGTAAGTCCTGCTTGAGAATTGTCCAGCAGTTTTGAAAGAATACTAGGGTCCAACCATCTGGACCAGGAGCTCTATCCCCATTTAGGTCTTTGAGAGCTGTATAAATTTCAGCTTTAGTGAAAGGCTACTCTAAAATCTCAGCTTCCGAAGGATTGAGTGGAGAAAAATTTAATCCTTCTACAGTGGGTCTCCAAGCAGCCTGCTCCATGAACAAATGTTTGTAAAATTCCGGAATACTCTGCTTAATATGCTCTTTATCCTCAGTGAGTGAACCATTAACTCTGAGTTTGTCAATCCAATTTTTCCTCTTATTTGCAGAGGCAATTTTGTGAAAAAACTTTGTATTCCTGTCACCTTTTTTCAGCCGTTTAATCCTTGATTTTTGCCTCCAGCTAATCTCTTCCATTTTAATCAACTTATTCAGTTCTTGAATCTTGGTTTTCCTGCTAAAAATTTGCTGATCTGTGAGCCTTCTTGATTCAACAATCTGGTCCAATTGCTGGATATCCATCTCAAGTTGTTTCTTCTTATTCTCAAGTCTCCCAAATTCCTCTATATTCCATCTTTTCAAATCATTTTTTAAGCACCTTAGTTTTTGAGATAAAATGTAGCTTACACTGCCATTAAAGATGTATCCCTGCCACCAAGCAGCAACCATTTCAATGAAGCCATCAACTTGCAGCCACATGTTCTCAAATCTGAAAGGTTTAGGCCCACTTCTTAATCCTCCCCCATCCAACAACAGTGGATGATGGTCAGATAGCAGACGTGGCATTGATTTTTGGTTGACCTCGGGAAATAAGTCCTCCCAATCATTTGACACTAAGAATCATCAATTCTGGACTTGCTTCTACTGTTACTCTAAGTGAATTTGCATCCATTCAAGGGCAGATCAATACACTCTAAATCATTAATGAAATATGAGAAAATCAGCATCTGCTTTAATCTTTTACTGCAGTTCCACTTGTCTTCTATGTATTTTACCATGTTAAAGTCTCCACCCATACACCACGGAGATTGCCAACGAAAGACAGCTGCTCCAATTTCCTCCAGAAAGTCAATCTTCAGATGGAAGTCCACTGGACCATAGACACCAGTGAAGGACCAAGTTGTATCTTCCTCTACATGCTGGAATAAACAGGAAACTGAGTACCTCCCAACTTCATATTCCACCATATTTAGTCTCCTGCTATCCCATATCACTAAAATTCACCTAGAAAGCCCATTTGCCTCAAGAGCTATCCATTTATACCAAACATCGCCCCATAAAGATCTGATTACCTTCTCATCGATCACTCCTAACTTAGTTTCCTACAGACAGACAAGATCAAGGTTCCATTTTCTAAGAGAATTCTTGATTAGCAACCTTTTTGGCAAACCACGACAGCCTCTCACATTTCAACTTAGTATTTTTGGCTTCGTTTAAAACAAATGGGAAGTGATTCATTAGATTTTTTTCCTCCATCACTTTGGTTCTGAGCTTTTTTTATCATATGAAATTCACCATTGAAGGTTCTTAAGCTCCCTAGAGCCTCTTCTAGTGTGTCCTGCTGTTTTCTTTCCTTCCCTACATAAATTAATACTTCTTTTTACCTCTATTGACTACAGGAGCTCCAAAATCTGATCTTCAAACCCCTCACTTGAGATTCCTAATATCTTCTTGAATGATTTCATTCTGTTGATCACCCATTTAGAGATTTGTCCTTGGTCTGATACACAACTCCTAACAGCAAGGTCTCATTATTTAAGTTCCAGTCTTCAAGTCCATAAGAGGCTAGGGGTAAACAGTTAATGATTTCATTTGTTTCACCTTCTTTGATATCCGAGAGTATGAAAATTCTCATACATAGAGTCTGTTATACTGCAATCTGACTGAGAGTCAAAGCAAAAGTCATCTGCAAACTCGAGATTTTCCTGTTCTTCACACAAAATATCCCCTAAAATCTGATCTTGCTTAGGAAGTGCTTCATAGGCCATACCTCCTTAGTTTCACCTCCTCTGGAAACAATAGAATCCTTGAAATTACCATCTTTGTCCAGCATTAAAGCTGTAGATTCCATGTTAGTTGCTTCATTAAAGTCCTGATCATTGTTCAACTTTTCCTCCAATGAATCTTTTAATGCATTTAATACTTCAAATTTATTAAATGAGAACTGACCCTCATTAATAGAATTTGAAATATGACCCTTTGCATGGGCTGCATTTTTGTCACCCACCTTAATCCATCGAACATTCCCATTCTTCTAGTTTAATTTATTGCTTCTCTCCTGATTCCCGAGCACATTAAAATGTCTGCCTTTTAAACTACCGAAGTCCTGAACATTCTTCGAGGTGTTGGCAGCCCCACGCGCCACCTCCTTCCTCATCTCCGGTGATCGGTGACCACCAAACAGAGTTTTTTGGTTTGCGACCCAGTCCACCCAAGGGCTGCGATCAACCCAAATGGGACAATCATAACAGGAACTTCCCACTTTAATAAGAACTGAGGCTGGAACAGTCCTTCCATGCCTTCTTATTCTCAATTTTGCCCATTTCAGATGGGATTGTAGTGAACTCTTTGCAGCTGTTTCCAAATATCTACCACAATAGTCTTCAATTTTTTTGAAGATTCTTTCATCCCATAGGAAAGTAGGCAGGCCAATCACTCTGATCCAAGTGAAATTTGGAGACCGACCTCTTCTGTTACAGTAGCTCCAACTATGCCATCTATCCAAAAATAGTGGCAAGCCTTTGAAGAGATGTCTCCCAACTTTTTCCTCTGCTAGTTCACTGGATGGGAATATGAATAGGAGTTTGTCAAAATCAATCTCTTTAATTTCTACACCTCCAGGGAGTTTCCATCTCCTATCAGCCCAGTTCTTAACCTCTGCAGGGTCCATTGAAACAATCTGTAATCCTCCTATGCTGCCAATTAGACATCTGGACATTTGATGACTTCTCTCCACTACATCCTTGGAGTTAATAAGCACATATTTCTCCTTACCAGCTTGGATTGAACTTCTTAAAGCACTGAGCTTCCATTCAGGAATACTAGCAACTTGAAGATATGATTTTCTCAGGGGAAGATTGGCAGCATTCCTCCTTCTTCTATCTCTCAGTGGGAAGTCTTTCTCCATCCTCAGAGGAGGATTCCAGTTGAAAGAAGGGTGCGCAGTTTTTTGAACCTGAACAAAATTGGACAGCAATTCAGCAAAGAAGCCCCAACCTTGTCCAATAGCTATCTCAGGGATACACATCTGTCTTCTACCAAAAGGGGCAAACAAGCGTAACTCCATCTTCCTAGTGGCACCGACCTGAAATCTAGAACAAAGTAGAGTTCTTCAACCACCCTGAAGGCAGCCCAGCTATTGAAAACTACCAGACATCCTCCTTTCTTTCCAACATATCTGTTGCAGCCATTGGAGCTCTTCTTCATAAAGAACTAGAACCTTAACGTAGCCCCTTCCTCTTTCAGTCAATCTTGTTCCACCATTTTTTCTTAAATCTTCTTCTACATCAATGGTGACCTCTTTCGTATGAAAAAAGCGTCTAGGAATTCTATCCGAGGAGTGTGCAAATCTCTTGGTTTTCATTTTGGCTACAACATTTACCTTGCAGTAGTTAATTTAGTTAAGAATACCTAAGAATTCCTTCTTTCTACAAGATATGAATTTCATTGTCTTTATTTGTTTGAAGAGTTGATATTTCACTTGCGTAGTCATTGTTGACTATTTGTTCTAGCAAATTTTTTGTGTTTGTTGATATCAATAACAAACCACCAAGCCATCATGAATAGGCCACTGAGCTAAGGTTAGGATTTTCACTTATCTGATTGTCATCAATTATATGCTTCGATCATCATCAATGGTACGCATGTATGTATTTTTTCACCTTATAACCCCAACATCCATATTTTCCTTTTGATTTAGGTTTAGGTTTCCTGTTACTGCTCAAATACCGATTTAATGTTTGTTTCTTCTCATTCTTGTATGAACATACCATCCTCTTGTCTTTTCTCGTTGTTCTTGAAATAGCTAGGTTTAGTGTTTGCAGTTATAAGATGTCTTTCTTGGACTTGACATCCATAAAATCTTATGATTTGGGTTTGGGTCTTCTTTTGCTCATTTACCAATTTAATGTTTTGGAAATTTCTAGAATTTTAGGGGTTGTTCTAGTGGTATAAAATGTGCTTTTGATTTTTTTTTAGTTAAGGTTTTTCTTGTATTTTAGGTTAGGGTTTTTCACAATGTGTTTGAGTTAAGGTTTTTATTGTATTTTAGGTTAGGGTTTTTATAGGATGTAATTAGGTTTTGGGGTTTCTTGATTTGAGGTGCATTTAGGACATCGTCAATTTATCCTTTTCAGTTGATGACCTTATAAAATCAATGGATCATTACTAACCTAGAACCACTTTCTCTTATTTGTGAAAACTAAGGCTTCAATTTCTTATTACCTATATGCTAACTGATCATATGAACATATTGGTGTGAAGGAGCATATAAGTACTTCAAAGTAATGCATCAAGCCTAATGTTATTTTTCTTTATTCAATTGTATAAATTAAAGTAAAAACAATCAATTCCATTACTTCATTTTAGATTATTTACATTACGTAAATTTGTGAGTAATTGAATCAAAAAATTCTTATAATTTTCCTTGGCCTATTAATTTATTGGCCTAAATTTATTTTTTATTATTTCAAATTCTTATCCAATTTTTTACTTATTTAGCAAAAGTTACATGATTTATAAAAACAATTAATCTTAAATATATTAAAATAATTTTTCACCTAATTTAATAAAAATAAATGTTCATCTAGTTTATTTACATGAAAATTTTTTATTAAATTGCTTTAGATTTGCTTCGTGTGATAAGTTTTCTCGGGTAGATTCTATTCAAGAAGTTAAACTTTTGTATGTTCTTGTCTTCCTTATGGATAAATTTTGAGAATGACAATTACAAACAACCATTATATATTATGAATTTTGATGTATTTCATTTATTTGTGCCTAACATTAATTGAGTTGTAAGCTCACCTACGCAATGTAGAAGTCACAACCAAATCTAGAGACTAAAAATGCCTTTTTCTTTCTTACATAAACCGTGTCTAGCTATTTGTTAACTTCCAACTTCTGAATTACAATTTTCAGAAAGAGTAGAGTTCTTAAGTTATGTTGGATTGTCGTGTTTCCTTTACTCTGCTGACTATTAATATGATTTGAGGAATGCTGTTGAATTGTTTCTTTTAAATTTTAATTTTGTGCCAATCCCTAGTGAAAACTTATAACCGAGGTTCATCTTAATGTCAGGTGTAACACGTCTAATACTCCGTGAGGGGGGCACTTTTAAGAAATTAATATGTTAACTATTTAATATCAGTTGTTGAATGATATTAACGTTGTTTATACGATGCTTCAATATTTATAGTTGGATTTCTCTATTGATATATGCAATGTTAAACATTTAATATATGTTACATTCATTGTTTATTGAAATAATCTATTTATAGGTAACAAATGGCTCCATTGTTTACACATTATGATATCTTAGTGTACTATGGGGAAAATGTATTTCCAAAGAGGAAACTTGATACTAATCGATACTTCAAGTTAGATCTTATAGATGACATATGGGAGTATGCATTACATGATATTCCTCCATTTGTTGGTGTTTCCCTGAAGCTGTACTAGAAAGTATGGATAGTCAGATTTGACATAAATACTGACTATGACTTTCTTGACATGTTTCATATTATTGGAAAGCGTGAGGTAGACATATTTATAGAGATTGTTAATTTGGATAGGCCTGATCAAGTAAGTACTAAATGCCCACCACTAGCACAGTTTGATGAAAGCAAAGGTGAAAGGTTGACCACCTCAGGCAATCACATGTTTGTTGCTTGAGGCAACCTGTGTTAATGACCCTATGCTTGAGGTTGGGGCACAATGTAATAGGTTCCCTACACCTAAGGCTAAGGTAGAATGCAATGAGATACCTGTACCTGAGACAAGGTCAAAATGCGAAGACTTCCTGACGTTCGATTCTGACGATGAATCATTTTTTTTATAATGCTATTGATGAGAGTTCTAATAGCGATGAAGTAAGTCTCGACAATGACCATGAGACTGAGGGAAGTTCTACTGGGGAATGCAGAGCAGAAAATGTTGGAGATGACAACATGGAGACTTATGTTTCTAATGATTCATGTAATGTAGGTGATGATTCTTAAGTTAATGTTATTTGAAAAGAACAAGGGTAATTTATATTGAGAAAAAAGAATAGACTATTAAATTGAAGAAATGATTGATATTTGAAGATGTTGACCACTTTAGAGAGGTACTCAGATTTTATGTTATTCGAGAGGGATTTAAGCTTATAAGAGATAAAAACGAAAGAACGAGGTCACTGCCCCCTGTGGGAGTGATGGTTGTAAATGACGTAATCATACATCACCCATGGGTGATGGCACTATATACCAAATTAAGTCAATTTTTTCATCACACAATTGTGTTGTAAACCTAAAGAATTCCAAGGTCACATTAGTATGGATTGCTAAGAAAATGAGTGAGAGATTAAGGAAGAATCCTACTATGACATTGGTAGGCATGAAATCTAAATTACACAGGAAATTTAGGATTGAGTGCAGTCAAGTACAATTCTATAGAGCCAAAAAGAAAGCTATTGATCAACTTGAGGGAAGCTTTAAAGATAGTTGCAAAAAACTTCATTTATACGCTGTTGAAATACAATGGACAAATCCTAGTAGTGTGGTGAAAATTCAATACGAGAAAGTGGCTAGACAAACAAGCCCTTTCTTACTTAGGATATTTATTAGCTATGAAACAGTGATGACGGGATTGGTGAAAGGTTTTAAGCCTTTTATTGATTTAGATGGTTGCCAATTGAAAGGTTCATATGGTAGGGTTCTATTAGCAGTAATTGCACTCAATAGGGACGAAGGAATTTTTTTTTTTTTTTTTTTTTGGTAGTTAAGTTTTAATTTTATTATCAAAAAAATTTGATTTACAACAGGCTTAATACTAACCCCAGAGGGTACACACCCCATTTAAGGGGATCCAAAATACTAAAGACCATCTGACCTATCCTTTAATAATTCCACTTACAACCCAAATGGATAGGTTAGCAAATAAGTCTCACATATAACTTCATCTTTTCTCTTTTTGGTTAGACTTGGAATTTGATTCTTTAATAAGAGAGATACTTGCAAGTGCTTGTGCTTTAGTTGAATTGAACTTTTGGATGCAGTCTAGAAGCTGCTTCTTTTTCCGAGCTTGGGAGGAAGTCGGTGTTGTACTTGCTTGCTTCAACTCTTGCTCCTCATCATCCTTCTGGTTGTTTAGTTGTTGGAATTCGACTTCATTCCCTTCATCTGGATTGTCTTTCTCTTCAGCTCTTGGACACTTATCCTCTTGACATGATTGTAGAATTTCAAACATATTGGATGAAGTTTGTGGCATCTCCTTGCTCATTTCCTTTGGTGTTGGAGTGCTTTTATCTTTGCCTATTTTCACTTCTTGCCACTCATTCTCTTCATGTTGCACCCTTACTTTCCATTCTTGTTTGGTGAGCTTGGTGTCATGTTTAGGCTTAACTGAGCAGGCCATTGTGGAGTGACCAAAAATTCTGCAATTCTCATATTTTTTTGGACTCCAAGGGACTTCTACCTTTATTTCAAATGGGCTACCATATCCCAAGTTTAACTTGAAAGACTTGGGAATGTCCTTCTCAACTTGAACTTCAATGCAGATTCTAGCAAAAGTAAGCCTAATCTTCTTCTGCGTATACTCATCAAGAAATAGAGGCTTACCTATTACACTTGCCACATAACTCAACCCCTCATTTGACCAAAGCTCAAGAGGAACATTGTAGAGCTTAACCCAAATAGGAATGGATGAAAATTCCTCTTTAGTTAATTCCATGCCCGGGTGCCACCTTTTAATGAGGATTAGCTGATTGCCACAATAATAAGGGCCCCCATCCATAATTTTCTTCAAAGCATCCTCATCCTTGATGTTAAAAATGTAAAATCCATTATCAAGGGTGACTACCTCATTAAGCTCTTCTGACCATATTTTCTTTGCCTATGTTGTTATATAATGAAAAGAATTCCTTTTGTCTAGAAAGTATCAAACAAGAGCATGGTCCCAATGCATATAGCCTTGCTTTGAAATTTCTCATGGGACTTTTAATTCATTTCCTTCTAATTCAACATTAAAGTGTCTAAGCTTAGCAACCTTATGATGAAGGAATATTTCTTGTTACTTTTGAGATGGTTGAGGCTGAAAATAAAGATAACTAAAGCTTTTTTATCAACAATCAACAGACTTGCATTGGGATTGACAAGTCATGGACATTCATGTCAGATGGCCAGAAGGTGTGTGAATTCTTCAATTGCAGCTAAGTTAATTTTCTGCTTTGATGTTGAACTGTTATTGTATGATAGTTTTTTGCTTTCATGTTTAATGCTGTACCGAAATTATGCTTCATACTACATGTAACTATGATGTTCTGTTTAATGCTGCATGCTATTGTGCGCCAATTCCTAGTGAAAAGCTGTAACTGAGGTTCGGCTTAACTTTTGGTGTAACAAGTCTAATACTTCATGAGAGGTGGCACATTTGTTGTCTTCTATTTTCTGATTCCTTGCATGAATTCAACATTTGCTGGATTGTAATTTAGTTTGTATTTTAATGCTACCTCAATAAGGTTTTACCAAGTTCATCCTTAATGATGCATATGTTCTTCTACTATCATGAAATTGTGTTTCATGTTACATGCTACTATACCGTTCCATTTAATGTTGCACACTATTATGCGTCGATTTCTGGTGGAAATCTATAACTGAGGTTCAGCTCAATTTCAGGTGTAATAAGTCTAGTAGTCCATGAGGGATGGCACATTTGTTGTCTTCTGTTTTCTAATGCCTTACATGAATTTAACAATTGCTGGATTGTAATTGAGTTTGTATTTTAATGCTGCCTCAATAGTTTTTCTCCCATACAATTGAACTCTGTACTAAATTTTACAAGCAAACTATGTTAAGGGAATCGAACTTGCAATTCGTGAATTCTTCCCGAGTGCAACACAAAGATGATGTGTGAGGCATCTATACAGCAATTTCAAATAATATCATATTCCTGGCCTCTAATTAAGCAACTTCTTCTTGGCAACTGCTAGGACATACAATGCAGCTAAGTTTAGGAGGGTAATGGAACATATTAAAACTGTACGCCCGGCTACCCATAGATGGATGATGAATGTTCCATTAGAATTATGGGCCAAACATAAGTTTAATCCTATTGTGAGAGCAGATCACCTTACCAATACCTTTACTAAGTCATTTAATAACTGGGTAGGTGAGTTGCGAACTAAACCAATTCTAACTTTACTTGATGGAATAAGAAGTAAGATGATAAAAAGAATCCGTGAAAGGTTCCAACAAGTTAGTACATGGGAGGGTGTTGTCACTAAAAATACAAGGACTAAGTTAGAGACCATCAGTCAAGAGAGTCGAAAATGTAATGTGTTATATGCTAGTGGAGATGAGTATGAGGTACTAGATAAACAAACAAAATATGTTGTATATTTAGATAGGAGGAACTATTCTTGTGTACGTTGGGACATTTCTAGCATACTTTGCAAACATACCTTGCAAACCAAAAAAACATACCTTGCAAACCAAAAAAAAATACCTTGCAAACATAAGGCAGTAATTATTGTCTAGGATAATGTGCCTAGGGAATTTTTGTGATCCATTTTTCACAAGGCCCAGTATATGAAGACTTATAAAAAGATTATTCACCCTATCCTCGATGAATCATTAAAGAAGATTGAGTGTATCGAGATCTGATTAAACCTCCCAAACTAAGAAGACTCCCAGGCTAGCCAAGGAAGAACAGAAGAAGAGAAGAGAATGAGGCTACTACTAGCACAAGTAATAGAGAAAATGGCATAGCATAACTTGTAAAAACTATGAGTAGATCAAGCGTAACAGCAGGGCATACCAGAAAGCTCCTATTAAAGTAAGACAATATCTATTCATCCTATACATGCAATTTCTTTGAATTTGTTTAATTTTGTTTAGTCAAATACACTATTGACAAGTTTGCAATCATTTGTAATAGAAGCGAAAAGGTGCCACTGAAGCCAGTAGCAGGCCAACTAAAAAAAAGTCGACATCAACTCCACACCAAGCAAGAAGTCAGCGAGCATCTCCACAAGTTGTAGTAAGCTAGTCACAGTCTTTAGCAGAACACTTCCAGCACAACGTTCATAGCCTTCAACAACACCCCCACCACAACCTTCACAGTCTTCAACAGTAGGAGTCCCTCAACAATCGATGTTGACATGAATCATGAATTATAATACATTATTAATATATTTTTGCTATAGATAGACATGGCAGCCTTTCTTTTAACATACATGGACCAGCTGGTACAGGGGAATATTTGGGCTTTATATTAGTATAATTGATACATTGGTATAGCTAGTACAGTGGAATTTCTAGCACAGTAATATACTTTTTGGTTGGGTTTTGGTATACCTAGTAAAGGGGTATAGTTTCTGCTTTGGTATATATAGGACAATAGTGTAGGAGCCCACTTAAATTTTTTGATTAGTGGAGTTGATATATATATATATATATATGGGCATGATATGTATATAAAATGGATGGGTAATGTAAGATTCCACTAAAGTTTTTTGTTTAATGGAATTGATATATATATATATGGGGATGATATGTACCTGAAATGGATTGTTAATATTACTAATGGAAATATTTTGCCAAGTTTATGCAATTTGCCATGTTTTGCGATCAAATATAGATACGTTTTTTTTATCCGAATGGGAATATTCAGATAATGCGTCCATTAGCACTAAATGCTTACTCGAATGCTACGGTAGAAATTGGAAATACAAGTATAACACGAGCTAAAGTTGAACTAATTGGAAACTTTGATTGTTGTCCCTTTCACCAGTCTAAAAGACTGAAATCATCTTCATTTTCTATTAGAGGTGTACCGAGATAACGTTGGAGGTCGAATGAATTTGAATTTGCACTTGTTGATACATCTGTCCGTCGGGATGTTATTATTTTCCAAAGGGACGTATTTCCACCAAAGTCACGGTGAGAAGAGGATGTTGTAGCCATAGTTGGTCGGACAGTTGCATGATTACTATCCTACCGACCCAATAGAGCTTGCGTTTGCTATTTAATTTGATTTAATTGTTCTTGGGCACTTTCATGCCCATATATCATCTCTAATAATTGAAAAAAAAAAGATCTTCTTTATACCTTGGGTCTAAAATAGTAACAATACCAAAATGTATGAGAAGTAGGTTAAAATATTTATCAAATTTTTCCTTCATTACAACAACCAAAGGAGCATAATATTTTTGGGCACCATATTTGTTAACATTTGCAAGTTTACAGCAAAGTTTTTCCCAAATCTATTCAACACTTCAAATATTACTGAAGTGAGTTATTTTTCTTCTTAACATTTGCAACAAAAGCCGTGAACTTTTATCAACAAATGCCACCAACTTTTTATTCTTAACTAAAAGCCATGAATGGTTCTCAACAAATGCCTCCAATGTTATTTTCTAGACAATGCCTTAACTCACACAAGATACATTTTTAAAACTAAGGCACAATTCACTATTAATAAACTGAAGAGGATCACTAACACTTTCGTATTCATAATACGAAACAATCTTAAGCCAATAAACTCAAGGATCACTACCAATTTCAAATTCATCATACAAAACAACCGTTTATCATAAACTCAGGTTACTAACGATTGTTTATAACAATTAATCGGTTTATCAAAAAAAAACCACCCCATAGTCCTACAAACTAATTATTAAATTACTTTGTCAATATTACAACCAACACAATAAACACCATTCCCATAACAATTACAGTTGACAATAGGATAAGTTTTAAAACTCCTTGGTTAGCTTCCAAAGTCTGAAGTCTTGTGTGAATTCCCTTAAATTCAATGATTACATCGAGAGGCATCGCTTCATTGGCTTCAGTTAGTTGCTTGACTTCTCGATTTTTATCCATGGGTAGAGTAGTGCACTAGGCAAAGTAATTGCATTCCCTCTTAACACATCAACAATAAAGCTTCTCAGGGTTGTCTACCAACTTTGATATGTCAACAGTTGCCATTTTTCTACATCTACACTCTCTATTACGATACTTCAATCACGTGTTGCTACATCCACTACTATTTGTTGACACGTTACTATCATATAAGGAAAAAAATTTAGACAAAGGAGACATGAATATACTTAAAAATTGTAATAACTGCATTACATAATGGCTTTAAAGATGAAAAAAAAGTTAAAAAAAAAACGCATAAATAATTCTTCCTTGTGGCATTTTTTCAAATACCTATAATGGAGCCTCTTTTACGGGGAGCACACCATTTTTATCTTCCCATCAAAATAAAGGCCCCTTCTTTCTTTCATATTTTGATTATCAAATTTATAAGCCTTAATTCTATTATAAAGGGTGAAGGGTGATGATTCTCCATTGATAGATTAGCAAATCTCTCATTTCAATTCATTTCCCTTGGTTTAGTAGCAATGTTAATAATGAGTTTGGAGTTTTAATCACAAAAATTATTTCATTAAAACAAAAACCACATAAATGCCACCATTGTGATATCAATCCCAACAAAGAACCCCCATCATAAACTCTATAAATTTATTCATCACAACACAATTTCCCATATCAAACTCACATTAAAATTAATAAAAATAATAATCTTCCAAAAAACCTTAGCTATCAAATTGAACCTGAACAATATCACCTAACGTCAAATTTTCTCTTTCGATATAGAGAAATATCAAATGGAAGTTAAAACTTAATAATGGATGGAGAGAAAATTTACTGTACCTTTTATATAATGAACATTGTTCAACAAAAATGGAGAGCCCTAACGTTGCCTGAATTGACGGTGAGAACTAATATACAGAGAGATCTAATGCAAAGAGTACTAATCGAGACAAATGACAAAGAGAATCAAAGAACCTTGGTTATCTTCTTATGGCGTCCTTCGAGATCAAGTTCTTTTGACTTCTCACTTAGGCTTCGTTGCAGACAAAGGAGGGAGGGATTTAATGTGTTAGAATGGCTAAATGTTTAATTGAAGGGTATTTCAGCTCTTTTGCATATGCTAACAGGGTAGAAAAGGGTAAAAAGATATTTTGACAACACTTTATAGCTAATGTCATCATTTTTGGGTAAAACCCTAACGACAGGGAGACGAGTGGAAGTTTGGGTTACAAACATTTCAAATAAGGGAGGTTAATGGAATTTTCAAATATTGAAGGGGTCCATTTGTAATTACAAAAATGTTTAGGGAGTTTATATGTAATTTATCCAAAATTTTAATAATTTGACTTCTCCACCCTTTTTTGTCAATTATCATTGGATACAGCCATTCACAGCCCTAATTTTTCTCCACTTAACTCAGTTAATTAATATATTCTATATTTTGTTCAAGCAACCCAATAATTTCTCCACGCAACCCATAAATTACATCTTAAGCTTCAAAAATATCCACAAATTGTTAAATTTTTTTTTCAACAACCGATTATTGAAATTATTTGATTTTTTCAATAATTACCTGTTGAAAAGTTTTTAATTTGTTTAACAATCAGTTGCCAAAATATTTCGTTTATCTGTCAAAAATTTATTTCAGCAGTGATTGTCGAATTTATTTGATTTTTTCAGTAAATAGTTGTCAATATTGTTTGATATTTTTCAGTAAATTCCCGTTGAAATTTTATGTAAGATTTTTTTAGAGTGTAGGTTATGTGTGATAAACATGGAGGACAATGAGATTATTTTACATTAAGGTATTTTTATCCTAAGATGGAAAAAATTTAACTAGAATGCAGAAGAAAAAATAAGTTTACAACTGCGACACCTTTATCATTTTTCTCACTTTTCTTTTCCTTTCACAAATTCATATTCCAGACATAACATGAATGGGTAAGCATAAAAGAAATTTAAATCTATGAGAATTAAGAGAGAGAAAAAAAAGAGAGGGAGAGAGATTATTACCTCTGATTCTTTGTTCTTGATCTTTTCTTGGATTTTTCTTGCGTCAAATTGCCGTCCCAATAGCAAAATTTTCAAATTTTCTTCTCGTATTAACGGAAATTTGTCTCTACTCTTCAGTTGAGATTCTGTAGGGCTAATTTTGTCTCTCTACTAAAAAATTTAACATCCCTAAATTTTGCAGCTTGGTCATAAATTCTGAAATAATTAGTGCAAAAATGAAATTGTATAGAATACTAGTGCAAACAGATCAAATTACAAAAGAGTAAAAACGCAATTTACCTAAAAATATATATGCCAACCTTTGTCCCAACTAAAATATCGAATAAATAAAATTTTATAGTATTTCTTATATCCCTTAGGCCATGTTTGAGATGATCTAATCCTCCCCGTCTTCTCTCTCCCTAAGGACAGCTCCAAAGTGATTGACCAAAATGTCCACAACTAGGGGCACTAGGTCATCACAAGGGACAGCCTTCTTGTAAACATCTCCCAGATGTGAGTCACTCCCAATTCTCCCTCCCAAGTAAACATCCACTCCTTCAACCACCTTCCCATTCCCGTCTCTTGTCATGCACCCCATGAATCCAATATCCGCCACCTGAACCTGCCCGCAGGAATTCGGGCAGCCTGTCCAGTGCATCCTCACCGGCCTGGTGACCAAAACCCGCTGGTTCACCTCCTCGGTGACCTTCACCGCCCGGGCTTTCGTCTCAATTATGGCTTGCCCGCAGAACTGATTGCCAGTGCAGGCAACCAATCCTTTCATTAGCAGAGGTGGAACTGGTGAAAACCTATCCTTCAAAGCAGGCTCGTTGAGCAAAGCTTCGAGCTTTGAGTTTTCAATGTTGGGGATTATGATGTTTTGCTCCACTGTAAGCCGCAGTTCGCCTGAGCCGTACTCATCGGCTAAACGTGCCAACTCGTCCATGTCATCGGCCTGAACACGGCCCACTGGAATGTGAAGGCCCACAAAGCTATAGCCTTCCTGTTTCTGCGGATGGACACCAAGATAGTCCCTCCTCTCCCATTGCTTTTGAACCAAATCTTCAGCTGAAGCTCTCTGCAGCTCCTGTTGAGGCATTCTCTTCACTACTTCTGACCTGAATCCTTCGATCCCCTGCATTTTCACGATGAGAATGAAATAACTTTAGTAAGGTGAACGAATGATGAAAGGAAAATTGTATCGTACCAGAAGATTTTGTCAGAAAAGGCCATTAAAATGATGTTGTAATTACGGAACTTTTGCAGGGTTAATTATTTAAGAGTGATCGGCTCATTAGTCGTGAATGTCATATTATTCTAGTAAAACATTATGTCAAATTTTATGGTAATGTAGAAATACTCCCGCTGAACAGAACCACTAACAAGTTCATCAATCAGCCACATCATTCTCGTCTTTTGCCTGTTGCCTCTAGTGCCAAGATCTCTAAAAGCTTCCAACACTGCTTTGCAAACTGGGACCACATCATCTGCCGGAACCCAGGCATCGAGAGGAACTGCCTCTGCACCCCTCTTGGGGCTGAAGAATCCCCCAACAAGCAAATTGAACCCAAATCGTCCATCCTTAGTTGCAGGCATGTAAGCAAGATCATTGATGTGGGGATGTTCAAATAGATCATGAGAACCCACCACACACACATTCCATTTCCTTGGCCTGCTCAGAAGAAACAACCCAAAAATCAGAGGTGGCAATATCAATTTGTTTTTTGAACCCGTTAAGAAAGCCAAAACTCAACTAAAGTTATAAGTAGGTCATAATTAGGTTATTATATGTGGGTCCAATTGTATGCGGGTTAAAGCTGGTTGGACATGGCTATCCAATAAATGAAGTGCACCACCAATATCGCTCCCCATAATGCCTCCACTATCCAGACTTGAATCAGAAATATGATTAAATTATATAATGATCAAATTTAGACTTGTCTTAATCATATAGTTGAAGAAAAATGATGAAATAATTGAAATGCATTTTTTTGGCATGTCCAAAGAGTGTATGTCCAATACTTATCAAATACGGTAAAATGTATGTGCTTCATAGTTGTACAGACTTACAAGTTTGTGAAAGCTGGATTGCCTTGTGAATTGGCAGTGATGAATTGAGACAACGAGTTGGTGTAAGGCCTTGTGTCAACAATCTCATCGAGGTCAATCCCTGCAAGAGGATTTCCAACTGGGTTCCTCACATTGTCCATTCCACTCTGAAGGCTTGTCAAGCCAACTTCTGAAAGGCCCTTGAGTATTTCGGGCACATCAGGTAGTACCACTCCACGAATTTGCCAGTTCTGCCTAGTAGTAACATCTGCACACCCTTCCTTTCCATACTTCCTCATAACACTCGCTAGATATCGAGTTTGTGCACTCGTTGTCATGCCATTTGGTAGCTTCAGTCTCATCATAAATCTACCGTCTGTTCATCAACATGAAAAAGGAAATTACACGCACAACATTATATGGGGTCTGTCTAATAGCTATTTCTGGTGCACGAGGCTACCAGTGTACCGTGCGAGGGGAGAAACAATGTCTTACAGAGATTGTTTTCAAGTATTCAACCGATGATTTCTAAATCATAAAGGAACAAGTTGCGCCAAGAAAATTTAGAGGGGAAATTCTAATCGAAGAACTTGATATTTCATGAGGGTGTTTCTGTTACAGTCCTGATGGGTCAAGACTTTGGAATGGGACAGTATAGGATGGAATATAGAAATGGATCCCACGCGTTCTATCAGGCCTAAGTTTTTTGGCGTATTGGTCAACTCTCTAACAGTTTCATGTCTTTTTAGTGTTCTTTACCAAGAAAATGTAGGAACAGAAAAGAAATCCAAAATTCTGAATCTTAGTTCATGCATTATTACGTAAAAACAAAAACTGACTTCAAATTTGTCCAGATGATCAGTTTCTTTTGAATATCCCCAATTCAATAAGTACCATATCCAGAATTACTTCTTATGCGAGAAAAGACTTACCCATCAAAACTTTTGAAGTTATGAAAAAGGTATCAAATCAAAGTAGGAATTTCAGATTCCTTGGAGACCATCGAACAGTAAAGCTTCATATTTTAAATAGCCCATATTGCCAATTCATCCAATGAACAATCAGATCACACAAAAGTAATAATAACAACATGGGAGGAAACAAATTTGGGGTTTGGAGCTTACACTGATGCTTCCTCCGATGAAACAAGCCAAGCCATTTGAGCCGAACATCGATATCATCTTTCGTGAGCTTGGATTTGTCGATCTCTTCAATTGGCAACTTGGAAAGTTCTTCAATACCATTCTCCATGAAGAGCTTCATGGGCTCTCTCTCAATCTTGATCTTCTCCTGAGGATTTATACCTCCCCTGAACTTCTCCTTCAGTACCCAGTACCCTTCTCTCTCCTCCACCCTCGGCTCCAGCCTCCCGGAGTCGACCTCCGCCTCCCCCGGCGGTGACGGCACGACCGTCTGTGCCGGAGTGGCAGAGAGTCTTGCTCTGATACGGTTTGAATTTGGCAATGAAGGTGCCATAAATCTAACAGAGAAAGCTGACATGTTGTGTTTAAAGACAGAAGAAAATGACTAGTGGTTGTGGTTGTGGAAGCAGCGGCGAGAGGCGGAGGAAAGTGAGAAGGGGGAGAGGCCATTTTGTAGGGAGAGGGGTTGGGACTTTAGCAGAGGATGGCGGCCATGCTGATCCATAAACTGACTCTTGGTGGCTGTTAAGGGTCATCTTTATGGTCTATTGGTCCGAGGAGGACACACACAGTTGATTTGTCTCTTACTAAAATACCCCGTTGCAGTTATATTCGGGCCCAGGAGGGACCTGGCTGGTATTGACCCTTTGGAGCTTGAAAGACAAACCACTTGGGAACCTCAGCAATCGATACAAAAGTTATATGGATGCCACTCTGCTGCTTATCCTATGTCCTTTGGCTGGTGGTTTTACCATGTTCTGTTATATTTCATAGCAATGTCAAAGTTTAAAATAAAATGTGCAAACAGAATTCGAAAATCAAATTAAAGAAAATAAATCAATAAATAGATTCACAATATTTTTTAAATAAAATTTCGGAATATATCAAGACTAATATAGACACTACAGCCATGTTTGATTACAGGATAAAAAAATGGAGATTGGATTATTAGTCCAGTGAAACACAATATCTCTTATTTGAATTTGTAAAATGATTGGGGATAAATAGCCTGGATTGGATGGTATATCCCTCAAAATGGGAGATAAGTAATACCATGGGGGTATAGTATTACTTATCCCCATCTCTGAATTTATTTCCTGCCAAAATCTAAATGTTCAAAATTATTTCTTATCACATCTCATGTCAAATCACATCTTTTATCCCACTTTACATCCCATCAATCAAACATCAAAATAGTAATTCCACATAAAAAATTAATCCCATGTTATATCCAATCTCATATATTATCCTATGATATTATTTATATCCCATCATCCAATCCCTCGAAACAAACATAGCCTACGTCTTTTGTACTAAATCCATGTCCCACGAACCTCAACATAAAGTGATATATACTACACGCAAATAGAATTTGTAATTTGCATGCTTAAAACTAAGATTATGTAGTACTCTCAATTTGTAATTAGGGATAGTAACGGGGCAGATCGGATGTGAATATCGCATTATCCAAATGCGAACTCCAAATCCTCTGCTTACCTCCAAATTTGTCTCAAACTCCAAACAGATATTTTTTTGAACCTCCATCCCTGCTCCAAATGAAGAATGGATATATCCGCGAATATCCAAAATTCTGAACCATCCGTTCACCTCTAAATTTGCCCTTAAGTTGATATATAACTTGATTACATATGTAACCTATTACTACCAAATAATTCATCTCCAAAACTAAAATAATACATAACATCATCATAATAATAATTTACCAAATTAATACATAAACATCTCAAAAATTAATATTTTATCAAAGTACTATTTAACTAACAGATACATAATTCTAAAGTACATTTCTTAACTTAAAGTAACAAATACAAAATATGATAGTTCATAATATAATTATAAATCCAAATTTCTTGAACTTCCAAAAAGCATCCATACGAGGTTCTAAAATTCCATATCAACCTAATTCCAAAATAGAATAATTGATTTTTTGTCTCTCACCATTCACATATGGAAAAAAAATAAAACTACCAAAAATTTTTAAATGTTTTATAATAACAAATAATTTTTTAGAATAACATAGAATTAAAATTTTTTATCATACTAAGATAACACACTTGCATAAGTAAACTTTTTCAAAAAATTTAAAATGTAATTATCTACACCTATCAAACTATCTAAAAAAAATTGAATAAGTTACCTTCTCTATAGATTTTTAAAAAAATAATTTTCATTATAAAAAAATATTAAATGTTTCATGAAACATCTTAGTTAAACTATTTAGAAAATCTATTCTCTAAAGAACTTTTTGATTATTAATATTAAAACGTTTAAAAACATATTTTAGCTGAAAATGTTAAAAATACAAGAAAAATAATAAACTATTCAAAAGTTAAGAAAGAAGTTATTTAATGAAATAGTAATCTTTTGCACTAAAAATAGGAAAAATAAAATAAAATACCAAATAAAATACTTTAATTATTTTTTAAAATTTGTATCTAGATATTTTTTTGAAACAATTAAGTTTACAAGTTATAATGGAGTTTAAAATTGTATAAATTAATATAAATTTGTAAAAGTTACAATTTCATAATTCGTGCAGTGAGTAAAAAAATTAAATTTTATAGGGATTTATATAATTTTGTAAAGTCCCAAATGATATACCTTGTAAAATTTTAAATTTACCTCTTTAAGCTTTCTTAATTTTAGCGTATGAAAGAAATAAATTGAACTTTTAAACTTTAATTTGCACAAAAGTAAAAAAATTAAATTTATAATTTCTTTCCCAAACACACTCTAATCAATACTAGTGAAGTTCAGTAAGTCTAAAGCACTATGAATGTGAATATTATTTGTCATGGTATGGTGACGATGTTGTCATCATGGTTCCAAATGGTTCGAGGTTGTTCGGATATTTTTCGAGACAGATCGGGGCATATTCAGATTGGATATCAAATTCAGAACAAATTGGGGTGGAGGCAATCTCATCTTCATATGCGATCCAATATCCAAATTTTTTTTAAAAATAAAATCCAAATCTGATCCAGTCTCCAAAAAAAATTCGAATTCCACATCCATTCAACTCGGATAACGGATCGGATTCAGACGGGTCGGCCGAGATAGCCATCCCTATTTGTAATGTAAATTTTACAAAAAAATAGTGTACTAGTGTTCTATATAATTGTATTAGCATTTATGTGTGCCAAAAGCACACAAACAATTGGATAGTTTAAATAGAAAAAGGTTAAAAGAATTATAGCTGTTGATAAAGTATAACAAAATCTCAACCGTTGATCTGATTATATATTTTGAAAACACTAAGTTATGTTGTAATAAAGAGATGAAATGCATGAAAGAATACTTATAAAATAAGTGGTAACCTTTTGAAGAAATCCAACAACCATTAGACATAGTTGCCAAGGAAGAGATACGTCTTTAAGAACATATTGTTGGGTGGTTTTGAGTCTCTCTCATCCTCAAAAACTAATCCGTAGGTGAGACTTTCTCTCATTCTTATATATTGACCACCAACATCTTCCACAATCGATATGGGATATCGCAACAATTTCCTCCTTCACACATTAGGTCCTAGGTTAGAGGAGACGACAACCCATTTCTCCTAATGAATTGAGATTATTGGTAAACCTGGGCTCTGATACCAATTGTTAATGCCAAAACTTTGAATCACCTTCTAGCAATACTCTAATGAATAATGGCAAACTTATAAATAAATACAAGAAAAATCACACATTGGAAGAATACAAAATTTACGTGGTTTGGTAATTTGCGTACGTTTATAGGCACAGTAAAACTGGTTTTCAATTATAAGAAACTTCAACAATGGAGTGAAGAATTATAAAAAAGATATGAGAGAATCTTAAAAAACCCTAGATAACCCTATCAGCTGTTCTTAATTTTTCTCTCAATCTTAACCATTAAAAACTCTAACCTGACAATCCTATCACTTATTATTGGACAACACTGTCATTTGTTCTTAACTTTTCTCTCAACCCCCCTAAATACAAAGGAATAAGAAACTTATTTAGAACTAAACTCAGAAACCTACCTGTAATAGAATTCTGAGGTCATCTATCATTTACCTGAAGTTCAAGGTTGCACTAATAGATCCTTCACCATTCTTTATTGAGAAACCCAATTAGAACTGGACTCCAAAACCTACCTGAAATAGCATTCCAAATTTTCTTTCCACCCTAACCCCTAAATATAAAAGAACAAGAAACCCAATCGGAACTGGACTCAGAAACTTGCTTGAAATAGATTTTAACCTAATCAAAACTAGACTCATAAACACTGGAATAGAATTCGACTCAATCAGAACTGGAGTCATAAACTTGCCTAAAATAGAATTCCAAGGTTTTCTCTCGACCTTAACTCTTAAAAATAAAGGAATAAGAAACCCAATCAGAATTGGATTCAGAAACCTACTTGGAATAGAATTCAATCAAATCAAAACTGGACTCAGAAAAACTATTTGGAATAGAATTCCAGGGTTTTCTCTCTTAACTCTAACCCCTAGATATAAAGGAATGAGAAACCCAATTAAAACTGAACTCAAAAACCTACCTGAAATAGAATTCAATCCAATCAGAACTAGACTCAGAAACCTGCCTAGAATAGAATTCTAGGATTTTTTCTCAACCCTAACCACAAAATATAAAAGAACAAGAGGCACAATCAAAATTAGACACAGAAACCTACCTTTGAATAGAATTCAACCCAATTAAAACTGGACTCAAAAACCTAACTGTAATAGAATTCTGGGGTTTTCTCTCAACCCTATCCTAATCAGACTGGACTTAGAAACCTGCCTGGAAGGTAATTCAACCCAATCAGAACTGGACTCAGAAATCTGAAATAGAATTTCGAGGTTTTCTCTCAACCCTAACCCTTGAATATAAAGGAACGAAAAGCCCAATTAGAACTGGAATAGAACTTAGAGCTGATCCTTCACCCTTCTCTGTTCTTTCCCTATTCCGTTCTCAATCAGATATGGAATAGAACTTAGAACTGTTCCTTCACCCTTCTCTATTGCTTTTCTTTTCCGTTGGACTTACTAATATCAAACTTTACAGATGAAGGGGTTCGTCCAAACATATTGAATATCTAGTTCTGATACCAATTGTTGGTTAGTCTTGTACCTTTCTCATCCAACATTGAACCTAGAATAGAATTTCAGGGTTTTCTCTCAACCTTAACCCTTAAATATAAAGGAACGAGAAATCCAATCAGAACTGGAATAGAATTCAAAACTGATCCTTTACCCTTCTCTGTTCCTTTCCTCTTTCGTTGAACTCGCTAACATCGAACTTTGCAGACAAAAAGATTTGTCTAAATACTAATTATTGGGTAATCTTGCACATCTCTCATCTAACATTGAATTTTATAGATGAAGAGATTCGACCAAACATATTGAATCCAAACATATTGAATATTTGCTTTGATACTAATTGTTGGGTAGTCTTGCGTCTCTCTTATCTAATATCGAACTTTACAGACAAAGAAATTCGTCCAAACATATTGAATATCTATCTTTGATAACAATTTTTAGGTAATCTTACGCCTCTCTTATTCTTAAAAGTTAACTCGTAGGGTGAAGTTCTTGTATACTGATCACTAACTTCTTCCACAACTGACGTGAGACATCTCGACACATATATATGAATATAATCATATATACAATTTGAATAGAGACTTCTTCAATCTCGAAAAGACAGGGTTACCAATTAGAGAAAAGCACAATCTGAACAGAAGCGTTTAAAAACTAAAGAGCGAAATAAAGAGGAAGACGATTTTTTTTTTCCTAGAACAAAAATCCGGAACTCTCAACCCTATGTTTCTGAAGTAAATATATATATATATATATATATAGAATAGTTCTAACTAGCTGTTTAGTTAGAATAATTTTAAATTTGTAATTAAAATTAATTTAGTATTTGAAAAGTTTGATTTGTTTTATTTTTATTCGCACTATTCATGATCGAGCATATGAATGAATGATATTAATGTCCTTAGCAAATTCTTTCAAGCTTAGAAAGTTAGCTTCTGACTATGCAATTTTTTTTTTTTGGTTTTTTTTAAATAATCAAAATTATACTCTTATATTTAAAATTTCTTTTAAACTATGTAACAATATCAAATTAAAAATATAAAAAACTAATTTGAAAATCAACACCCAGTCCTCTTGTGTTTTAGACTAACGTGCAAATTGACTTAATTTGTGAAATTTAATTAGATTTGTGTTACATGAGTCAAAATTAGTTAAGGAAAAAAAAATTCACCAAAAAAGATACATGAAAATATATTTTTAAAATCAAACATATTTTATTTTCTTAAAAATTTAATTTACGTTTATTTTTCTAAATAATACTTTTTGAACAATTATATATGAATTTATATTTTACGTGCGATATAAATAAAATTAAATTAAATATTTTCTGTCGATTTTACATTTTAATCTAAATTACGAAAAGATTATATATTAACTTTTAAATTAAAAAGGGATTAAATATTTTTTTGGTCCAAATCACAAAGAAGTAAAATGTACTTACCCTAGAATATATTTAACATTTAAAAAAGGTAAAAATCAAATCCCTGCCGTTCATGATTAATGGAAGAGGTGAAAGACAAAATACAATTAAGAAAGAACCATAAGTTTTTCCCATGAGAAAGAGTACAGGTGAAAATAAAACCTGAAATTAAAATTCACGTTTTCTTTTCCTATTTCATATAATTATTTATCGCAATTTCAATTAAAAAAAAAAAAGGCGCACCTGATTTCGCTTTCTTGTTGGGAAAGTGATTACAACACTTAGGACGTACGTACTAGTCCAATACTCTACAAATTGTAAAGAAAGCCTCTTTCATCACCACTGTGTTTGGCATTTTTAAAATAAATTAATTTATTTTTATCATTATTTTTATCTTATTTAAATTTTTAACAGGATATATATGGTTTTTGTTTTCTTAAAATAAATTGATATATTTTCTTCACATGTGAATTTTCTTATTTTAAGTATTTTCTATTTTTTTAAAATGTAAATAATATACTATAAAGTTATCAAATAAAATAATAATTTTTAATGGAAAAAAAATCATCCGACAATGCTTTGTCAAATTTGAATTAAGTTGAAAGATGCCAAATGAGTACCTAGTGTATGCCTTAAAGAAGGATATTTTAATGTTTGTTTATATATATACAAATGCTATTGCGCGCGCGCAGAGAAAGAGAGAGAGAGAGAGAGTTTAACTAAAAGAAGTACATTTGATGGTTTTAAAAAAAAAAAAGTAAGAAGTATACCTGAGATAATTTGGTAATAAATTTATCCAAAAAAAAAATACATACCCCTTTCTTATTTTACTCCATCAATTATCAAATATCTCATATTATATTTTAAAATGTGACAATGTTTTTCAAATTACCATAAGTTGTTTATGTTGTTTAAATGGTTACCGGAAAATAACCACATGAGAAGTGCACTTCAAGAGGGAGGCAAATTGAGTAGAATAATAATAATAATAATAATAATAAATACCCCTCAAATTATGGGTCACGTCGCATTTTGCATTGGGTCACGTCGCATTTTATCACCTTTAATTATCAATTATTTTACATTATATCCTTAAACTATAACTTCATAACTCAATTTTCGTCAAATTACTTACACCGCTTAAATTATGAAGAGAAAATAAGTACATGACTTTAACTGAGTGATAGATCAAATTAAATAACTAAAAACAAAGGGGCTCCTTCAACCATATAGTTCTCTTTTAGCTGAATTTGGAGAGGAAAAAAATTATGAATAAATTAATAAGATTTTCTTTGACCATGAAAAAATTTCATTGAACAAAATCTTCTTGTACAAAGAGTTCATCTAAGTTTTTAGTCAAAAATGGTGCAGAAGGTGCACGAAGAGAAATATGAGCTTCCTAGACAAAAATTTTGCCTAGGAAAAGGAAATCTTATTAATTAATTAACGAATTTTTTTTTTCTTTTTGGACCACCAACTAATCTTAGGGTCAAAGGAGCTTAATTTTTAGTTATTTAGTCTGATTTATCTCTTACAAAATTATATGCCTATTTTCTCTCAATCGTGTAAATAAATAATTTTGAACAAATTAAGTTGCAAAGTCACAATTTAGGGCGTAATGTAAAATAATTGATCGTTAAGAAAACAAAGTAGAATGCAAGTAATAGTTTAAGAGATCATATGTTTTTGTTTTTTGACTGTTACACCTAATTTACTCATCACTTGTATGTATTTGTCATGCCACTACCTTCCGTCAACAATTTAAATATCATGAATAATTTGAAATAATTTAAGATACATAGTTATAATTTAAGATATAATATAAGACAATAATAGTTGAAGGGACAAGATGAGAATCAAATCATAATTTAAGGGGATGTGCATTTTTTTCTTAAATTTAAAGAGTATGAAATTAAAATAAAATATATTTAGTATCAATTTTTTTCTTTTGTTTTTTAATTTTATAACATTGTTGATATAGGGGCCGTTTGGAGCTCTACAAATTGTAATAAAACTAGTATTTACCCATGCCTAAAGGCTCCCAAACAAATAAACACAACACTAAAATTAAAATAAAAAAACTATAATCTTGTAAGTCCAAATAAACATGTAAGATAAAAATTATTAATCAATCGAGATTATAGGTTATGCGTATTGTTATGACCTAAACATATCTTAGCTCAATATTGAAATAGGCCAAGTCTAAACCAGTTATTATTATCAATCACAAAACTTTACACAGATATCAAAGGCAATACATGTTTTATTGCTTCCAATTTCATGTTGTGCAAAGTAATTGAAAATTCAATTGCAACAAAAAAATTCATTACCAGTTATTCTCAGAACTAAACAATTTTTTCGGGTTAAGATATTCAGTGGCTTAAAAAACTTTTGTATCAGTAGTATACAGATGTATATTAGATCAGTTGAGAGGCTATATAGTCTTTTTTGGTCTCTCTAACTTAATCTAACCAAATTGCTAGATCCATTTTTTATTATCAATATGCCAACATAAACAACTCTGAAAAAAAAAAAAAAAAACACACACACACACACACACACTTTTAAGTGTTGAAACTTCCAAACTCTAATCTAGAACCCTTAATAAGGGTGAAAATGGATAAAGCACAAGCCAAAAGACAAAATTAATAAGCACCACTGCACCTATACAAGTCTAATTAAGGAAGAAATGAAAAATAAAATTTAAAACAATATTGCTTAAAGATAGTAAAATTGCACTTCTTCTTAACTTGGGTAACGTTTGATCAGTAATACTACAAAAACAGATTAAACCAACAAAGGATTGGCTTAGTGTAGCATATACTCACTCACTTTGAATAACAAATTCAAGTTTGAAGGTAGTTGTTAGTGTTGGGGAACACAAAAAACCCCAAGATCACAACTGCAATGTATATCAATAATACGAAAAAAAATTACCTATCTGATTGACGAGAATGAGATCATATCTTCGAGATCTCTTAGGTTTGATCCCAATCTAATAATGCTCTAAAAATCTAAAGATTTCAAATCAACTACTTGATCTTAACCTTTAGCCTTCTGCCGTATTCCTGAAAATACTCTCTCTCTCTCACGAGATGGTGGGATCTCCAATAGTTTATAGGCTTTCTTATTTTTCTTCTCAGAAAATGTTAACCATAGCTGCCAACAAAGAGAGTATTTCTGGGGCTACAACAGGGACCAATAGGCAAATATGAAAAAGACTTTCTACGTAATTAATTCACCTAATCCTACCTGAATTATGATTTAATTATGTAAGTTATAATTCATTCCACGAAAGAATTATAATTGCAATTCTAATCATATTTGAAATTATACTTTTAAGACCTAATATTAAATACCTATTATATCCTCATGCTAAGATTACAGATAGCCACCAATTAAATTGAATTACTAACAATTTGATTTAATTGGTTTCTTATTTTTCTTAAGATGTTTTTGCTTAACTTATTTGACGTATGAGATTCAAAATCCACTTGCAAGATCTGATACAGTCAAAACTTATAAGTTTCTTGAAGGGAATATCATTAATTCAATTTATCAGGATATAGATTCCTTCAACTATTAATGTTAACTATATATAAAATACCATTGCCTAATTGAATTTACTGACTCATATATAGAATCTCACTCTTTCTGTAATTAAGGCAACAATCACCATTTACACGTGTCCAAAAAATTGAATCTGAATTAAGAGTATAAGTAATCATAATAAATATAAAGTATAAATTATTTTATAAAGTTAGTACAAAATAATTACCACACCCGGGTCAAGTTCAAATAGTTGGAATTAAATCATTCCCCATAGTCAAGATAGACCTACTAAAAATATGTGATATAGTTCTACTGATGGTATGTCGAGTTTTATCTAAAACTATTAATGTTCACCATATATATAATATCATTGCCAAACCCACTGAGTTTATTGACTCAAACATGGCATCTCATTGTTTGTGATATCAAAGCAACAATCACCACATTTTTTTGAAGCACCAATGATAAAACCAAAAAATTTAAGTACCAACAGGTGAAATTTTTTGAGATCCAACAATAAAGACCAAAAGGATAGGGCCTGACATAATATATGAATAGGTAACGCACGCATATTTATGAACATATGAGCACATGCATTGGTTTACTGAGATGTGCCTTTAAAGAAAAGTGAAGACCTACTCTAAATTTTGAGTATCTATATCGTAGGCAAGCTCTCATTTGGCTAGCTCAGCTTGCACCAAGATACGATCCATTCCAACTTAACATTAGAACTTCTTAACGACTTCTAAATTGTTACTGCACTCTTACCATTCATTTAAATATATTTAAGAACCCACATTATATTTACAATAAATAAAAAAGAATCCACCACTACAAATAATCAAATGCAGATAGATATTCCATTTAGAAAATATTTTGTAACAAACTAAAATTTATCAAAATATATGATTTCCAATATTGACAAAAAAAAGAGATAGAATTAATTATTATAAATGATAATGTACATACAAATTTCCCCTTTTAGAAAAAATTTTTTGTAACCAATTATAATATTTCAAAATAATAAATCACTCTTAGAGTTTAGAATATTACTAGAAAATCAGATAATTTAAGAATTTTTTTAACTTTGCTGCATAAATGCCTTTCAAATTAGAAAAAGAAATATGATACACATGATACGTACGAATCTTTTTAATAATTTCTAAAGTTATTAGGGACTACTGGTGGAAGCCATTAGTAAAATCTAACACATTTCAGAATTCATATCAGAGGAATTGTATAAAACTTCAAGATTTATTCAAACTGTTTAGAACTTCATCATTTATTATACTAATAAAGAAAAATGATTAGCATTCTGGGCCAAATTAAAAATATAATTGTAAAATGGTTCTACAACACGATTCAAGTACCAATAACATTCTTGAACTCTAAAAGTCTTTAAAGAACAGACCTTGAATCTGGTTGTGGATTCATAGAAGAGAATAACAAATTCAATTTAGAGAATTAATTCAAAGATGGGACAAAAAATGTGCACATGCAAAATAAATTGAATACGTGCACCCCAAAATTAGAGAAGAAGAAATTTTAATTACTTCAATGTCGGTCCATTACTTCGATCTCGCCCTAGATGCAGATTGCGCCTGGGTTTTCGTGGGAGAAGTGAAAGAATCCAAGTCTAGTGCAAAAGGGGATTTCCAACTATCGGGTGGAACAGTTTGTATATGGTTTGGCTTCTTGCCTAATCTTGTATGTAAACTCCAAAAGATCCTTAAATTCATTCCCAGTTAGATAATACACAGGCCTATGTAGTACACTCAATCACTCAAATGATAAAACATTAGAACTCTGCCCTAATCCCCCCTTTCTTTATAGCTTTAGTTCTTCCTTTCTCTATTCAAACCTCTCAAACCATATATGCAGAGCAATACAACTGATGAACACATTCATATAAATAATTATCTTAAGAAAAAACATGATTTTAACTATGTATAGCCAAAATCTATAATTTTTGTTTGTATAACCAAAATTTTACAATGTTATTGGATCTCGCTTTATTTTACTTCAATAAAAAAAAAAGTACCTTGTGTACAAATGAACATGATCTGACTCCAACTCCAGGATGTTGTATAAGTTGGCCAAATAACATTAATTTTCAATGTAAATCACTAGCTAAATTAGTTTCTTTTCCTTTTTTTCAAATGAAAAAACCTTAACAATGAAAAATTGTAATCTTCTTATCATTTCAAAATTATTTTTGAAAAAAGTATACATAGAATAGGAAATGCACACGAATAAGTATTAAACTTTAAGCAGAATGCAATAAAATCAAAAGCCCACCAAGCAACTTGTTAAGCATCCAATCAAAATTGAAATCAACATTTTCAATTTTTCCAACTTTTACATTGGAAAAGGCTAGCTAAAGTGTAAATAAAATTTCTATATATTTCTAAACCAAACCCATCCAAAAAAATCACAAAAGAAAAAAAATGACCAAAAAAAAAAAAAAGAGCAATGCAGTAATGCTTGTCGATTTCAATATACTTTCAAATGAAACCCATCAGAAAATCACAAAAAGAAAAAAAGAGAAAAAAAAACATAGGGTATCAAAGTACCTACTAGGGCTTGTTGGTGCTTCGATTGTGGAGTGCTTGCTATAGCTGCAAACATCAAAAAACTCACAAAAGAATAAAGAGAGGTAAAAAAAAAAACAACTTGATAATGCTTGCCAATTTCAATATATTTCCAAACCAAACCTATCAAAAAATTCACAAAAGAAAAAAGGAGAAAAACACAAAGAACACTGAGTACTTGCTATGGCTTGTTGATGCTAGCAACGCGAAGTACCTACTAGGGCTTGTTAAAGCTTTGATTGTGGAGTACATGCTGAAGTTGGAAACCCATCAAAAAAAAAAAATAAACTAAAAAAAAAGAGGGAAAAAATAAGATCAGGGAGTACCTGCTTGTGCTCACTGGTGTGGAGTACCTGTGCAAATATACAGAACTTTTGCTTTTCACTAGTTTAATGGTTCAGCTTTTTTTTTTTTTCTGTCATATCCTTGGTTTCTTTATTTGGGACTAGAGCTATCATTTCTAGTTGGGATTTGAACATAATAGTGGATTGGATTGGTTTGTGCAGAAAAGGCTGAAAAGGATCTCAACCATTGATTGATATAACAGTAAATTTTAGCCATTAAATAAAGTTATATTTTGAAATGTCTGAGACTCTGAGCCCCCTTGTTATATATATATGGTTTGGTAACATTTTTTATATTTAAAGTGTAACAACAAATTATAAAAAGATGTAGATGAACAATTGAAAATTTATTCGAACAGATTCTAGCAGAGAATTTCCTATTCAAATAGGAGAGAATTTTTGGAGTTTTGTGCAAAACTTTTTGAAAATTTATAGAGATTTATTGAGACTATAAAAATTTGTAGACATTTATAGTGATTTTCGTAATTCTAAGTTTGTGGAGATTTCTAAAATTTTTTAGAACTCTAAACGTCTCATAATATATATAATAAAACATGATGGTTCTTGAAAATATCCCTCTCACAAACTAAGATTTAATGGCTAAAAATTATTTTTTCTTTCATTTAATGATTAAGATTATTTTTATATTTTTAATTTCCCTCTCAATTTTTATTTTAATAGATCCCACTACCATCTATCTCACTACTTGGGCATTTTAAATTTCACCATATTTCAAGAATGGAAATTATATACAAATCAAAACTTCCAACTTAAATTCCATCCAATTATGATTTCTAAGAAATTAAACCTTCTAAATTAAAGCACCATAATTTGTGTTTTCTTTTATGGTGTTTATCAAAAATTAATTGGAGAAAGAGAAAGGACCAAAACACATATAGTATCTACTACAGTCTAAAGTTTTAAATAAAAGATATTAAAACTTATAAATTATCACAATTTTTTCGATTTGAATTTTTTGTCTAAAGATTTAACTATATAAGAAACTTAATATTAATTTTATTCAGAGTGTATTACTAATATAAATATATTTTAGAAGCTGACAGCAAAAGGTCCAAATCTAATAGAACGCGTGAGATTATTTTGGCGATAGGTATTCTTTTTCCTCTTTAGATGGCTTATACTCTACTCCAGTTAACTCTTTCCCATGTAACTTTTATCATCACTTGAACTACGGAAGTGAAATCTGCTCTTGTATCAAATATTAAAAATTTGATCAATATGTCAAAAAAATTCAAACCTAATAAAATACGTTAAATTAATTTTTATATTTCTTTCCATATTAAAATAACTCAACTTATGCCCTATATTAAAAGTGGAGCATGTTAGAACCATAACAATAAACAAATGGAGAAACGTGCGGAGTGAGATTAAATCTACAATACAACTTTTTGGGCACCTCAAATGGGAAAATGGGTCGAGAATGGCCCCAGAGAAAGGCCAAGAGACACCGGTCTCCACATTGCGCCGCACCGCATGTCATTGGCTCAATTTGCCTAAAACGTGTGGCGCTCAAGTTTTGAGCCAGCCACTGGTTTTAAGAAAGAAAATAGAGAGGGAGAGAGAGAGAGAGTCAGCCAAGAATGATAAGAGAGAGAGAGGGAGGGAAAGTTGGTTTGGTACACTAAAAATTAATCTCACGTTGGTTGGTCAAAGGCTCAAAAGAGTTAACGTCACTGGCGAAATTTCAGCGGCAATCCTAATGATTTGTTTTCAAAAATTTTATTTATTCATTTACTTATATTATATTATATACATAGGAGGCTCAAGCCTACTTAAGCGTGTGAGCAAGGATGGAGCTAAGTTGACCGACTGTCATTGTCCCACTCATTCGCCAGGATTGCTGTCCAGGGGAAATTTCTGATGCATGGAAAAAGTTTAAAAATTATAAATAAAGAAGTTATTAAGATTTTTGTTTGAAAAATAAGTTAAAATAATTTTAAGAGATATTTAATTGTTTTTGGTTAAAATTACATTAAACTTCTAAAACTTCTTAATATTTTGAGACACTGTCCTCCTCAATAGCTAATAAATTAGTGTTTAAATCTCGGTATCCTCATCCCTCTCTCTCATTTGGTATGATAATGTAAATTTGTAAGGTAATTGTTTAGTAAATTAAGACTTGATTTGGAAAGAAAATTGACCATTAAAAATTTAGCTTTTTGTGTTTGGGAAGTGAAAAAACTTAATTTCTTAATAATTAATTTTTTAATTTTTTGTTAATTAGATATTTTTACTCTTTATGATTCAAAAGAAATTTAAAATATAAAAAAGTAAATTTAATTATTTAAAAAATCAAAAAATTAAATAATTGAAAGTTAAGAATCTTCTTCCCTATCACAATCGATTTAACGGTTATTAATGAAAAAAACTGTCTGTATAGTAAAAAAATGGAACTTATCCAATATATGGAGAGTAAACTTTAACCTCACTAAACTTTCTCATTAAAGACTTACAATGGGTTTAATAATTGGCCCACACTAATTGTTTAACCTCATTTTCTCTATTAAGTGCACATAAATTCAATAATATAGATTACTTCCGTCTTTAATTTAGTTCTAATATGTTTTTTAGTAAAATAAAAATTAATTAATGTATACCCAATATATGAAAAATTCCCACAGTAAAGGGTTAGATTTGCATATACAAGGAGCCTGATCCATAAAGTGGGGGGGATACAGAATGTACATAAATAAGTCAGACCAAGGAACTTTTTTAATATCAGACTATATAATTTTCTAGAATCAAGTAGGGGTGCATAATTCAACAGCTGAAACCATCAAATCAAATAACATTAGCTTTTTTTAGTTTTATTTTTTGAATTAACTGTTCGGTTGCAATTTAAAAAATAAAAAAAAATTCAATTCAACTTGCGATTTGCAGATTTGATTAATTAAAATGAATTGATACTATTAAATATAATAATTTAAATGTAAGGTTTTATTTAAAATAGAGCAGTGAAAATGAAAGAAGAAATATCACTAGGACCAAAACATATTTATTACATTTTTATAATGACAATTTTATCTTTATTAAGTTAGTGAAAACTCAAAATTTATATTTATTGTCAGTTAAAAATACTCTTCTCTATTAATTTTTAAATTAGCATTTGCTTTATTTTCTCTTTTTTTTTTTTCCACGTGACAACATCTTACTTTTTTTCTTTTTTTCCTCAAATAATAATTTTAACTCCAATTATTTTACTTAGATTGAATTAATTTTAATTTTTTATATTCTTATATAGATATATTTTTTCATAACTAAAATATAGATATATGAAACTCAAATTTTAGAACTAGTTATCCAAATTAATGTTTCCCTTAATTAGTCAAATTATTATTAAATCAATTTTCTTGGCTAAAAGATAAATATGTAAGAAAATATAAATTTTAAAATTAATTATCCAAACTACTCATAATAATTTTAAAATTTACCATTAAATCAATTTTCATGAGTTATAAATATTTAAAAGTTAAAATTTAAAAACTAATGAAACAAACTACTTATATTTCCATTCATTAGTAAATCAATTAGTAAAATTTATTATTAAATCAATTTTCGTGACTAAAATTTTATATACAAAATTCAAATTTTAAAATTAATTATCCAAATTTCTCACACCCTTAAAGAGGATTTTAAGTAGTATTACTATATTAATATTTTTATTAAAAAAATAAAATCTTATTTTGTAAGAAAGCGGAGATAGGAAAATAGATGCTAATTTAAAAGCTCATGTATTTAATAGATAAAAAGTATTACGTTAGGCTCTTCCATTTATTTAGTAAAGATAAATTTGTTAATATATAAAAAAAAAGGTTTATTAAATATGTTTTGCTCAAACAATATATCTATTTATACTCATACACAAATAATTGCAAGGAAAACAAAAGATTCAAATTAATTCAAGGTAAATAAAATAATTGAAGTTGAAATTATTATTTAAATAAAAAAATGAAACTAAAAATGTAAGATGCCGTTATGTGGGGAAAAAGAAAGTGAAGAAAAAAATAAATAATAGTATAAAAGTTAATAATGGAGTAAAGTATCTAAACTTAATAGCTATTAATATGGACTTTAAACGTTTACTAACTTAATTGAAGAAAAATTGTCAATAAAAAAATTAATAATACTGTGTCCATAGTAATATTGGTTCTGACATACTCACCAATATATATATATATATATTGGTTCTGACATTATCACCATTCTTTAAATATATAAGAATTTTTTTAAATAAAATATTAAAAAAATTTATGAAAATATCTCTCAAACTATCATTTTTTTTCTATTTCATCATCAAACTATCAAATGCACTTATTACATTCTTAAACTATCCAATTTCGTTCTATTTCGTCCAAATACTAATTTTATCCATTAAAGTTAATGATAAAATTGTCATATGCGAATCATATGACACTTTTTTACTCTATCCCAAGGTATAATGGTCAATTCACTCGATAAGAATTAAGTAAGAATGATGTGTAATAAAATTTTGATTAATACCCTCTTTTATTTGAGCTCCCTTTGGTTAGCAAGCCTGGGCATTCTTTTGTAAATTTTTTTTTTTTTTTTTGTAATTGTTATAGAAAATGAAATATAATTAAAAATAAACTTTGTAAATTATTTATTTTGGACCGTTTATTTGAAAACTAGACTTTGGCTGAGAATAGGAAAGTGAGGAAGAGAGATGGATATGAGAAAAAGGAAACTCCAAATGCTCTGTTTTTTTTTTTTTTAACTCTTTTTCTCTGTCATTATATAGTAGTAACTAGCAATTAATGGAAAACAAATACTTTTTGGTGCTGGATAAAAGGAATAAATATAAATTAACAATTAGTTCCCGATGATAAGATATAAAAGGACACATGTCCCTGATGATAAGATATAAAGGTCACATGATCAATACATGGTAATTTTTCTGTTAATTTTAATGGATGAAATTAATGTTTAACTCAAATAAAATAGAAATGGATAGTTCAAGAATATAATAGACCTATTTGATAATTTGAGGATGCAATAGATGAATAGTTTAAGAGATATTCTTATAAAAAAAAATAAAAAAAAAATTCATTAGCCATACCTCCACATTGGATCATGAGAGTTTTTTTTTTTTTTTTAACGCAGTTGCTGCAAGGCCATTAACGGACTTCTTCTTTTTGTTTTTTTTTAAAGCAAAAACGAAACCATTGGGAACAATTTTGGTAAAGCTTCTATTTAAATATATAGTCATCTAAATAAAATTTTTAACAATTATTTAACAAAAATATTGTCAAACAGAACCAAAGCAAATCAAAATTAATGATTTAATTTATTAGTCCCTTTGGTTAACTATTTGCTTACGATATAAAAATCTTACAAACTTTCAACTTACAATTTGATTTAAATTTTGGCACTAAAACGAAACATGTAAACCCCGATGCTAAAGATAACCACGGGGACGTTATGACGTGGGTGACAGCTAATTTTTATTTTATTTTTCTTTCCAGATATTGTTTTCGGTCATTATTACATAGGTCTCCGATACGACAATCAGAATTTGAAATACATAAAGGGTGCATATAGTTTGTTAAAAACCATTAAAAAATTTTAAAAATTTTTAAAAATCTCTAAAAATTATTCACTTTTTATATCATTACACAAATTACGAACCCCTAAATTATTTTATTTTATCACACTTCATCTCACTTTTTGTCACTCTAAACGCATCGTTTGTCAAACCGTGTAATTGCATAGCCAAAAGAGCTAGGACCCCTGCTACCAACTATTCGTGTCCTCCACATTCCGCAGTCAACTTTTTCACGGTCAGCAATAAGCTTGACTCTACAAAATAATAGTATAAAACACAATGTGCATCCACAGAGTGCACCTGGTAACAAAAATGTAAAGAAGTTCCATGCACCAGGGAGGTTTTAGAATCGAAGTAATGTCTACGTATAGGGTTTCAGATTAGCCACATTAATAAACTTTGCACCCAACAAGCCACAGATTTCCCCCCAAATTAGTGTATAAAATTAGGATGAAGCGAAAGATATGATTTGAGATCACCTTAACAAAAATTTTAGCCCAACGCTGAAATTGTCAGTCGCTTTTAACCCAATTAATTACATGTTCATGGCGGGGGCTTCATCTATACGAAAATGACTTCGAATTTTGCACATGGGGTCCTTTCAATATGACTTCTAAAGTCAGCATCTCCATCAAATCTATACGTATATAAAGCTTCCCTTTGTGTCTTGCCGACCGGATATATTCTGTAAATTTTGAGTTCATCCTCACCTCTTATGCTTTCAGGTCTTTCAGGTTTCCAAATTGGAATGTGCTTCAGAGACTTGAACTTCAAGAGAACAGCAGATCCCAATGCCTCCAGTGTCAAATTTGATGACCTGCCCAGAGAAGTAATGAATCAAAACTCTTTAGAGAGTGAGAAGATAAAAAATTAATAAGTAAAAAAAATAAAAATAAAAAGAAGGAATAGGAGACATCCAACCACCGCATGAAGATGCATTAATTTTTGATCCATCACTATAGCTTTCATGGAAAATATCAATTGTTTGAAGATAGAGTCATCCTAGTTTAGAAAAGGGGAAGAAAAGGTCACAGCCAAAAGTAGTAACATTTAATTTGGAAGGGCCTTATATTCACCTTAAAAATGATCTTGCTGCAAACAAAAACATCCAGCACAACAGGAATACAGGTAAGAGAGGGATAAAAGGACTTTCATGGATCTTTTGATGAAAAGTGCATGCACAGCCCAATGCAATCTCTGAGACTCTGTTCCTTCAGTGAAATTCCTAGTTGAGAGGGTTCCAAGCGTCACTAGTTTTGGCCTGTTTGCAGGCGCATTTTTTTGCTTAGCAAAAGGGTGGAACGGGCCTTTTTGCAAGTGCATTAGTTATTACCCCAGGTAACTCAAATTCTACCAAATACTAAGAAGAAAATTTTCATTTTAGTGCCGTGTCCAGTCACTAACTGATTTTGAATCAACCTTCAACTTAAGTTTAAGCTGAACAGCTTGATGAATCAATACTGATATTGTCTTCAAGAAAAAGTGAGTACAATGTTCCTTGCCAAGCAAATGAATATTTTAGCAGTTCCATCACTAATTGGGAATATAGATGCACAAAACCACCACAAAAAACCAAAAAAATAAATAAATGAATGAAAAAAAAGTTATGTAACCTATGTTACATGGATTTAGGTGGTGTTTAGATGACACCCCCCCCCCCCCCAAAAAAAAAAAAGAAAAAGTTGCTGGAAAAGTGAAACGTGGTTAAATTTTCTTAGAGGAAGTTGAAAAAAGTTGGTGACTACTTGTAACTTTTGGTGTGTTTTCGTGTGCCAAACACCACCTCAGTATCCATCTAATTCTCTTGTTTAGGACATGAAGAGACAAGAAAATATTCATATATTTAATATTTATTTTATTTTATAAGATAAAAGGTTCAATTAGAGTAATATGCTAAAAGCCTTATATTGAATTGGTAGATACATTTGTATGGATGTTCAATTATACATGCCTGATGCATATACATACACTTATCGAAGTGTCAACTATTCAACACGAGTACTTCATAAATTTAGAAGAGTTCATGTAACTATTGACAAACAGATAAATTGTCTAGAATGGCGTACATTAACAAATAACAAAAAGAATTAAGTGTTCCATTAAGCATTAAAATTAACACGAAAAACAGCAAAAACATGAGATTTAACTAGTCTTCCATGAATTTTCTTAATTGTCATGGTGCGTTATACACGCACCTCTATCATTCAAATTATCACACCTCCATAGCATTAAGTAAATGAATATACATGCAAATTTACGTGTATTTCCAAATATTTTAATGTAGCAAGTGGGGTATACCTCAAGAATACGGACTCCATCTCAAACCTCCCTCTTTCCCTTACATACACGTGATAGATGGTTTCTAAGCCTTTGGCACACTTGCAGGGGCGCTTCAGAAAACGTGGGCTCTTTTCTTCTTTCTCATGGATCTTTGTTGCCAGGTGAATGCACAAACGGCACGATGAGTGAACTGCTGCCATATCAACAAGGGCCTTGAAAGAATCAGATGGGCCCTCGAACTTCCACCTGAAAAATAAACATCAAATCATCACCCAAACCCGTCCTCCGTAAGAAAACAAGCAGTAATACCAGAGCAAATGCCCAAGGTAGCCATTAGCCTTTGTGTATAATATTCCAATCAAAATTGATCAAAGTCCATCAGACAGTCATAAATTGATCTTTACCTTAATGATTGATTGTATGCATCAGCATTTTCAGCAAGGTATTTCATGGTCTTGGCAACTGACTCGACATCTTGCAGCTCCTTAATATGTAGAAGTGAACCAGGAAAAGGAGCAAAATCTTGGATATTTGGTGCACCAATAACCACAGGAACAGAACCTACAGAGTTTGACCCAAAAAAAAAAAAAGTTCCCATTAATAAGCATCACCAGAACCAGCAACACCAATTTCACACTTCTTTTGGGGGATGCTTTTCTATCAAGACTAGTTCCACATTGGACTGCAAATGAACAAAGTTGTTCATGAACAGCTTGGGCATGGCTCACATACAAAACTTGTTTATAGTCCTTCATTTTGTAAACAAGCCAAGCATGAACAAGGATAAGCTTGGCTCATGTAAGCTCAGGTCAGCTCGTTTACAATAAATATATATAATATTTATAATATTATCAAAAAAAAAAACATATATATTATTTAAACAAGCAAAGCGAGCTCTACAATACAACAAATGAATGATCTTGAACATAGCAAAGCTGGGCAAGTTTGCACCCCCTAGTTCCACATTCACGATTTTAAAGGTGACGAATTAAAGAGTTTTTTGAGTTTTCAGCTTTATAATCAGAATATATGACTAAAGAAGCCTATTTCCAAACAAAATGAACTCGAACCCAACCACCAAATTCGAAGAAAAATCTAACTCTAAAATGGAACAAAATTGTCCCCGCGGAAATAACGAATAGTGAAACAATTCATATATTGACATTTCGTGCTCATTTCCAAATTTCTGCTTTGTTATTCCCATCATCCGGTAACCACAGGATGATCCACAAGAAAGGTGGCAGGATTCAAACCTATGGCTGGCCTGCCCCAGATCTGCTGAGTTGGATGGCCAGGTTAGCAACCCTCGTCGCCTCTGTACCCGAAACAGATGTGCGCGTTGTGGCACTCCAAAAATAAATAAATAAATAAAAGATGTGTGGAAATATTATGAAGCCATTCAGTTTTTTTTTTTTTTTTTAATACTACGTATCCCCACCTTTGGTGAGACCAATCCCTTAGAGCCCTTGATGCATCAAGAATAAAATCTGGGGTAAAGAACAAGTTTAATTTTCATACCAGCAACCAGAGATTGGAAGAATTTTTCAGTCACGTAGTCCTCCTCATTGGAATTCTCAAAAGCCAAGCTGAATTTGTAGCGCTTCAGAGTTTCCACTTTGTCCACTACAAATTTATTGAAAACAAATTATTGCCCATGAGTTCTGCTGGGAGAGGCAAATATAAATATGGTCAACATATAAAAGTAATTTTGCTATCAAATTCATAGATTTTTTTTTTCAGTTAATTTTCACGAAGAGTTCCCATGAAAATAAGAAATTATAAACAGCCTTTTAACAAATAATATTGAAGGATACTTGTGGCCGGCATGGCACTCATACCAACATATCTAATCTTTCAGGGCAGAAGATACTATCCCTCCATTGTTAAAAGTTGCACTGGACTTTGTCATGTGCTATACTTACAAGCTTACAAATGAAATTCATGGAAAATAAATCTAATAAGATGGACACAATTCTTTGGAGCAAAGAACATAAATACATGCACATGCATAATATCTTCTATATTTCATCTACTGCTACTCATTTAAGTTTGTTCAATCCAATTGTATTAAAAAGAAAATAAAGATAGATAAATAAATTGAACCAACTGCAACAATTAACACTTTCCGAAGGCAAATCTTCCCAAAAGACTGAGCTGAGTATTTCACAAAATTCATGATTCAGCTTCATAGGGGGAGGGTGAAACCTATATGAAACGTAAATAAGTTGAAAAGAACCAAGAATATCTTTTTAAAAAAAAAAAAAAAGTAAAAAATAAAAAAAATAAATCTCTTCTGAACATATTAGTAAAATCCTGAGGTTACATTTACAAATCAACGAGAACCCCTTCATTTAATGCATTTTGTGAAATCCTGGAAAGTCAAATCCAAGGCATCACATCCTTTCACCCGCCAATGAACTTTTAGGCTTGCACTGCCCACTGAAAAGTAGTTTGGATGTTATGAAACATTTATTCTTCAGGCTTTAATGGACATGTAAAGCATACCTAACAAACCAAATCCGAATGCAATTAGCATGGTACTCCACACTGTTACACGAACTCTTCCAAATGTACTAGAACTGAGGCACACACTACATATGCCCATCACTTTCTTATAATCGTGGAGTTCATGGAGAAACATTAGTTTCTTTCAAAACAGAATTCTTACCATTTAAGGTTTATAGACTAAAGAATCATAAAAACAGATATGGGATACAAATATAATATGGTTATAAATATAGATACAACAATTTAAAAGAAAAAAAAAAGGACACAAACACGGGAGAGAAACTGCTAAATACAAAAATTTTGTATATTTTTATTAGCAATAAATACATATATAACAACCACAACAAAATTATTTCAATAATTCAATCCATAATTCAATATGCAAAATGCAATAAAATATGAGATATAAGAACTTGTAATTTAAGAGGTTTCAGTTACTCAAATCTAGATTTCTTTTAATCATATATTTGAAGGAAAAATTACAGTGGGATAAGATACCCAATATGGATTTTGGAGTTTCCAACGAGCACATGCCGGATAGGAATACAACACCCATTTTGTAGTATTCATCCTTCATAGCTTATAGATGAAGGGTATTTGCATCCTATTCAAATTGTGACACAATTTCACCTATTGGCGTCACTAAGCTTCACCAAGCTCACTCAGTTTCCTTATTATAAAAGTATACTAGTGTTGGATACTTAAGACTAGAGTCTTCGACAATGACACCTGGGCAACAGTATGACATATTTTGAATATTCATAGAAACATATTTAGCAATTAAATTTTAGCACATAATTATGCATAAATTTTATATTTTATGCATGAAATATTCTAATGCCACTTTCTAAATACCATATTATCCTATAAAATAAAATAATTATATTAAATATATGATATTTTTGCCGTGTCCCCTTATCCTTAGAGTAAGAGAATTAATGGATCTAGCTCTCACATAAGCATTTGTACTTGACACCCGTACTCTAGTCCATGCGACATAGCTCCACAAGGTTTGTACCTAAAGCTACTCTCAAAGCAAACAGACAAGAAGTTCTTAATTATCAGCAAAAATTATCGCATAACTTCAATTTATGAAAAACGATTAATTGTGTATGGGAAAATCAATGTCCCAAACCAAAAAAAAAAAAAATTGCAAAAACACAGGAGCCTTCAGCCTGGCAAGAACTTCTATCATCTAGAGAATATAAAATGAATATAAACACAACCAACAGAAACAATTCATATGATCTTATATATTTTACTTCGAAACAATAAGAATCTCATTGATTTCATTGAAAAAACTTTAACCATGCGCACCTCTTCCATCACGGTTCCGATGACAACCACCATAAGAATCTATCTTGATGTTTGCTTTTTCAAGTGCTTCGAGAGCTTGCAACCGAAAGTTGCGAGCACCACAATTGGAAATGAAAGCTGCTGCCAGAGCTTTCTCAGTCTTTGGTTGCAATGGGGCCATAATATTATACTCAGCCCAAGAGAAGTACCCAACAGGGATGTCGGAGGAGAGACTAGTTGTCATCACAATACTATATCCCCTCCTAATACATGAGGAAAATTGAGATCAGTTTTACTAGGAGTTTTGCACTGGAAATAGCTTATACTTTCTAGGGAAAAAAAATATCAAATAAACATGTGACCAAGAATAATCACTTAAGTTATAAAAAAATTGATTGCTAGCATAACAGTTAATAACTCCTTGTGCAGCAGTGCTACATATAGAGGCAACCACACGTCCTTTCAGGAAAAATGTTGCAGTCTCATGCAGGATATTTCCATTCACAAAGGACCATCAGCAAATTCAGTAGAACCAAAAATATGCTATTTGGAAGACATTGTATTCATGTCATGACTGATATAACTTTGCGTGTCAGAACACTACATTAGATTATGACAGAAAAAAAGTGATTAGAAAAAACAAATCATGGATTGCCAACATATATTAAACAGCTTGACCATAATATAAAAATGAAACTAAGGGGGCGTTTGGAGTGACAAAAAGTGAGATAAAGTGAGATAATTTGTGAGTTTGTAATTCGTGCAGTGAGATAAAAAGTGAAAAATTTTAGAGATTTTCAGAGATTTTCAGAATGTTTTAGCGTTTTTCATTTCACCAAACGGACCCTAAGATACATGACAGTCTTAATTAAAGGATAACCAGTGTAATATCTGTCCACAGACATGTTAGTTCAGTGCCCTTGTATAATATCATGGATTTCCAACGTATAATAAACAGCTTGACCATAATATAAAAATGAAACTAAGAGACCATTTAGAGCTCAAAAAGTTAGAATATAATGTGGTTTGGATTACTTTTTGCCGTTTGGAGTGTAAACTATAAACCGTAAAAAATAGAGATTCGAACAGATTTTTGCCCGTTTGAATAGATTCTGGCAAACACTTTTCGACTTTTATTGTTAGAACTTTTTGAAATTTATAGAATTGTTATTGGGATTTGTAGAGATATAAATTTATAGTGTTAGAAAATATTGTAATAATTTGGAAGCTGCGATAGTCTGTAAATTTGGAAATGCGCAATTATAAGAATTAGTTTATAGTTGTGCATATTTTAGGGATTAATTTTTATTCCCTTCCTATTTCTCCTCACTTGTAAATTCTATAAATTCCTATGTTGTAAGTAAAGTTGGAATATATAAGAGATATACAACTTTGATTCCTGTTAATATGGTATCAGAGCCTACCTCCTAAACCCTTCATCAGCACCGCTATCGGCATCGACTGAACAGATGGCATCGGTCTTCATCACAATCAGCGCTGAAGCCCTAGCATCGTTGTTTGTCCTCGATCGTTGTTGATCGTCATTGCCTCGCCTTGAGCTCTCTTCGTTCAACGCCAGTGCCTTCGAGAGTCGTCAACTTCACCAGCCTCCGATGAACCTCACCCATCTTCGTCGACCTCCAACAAGACTCACCCAGCCATTATCAACCATTGCAGCCCTTACACTGTTCTTACATGATTTTTCAGCCCTTACGCTTATGTTACGCTGCTCTTTGTTCCATTTTTTGTCACCATGTCAGATATTTCATCTGATTCATCTGCTAGAACTAAAAAAACTTATGGGAACAAAATCAGCCATATCAAGTCCCATTCTGTCCAGATTACAACTATTAAACTCATTGTAAGAAACTTCCTTTGCTGGTCTCAATCGGTACGAATGTATATCCGCGATAGAGGCAAGATTGGGTACCCGACTAGTGAGATAAAAACTCCTCAGAAGACTGATCCTTCGTATGCTACATGGGATGCTGAGAATTCCATGATCATGGCGTACCTTGTAAACTCCATGAATGAGGATATTGGTGCCAACTATATGTGTTACTCTACTGCGAAAGAACCCTGGGATACTATTGTTGAGATGTATTCTGATCTCAGAAATCAGTCTCAAATCTATGAATTGCAGCAAAAAATGGGCAAAGTCTGGCAAGGAGAGTGTGACTAAGTACTTTCATATCCTTAAGGGACTCTAGCAAGATCTGGACTTGTTCAATGATTATGAGTGGAATAACCCTGATTATTGTAAACATCAAAAGAAAGTGGTGGAAAATGCCAGGATCTTTAAATTCTTGCTGGACTCAATGTTGAATTCGATGAGGTTAGGAGAAGGATAATTGGCAGACAACCTCTCCCTTCCATTGGAGAGGTCTTCTCAAAAGTAAGAAGAGAGGAAAGCCGTCGAAGTATTATGCTGGGCAAGAAGGGAGCTGCAGGATCTGCTGAAAATTCTGCACTACATATTGAAAATCAAGCACTTGCTGCTGGTAATGCTACTATAAATCAGCAGAAGTTTGAAGAGAAACCACGAGCCTGGTGTGACCACTATAATAAACCACGGCATACTCGGGAAACTTGCTGGAAACTCCATTGAAAACCAGCTAACTGGAAGAGCAGCAAACCTGGTGATAAAGGCAGCCGCATGAATCCCACAGCTAATGCAGCCGAGACTAGCCCTTTTAGCAAAGAACAGATGTATCATCTTCTTCAACTTCTGAAATCCAATCCATCATCAGGTATTCCTAATTGGTCTTTGGCCCAATCAGGTAGAACTCCTAGTAGTTTAACCTTGGTACCATGGATTATTGATCCAGGTACATCGGATCATATGACTAATATCTCTTATTGGTTTAAATCATATTCACCCTGTCCTGGAAATAATAAAGTTAGGATTGCAGACGGAAGCCTTTCTTCCATTGCTTGAAAAGGCTCATTAAAATTGTTGAGAATCACGTCAAATCAAGGCAAATCAGTTTCCTGATTTGTTGAGAATCACATCAAATCAAGGCAAATCAGTTTCTTGATTCTTAGGAAATCTTGGCTTTATATTTTGCAATTATAGGGATCCTACTTGTTTCCTAAAATTCAGGATTGTATAGCTGTATATTTCTGTTACATAGCTTTAGCTTTATTTCCTTTTTTATAGGCTGTATTGTATCTATAAAAGGGGAAATATTTTCTGCTTTTATGTAGTAAAAAAGGAATAAAAAGATCCTTTTCTTCCCAACCTTCATGGTATCAGTGCCGACATAATTGGCCTCTGTTCTTTTTTTTTTAATGTTCTCCTTACCTTTGTTTTTTTTTTTTTTTTTGGTTGTTTCTATGAGCCCCATCTCACCAATTCTATTCCCTGCCCATTACCATGTCAGAAATCATTGAATCAATCCTTACCACTGGCTCTACCACTAGTGCTAATCTCAATTCCTCTAAACTTCCAACTGAATCACTCTCTCATTCTGTCCAAATCACCACCATTTGTCTCAATGGGAACAATTTTCTCAGGTGGTCCCAGTCCATTCAAATGTATATTAGAGGGAGAGGGAAAATCGGGTATTTAACTGGTGACATTGTAGAGCCGGAAAAAACTGATGCTGGTCATGCTGTTTGGGATGTTGAAAACTCCATTGGGAGGAGGAAATAAGTGCAAACTACATGTGTTATCCTACTACCAAAGCCCTTTGGGATAATGTCACTTTGATGTATCAAGACATTGGTAATCAGTCCCAAATATATGAGTTACAACACAAACTGGGGGAAGTCCGTCAAGGTGAGAATTCTGTCACTAAATATTTCAATATTGTCAAAGGTTTATGGCATGATCTTGACTTATTTAATGATGACTATGAGTGGAAGAACACAGATGATTGCAATTACTCTAAGAAGGAGGAGGAGAACTCACGGATTTTCCAATTTTTGGCTAGGCTCAATGTCGATTTTGATGAAGTATGTGGTAGGATTTTAGGTCGTCAAGCTCTTCCTTCCTTCGGAGAAGTTTTTTCTGAAGTTCGACGTGAAGAAAGCAAGAGAAATGTCATGCTTGGCAAGAAAATCACTGCTGGACCGGTGGAAAATTCAGCATTAATGGGGACTGCTGCTGCTGCTTATCATACCCCTAATACCCAGCGCCGCCAAGATGACAAACTAAAGGTCTGGTGTGATTTTTGCAGTAAACCACGACATACTCCTGAAACCTACTGAAAACTACATGGAAAACCTGCTGACTGGAAACCTGTGGAATGGAAAAATAATAAACAAAATTATCTGAGTCGTGCCCCAGCCAAAGCACATACTGCTGAGACCACCTCTTTGAGTGCAGAACAAATAAAACAACTCCTAAAGCTGCTGAACTCTGCTCCACTGACTCTCGGTACTCCTGTAGCATCCTTGGTTCAAACAAGTATAACTTTGTGTGCCTACTCTTCATTATCTACATTTTGGATCATAGATTCGGGTGCCTCTCATCACATGACTAATCTGTCCCATTTGTTTATATCTTATGAACCCCTTTCTGGAAATAAAAAAGTTTGTATTGCAGATGGAAGCTTATCTCCCATTGCTGGCCAAGGTTCAATTCGTTTATCAAAAAAAATTATTCTAAAATTTGTTTTGCATGTCCCAAAACTCTCTTGTAATCTTTTGTCAGTGAGTCGTTTATCCAAAAATTCTAATTGTCGTATTATCTTTGGTTTCTCTTGTTGTGAATTCCAGGATTTGAACACAGGGATGATGATTGGCAGTACTAGAATGATAGAAGATCTCTACTATTTTGATGACAACCATGTTAGGAATAAAAAAGCTCAGGGTTTTATTGGTAGTATCCGTTCAAACCCTGTTCATGATCATATAATACTATGGCATAATAGACTAGGACATCCTAGTTTTTCATATTTAAAGTATCTATTTCCTTATTTATTTAAAGGCGTGGATTGTAACTCTTTTGTTTGTGAAACTTGTTTCTTGGCTAAAAGCCATCAGAATTTTTATAAAATTAAACCATATTGTATTTCAAGGCCTTTTTATCTAATACATAGTGATGTTTGGGGTCCTTCTAAGCTTACTACTTTAACCGGAAAAAAATAGTTTGTGACATTCATTGATGATCATACACGTTTATGCTGGCTTTATCTAATGGATTCAAAAAATGAGGTTGCAAAATTCTTTAAAGATTTTTACTCTTTGGTTGAAAACCAATTTCAAACTAAAATAAGTATTCTTCAAAGTGACAATGGAACAGAATTTTTTAATGAATGTTTAGGAGATTTTTTTAAAAAAAGGGGCATTGTACACCAATCTACTTGTAGGGATACTCCTCAACAAAATGGAATTGCAGAACGTAAAAACAAGCACTTGTTTGAAGTAGCTAGGGCTCTTATGTTTCATATTAATGTTCCTAATTATCTTTGGGGAGATGCAATCTTAACAAGTTGTTATCTGATTAATAGGAATGCCTACTAGGGTTTTGAACTATGACACTCCTTTAACAATTCTTAAAAAATCTTTTCCAAACACACGCGTAATCAATAATCTCCCTTTAAAAATTTTTGGTTGTAAGGCGTTTGTACATGTTCCATCCCATCTTCGATTCAAATTTGATCCAAAAGCTAAAAAATGTATCTTTTTAGGCTACTCTCCTACTAAAAAAGGCTATAAGTGTTTTAATCCAGTCACTAAAAAATTTCATGTTAGTATGGATGTTCAATTTCTTGAAACAATTCCATTTTACACCAAAACCTCTCTTCAGGGGGAGAATTTGAATGAAGATCAGTTTTGGCAACAAGAAGAACCAAAACCAATGCCTTTTTTCCCTGAAATAAATCAAGAAATGGATACTTTACCTAGAGAAAATGCGAACAATACTGATCTATCTATGCCAAGTAAAACTGGATCACAAACAGGGGGAGAAACTTTACCTCCTATGTCCACTGAGCTGCGTGTTTATACTAGACGGAGGTTTAATCCCAATATTGAGAATCTTCCAATCAATCCTGAGCATGGTCAATCATCATCTCCTAGTTCTCCGATTTCTAGTAATCCTCCTATAAATCCTACTTCTTCACCTTTTTTCGATCTTAATGTTCCTATTGCCATTCGTAAAGGAGTTAGGAATTGTACCAAACATCCTATTGCCAAATATCTGTCCTACCATAGACTTTCAAAAAAATACAAAGCCTTCACAACAAATGTTTTTCACCTATTTGTACCTAGAACCATACAGGAAGCACTAAGACACTCGGAGTGGAAGTCAACAATGTATGAGGAGATGAGAGCACTTCAAAACAATAAAACCTGGGAAATTGTTGATCTACCTAAGGAGAAGAAGACAGTAGGGTACAAGCAGGTTTTCACAATCAAGTATAAGTTTGATGGGAGCATTGAGAGATACAAGGCAAGGCTAGTTGCTAAAGGTTTCACACAAACTTATGGAATTGACTATCAAGAAACCTTTGCACCTGTTGCAAAGATCAATTCCATTCGAATATTACTTTCTCTTGCTGTACATCTCAACTGGCCTCTGCAACAGTTAGATATAAAGAACGCTTTCTTAAATAGTGATTTGGAGAAAGAAGTGTTTATGGACTTACCACCTGGCTTCGAAGGAGAATTTGGACAAGAGAAAGTTTGCTGATTAAAGAAGTCATTATATGGTCTTAAGCAATCTCCTAGGGCCTGGTTTGACAAGTTCGGAAAGGTTGTCAAGCTTCAAGGGTATGTGCAAAGCCAAGCCGATCATACAATGTTCTACAAACACTCAAGAGAAGGGAGAGCGGCAGTATTAATAGTTTACGTTGACGACATCATTTTGACTAGAAATGATGTTTTTGAACTTGATAGACTGAAGAAGGCCGCCTTAGCTCGTGAGTTTGAAATCAAAGACTTGGGTCTTATAAAATACTTTCTTGGAATGGAGTTTGCGAGATCCAAGAAAGGTATTTTTATCTCTCAAAGAAAGTATATACTTGATCTGCTAGGAGAAACTGCTTTACTCGGTTGCAAAGCTGCAAAAACCCCCATAGAACCAATTCTAAAGCTTCAGCCTGCAAGTTCGGAAAAAATGGTTGACAAACAGAAATACCAACGCTTAGTTGGGAAATTGATTTAACTCTCCCATACACGTCTTGATATTGCGTTTGCAATGAGCATGGTAAATCAATTCATGCACTCACCTAATCAAGAACATTTTGATGTTGTATACAGAATTTTAAGGTACTTAAAGGGGACACCAGGAAAAAGAATTCTATATGAAAATAGGGGACATCTCCAAGTTAAAGTGTTTACCGATGCAGATTGGGCAAGGAGTGTAACAGACAGAAAATCAACTTCGGGATATTGCACCTTTGTTGGGAGAAATCTTGTAATTTGGCATAATAAAAAACAAAATGTGGTAGTTAGAAATAGCACTGAAGCTGAGTTTAGAGCAGTGGCACATGGTATCTGTGAAGTTTTGTGGATCAAACAGTTACTTGAAGAGCTTAAAACTACTAGTCCCTTGCCTATAAAGGTTTTTTGTGATAACAAAGCCGCCATTGCAATCGCACACAATCCAATACTCCATGATAGAACTAAACATGTTGAAGTCGACAAACACTTTATCAAGGAGAAACTGGAGAATGGACTGATTACCTTACATTCCCACGTTTGAACAGGTAGCATACATTCTCACTAAAGGTCTACCAAAGAAGCAGTTCGATAGTTTGGTGAGCAAGCTGGCCATGAACGATTTCTTCCAACCAGCTTGAGGGGAAGTGTTGAGAATCACGTCAAATCAAGGCAAATCAATTTCCTGATTCTTAGGAAATCTTGGCTGTATATTTTGCAATTATAGGGATCCTACTTGTTTCCTAAAATTCAAGATTGTGTAGCTGTATATTTATGTTACATAGCTTTAGCTTTATTTCCTTTTTTATAGGCTATATTGCTTTTCTGTAGTAAAAAAGGAATAAAAAGATCCTTTTCTTCCCAACCTTCAAAAATCTCTAAAATCATTGAATTGCAATCTGTTCTTCATGTTCCTAAACTCTTGCAATCTTTTGTCAATTAGTAAATTATCAGGAGATTCTAACTATCGTGTCATTTTTTTTTTTTTATTCCTATTGTGAATTTCAGGACCAGAATCTGGGGACGATGATTGGCAATGCTAGAATGATCGATGCCTTTACTATTTTGATGACAAATGTTCTAGCAATAAACAAGTTCAGTCCCTATGCAAGAACAAATAATGCTTCAGCATTGTAGATTAGGACATCCTAGTTTTCCTTATTTAAAACATTTACTTCCTAGTTTGTTTAACAATTTGGATTGTACTTCGTTTGATTGTGACATTTGTCATTTATCTAAAAGGTCATCGAACTCCTTATAAATCAAAACCTCATCGATTGTCCAAACCTTTTTATGTAATCCATAATGATGTTTGGGGTCCATCAAAAATCACTACTCTTTCTAGAAAAAAATGGTTTGTAACCTTTATTGATGATCACACTCGCCTCTGTTGAGTATATTTGATGAGTGAAAAATCTGAGATTCAAAAATTTTTCAAAGATTTCTACAGTATGGTTGAAAATCAGTTTCAAACACATATTAGCATACTTCGAACTGATAATGATTAAGAATATTTTAAGACATTTGGGAGACTTTCTAAAAGAAAAAGGCATTCAACATCAATCTATTTGTTATGATACCCCACGACAAAATGGCATCACCAAAAGAAAAAATCGGCACTTATTAGAAGTTGGAAGAGCTTTAATGTTTTCCATGCATGTTCCAGAATATTTATGGGGGGACCCTATGTTAACTACATGTTACCTAATTAATCGGATGCCTACCGGTGTCTTGCAATATATTACTCCCTTAAAATGTTTGAAAAAGTTTTTTTTCCTGAAACATGAATAACTTCAAATTTACCTTTAAAAGTATGTGAGTGCACTGTTTCTATTCACATTCCTAATCACCTTCGAAGCAAACTTGATCCAAAAGCTGAAAAATATGTTTCCTTGGGTATGCCCCAAATAAAAGACAATACAAGTATTACAATCCAAAAACAAAAAAAATAAAAATAAAAAAAATCATGTGAGTATAGATGCGGAATTTATTGAACATCAAAACTACTTTTACCCAACTAATCTTCAAGGGGAGAAAGAAAGTAGCGAAGATCAGTTTTGGCAAACTACCTCCATGCCAAAAAGTTTTCTAGATTTTGGAAATAACATATTTTTAAATAAAGAAAATTAAGGAAATCCTAGTTTTTTTGGTCCCAAGCAAAGATGTATCACAATCAGGGGGAGAAATATTACATGATGAGCCTTCATCTGAGCTTCGTATTTATACTAGGTGCAAGTCTCATCAAAATAGTGAGGATCATCTCACAATTCCAGAGCATAATCAATCATCTCACAATTCCAGAACATAATCAATCATCACCCCACAAAGCTGGCCATTTTGAAAATCCAAGTAATCCTCCTTCTATTACACTTCCCGTTAATGAGCTCTTAGACCTTGATGTTCCTATAGCCCTTAGAAAATGGGTCAGAACATGTACCAACCATTCTATTACTAAATATCTCTCTTATCATAGACTTTCACCTCTAATATTTCTCACCTGTTTGTTCCAAGAACCATTCAAGAAGCTCTTGATCATTCAGATTGGAAATTAGTAGTTCTAGAAGAGATGAATGCTCTTCTAAATAATGGTACTTGGGAGATAGTTGACTTACTAAAAGAAAAGAAAACTATAGGATGCAAATGGATATTTACTATTAAATGCAAAGCTGATGGCAGCGTGGAGAGACATAAGGCAAGACTAATAACCAAGAGGTTTACATAGGCTCATGGAATAGACTATTAAGAGACATTCGCACCAATTGCCAAGATTAATTCAATTCGAGTCTCTATCCTTGGTTGTAAATTCTAACTGACCATTACACCAGTTGGACATAAAAAATGCCTTCTTAAATGGGGACTTGGAAGAAGAAGTCTTTATAGAGTTGCCAACAGGGTTCGAAGATAAATTGGGCAAGAATAAAGTGTGTAGACTAACAAAAATCTCTTTATGGACTCAAACAATCTCCCAGAATCTGGTTCGAACGCTTTGGAAAGGTTATGAAGAGTCATGGTTATTGTCATGGCCAAGCTGATCACACTATGTTCTACAAACACTCAAATGAAGGAAAGGTTGCTATTCTATTTGTTTATGTTGATGATATAATTTTGATAGGGGATGATAGCTTTGAACTTGAGAGATTAAAGAAGGCACTTGTAAATGAGTTTGAAATCAAAGATCTAGGCACCTTGAAGTATTTTCTTAGTACAGAATTTGCCAGGTCAAAGAACGTGATATTTGTTTCACAACAAAAATGTGTGCTTGACTTACTTGGAGAAACAAGTATGTTAGGATGTAAAGCAGTAGAGACACCTATAGATTCAAATTTGAAACTACAATCGGCCAAGCCTGAAGAAGCGATCAATAGAGACCAGTTCCAACTACTGGTTGGAAGACTGATATATCTCTCACATACACGTCCTGATATAGCCTTTGCAGCTAGCATGGTAAGTCAAATCATGCATTCTCCTAGACAGGCGCATTTTGATGCTGTTTACAAAATTCTCAGACACTTGAAAGGAACACTAGGAAAGGGCCTATTGCTTGAGAATCATGGATATACTCAGGTGGAAGTATATATTAACGCAGACTAGGCTGGGAGTATGAAAGATGGAAAGTCAACATCTGGCTATTATAGTTTGTTGGAGGAAACTTGGTTACTTGGCGTAACAAGAAGCAAAATGTAGTAGCCAGAAGTAGTGCAAAAGCTGAGTTCAAGGCTATTGCTCATGGGATTTGTGAAGCATTATGGATTAAGAGAATACTGGCAAAATTGAAGATCTCTACTTCACAACCAATAAAGGCCTACTACAACAACAAAGCTGCTATTTCTATTGCCCACAATCCAGTACTTCATGATAGAACAAAGCATGTTGAAGTTAACAAACATTTTATAAAAGAAAAGCTAGAAAGTGGACAAATCTGTATGCCTTACATTCCTACTAGTGAACAAATTGCTGACATACTCACAAAGGGACTTCCAAAGAGGCAATTCGAGTTCTTGATTGGCAATCTGGCTATGGAAGATATCTTCAAACCACCAGCTTGAGGGGGGAGTGTTTGAAAATATTGTTATATTTTGGAAGTTGTGATATTCTGTAAATTTGAAAATGAGCAATTATAGGAATTAGTTTATAGATGTGCATATTTTAGGGATTAATTTTTTTCCTAGAAATTAGGATGTAATTATTCCCTTCCTATTTTTCCTCACTTGTAAATTCTATAAATTCTTGCATTTAGAAGTAAAGTTGAAATATATCAGAAATATACAACTTTGATTCCTATTAATATAAAGATTTATAGAGAATCATGAAGTTCGAGGTGGAAAAAGTTTTGTAGAAATTTGTAGAGATTTATAGAGATTTTCAGTATTTTCTAAGCTCCAAACGCACCCTAAGATACATGACGATCTTAATGAAAGGACAACCAGTGTAATATTTGTCCATGTGTTAGGTCAGGTTGATGGATTTGCCTTATGTTCAAAATTATGCTAGTTGTTTTTGTTGAATTTCAAGGTTATAACTTTGATTTTTATGCCACTGCAAAAGATTAACTTCAATGTGCTCCAAGGTAGAGCCAGCATAGTTTAGATCAACATTATTGAGGATCTTTTAACGAATTTGGGAGGGATGGATGATATGCTCCTTTTATGTTGGGGTATCTTCCAACGTACAAATCTTTCACCGTACTACCACCAGGTTATTCAAAAAGAGAAGGCTCAAAACTCTTTCATGAGAAATATGTATTTCCACTTTCCCTTACCAACCAGGGGATTGGTTGGCTCTGCCAAAGGAAGGTCCCAAGAAGAGAACCCTGAAGAAGATCATCCCAAGAAGGAGCCTGTTGAAGAAGAGGATACCACCCAAGAAGAGGGCTCCGTAAAAGCACCCTGGCTGGAAAAAAGAGAGAAGTCATTTCTTTTTCAAAGTGGATAGAGTGACAACACCGCCTCATATAATAACGGACTATCTCCCACTTCTTCTCCAAGTTATCATCTTTGGTTGAGGTCCTCAACTGCCTCGAGTGCGTTCTTAACTCCACCGATCAAGAACGAATAAGCCAAAGGCAAATCAAGTATGATGCACTGGATTCTTAGCAGTACAAATGGCTTACTAATTATCACAGTGTACTTTCATCGTTTCTATAGAAGTGATCCCAATCTCTTTCAAGGGTCTCTCCAACCACATTTCTTCACATATACCCAGAGCCATAGCCCTAAATTCTGCCTCTGCACTGCTTCTAGATACCACAAGTTGCTTTTTGCTACGCCATGTCATAAGATTACCCCATACATAGGTTCAATATCTTGAAGTGGATTTCCTGTCAGTGAGAGAACCAGCCCAATCTGCATCTACAAACACCTTAAGATTGCGCATGGAGCCTTTCTTGAAGTACAAACCTTTTCCAACTATCATCTTTAGGTACCTTAGAATTCTGAGCACTACTTCCAAGCATCCGTTTGTCGGATCATGCATAAATTGGTTGACTACATTTACGACAAATCTGATGCCTGCTGGTCTGCTGCATGATAGGTAAATCAGTTTTCATACAAGTCTTTGATATCTGCCCCAATTTACTGGACTCCAGTCTGTCTTTGTCCCAAGCTTAATACTAGAATCCATAGGTGTATCAGTGGGTTTACACCCTAGCATGCCTATCTCCTTAAGTAAGCTAAGGACATACTTGTGTTGTGCCACAGAAATTCCCTATCTTGACCGAGCTACCTCCATCCCCATAAAATATTTCAGTTGACCCAAGTCCTTGGTCTCAAATTCCTTTGCTAAGTGGTCTTGAATTCCTTTGCTAAGACCTTCTTGAGATTATTTAGTTCTTCTGTATAGTCCCCTATCAGGATAATATCATCGACATAAACAATGAGAATTGTAATTTAACCATGGAGAGATCGTCTGATAAACAAAGTATGATCAGATTGACACTGTGCATAACCCATTGGTCTCACAGTCCAGTTGAAATTGTCAAACCACGCTTGTGAAGACTATTTTGGACCACACAAAGATCTTTTTAGCTTACACACTTTTCCTTTGATATCTAAAGATTCAAATCCTGGAGGAATGTCCATGTACACTTCTTCGGTGAGACCTCCATTTAGAAAAGCATTCTTCACATTCAGTTGGAACAAAGGCCAATCAAGGTTAGCTGCCAAACTTAAAAGCACCCGTATCGTATTTAATTTTGCGACTGAAGCAAAAGTTTCCTGGTAATCAATGCTATATGACTGAGTAAAGCCTTTTGCTACCAATTGAGCTTTAAACTTATCAATGCTCCTATCAACTTGGTATTTAACTATGAAGATCCACTTATAGCCTACAGTATGCTTCCCATGCGGGTAACTTTGATAGAACGCATGTGCCATTCTTCTAAAGAGCCTGCCTCTCATCCCACACTGCCTTTTTCCATTCTGGTTTAATCAGATCTTCCTGAATGGATAATGGAACTTGCATAGTAGCCATATTTGCCACAAATGACTGATATTGAGATGGGACAAATTCCCGTAAGATACATAATTCCCAATCAGGTGCTTGGTACAAGATCGTACTCCTTTTTTCTCAAGGCAATAGAGCAATCTAGATCACTAGTAACTGGGATAATAGGTAGGGATTCAAAAGAAGCGCTACTTGTGTTAGGTTCTAGATGACCTTCATCTGGATCAGACGGCTGGCCTTGCATAGGAGTGTCTGTGCGCTCTATCTCCTTGGTGGTTTTGGGCCGTCTAGAGTAAATTTGGAGTGGGAAAGTCTTTTCTGTTGCTGGCTCAATAAGGGCAATTGAGGGTGATGTCACAATTCAAGTAATATAGTATCAAGTACAGCTGAGGGTTCAAGTATAGGATCACACCAATTTAAATATTCATCAGAAAGCTCCCCCTAAATATAAGAAGTGGTGCAGAAGGATTGGTGATCAAAGAAGGTACATTCATAGGGACAGAACTTTCTAGTAGAAGGTGCATAGCACTTATAATTGCACTGTGTGGTGGTATATCCCAAGAATATGCATTAGAAGGCTCTATAAGTTAATTTTCAAAAATTAGGTTGGTGGTTATGAACAGAAGCAGAACATCCAAATACTTTAAGAGGAATGTTAGACACAAGGCATGTGGTAGGATAACACTAGAGGAGGGCTTGACTTGGAGTTTGAAATTCGAGACTAAGAGAGGGCACGGGGTTAATGAGGAATGTAGCAGTCAGAAGACCTTCCCCCCAGAAGTGAGAAGGGACATGGGATTGGAACATGATTGAACGAGCAACTTCAAGGAGGTGCCGATTCTTTCGTTTGACAACCTTGTTCTATTGTGGTGTTTCAACACGAGCTTTGGCGAAGAATGCCGTGTGAACTCAAGTACTCCCCAAGGATTTGATTGAAGTAATCCCTAGCATTATCTCTTCGAAATATCTAGATTTGGGTTTGAAACTGAGTTTTGACCACAGAATGGAATTTTTGGACAATTTTACCCACCTCAGATTTTTCTTTCATTAAGAACACCCAAGTAGGCCGAGTGTGATCATCAACAAATGAGACAAACCACCAAGATCCAGCAATATTTTTGACACCAGAAGGCCCCCAAATATCATTATAAACAAGTGCAAAAGGCTGAGATCGTTTATATGAATGCGGTGGATAAGAAATTCTAACATGTTTGGCAAGCTGACAAGTATCACAAAGAAAATCAAAAGGATTTTTATTAACAAATTGAGATGTCCTCTGTTGTGCCAAAGCATAATAGCACTGTCTTTGTTGGAAGGAGAATTAGCAACTTGAGTGGAGAGGCCAGATGTGGCAGCATGGTGAGCTTGTTGGAAAGCACCTGAAAGCAAACAAAGACTGGAGCACTTCCTAGCATTGCGAATCGTCTTCCCCGAATGTAAGTCCTGAAAGGTGTATAGATGAGAATAAAATTTAGCAACACAATTTAGGTCACGAGGGAGTAGGATAATGGACAAGAGGTTACAGTTAAGTGCGGGAATATAAAGAACAATATGTAAAGTTAGGCTGAGAAAGAGCACTACAAAACCTGTACTAGACACCCTAGAAAGGGAACCATTTGCAATTCTTAATGAAAAGTTGCCATCACAGACAATAAATGTGTTAAACAGATTAGTAGTCCCTGTCAAGTGACTTAAGCCCTCAAATCTACTATCCATGCGTTACCCTTATCACTATGTGCATTAAAGGCAAAAGAATGATTACCTCTCTGTACGATACTGCTAGAACCAACAATTGAGGAAGTGGTGGCTTGTTGCTGCATGATAAATTTCTGGAGGATCTCAATCTCATCTTTGCTAAAGGGACTAGACATTGGTTGATTGTGAACTTGAAGAGTAGTGACAATGGTAGCAACACTGCCACGACTATCACGAGTACTAGGGTGAGAAGGCAATGCCAAAGGTGATGTAGCCTAGAATAGAAATCCTAGACATATAAAAAAGAGGCCACTAGAGAAGATTATCGTGGCTCTGATACCATGTAATTTTCAAAGATGAGAGAATTTCACTCCTTTTCTTTTTTTTCTAATAATTGTTGTGTTCTTGAATACAAAGCAGGTTTACCTATATATAGTGCCACAACTATTAAGGTAAACACATAATTAGGAAACCAATTATGTCTTATAAATCCTAGAATCGAAAACAAAATCAATCATTGACTAATCCCTATAAATTAGGGATTTACTAAATCCTCTGGGATTTCAATCAATCCCTACAAATTAGAAATTTATTGGCTCCTTTGGGATTTCAATCAAACCAAACCAAACCAAACCAAGCCAAGCCTTTTCCCACTAGATAGGGTCGGCTATATGAATTTGACGACACCAATCAAATCCGTTTAGGGTCATGTCCTCCGTTAGATCCAGGAAAGCAAGGTCATGTTTAATAGTTTCTTTCCAACTTCTCTTGGGTCTTCCTCTTCCTCTCCTACTCCTAGCAATCTCCATGCTTTCACACCTTCTAACATGTGCCTCCGTTGGACGCCTTCTAATATAGCCGAACCATCTTAATCGATTTTCTCTCATTTTATCTTCAATCAGTGATATTCTTACTTTGTCCGTAATTTCTTCGTTCCTAATTCTATCTCTTCTTGTAATCCCGCACATCCATCTTAGCATTTTGATCTCCGCAACTATCATCTTCTGAACATGATTATACTTTACTACCCAACACTCTGATCCATATAGCAACGCTGGTCTTACCGCCACCTTATAATACTTTCCTTTCACCTTGAAGGGGACTTTTCAATCGCACAAGACCCCCAAAGCACTCCTTCATTTGGTCCATTCGGCCTCAATCCTGTGACTTACATCAGTATCAATCCCTCAATCTTGTTGCATCATAGATCCAGGGTACCTAAAGTTTTCTTTCTCTACAATCTCTTGTGTGCCTAAACTTATTTCTATGCTACCAGTTACTCTACTTTGACTAAACTTGCATTCCATATATTCCGTTTCATATCGACTTAGCCTAAACCCTTTTGTCTCTAACGTTTCCCACCACAATTCTAGTTTAGCATTCACTCTTTCTCTCGTCTTATCTACTAAAACAATATCATCTGCAAATAGCATACACCACGGCACCTCATCCTGAATATGTCTTGTAATCTCATCCATAACTAGAGCAAATAAGTACGAACTTAACGCTGAACCTTGGTGTAGACCAATCGTGATAGGAAACTCTTTAGTCTCTCCACCAGTCGTCCATATAGATGACATGGCTCTATCATACATGTCCTTTATCGTCTCAATATATGCGACACATGCTCCTTTCTTTTCCACTACTCTCCATAGAATCTCCCTGGGAACCCGGTCATAGGCCTTCTCTAAATCAATGAACACCATATGTAAATCTTTTTGACCTTCTCCATATTGTCCCATTAACCTCCTCAAGAGAAAGATAGCCTCCATGGTTGATCTCCCAGGCATGAAACTAAATTGATTCTCTGAAACGTTTGTTGTCCTTCTTAGTCTTCTCTCAATAACTCTCTCTCGTAATTTCAACTTATGGCTCATATATTAGGGATTTAATGGCTCCTCTGGAATTTCAACAAAATCTTTGCGTTTGATTTGTTGAACTTGAGACCCAAGGAGGTCAAATTTGGGTCAAGAGAGGCCAGATGTGATCTGTTGCAACACCGATTGCGTTCATGGCTAAAGCTTGAAGGTTCAAGCAAGGTGCGAGGTAGCTCGAGGGCTCGAGCTGCCCACAAATAAGGCAACGGTTCAAGCAGGGTGAGAGGTAGCTTGAGGGTGCGAGCTACCCGCAAGTAAGGTGACCTGTATTGTTTTGGCTCTTTTTGCTTAGTTTTTTTATTCCCTTTGAAATGAGACTTTATGTTATGGTATAATAATTAATAAACATGTTGGGCATAGATTATGCAATTTGTATGATATCCAATTAATGCTTGAATATAGCATGCTTTATTTATGATGAGAATTATCATTTATTGATGATTATACATAATTGAGCATATCATGTGTATGGAATTGGGGTGGCATCATCTAGATATATTGCGATTATTGATTAGCTGAGAGTGTCATGTTATTATTGACGTGCTAAGGCACGAGTCATATGTATGGACAAGATCTATGACTTTGAAAAAAAATGATAAAATGAGAATTTTATAAAATATCGAATAATCCTCAGTCAATATATATAACCAGAGATTTGTTATTGGAGTTGGAATGTTAAACTTGAGATATTATGATGAGATTTTCTTTGAACTGCAACTGGACCCTGCTAAAGAAGAGATATTATAATGAGATTTTCTCCGGACGACAACTGGACCCTACTAAAGATTAGCAGATGCCTGACTAAGAGTGTAACATAGTTCCCTAGTAAAAAGGCCAGGAGGTGTAACACAATTCCCCAGAGTCTTACACCAGTACATGTGTAACACGGTTCCCCACTAGTAATATATTAAGATAAACATTAACGGTGTAATTGGTGGCCCCGTGTATTTTGCTAAGCGTCACTTGTCCCAGGATAAGGATTGATGACTGATGGAGGTTAGAATATGAATTGGCATTGTACTCTATTATTCCCCATTGCATGAGATTGCATTGTTATTGTGATGTGTTGAAATAATGAAATTGTTAATTATGATGGAATATATCATACATTATATTGAGAATGAGTTGTGTTGAGAATCTAGAAAGTAAATGGAGAACTACAGCGACCTGATTCCCAAGATGAGATATGCAGGTAGCTTGAGCATGAGTAGCCTAAGTCTGATCTTAATTATGGATCGTTATATTTGTATTTATTCCATTAACCTCTCTTCGTGGTTATTTTATTCAATTGAGTTAACCCATGAGTATTGGATGCCATTAATCGTGATTGAGTTAAGATGCTTGAATTGACCGAGAGATGATGTTCTCTCATTCCCTTAATTGTATCTGGATAATCATGTCTTCATTTGTAATATTATTGTGAGCTTTGTCGTTGGCCATGTAAGTCTTTGGATTTCATCACCAAGGCGTGACAATTAGTTATTTATGATGTGGTTTATTATTATTTATATGAAAACCAGGGATTTTATAAATGTTCAAATGAAATGATGGTTTGACCTAATCTTGACTTAGGTTTAAAATGGATTATTTTAGTTCCCATATTTTCATACCATCCATACCTAAGTGCAAGGTTAGGAGCATAACACAGTCATTCGTAGTTGAAGCATTAAATAGCAACGTAAGAATGGAGCCCCACATCCAAGGTGATGTGACAGTGCTTGGGGTCACACCCTAATACCTTTCTGGAAGGTAATTGAGTAGGTATACCTACATAGATATATACTGTATAACTATATATATTGGCATCTTGATATCACCGCCACTTCTCGATGGAAGGTAATGTTCAAGTCAGGAACATGCTTCTTCAGGGGCAGCTTGAACACATGATGGTGATCTCTTGAGCTCAATGCTACATGCCTAATCAGGCCATGTGTCTAGCAACCATTGGGCCACATAATGATAGTAGTTTTACCCCTCCGATATCCATGTTATGGTTGTGCTTCAATGCTGGTTTACAGGATAATAATATCACATATGTAGCATATTGTCAATCACTCCTGTGCTACTGCAGATGCTATTAAAAAAGAACATAACTGCTTTAAAAGTTTCTAACAGCATGGCAGTTCTGTGTTTGAAATGTGAACGTGCATATAGTGAGTCATCTAAAGTGTGCTTACCCACCCTCGAGCAACATCAATGTTGTTCTCATAATAGTATTGAGACGATTCCATAGATCGAAGCACACTAGCTACCTCAGATTGTTGAGGCAACCCAAAAGCAGCATCAGGCTTCTTACTGGCATCAAATCCAAACTTACACCCCACAGCACAAGACTTCCAGTCCTAGATAGAAGCATTAGAGAACATGCATAAGACAGAAGAAAAAAAAAATGGGTTGCCAATGGAAAAGATATTTAACACGCATAAACTGCCAAGGACTGGCATTGAAAGAAAAGAGGAGAGAGGTTGGCCATGACTATACACTCTTTAAAGAAAATTTATATGATGGCCCCATGAAAAGTACTAAAAATAAGGTGTCCATGCTGGAAATACAACTACCAAGATATCAATTAAGGTTTTAAAAACAATCAATATAAAGAATGTTACATACGGGTAGCTCCAACTAGGAGGCCTAAATTTTATCAAGACATATCTCAAAATACACGGCAATCAATAAACATATGCCATTATGACCTACAAAATTAACATCACCCGATGCAGCTAACTAAAACATTCACCTGAATAAAGTAGAGAGAAGCCAATGCAACTAAAATACCACACTTCATAATATTCTTCATCCAAATATCATTAATCACTAGATAGAATAAAGCTTAAATATTAAAAAGTGGCACAAACGACATGTTTTCATAGATTTGAAATAATCTTGATCAAAAATTGAAATCATAAAACTAAAATAATAGATCCAAACAGGTAGGTGCAACACCCATAATTAGTGCAGAGATATACGTGTACATGACTTTAAATAAGTATTCCATCATATATATGAATATGTGTGTAAATTAAAACTATATAAGAAGATAATACATTAATCTAACTGATGTCTTAATCAAGTAACCAGAACTACCAACTCTACAGTAATGCAAAGCCATGGTTCATTTTTGGTAGTTGGGTCAACAGAAAACAAAAACTAATTCTGTGAGAATTAGCAAAAGAACATCAAACTAAAGCAAAATTGAATTTATATGATACCAATAATTAAAACAAACCTGGTCCCCTCCAGTAACCAAGATTGGTTCCTTCTCAAAATCCCTAGAATACTCCACCAAGTCTTCTCTCTCCAACCACTCCTCACAACTATCCCCTTCCGAGCTCCGGTTAAAAGACTCGATACCCAACACCACTTCATCGTCGCTTGCCACCGCCGGAGAAGACCACGCCGGCGACGTGAACAGATACAACGAGTCGGCCAAGAGGGCGGCGTTTTTGGCCATATCGAGCCGACCCAGAAAGGCGATCTCTGCTAAAACAACGAGGATCACGAACATGGTCATCAAATTGGACCATTTCTTCTTAGTATTAGCACTCAATGAAGCTCCACTAGAGCTGGGTACATCGTTTGTGATCCAACCCGGTTTGTTGATTCTCTGATTCGAGACACTACCCATCAGAGATTTCCCCTTAATTGTTTCCCTTTTTTGCTTTCTTCCTCTGAAAATTGGGAGAGAGAGGAAGAAAGCTCGAGACAATGAAGAAAAATTTATCTGATTCTGAAGTTCATAAAGTCGGTCTACGCTTCTAGGTGAAGCAGGAGGTCAATGAGGTTCAGCTGAATACTATTGGAAAGTCCACGCTCCATCTGAGGGTTTTGTAGACGTCCGTAGGCTATACTTGGCACCATCGCCAATCGCCATATCCATATACGAAATGTATAGATACACAATAGCAGGTCTTGAGGGGTCTCGTTCGTAATCGATTAGGTTGGACCGTTGCCCGGGTGACGTTGGATGATGTGTTGGGATGATCTCTCGCCGTCCGTTCTGGTCCTGGAAAAAGAGAGAGTCTATAAAGAAATGAACGTTGATTTTGTCAGGGCACATAGTACTACTGTCAGAACACGATAAATTTAACTTTTTTTAATTAGACAAATTTAACCTTTCAAATAAAATGATGCTAATGGTTTTATTTTTTTTAATCCAAAATACCCTCTATACTACCTCTAAATTTTTAAATTTACCTAATAATCTTTGAAATTCTCCGCTCCTTTGAAGCCGTTTATAAATTTTTCAATCGAGACAATCGAAATCTAGAAATCCAGTGCACAAAAATTAGTATTATCAAATTTTGATGGATGAAAGCTACCTAAAGGAAGACCGATTGAAGAGAAGTATGACAAACACCAATCCATGAACATTTTATGCTTCCGAACTTTTACGATTTTTAGCTTCATGCCCTTCTTTTATGAAGCCTACAAAAGAAATGTAGCAATTTGATACCAGTTTTTTTTTCCCCTTAGCAATCTGATGATGCCAGCAATTTAAAGTAATACAATTTAAAAAACTCTGAGCCGTAAGACTCTTTGTTGCTTTGGTTATAATTAAAAAAGTACCAAAGCTAAGATAGCCAACTCTTGTGGAGGGAAAGACCTATGCTGCAGTCTATTTTTCTTTATTCGATTAACTTTGTTTTAGGTAACTCTCATCGTATCAAAACTTGTAAAGAGGATTTTGGAGATTGTGGAGAGGGCAAAGAGAATTGATAATCCCAGCATTGATAAGAAAATTACATTGTTATTGCTCCAACTAACCTAACAATTGAACAATTGTTTACGTGATTCGCAAAAGAATCAAATTGAGCATGGTGAAGGCAATTTTCAGATGTGTGGACAATGTCCTACCACCAAACTTGCAGTGGAGAGAACATATTTAGGTCCATAAATTTACAGTAGTCTTCATTTACTTGGGTTTGCATTATCACCATTAGCGTTTACTATTGTCTTGTTGACATTTTCTTATTGTGTGCATCTTTATAAGGAATTTTTTTTTTATTTTATTTTATTTATTTATTTTTTTGCAAGAAAGTATAATTTTATAATACAAAGTGTTTCAAGAAATAGTTACAATTATGGATAGTTTTATCTTCTAGAAAAAACAAATTGTTGAAATTTAATATTCTAATTGTCAACAGGGACAACTTGTTGTTGATAAAATTCGAAGGCAAAGATCATCATTGTACAGTACTAACTGATAGCAAGATATCCAATATTCAAATCAAACACAAATCAGTCCAACTAGACTAATGCATTACTCCTCCTAATTAGGCAGTCCGTAGAGGCGAGAAAACCAGTATCACCCCATCTCCCCGTACAAAAAGAAAAGAGATGGTTCACCGTTTCGTCCTTATTATCTCCTCGTATATTATGTCTCATCATCAATCTCTACTCTGGTCTCAATTTCTTCAACATCTCCAAGTATCATAGTTAGATGTTCGTCATATGCATGAAGCTTTCCATGAAGTTCTCAATCAAATCGAAGCTTGTCGTAGATACGCTCATTGAGGTTAGGTCCGATGAAATTACTTCACTGCTCTCTCTTCTTCGCTCCCCATTTTTTCTGTCAAGCAAAATGCTCTCTTTTTGCTGCGATTATATCTTTATAAGAACTTACTGATGTATAGTTCATATAGTTCGTTCATATAAACATATATAATGTGAAAAACAATGCTTGAAGAATTTGTGAACAGCTTCAACGAAATAGAGAATTTCAAAGGTTGTTTGATTAATTTAGAAGTATAGAGGTAGTAGGTAGCATAGAGAGTATTTTGGGTAAAAGAATTAAAGCCATTTGCATCATTTAATTTGAAAGGGTAAATTTGTCAAAACAAAAAAGTTACATTTATTATACTCTAACATTAACATTTTATACTCTGATAATATCAACACCCAAAAGAAAATGCTAGACAAATATAATAATTATGAGCTTGTTTGGCAACTCAAAAATTAACAAAAAAATACCAAAGTTACTTTTGGTGTGTTTGGCAAAACTAGAAATTTTTTCACTTTTTTTATTTGTTACAGTAAAAAGTATACTCCATAATTACAACTTTTTTGATTTGCTACAATAAAAAAAAATACCAAACACTCAAAAGTTACCACTTTTTTTCTTTGCTACAGTAAAAATTTACCAAACACCCAAAAGTTACTAAAAATTTCACTTGGTTCAACCAAACACACAAAAAAGTGAAAAAAAACACCAAAAAAATTACCAAAACTTAAATTTTTTTAAACTTCCAAACACCCCCTATATATATTTTTATGTACATACGTGTGATGGTGGCCCGTCTCTTAACATTGATTTTTAAATAAAATACAGTAAAGAAAATAATTTTTATTTTTTATATTATTTTTCTAACAGTAATTTTTAATTTTTGTAATATTTAAAAATAATTTTTTATTTTTTATTTTTATACTAAGTCTCTAAATTATATAATATTTTTCTCATATTTTTAATATAAAATAAAAAATATAATTATATTTCTTACAACCTAAAATAAATAAAAATGGTCCACCAGCAGAAATTTAAGATGAAAATCTGAAATTATGAAATTATTTGGCAAAGTTTGTTAAAAGTTGCTTACTATTTTTCACAATGTTATTTGTATATTTCGTCCAAATAGTTTATTTTATTTTCCTTTGTTTATTTTCAAACATTTATCTATATTTAAAATAAATATAAGCTGGGGCGACCTTTTTGGATTTGGATGAAATGGAAACCAGAAGAAGCAGCGGCAGAATAATTAAGACTCTACAACTTCATTTCTAATATCATCCCCAACTACCATGGAATTGCTATTCAGTTTTCAGGCTTCCATCAAAAGATAACTAGCTCAGAAAGCACCCTTTCTAGCTTCAAATGCAAGCTCTCCATGAGTAAATATATTTATCCATACTAATGAACGTAAGAAGCAAGAGACACTTGTTTCTGAGCTCTAATATTAAACATGATGTATTTTCCATCACAAGGAATAAAATTTGCCCCGAAGAAGAAGACGAAAGAAGAAATCCAGAGAGGAGAAAATTTCTTCCATCTTTCTAATCAGCAAACCATCATCAACTTCAACTTTGCAGCAATTCGAATTCAAACTGATATACAAATGATCTTTCCCACAGCTAGTGCATAACAAGAAACCTGCTTCAGGAGATAAGTTCCGATGAACAGTTCCTCATCTGATTTGATTCTCGAACACACTTTCTTTTCAACTAGACAATCGTGGGAAACCAAAAAGCTTTATCCTTCATCAATTGACATATCAACAATTAGAATAACTTCTCAAACTTCAAGTCACATCTCAGCTATTTTCTCAAAAAGGATTTCTCAACAGTTTCTGGGGAAATGAAGCGCTCTCAAAGTCTTCTGATAAGACATTCGGCAACGCATTTTGCTCTTTTCATTATGATAAAGCTTCACTAGCGGATGAAGTTTCTGCACTAAAAATATTCCCAGAGGAAACTCTCTGAAAGAGCAAAAAAGAGGGGGCCTGTCATTTTGGATCGATGCAGGATAGATAAACGAATGCGACAACAAAATCAACACTAAATGTTACTTGATCTGCAGTTGAAGCATCAGTTAAAGCCACCTTCAACCTTTTTGTGCAGGACAATCTGCTTGGCTTCTCTTCTTGGTCTTCGTTCTCGAAGTTTTGATCCGAAACCTCTGCAGGAACCCCCAGTGGTTAGTAATTTATATTTAATGGAGGGAACAAAAACAAAGAACTAAAATATCGTAAAGCAGTAAAACGATCAACAGGCTTCACTAGCTTGTGAGCCACAATCATCCACACCAAATACAAAGTCAGTCTTCTAATATGAAGCACCGACTCTTCAAAATGAATGTTGTATTCGACACATATCAATCACACGTACTTCTTGGATATTCTGAGATAAGTGTCAAACACACCACGTGATATGTCCAAGTATTTTGTCACATTTTTTTTAAACATAAGATTAAAACAAATCTAAATTTGAGTAGCTAAAACTCTAAAATAAAAAAATCTTATATCTTATATTTTACTATGTTTTGAATATTAAATTATGAATCCAATTAGTTCATTGTCCAAGTTATATTTATATATATATATATATAAAATAAAAATAAATATGTAAATTTATTTATTTATGTATTTATTTATTTTTTGGCCGTATCCTCATCCATGTCCTCATTTTTTAAATTGTTGCATCCATGTTCATGCCTACACTTGTAATATCTGGATCGGTGCTTCTTAGGTCTTCTAATTTGCCTACCACATGCAAAATACCCAATCATGTCTAAGTAGAGCCAAGGGCGGATCCACGTATAGACCATCCCAGGCTATAGCCCAAGTAGCTTGGTCCAAATTTTTTTTTTTTAGGATCAAAAATATATATATATATTTTTTAAATTTAACCCGTCCTAAATTTTTGTAACCCAGTCCATTTTGTCTTTAAACACTTTACTTAGCCCATGTTTAGCCTAAATTTTTGTAGCCTAACCCACTTTATCTTTAAACCTTTCGTTCAGCCCACGTAAATTCTTATCCTGGATTCGCCCCTGAGTAGAGCTACATCATCATCTGTTATTGTGCAGACAAAGATAACCCACCTAAGGAGGAGGTGACTACTGAATACCATACTTGAGATGTATTTCGCTACATCATCACCTGTTATTGTGCAGACAAAGATAACCCACCTAAGGAGGAGGTGACTACTGAATACCATACTTGAGATGTATTTCGAAGCCAAGTTGAAAATTTTGATTATGTCATTTTAAAAGAAAAGGAAAGAGAAGCATAGTATAAGTAGTCTATCAACAACAAAATTTACTAGCATTCAAAAGAATATTTTTCATGATTTACAAAAGACAAGTTAAAATTGAAGACAATCATACTGAACAAGCTCTCTACAGTACTGAATAGCCTAAGTCAAATATTTCTTTTCTAAGAAAAAATATATATATATATATTTTGAATTTCCTTTTAAGTATCTTCATGCTATCTTGTGTTGGTTTAACAGTAGAAAGGCCACAAAAAATAGCAAGACAAATTAGAAACAAAAAGGGAAGTTACTTCTGCAAATGAACTTGTCCTCTGCCCCCACCCCCCAAAATAAATAAATAAATAAATAAAAATAAAAATAAAAGAAAAAAAAAACGAGAGAAAAAGAACTTGTCTGGATAATGAAGGACACAAATCTATGGTACAAACAAATGACTCGTTGAAGTATATTAAAATTTCTAAGCTATGCCAAATACAATAATAAGTAGTAACACCGTTCTAACTGTGCAGCAGTTGTAAATGGCCAGACATAAACAAATTGAAAATCAGCAGATATAAATCCTCCCCCCTTTTTGCAAAAAATAATAGATAAATAAATGATAAGAAGAATATGATATGGCATTAAAACACCACATAGATACTGCAAGGCAGTTTTCATTTCCATAAGTTCTAATTGCCTGATGTGGTCAAGTCTATTTATACAAACAAGACCGAGTATGAAAGCTGAAACTTAAGTCTCCAGAATTGAAGAATAGCAGAAGTATATAAATAAACAAATGTTAAGGAATTATAAGAAAATAAGTCAGAATTCTCAAAACTAATCTTCAACACCTATATCACATGATTTAATTAGCAGAAACTAATAGATGATAAGAGGAACCATTTCTCCATTAATATCCCCACATTTCTCTTTTAGATTCATGCAACCAGCCAAGTTAAACAAAGAATCAGAAAGTGAACTGAAGGAATAACTATCTTACAATCTTTGTTTTAAAGAGCATGAGACAGCCGGCCCATCTTCTCTAAGGAAACTACACCTTGAATTTAATGAATAAGCACATTAAGTATGTCCATAATCACTAACATTTTTTTATTGGTGATACTCATCATCCATAATAGGGAAAAACAGACCTAATATCAATTCATCAATACTTTTAACAAAACTGACTAGCTAAAAAGAGAAAGGGGTGAACTTCTCATGTTGTACCCATATTTTTCATTACCACGCAAATTTTTCTCTATAATTCTAACTGGTTAAAGCTACTTCTTCCTAAGCAAAGATTGTAGTGTTGAAACCATCATTCGTACTATGCATCAATACATTCTAAAAAGATTAAGAGCACAAATAGGCTGAACAATAGCAACTATAACTGCCAAACCTTGACATTCCTCTTCCAAGTGCAAGCAAAACTTCAAAATGACATTATCTTTGATCGAGTAAAAAGAACATAAATAAACTTATATTCATGATGCATTGCATATAACTTGGTCATTCAAGTGGCCGGACAAATAGCAGTCAAAGATGAAGAAAAGGGGGAAAAAAACGAAGTCCTGCTTTTAAGGGACAGCTGACAAGTGTTGTCATCTAGGAATATAAAATGACAGCTTTATCAACTCATGAGTATCACTCATCCTTTTTGCAGAGTCCTGTGACCCCAAAATAAAGTAAAATAGTAAGCACATAAAAACGTGTAGGCATGCGTGCATGTGCCAATCCAGGGATGAAAACAGAAAGCAATGAGCAACTGGCAGGTAGGATCGATGATAAAGCAAATTCAGAGAAACTGTGCAAAAATCTCTTTGGACAAAGAATGTTAAAGTTCATAATCACCTGCCGTAGTGCTATCTGCATCCTGATGGCATTTGTAGCATACACAGTGCAATCCTAAACTTGATAATCCATAAGAGAAGATCCTTTTCCCTCCCAAGGGCATGCCCTCACTATGGAACACACCGCATTCTTGAAAATCAGCTGATATTATGTTGCTGTGTTTATCAAAACATCTAAAATAGTGTATCCATGGGCTTTCCATTACAGCATCAGAACCAGCTGCACTATAAGGTAAAGGCTTGTTCCTATTAAATTTGATGTTCTGCCAAGAGCCATCTCTCAAAACTGTGAACTGGAAAGAGATTTTAAACATAAATTAATAAAATAGGAAACATAGGTTTCAACTTTCATTTTTAAGAATGAAATTCAAATGGAACAAAACATAAGTGATAATTGGGGGGGGGGGGAAGGACCTATTGAATGAAGTGATTTTAAATGCCTAACCTCGTCACAAGAACAACTAGCACTGACAGGCAGTTGACGGGATGGACCTGTATCACAGGTGTTCTGTTCTGAGTGCCACAACCGCAAACCCAAAGAATGATGTAGCTGCTTGACAAATGATGCTTCCAAAGTATCAAGATACAAACTATGCTTCTCATCCGTCCACTCCATGCACTGACGCAAATAGAAATCAATCAACCGGTTCTAAGAAATTCAGACATATCACAAATATAAAGAAAGAGGTGTAACGAACAACTTATGCAGCATGAACAAATTAAGTGTACAGTAGTCAGACAGATTTACAAGTAGAAAAACTGTTAGCACTCACTATTCTAAAAAAAAATATATATTTCAAAAAGTGTAATTGCCATTTAAAGTTAGCATTTTCCAATCATTTGCCGAATTTTTTGATAGGCTAGCTGTGAATTGTTTAAAGATGAAGGTCATGCTAGATCAAGGTCTGTAATAGTACCTCGAGATGATATTACCGGCTAAACAAGTAGAGAAAACAGCGAGAGGACCTAAAGGAACTTTCATATGGTTTGAAAATGGGGGAATGGTGTAGACATTCCAAAAGGAAGATCATCATCACCAATTCAAGGAAAAGCAAACATCCAATTGGTTGTATTTAACATGTAATTTTCTAATATTCACTATCTCCCCCCACCCAGAGAGAGAGAGAGAGAGAGAAATTACAAACATCAGCCTACATCTACAAAGGTGCGTTTGGAGTGACAAAAAGTGAGACAAAATAAGATAAGGTAAAATAAGTTGTGGGTTCGTAATTCGTGCAGTAAGATAAAAAGTGAATAACTTTTAGAGTTTTTCAGTATTTTTCACTATTTTTCAGAGTTTTTTTTCACTCCAAACGGAGCCAAGGTAGCAAAATCTAGAAAATCACACCCAAATAATAAATAAAAGCAAAATTTCCACTTTACATCCAGTAGAGATTATCCTAGTTATCAATTGCGCCCACTCAAATATATTGAACATTGCCCACTGAAAATTTATGAGCTACCACAGAAAGCTAGATTCCAGAATTGATGCAGACAAGTTGAAACAGAGTTCTTCCCATAGTTGATTCAAATCTCATTCATGTTAGATGAAGTGATTCTGCATCCAGACAATTTCAAGAATCTGAGTGCATAAACTACACAATCATGGGCATCATAACCATCAATAGAGTAAAATTCTTCATTTTGCAATTTGTGGCCAACTTGAGATGCAGGAAATAATTCAATAGTGTTTCATTGGATCTTTTGGCTCTCTCAAACACCAAGCTCAATTACAACCAAATAACTCATATGTGACCATCAATGTGGTTACAATTAGAAATTACAATGCAGCATTGACAAGTAATCCACAAGAGATTTACAGTCCAATCAAACAACCAACGTGCTGAAGAATCCATGATGAACAAGCAGATTGGATGAAACAAGATGATGTACAACTAATAGAATCTCCCCTAGTTTAGTTAAAAGTCAACTTCATACATATTGGTAATTCTTTGTACTCATAGCAATGGCATCTCTGCAAGGAACAAGGTCAAATTTTTGGATTTGGCAGAGCTGACATAGCAACTCATGTCATCTCCGCGACTTGTGGTTGGGGATCATTGGATTAAAATTGCATTTACGTTTTTTTTCTGTTTTTTTTTTTTTTTTTTTGGGATTAAAGAAGTATAAATGCATTTGAACCGTTAGATTTTAATTTAATAGTCTCTGACTATAATGTCACCTTGCTAACATACAAAAGTATGTCAGCCTCCCCCTTTTCCAAATTTTTTACAATAAAGGTTCATGTCAACATGAATTTTCCAACAATTCTAAATCAGTAGGTGACAAGGTGCCCTAATAACATCCAATATAGAAATAAATTTGTTTTTCTGTTTTCAGGCACACAAAACTGCAGCCATGGTATCCTTTCTGAAAAGAAAGAACACAGAAACAGTAGAACGGTTAGCCATTATTGTGTTTGAGTGATAACATTTTCAAGAGATAGATATTTTAATATCAAGTAATTTAAATATCTAGTTACATTGAGAGAAGGGTTGAATGTAACAAGCTAACGAAACTGACCCATTGCAATAGGGCTTCAAATCTAGAAAAAGCCAGCAGTTCAACTTCTAAAAATTTGATTATTCTTTACTCACCACCATGCTCCCCTATCACCAACTCCTAATCACTCGTCATCCCATTCTCAATTCTTTTTCTTATTCAACTCAGCCCTGAACACCAACCAGGAGCTTCCACCTACTCAAAAGTTTGTGTTGTGCAATATCTACATCAGTCATGGAGTGCTTATTTTTGGAAATACAAGAAACAAATTTACATATTAGTCAATAATCTCACTTTGAGAAGTCAAATTGAAAGCCCTTGTTCTTAATGTCCCCATCAACCGTTTGGATGGAATGAAATGGAAATGGGAAGAGAGAGAGAGAAGAAGAAGAAGAAGAAATGATTTGAGAACATATGTTGTGTTTGTGAGTTTTATGAGAAGGGGAAAAAAATGGAAAAAAACAAATAGAGGCCTAAAATCTTTCATTTTTCGTCAGCAAATGGAGATGAAAAAAAAAATAAATTAATGAATCTTTTACAATACCATATTTGACTATCAAACAAGGAACAAAAAACAAAAATTAAATGCAGGTAAAAGGATATGATAAGAAAATACTGACGCACACTTTCTTTTATTTTATCTCTTTTTAACTCGCAGACAAGAGAGAGAAATTGACAATTTTCTTTTTTTCTCCTAAACTCTCAAAAACAAGCGAAAAGAAAACCTTCTCTCATTACTAATGTTTTGTTTTACTCTCTCTCCTAAACTCCCCAACCAAGCATAAATCTTGAAATCTCTCTATGTTCCTTCATTTGCAGCTCCAAATACCAGATTACAACTCGCGCTCTCCAATACAAATTATAATTGTGCGACCAACTATTGTTTCTCTCCAAGATCAACGAATAAAAGGGGCGAGATGGACAATGATACATAACAAAAACAAAGCTCTGAATGATTAACATCCAAACACCCCACAAAAATCAGCGCCTGCGCTGCAATTTGCGCTCTTAATTTCTTTATCTCAACCAATCCAATCCACTTTCCTCAAAATTCCGCACACATCAAGAAGATATCTAAACAAATACGCATTAACCGGATTAAGAAAGTGACAAGAAAACGCAACCAAAATTAAAAAAAAAAATGAGGATTACCGCTCTAGCATTTGTATTCCGGGGACTGAAATCCTTCGGATCATCGACGGTGATAGAGGACGAGTTCGAGTTATTCCGACTCAACTCATTCCTGCATCCCTCCTCCTCCTCCGCCGCCGCCGCCGCCGTCTCCGCGGCGCGATCCGGGCTATCCGGACGGAAATTCTCTTCCATAGTTTGTTCCGACAATGCTCGGAGAAACGGTCCCTGAATTCGGCAGAGAAACCCTCGGCTGGTGCTTCTCGGGGTGAAGAGTGGCGGTGTGCCTTGTTTGTTGGTTGCGGAGGGAGCCGGTAAAAGACTCCACATGGAGTCGCTTTTTACACATGTCAGTAGCATCGCATGGGTGCCACGTCATCGCCGCAATTAATGTCAGCCAGATATTTTTTCATGGGGAACGTTTCCGGGGTTGCGACATGGAATTGGCTTCTAACCGTTAGTTTACTGTTTCGGAAGCCTTGAAACGGAAACGGAGTGTGTGTGAGGTCCCGCACGCGCGGCGGAGTTTTGTGTAATGACAATAGCTCGAATGAAGCGGTAAATCTTTCCAATTTTGTTTTATTAGAGGCGAGTGGAATGTAAAAAATTAAGGCCCTCTGATAAAGTTTTCAATTTTCAATTTTTGTTTTTATTTTTTTAAAAACCAAATACGGAAAATTATTTGATAAATTTATTTTCAATTTTTAGTTAATTTTCAAAAAATGAAAGTTTCTTTCAAAATTTTTCAAAAATTATGAAAATATAAAAAATATATTTTCTTAAATTCTCATTTTCAGTTTTGATTTTCTTTCGCAATCATTATCAGTTACAACTGTCACTTACCATTACTCATCGCCGTTCGCGAGCAGTCATCTACATCCGATCATTGTCGCCATCGCATCCCACCACCTCTTACCATTATCGCCGCCGCCCTCGGCACCACCACTTCTCATTTTCAATCACCACTAACAACTACTACTCCCTCATCCACCTCCGACTACTTCCAACCGCCATTCGCTGCTACTGCCAACCATTGGTAGTCGCTACCACCACCTTTGACAACCATTGCTTGCCTCCTATTACCATCACGGGCTAACCACCACCTACCTCCGATTACTACTACCATCGACCGTCGCTGTTTTTCATCTATCTCCAATCACAACCAATCTCTTGCCACTATCACTAGTCACAGTTGACCATCGCTTGCCACTCTTCTAATACTATAACTAGCAACTACTATTATCAAATACATTTTCAATTTTTTATTTTTTTATTATAGAAATGAAAACCAAAATTAAAAAACTAAAAATTGAACACGAAAATTGAATATAAAAATTAAAAATGTTTAAAGGACCCTGAGTTTTTATAGAATGGTGTGGATGAAAAAAAAAATTAAGACTTAGTTGAGCAATGGTGTGAAAATTTTTCATTTATTTTTTCATATCATTCTCATATAGTTTGCTTCCTAGTGATCATCAATTCGAGTCTCTTCAGGTCACTGTAGCGCTTATCTAGTCATTAACCTAAGGCATGAGGGGCTAGTTGAGAGTTTACCTAGTTAATTCTAGGGTTCGAGGGATTAGTCCAGGCATGCACAAGTTTGCCTGAATACCTTGAGTATTAAAAAAAAATGATTCTCATATTAAGTAATGCAATAAGAATTATTTTATAATTAAAATTATTTTTCGTAGTTAAAAGTGATATATTTAAATTTAATGAAAAATATTATATCTATACTATTATATAGATGAAATACTAGGGACATTTAATGAAATCTGAAATTTAATTAGTCTTAAATTCGGTAAAACTTTTTATTTTTTTCATTAATACCCATCAACTTCTTACAACAAATGTTACTTTTTGTGGAAATAAAAATAATTTTTTAGTAACTAGCACTTAATTAAATAAGTTTAATTTCACATATTTTAATATTCCTTAAATACTCTTTTTAACCACCACTATTTTTATATTTTTTATCTCTTCTAAATGCCAATTAATTACAAATTATTTACTTAAAATATTATTTAAAACTAATCATCTAATATTTTACAAGTGTTTCAAATAAGTTTTATTTTAAATCTATTTGATAATTTATATATAATTAAAAAATATATATTTACCTAAAAAAAATACACAAACATAATGCGTGCACTTATATCTAGTATTTAATAGAAAAAACTATTCTTTCACAATTGTTAAAAAAAAAAAATAATATCAAAATAATGTGATGATGGTATTTTTATAATAAAATCATACTTTAGTGAGGGGTGAGTTTAGAATAATGGGTTATCAAACAAAAAATAAATAAAATAGGTGCAAAATAAGATTTTATTTAGCCTTGTATTTAATTATTATCTATATTTTTGTTTATAAAATTTATATCTTGGATGTTTTTCCGTTCAGGATCAAAATTTTAGATTGAAATATTATAAGTAAGGAGGAAATCCTTTTTTAACTTTCTTAAAAAAGAAAAGCAGCTAAGGTTTGATTCCAAATTTTATAAAGAAAATTACACATATATATTGATTTATGTTTCACAAATAAGAAAATTGTTAAGATCTTATTTCTCGAAACAAAAGAAATTACATAAAAATGAATTTGTAATAAAAATATTTCTTTTTTATGCCCAACTTTTAAGTGCTAAAAGAGTAAACTTTAAGAATTAAAATTCCAAATCAATGAACCTTTGTGAAAAAGAAAATCAAAAAATTTATAGTTTTGGACTAAAAATTCTACTATGAAATGAAAATTTCAAATTTTAAATACATAAACTTTTTCTATACACAAAGTATAGCTTGTTTTATATTAAATGCAATTGGAGTACGATAAAAATTCGTACAGATAAAATTTTAACTTTTCAATTCATTGAAATAGAATTGTTAATCCAGTTTTGATTGAAAAGTCATATAAGGTGAAATAGTTAACTTCTTTTTGGTTTACCAAACTATTCTTAGTGAAGGGAAATTTCACGGTAGTAAAATGGTGGGTTTTATTATTATATTTAGAAGTAAATAATGATTAAGGATATAAATTTTAATCATATTCGATAGTAAAAATAAATTTTCATTTGGGTTTGACTTATGCTTGTTACAGGAATAAATAACTAAGCTTGGCTTAACTTATTAAGTATTTTTTAGAAGGTTAAACTCAATTTGATCTTATCACGAGCCTAAATAATTGAGTTACAACTTAGCTTTTGAAGTTTTCGAGTACGTTAGGATGGATCACTATCTCAAAACATGAAAAATGTAAAAGAAATTGAATACAAAAATTTATGTGAAAAACTCTTTCAGAAAAAAATCACTGGGGAACAAAAAACTTTCACTATAGAGAGCAAACATAGTGCCCTCAGCTACAAAGCTTTTTCTCATAATCTAATCAACGTTTTGATCTTATTATTGAACTATTTGGCTCACCAAACACAATTAGAAGAACCAATCTACTGACACATGATAAAAGCTTCTTAATCTTCATGACGTTTCGAGAAGATCACAACCTTCATCGACAAACAGTGAAGAACATTCAAGTATTCAAATGCCTTTAAAATCTTCTTATGAAGTTATTTGATTGATTAATTCTATCTTAGTTAAGTGCAAGAGAGATAATCTTGTCGTTGAAGCTCTATAGTGTGTCTAATAATATTCTCTCCATGTGAGAGCTCTAGAAGAATGTTTCTTTTATAGGCACGAATCAAACCACTCTGAAATAGAAAGTAAAAAAATAAGCTTTCCTAAAATTATGTCTATCAGTTGTTGAAATGAACTCATGCATTAGTCAAATTTTGATCTATTTTGCAAAATATTACCATTGGATTTTTCAAAAGACTTCCAGCAAATCTAATGAGCTATCTAACGAGGACTATACTTAGTTTAATATTGAATAGCTCTGCAAATCAAGTATTCTAGCTTTTTTAGTGAGTATCCAATGCATCAAGCATGGCTCAACTTGAGCCAACATTAAGCAAGCTTCAAGCCAGTATCCTGTAATACTCCGGACTTTGTATTAATATAAGTATAAGATTTTTGATGTATTTTGGAAGTAATGTATGTTAACCTAGTGGTATGGATCATTGATGATGCTTTAAAGTTGAGAACTTTGAAGGAAATGGGTTAGGCAGTCAAAAGATAGCATTTTAGCCAAGTGCAGGAAAAAGGGGCACCTTGGGTGCACAAGACATGGGCACCCAAGGTCTTAGGCGCCCACCTGAGAAGGGCTTGGGCGCCCAAGGTCCAGTGGAAGTGACAGGTATGGGTTCTTCTGCATTTTCAGCTGAGCCTCACCCTATGAACCTATGTCTAGCCTAGGGGTGATGGGAAATTTGAAAATCTACTGTGTGAGGGGCTTAAAATATTGGTTTATATATATATATATTTTGCATATATGATGCAAGAAAGAGAAAGAGAGAGATATTGTTAGGAGAGGGAGAAACCGGGTGAAGAAGCAAATGAAGAGCAAGGAAGAAGAAGAAGAGAATCGGGTGGAGAAAATTGAAGGTAGGTCTTTCTAGCCTTCATGAAAATCAAATTCCTCTTGCAAAAGTGAAATTGAAACCTCAAGAAACCTTTCTATGTAATTTATTTGTAGTTTGGATCAAGGAGAGAAAGGATTGAGTCCATCAAAGCTTGAGAACTTGGAAGTACAAGACATCTTCTTATTAATCCATCTTCTTACATCTTGAGGTAGGGATTTAATGCCTCATTCTTACATATGTGATGTGTAATAAGGAGTAGATTACCATTAGAAAACCCTTTTCAAGTGTTGGTTACATGTATGGAAGATATTGGGAGTTATATACACATATATATGTATGTATAGGTTGAGAGAGTGAAAATGGTGTTTTGATCCATAACTTGACTTTTGGTTGATGAAAACTCAAATTTATGATTTGGTTTGGTGCCTAAGAACCTTGTGTTGATGTTAGAAACATGAAACTTGAGGTATTTTTACTGAAACTTGAGGTATTTTTACTTTAACTTGGTCAATTAGAGGTCTTAAGGGTGAAAAATCATGAAACCAGAAAACAGGATATGGAACCAAAAACTTAGCCCAAGCTGTGGGCGCACGAGGTGGACACAGTCGGGCACCCAAGACATGGGCGCCTAGCCTTTGGGCGCACAAGGTGTGGGCACACAGCTGAATGTTAGCTTGGGCGCCCACCGAGCCTAGGTCACTTTTCTGACATTATTTAGTTTGGCATTCTACTTTGGGCTTATGGAAGAGTTGGTAACTTGTTTTTACATGAAACTTTTACATGATTAATTGCATGGATTTTAAAAGGAAAATGAGCCTTAAAAAGTGATTAAGGATTGATTATCTTAATCTAAATGGATTTAACTTTTAAGGGTGATTGAATGTTACCTTGAATGAATTGAATTGGAAGATTGCTTTGAGATAAGAGTCTTAATCAAATAGAATTGTGAATATGCCTTGATGTAAACAAAATGTTGAAGTATATGAACTTGTGATTGATTTAGTAAAATGTGACTTGACAAAGAGACTCATGTTCATAATGTTGGTAAATGCAGAATGCTTGATAAGGTTTGATCAATGTGATATGTGATAAGCCATGGGATGAACCGTAACATTGACATGTGTGTTGGATAGTGTATGATGATGAATGTGAACCTATGAAAGATGAGATGCTATATGATGAATGATTGTTTGTGTGCCGGGGGCTGTGGTGGGGTGCGAGAATAGGAAGGGTTAAGAGAGTACCCTCAAGTTGAGAGACCCGGAACCTACACAGGGTTTGGTGTCAATACCAGTGGGTTAGTAGTCCACAACATTGTGTGTGTTTGGCTCCTCGTGGCCCTGGACGGTGATCCTAAACGATGACGTCAGTTTATCATTTCCGTTGGGTATTGGCCCATAAAAGATGATAACGTGTATGCACCCATCCCCCGATGACTTGTGTTGTTATGGTTGTGCAATGTAATGATGAATGGATGATGATGTGAATATGGTTATTTGATTGAATAATACTCAAGTGATAAAATGGTGTTGAAATGTGAATGGAATTGAAATTTGAATTACAAAATATAAACATTAACCGAAATTGAAATCTTAAACTTTGACGTTGTTAAACGAATTTATGTTTCCACTTATTTTGGCTATTGGTTATGTTAATGTAATATTATGACTCTAGAAAATGTTAAAGTGGCTAACCTTACTTGAACAGCATTGCATTACTAGATTGCATATCATATATGTTTGTTTGAGACATCATGGGCACAAGTGGACCCGTGCTCACGTCTCTATAGAATTTTGATGCAGGTATAGGCCATAACAATCAGGTGGGCTAATGGAGTTGGACTAGAAGGATGTGCATGAGCCCTCATAAGCTTAGCAGAGCTTTTAGTCATTTAGTTTAAATTTCTTTTGGAATTGTAATACTGTACACTGCTAGACTGATTCGATTTGGTTGTAATGGCCTTAAGGCCTAAGTTATGTGTTGGCCCAAGGTTTATAAAGCTAGTTTTATAATTGATTTTGATGATAACAAACATTGAATTAAATTTTCACAATTAATTTTCAAATAGACATTGTATGAAATGTTACAATTCATTTGATAGATTCAAGATAATAGAGTTGGAAGAGATTGATATTATTTTTTAGATATTTTCACATAATTTGGATGAAGGAATAAAGGAATTTCAAAGTTTGGAGTAATAGAAATCAAAGTAAGATGAATATTTAAACTGGAGGTTAACTCGGATAAACAGAGAAATCAGACAGGTGTTAGTATATAGATGATATCTTAAGATCCAACGGTTCAATTTTCATAAAATTTTAATATAGTAAACTAGACTTCCATATCTACAACTTTACCGAAGGGAGATTTTTGTGGATCTCAAGTTAAGGTGTCAAAACATGAGTTGGAATATTAGTCATTACAGAAAAGTTTTTAATTCTGGATTCTGGAGCTAGTCTTAGTTTTTGAGACATAACTTATACTATACAGCTTTAAAAATTATGATTTTTGGTGTGGGAAAAGAAGACTCAAAAAGATACAACTTTTGTAGTTTAAGCTTCTTCTAATTCTAAATGTATTATAGTGAAACAGAAGCTTAAACTAGAAACACAGATTCAGAATGTCAGAAAAGGCTATCAGAAGCTGGTCTCGGTTCCGAAGCCATATCGGGCTATCTAACCGTTGGATGAAGCTAAATATTTGACATGTGATAGCTGACTTATATATCTACAAAGTCTTTACTCTGAGGCAATGTCAGATTGGAACGTTATGAGGCTGACAAACGGTCACAAATATATCTCAGAAAATCTGAATCTGAAAGATAGCATTGGAAGCAAGGAAAAATTCAATTTCTTTCAAGGGCAAAAGTGTCTTTTCACTTAGTAACGGCCATTTGCCGATTTTCATCTATAAATAGAGTCTCAAACTCAGATTCAAGGGGATGAACAAGGCAAGAAAGAAGTGCTTACAAAGAGATACAAAAAATTTCATAACTTTGCAAACATAAAGTGATTTCTTCCCACACTTGTGCTTCATCTTTTATATTCAACTTGTGAGAGTTTCTTTTTGATTTGATTGAGTTTCAAACTCATCATTGTTGCTATAAGAAAGGGAAATTTAAAGCCCTTTTAATTTGTGAGAGTTGGGTGAGCTCTTGTTGGTTTTGGTTCAAGTGTTAGAACCAAAATAAGATACTTTCTTTGATAGAGACTTATGTGAGTGATTTGGGGATAAAATCACTTGGGAAAGGTTTCTAGCACCTTGGGAAGCTAGTGTGTAATAAGCTCTTCAAAGAATAGTGGAGAAATCTCAAGGAAGGCCTTGGGGAGTGGATGTAGGCAACATTGAAGCTGAACCACTATAAATTGATTGTGTTTGCTTCTTCTCCATTCTCTTTATATTTATTGCAAACACTAGCACTCACTCTTCATCCACAAATATTGAATAATTTTTTTTTGGTGCATTTTATATTTGATTATCCTTTTCATCTTGACATATTTGTTTTAGGGTTGAAATTTTTATTTGTAAATTTTTTTTAAACAACCCTATTCACCCTCCTCTAGTGTTGCTATTTGGGATAACATTATGTATTAATGAGAATGGTGTATGGGGTAAGTGACCTGGCAATAGTCAAGGTTGAACTTACGTTATCCTATTTTGGGTCCATTTGGAGCTCTAGAAAGTGACAAAAAAATGAGATAAAATGTGGTTTGGGAAAACTTTTGGTGTTTGGTGCACGCCACTCAAACCGCGTTTTTTGGAGATGAATAGTGAAATTTCGTTCTGACGGATTAGATTTCTGTTCCGACGGATTTAAAATTTTAAGCAATCATACTTCGTTGCACTACAATCTGTCCAAACGGAGTGTAGAAACTGTTTGGACGAAAGTTACCTGCGCGATTCCGTCAGAATGGTTTCTACAATCCGTTTGGACGGTATTAAAAACACCACCAAAAATAGTCAAAGTGGGTGTCATTTGGTAGCTTAGGAGTCCATGGTGACAATGGTGAAAAAATTTTTGCTATTTGATTAACCGAATTCTAGTTATTAACTTTTTTTTTTTGGAAAGATATTGAACATTTTTTGAATTTTAAGAAGGCAGGAATATGTAATATTTTATAGAGATTTTCAGAGGTTTTCAGTGATTTTCATCAAATGTTGGTGCACCAAACGCATCCTTTATGTCTCAGGCTCACTAGTTTGCGTTGCTCTAATCATGGGTTGATTATGTTAGTGCATGTTATGTGTGTTTATCACTCACTCCTTGGGTCACGAGATCTGGAGTGTGACACATCCAACTAGTTTTTAATTTCTGCCCAGATTCTGTTGTGTGTTGAACCAAAAAAAAAAAAAAATCATAAATCCATGCTCTAAAACTCTTTAGATAATGTTAAATAATATATGAATGATTTCATTGTTTTGTTTAAGAATTGCCAATTTACAAATCTAATTTCTAACAATATTAGCATTTGACAATTTTGTGACAAAATAGATACTCCTATAAAATCTCAATAATTATAATTTTTTCCAAAAATCTAAAAAGTTACAAATCTAAATGTCAAACTCAAAATTCAACCAAAATAAAAACTCGTAATGAAACCAGGGTTGCAGAAAAAAAAAAGAAATAAAAAGAAATGAAACGCAACCCTAAACTAGAAAGCATGTAGAAGAAAGACGCAAGCATAAGGGCCAGAAATGGGGAGAGAGAAAAACTCAGGGAAAGGGACAAGAACATTGAAAGTTTATCTGAGAGGATAGATACAACCAAGCATAAGGAGATGGAGAGTCAGCTCAATGCCCTTAGTTCAGCCGTTAATATGCTTAGATGGATGTTTAGATTGATGGTGGCAATCTCGAATCTTAGCCATATAACTCCAACAGTCAGGATGACAGAATATGGTAGTGGGGTTAGGTAAGTAATGAATGTTAAGCTGAGCAATAGCTCGAGAAGTTTCTAGGTGAAGCTATATAGAATCTATGTAAAGGGTAAAATGAGCAAGTGGGTAGGCTAAAGTAAACGGGTCAAGTGTTGAAATGGATTGGAATGAATGGGGCTTCCAAGAGCCTAAGTGGGCAATGTTGAGCCAATAGCATGGCCTAAATCAATTGGGTAATCTCTTAACTTATTTGACTGGTCATTGTAGGGCCAATTGTCTTGGTTTAGTCCAACTAAAAGAGTAGTTAGTCTATTAGTTGGTTATTTACTATAGTTAAGATTAACCATAGTTATAATTTAGCTATAACATATCACTATTAATATTGATTATAAAACAAGAATGGTATGAGAATTATTCTTGAGAAAATTCTCTCTCCTAGAGGCCAAGAAGCCCTCGAACTCTTCCCAATTGTGTTCAATTCTTCCTTCCTTCTTCCACTATAAGTAGATGAAATAATAAGCTCAAAGGGAGCTCATTCCAATTGGTATCAAAGCAAGTTGATCCAGCTATGATAGAAACCACGTTTGTAGCACAACAAAATCAACAAGATCAGGAGACCGAAGCACAGTTTAAATAGTTAATGATGATGGATGCAATAAGTAAAAGATTGTACAGATTCTAGGACGTGTCTTATCAGGTGCAATCCAATATTGTTACAATTTAGAGGAACCAAGGTGATAACAATGCTCCAAGATCATCCTAAAAACAAGATAATAGAGTGGCCTAGTTAATTCTAGAGTTATAGACTCATCAAAAAGGCATGAATGGCAGATTTAATGGGATCCAAGTTAGTTTAATAAGGCTTGAATTTCTAGTATTTTCAGGAGAAAATCTGTTTGATTGGCTTTATAAGGCCAACCAATTCTTTAAGCATTATGGAGTTCTTGAGGGGTAGAAACTGGAAATTGCTTCCATACACATGGATGGTAAATCACTAGTATGGTTTAAGATTTAATGAATTCTCTTATAGGACTGAACTAGGGGAATTTTCCGAAGTTATACAGATTCGTTTAGGGAAAGTGCATATGAGGATCCTATGGATCAATTAATTAGACTGAAACAAACCTCCGTAGTTGAAGAATTTAAGATAAGGTTTGAAAGCATTTCAAATAAAGTTAAAGGATTAAGTGAACAACATGGATTTAGTAATTTTTAACTAGGTTAAGGGAGGAAATAAGATACTCTGTACATATGTTTAATCCGATGAATTTAACTAAGGCCATTGGCTTAGTTAGATTGCAAGAAGCAAATCTGTTAGCCTTTAAAAGACGACATAATAGAACTGGAATATGGAATTTTTCTAATTTCAGTGGAAAGGCTACAATGGGTTCAAGTTCTAATAAAAACCCTACTTCGAAGCCTCCTTTGGCTCTTAACCCTCAGAATAATGCACCTAAAGCAAGCAATATAAACGTTGCTAATAAGTTGCCTATTCAGAAGTTGTCCCATTGAAATAGAAACAAGAAAGAAAAAAAGGCTTATATTTCATTTGTGATGAGAAATGGCATAGGAATCAAGTGTGTAAAAACCCTCAACTATTTGTATTAGAATCAGTACTTTTATAGAAAGGGGAAGAAGGTGAAATGACTAAAAATAAGAAGGAAAAAAACAGTGATGAAAGTACTATTAAAGCTATGATCACATTGCATGCTATAGTAGGGACTCCTTATTTAAAAACGTTAAGGTTGGTAGGATGTATTAAGGGAAGGCAAGTGACAATCTTGATTGTTTTTGGGTGTACACAACTTCATAGATCCAAAAATAACTAAATGATAAAGTACATGCAAGGAAAGAAACTTCCTTAGTAGTAAAGGAAGCTAATGGAGAAGTACTTCAAAGTGAATGTGAATGCAACCAACAAAAGGTCAATACACAAGGAAGTATTTCATGATTGACTTCTTATTACTTCCTTGGGATGAGTATGATATAGTCTTGGGTGTACAATGGTTAAAGACATTATTGCTAGTTATGTTTGATTTTTTAATCGTTATTATGAATTTTTAAAGGGGAACTAGACTATAAGTATTAAGGGGTTATAAGAAAATGATCAGTTCATTGAGGATGTGAAATTATAGTGACTAAAAGGGACAGTAATTAAAGGGTTTATTTTACAATTATTCATTATCAATGCAGACCAACCTGAGAATGAACAATTAAAACAATCTATAGAGGCAATTTCAAAGATTCAAGAGGTGTTGCATAAATTCAAGCAAGTTTTTGAGAAATAAAAGGGGCTTCCACTAATCAGTGGCTATGAATATCAAATTGTTCTGCAGGAGGAAACGTAACCCATTTCTACTAGATCTTATAGGTGTCCTTATTTTGAAAAATATAAGATAGAGAAAATAGTGAAGGATCTACTAAACTTGGGGCTAATTTAACCTAGCCAATCTCCATTTTCTCACCAATCATTTGAGTAAGGAAGACTGATAATATATGGAGAATGTGTGTTGATTACAGAACTTTAAACCAAGCTACTGTCAAAGATAAGTATTGCATCCCAGTTGTTGATGAACTGCTTGATGAACTTAATGGTGCTACAATTTTTTCTAATCTGGATTTAAGGTCTGGCTATTATTAAATTTGGATAAACCCTAAAGATATTCCTAAGACTACTTTTAGGACACATTCAACTATTATGAATTCTATTAATGCTCTTTGGGCTTACTAATCCCCCTGCTACATTTCAACACTTAATGAATGATGTTTTTTTAACCATATTTGAGAAAGTTCATTTTGGTGTTTCTTGATGATATTTTGGTACATAATAGAACTGTAAAGGTGCATGTTATGCATTTGGAATTAACATTATAGTTGTTAAAGAGACATTAGTTGTTTAATAAAGAATCCAAGCGTAGGTTTACTTATTTGGAGGTGGATTACTAAAGAATCCAAGTATAGGTTTGGTTATTTGGAGGTAGATTACTTGGGACATTTTATCTCAGGCTAAGGTGTAAGAGCTGACCCTAAGAAAATTGAAGCCAGGATTAATTGTCTTGTTCCAAAAAATTTTAAGTCTTTGAGGGGATTTTTGGGTCTAACTGGTTATTATAGAAGATTTATTAAGGGTTATAAGGGTATAGCTAAGCCATTGATAGATTTGTTGAAGAAGAATGCATTCAACTGGTCCTAAACAGCTAAAAATGCATTTCAAGACCTTAAACAGGATGTAACTGGTCCACCAGTTCTATTCTTGCCTAGTTTCTCTAAAGTTTTTACAATTAAGTGCGATGCCTCAAGGTTCGGAGTGGGAGCAGTATTAATATAGGAAAAAAGGCCTTTTGCCTTATTTAATCAGGCTTTGAAAAAGAGAACCCTATTGTTGTCAACTTAAGAAAAAGAATTGTTTGCTTTAATTCAAGCAGTGAAGAAGTAGAGACCCTATTTACTAGGCCAAGTTTTCATTATAGAAACATATCACCATAGCCTAATATTTATGTTGGAGTAGCATATTAGGACTCCTACTTAGCAAAAGTTGAATTCTAAGTCGTTTAATTACAAGCAAGGGGTTGATAACTAAGTGGCAGTACCTTATTTTGATTATAACAAGATACTGTGCTCATGTCTCACTCTATTTGTTGTCTTATTTCTATTGTAGGCCCTATTCCCAAATTACTAGAAGAAGTGAAATAAGCTTACGGGTAATACAGTAGAATTCAAACTATATTTCAACAAATGCAACAAGAAGTATTATTAGCATGGAAGTACTCCATACAACAAGGAATGTTACTGTAGAAAAACAGAAGTTATATTCCAGAAGTTTAATCTCTAAGACATTAAGTGCACAAATTCATTCATGATGAGCCTATTGTAGGATATGGAGGTATTCAAAAAACACTTAAAAGAGCTCAGCATGATTTCTATTAGCCTAATATAAAACAAGACATTAGATAATGGGCATGATAATGTTCAGTATGTTAGTAGTGGAAAATAGTTAACACCTTACTAGCAGGCCTTTTATAGCCTGTTCCCATTCCCAAAAGCAGATGGACAGATATATCAATGGATTTCATAAAAGGATTGCCATATTCTAATATGTTTTTAGTGATTTGGGTTATTATTGACAGACTTACAATGTTTTCTAATTTCATTCCTCTCACTCACCCATACATTACTTAATAGTTGGCTTTAATTTCATGCAGAATATTTTCAAACTTCATAGTCTTCCAATTACAATAGTATCAGACATAAACCCTACTTTCACAAGTGTTTTTTTGGAATGAGTTATTCAAATTATTTGGTTCTTTTCTATACTACAGTACTAACTTTCATCCCCAAATAGGTGGCCAGACAAAGGTTATAAACAAATGTTCAAAAATTTATTTGAGGTGTTTTGTTTTAGATTTCCTAAAATTGTGGTCACAGTGGCTTTATCTTGTAGAATATTAGTTCAACATTAGTTATTATATAGCAATTCACATGACTTCATATGAGGCTCTATATATGGGTTAAACCCCTTAAACTTACAAATTATATTAAAGGGTCAATAGAAGTATCTATAGTAAATGATTTGTTGATGTCTCACTAGAAAATTTTTTATCTACTTAAAACCCATTTGATTCGAGCCCAACAATATATGAAATAAGAAGCAGACAAGAGAAGAAGTGACAAAACATTTTCTATCGGAGAGTGGGTCTATGTTAAACTACAACCATTCATATAATGTACTGTCTGGCGTGGCAGTAACATGAAACTCTCTTTTAAGTTTTTTGGGCCTTTTTATATAATACAAAAGATAAGTGAATTGGCATACAAACTAAAGCTACTTGAATCTTCATACATTCATCTAGTATTTCATATTTCACAACTCAAAGCAGAGATTAGAAATGCAGATAGTGTTATACATCACTTCCCATCTAAAGATGCTAACATAGACCTCTTACCAGTGCCCTTCAAGGCATTAGCTTCATGAACTCGGCAGCATGGTAAGCATTCCTTCACTGAGATTTTAGTCCAATGTCAAGGATAAGATGCAACAGACTCTATCAATTCTGATCTCAATATCCAACCTTTAACCTTAAGGAAAAGGTCTATTTTGAGGAGGATGGTAGTTATAATGAAACCAAATTATAGAAAAAAAATGGGAAAAAAATAAAACACAACTCTAAACCAGAAAGCATGGAGAAGAGAGAAGAGAGCATAAGGTTTAAAAATTGGGAAGAGATGGAGAGTCAGCTCAATACCATCAGTTTAACAGTTGATACGCTACGATAGACGGCCCAAATTGATGGTGGCAATCTTGAATCTCATCCATATAAGTGCCCTCTGCTCCAATAGTTAGGATGTAAGAATATGGTAGTAAGGTTAGGTAAACAATAAATGCAAAACTAAGCAACTGCTAGAGAAGCTTCTAGGTGAAGCTATATAGAGTATGTGTAAAGTCAGGTAAAATAAGCAAGTTGGTTGGTTGAAGTAAACGGCTTAAGTACTAAAATGGGTCAGAGTTAATTGGGCTGCCAAGAGCCTAGGTGGGCATTGGGTTTAAGAGAGTGGCTTGCATCAATCAGGCCATCTCTTAGATTATTTGATCAATCATCATAGGGCCAGTTGTCTTGATCTAGCCCAACTAAAAGGGTAGTTAGTACGTGGTTATATGTTATAGTTAGGATTAACCATAGTTATGGTCAATGTTATTAAAATCTCGATTTAAATCTTAAAATCTTATGATTTTACGATGTTAGAATAAAAAAAAAATTTTCGATCTTATATAAAATTTTAATTGGGGTAAAATAGGTAAAATCTCAATTCTGGATCATAAAATCAGTAAAAACTCGATTTTATAAGCGATTTTACCAAATTTAAAAATTAAGTGATCTTTGTATTTTATCAAATAAAATAGACTTTTATGATTTTTTTAGTTTCCAAGTGATGTGCCACAACTATTTCACCTATTACTTTTTTTTGTTGTAATTTTTTTATTCTATAACACTATTATTTTCTATACTATACTAGTTGAAGATCACGTGCATTGTTCCACCATATTGACTACCGAAAACTAAATGTAATAGATAGACCAAGAGACCTATAATAAAATATTAGAAATACATTTCAACTTATACACAAAAAAAAAGATTAAGGGGCCGTTTGGAGCCTCAACATTTCTCAAAAAACTTCAAAACTTTACAAAAAAAGTTCAAAAGGTCCAACGCGCATCATTTTCAATGAATAATAATTTTTGTCATTAAAAAAATTCCTTTCCAACTGCTCACGAGGTTTGGCGCCCAAACGAAAAATATAAATCATTCGGCTCCGTTGGAACATTTTTGGCCGACTCGTTGGAACCGAAATCGGTCCAACTATCTAGAAACCCACCTACTCCCTAACTTCATTTCCCACACCAGCATCCTTTTCCTAGACACCTGCGAGCACTCAATTCTCGAATGACTACTCCTCCTTATCTCCAATTAAAACATAGTGTTTCTCCCTTCTCTCTAATTTCTCCATAATGTTTACCGTGACCCCTGTTTCCTAGATGCCGACTCCCCCTATTCTCCAATTTTCCACAAGCTTCTGCGTATTATCTTCGTGCTCTCCATTTAAGAGCAAGCTCGATTTGAACATCAATTAGTTCGCTTTCCTATTGCGTAAGAAATCAAGTGGTCCCAAGAACAGGTACTGTGCCTTTGTTCTGTATTTTGACGTCTTCTTCTTCCAATCGAAAGCCCACTAGTAATCCATCTCCTCTGGTTCTTCAATTACAGATTTGGGTTTGCCTATCTTTTTATTTTTTATTTTTTGATTTTCCTTCTACTCATGAATGTCAGTAACCTTAGGAGAAGAGACTTTTGTTTTGATTTTGTTTTCCTTTTCTCTTTTCTGGTTTCCTCCTGATCATACAATTTTTTTTTTTGTTTGGACCACTTGGCTAATTTGGACTTAGGTTTTTTCTTTCCCTAAAAATTATACCTGTGGATGTGAACAAATATGGGTAAAAGTATAGATTTTCCATTGATAATGAGATGGCTTTATTAAAGGCAATGGTTCGGTGCTGTTTGAGTTTCTGTTCTTAGAGAAAGAAAACCAGAATGGTGATAGAGTTTGAGGGGTGATTAGGTTTCAATAGGAGTTATGGTTGGCTATGGGAAAGGAAATGCAATATTTTAGCAAGAGCAACCCGGAGAATATTCTAGGTAGTCTGCTTTCTGGTGTATTCCCCCTCCTCAATTTATATGGTTATGGCTAATTTTTTGGTAGTTGATAAAATAATTGAAATTCAGCTTTTTTGAACTCTTGAGGTGGTCAATTTTTCACTCCAGATTTTTTTCTTTGCCTTAGTTTCCTAGAATTCCATGGTTGCAGCTGTTATCTATGGAGAAATTATTGGATTTAGATTGTTCATTTTATGCTTTGCATTTTCATGTTGGCGAAAGGATAGGTCGCTTGTTTAATTACATTGTTTCTTATTTTGTAACCATGTATTGGCATTTCTTCATACTGCCAATGAATGTTTAGTTTATTGGGTGAGCTTCTATTTTTTTTTTTTAAATATTTTGAAGTTGGGTTTAAAGGTTGATGGGAAATTTTTGTTTAGTATAATTCTTTTTACTTGTTTGATAGCTTAAAAATTTTTGGACCAATTATTATTGTAGCACTTCTTGTTCTGACTTCGGTTAATGTATTAGGTGGAACATTATTTTTCTTTAGCAAAGAATTTCAACTAGCAACATCAACAAGCTCTCAATATCAAATCTTCATCCTAAATCTATAAGGTAAGCTTCACATGACACAAATTCATATCACCAAAGCAAAACATTAATTATTTCCATACTCCAAAAAGAGAATGAATGCTACTGATATGCTGTTAAATAGATTTTTGTTTTCCTACATTTGAAAAGAGTTGCATCGTTATTTGTTGACAAAAGGTGTAAATTGATTTATGAGATTTTACAAATGACATAGCATGCTAATTACATCGTGTGTACTTTTCTATTGTATTGTATTATACAGAGTGTAAATTTTGTATGTCTTGTTAATTCTTTTGAACTAATGAAATTTTAATTAGTTTATTTTGGCTCCGTCAGGTTTATTAGCAAATAATTTGGTTATTTGTCATTACGAAATGTAACATTGACATATATAAAGCCCTCATATCCTCCTTCAAGCATGCTAACATACAAATTGAGCTGAATATGGTGCAATAACAGATAGAGCATTACGATATTATAGATATTGTGGTGTAACAAACTTCAATTCATGGCAGTGCCACACCAGTGCTGCTGGTACCATGTTCAATTTTTGATTTCCAAAAAATTAGGTTCTTATGTAATGGGCCCAAACAATTTGTTAGTACTGTTTAGAAGGTTTCTTCTTGAACGACTTGTTGATATATCCATTGCAGAGAAAGTTCTTTTATGAAGATGCTGAAACAAACTTGCTTTTCAATTTTTGTTAGTTCAACCTCATTCCAATCATATTGCTAGCTGGCACAATGTACTATTTCCTATGTAGGGTCTAAGGATGGGCTTCGTACACAGTCTTACCCCAATAATTTTTTCGGATAAACAGTCTTATAACAATGCTGGTATTTTTTAGTTCCCATTTCACCCAAGGAACGTGACAATTGTTCTACGTAAACAACTACTTTTGGTATAAGAGTGTAACTGAACTTGTGAGAGGCACCATAGTTGATATATTTTTTGAGCTTTCATGAGCCTTCGAGCCAAGCATCTTGAAGCTTGAGCTTAGCTCAAATTTTTTCTTAACCAAGATTGTTGCTTGAGTTCAACTTGGATGGCGTTCAGATGATTGTGAATAGCTATACTTTTTTTTTCTTTTTTGTGAAAGGTTGGGTAGCTAGACTCGGTTCCACCAGTACTTGAGTTTCTTCTGATTCGTTACTTTGACTATGTAAATAATACATTCTGGTCCAACTATTGTAACCTTTTCTCTTCACCATAAATTTCTGAAATCGTTCAGTTTCGTTCTTTTCTTGTGTAGTCTTCCTGCTAATGTGGATAATGTAGATGACATGATATGAGTTGTTCTTTTGGCATTGTTACACAAAATGGCTAATGATTAAAAAAAATTGTTTCTTTTCTTCACGTTGTTTTTTTCAATAAAGAAATAAAATTATTTACATTTATTAAGGGAATGCAATTTATTGGTTTGGTTTGGTGTCATGCCTCGGATCTCGCGACCCGATGGGTGAGTGATAAACATACAAATCATGTACTAATATAACCATCGCCATATCATAGCAATACAATAACCTCTAAGTGAGCCCAAGACATAAGGTAAGATAACATGAGTTTAACCTTGACAAATGCCAGGTCACTTACCCATACACTCTTCTTATTAATGCAAATCTTAGGCCTTAAGGCCCTTACAACCATATTGAATCAGTCTAAAAATGTACAATATTACAATTTCAAATAAAACTTGTACTGAGAGACCAAACGCCTTGCTAAGTTTAGAAGGGCTCATGCAATGCCCTTCTAGTCCAACCCCATTAGGCCACCTGATTATTAAGACCTGTTCCTGCATCAAAATCTGTAGGGATGTGAGCACGGGTCCACTTATGCCCACGATGCCTCAAACAAACATATACAATATGTAATCCAAACATGCATGCTATTTATGATTTTGTTAGCTATTTCTACTATATTTAGTGCTATAATAATTCACCAATATCAAAACATAACTAATTTGGAATATAACGTATTATCATATAACAATATCATAGTAAGAATTCAATTCCAAATAAAACTCAACTTTTGAAATCTCACTAATTAAATTCAAATCACATTTCATTTTCACTTTATTATTTAATCACCATTCAACCATATAACTATATCCACATTACCATTATTCATCATTCAATCACATTGTCAAGTCCATATTATAACTCTTCATCAATCTATCATATAACCATAGTCACATGAGTTATCGGGGGTTGGGTACATTTACAATATCGTCTTTTAGGGCTAATACCCAACGGAAATGATAAACTGAAATCCATTATTTAGGATCATAGTCCAGGGTCACAGGTAACTCATATACACACAATGTTGTGGGCTACTAACCTACTAGCATTGACACCAAACCCTACGCAGGTTCTGGGTCTTTCAACCCGAGAGTAATCTCAAAACCCTTCCTATTTTTCGCACCCCACCACGGCCCCTGGCACGTCATCAATCACATTCCAATTCTTTCAAACATAAATTCACATTCATCATCGTATACTTTCCCACAACACATACCCACGTTTCGATTCATTCCAAGATTCATCACATCTCAACTTTGATCAAATATCATTAAACATTCAACATTCATCAACATTATGAATATGACTCTCATGTTCAAATTATCGTTTAATACATTCAATCTCATACTTACATTCATCAACATCTTATGTTTAATGACACACATTCACTATTCCAGTTGATCAAGGTTCTTATCTCATGGTATCCTTCCAATACATTTTACTCAAAGTGACATTTATTCAACTTTACAAGTTAAATTCCATTAGCTTAAGATAATCAACTCTTAATAACCTTTTAGAACACATTACCCTTTTTCAATCCATGCAATTAAACAAATAAAGTTTCATGCAAAAACATATTTCTGATACCTTCCATGAACCTAAGGTAGAAGGACAAAATGAACAAAGTCAGGAAATAGACCTAGGCTCAGTGGGCGCCTAAGCTGACACTCGGCCGTGCACCCAAGGGCTTGTGTGCCTACACCTTGTGTGCCCAAGGAGGCCAGGTGCCTATGTCTTGTGCGCCCAAGGTGCTAGGCACCCAACTGTTTCTCACCTCGTGTGCCCATAGCTTGGTCCGAGTTACAGGTTTCATGCTCAGTTTCTGGGTTCTTGGTTCCTCACACTTGGGACCTCAAATTGATCAAGTTTAAGTTAGAATACTTAAAATTTCATGTCTCTAACATCACCACAAGTCTCTTAGGCATCAAAAGTAACCAACAATTCTAGTTTTCATCAACTATTGGCCAAGGTATGAATCAAAACATCATCTTCACTCTCTCAACCTATACATACGTATATATGTGTATATAACTTCTATTTTCTTCCATAGATACAATCAACACTTGAAAAAAGTTCTCTAATGGTGTTCTACTCCTTATTACACATCACATATGTAAGAAAAAAGCATTAAATCCCTATCTCAAGTTGAAAGAAGATGGATCAACAAGATGGTATTCTCCGGTTCCAAGCTTCCAAACTTTGATGAGTTCTATCTTTTTATTCCTTGATTCAAACTACAAATGAATAACATAGAAGGGTTCCTTGAGGGTCTAATTACACTTTTACAAGGTTAATTTGATTTCTACTTAGGCTAGAAGAATTTACTCTCAAGGATTCCACCTGGTTCCTCTTCTCCTTCTTCCTTGCTCTTTTTTGCTTCTCACCCAGTTCTTTCTTCTCCAAACAATTTTTCTTTCTCTCTCTTGCATCATCTCACACACACACACATATATATATATTTAGGCCAATATTTTAATCCCCAACAATAAACTTCATAACTATGCGAAGATATTCCTTTTCACAAGACTGCTAATTAGTTGCAGCTGTACGTGCATGAACAATGTACTCTTTCCTGTAATATGTGTTACCAACCCTTGTTTGCATCTAATTTCGATGGTTTGCACACGGTAGATTGAAGTTAAACTGATTACGTAGTGTAGTTCTATTTCTTTTATTTGTATTTTTTTTTTTTTTGGGTGAGGGGAGGAAGATTCCATCCAAGAATATGGGTAACAATGAGCACCATTCAAATTGTTATATAGATATTATCCTACTACCAAGTTTGACTCAGTATGTTAGGTTAAAGTGTTCGATTAAAAAAAAAATTGAATGTTGAAGATTTAAATTTCATGGTTAAAAACAATTAGGAAAATGGGAAACAAAAAGAATAAAGAAAATCAAATAATAACATAACATATGCCAAAGCTCCAAATCTTACAACCTTGAGTAGATCACAAAAATAAAACAATGTAAGCTTCAATCTATGCACAAAAGTAAAAAAAAAGAAATGCATTAAGCCCAATGTAATACAACAACAATTTAAATAAACCTCTATGTATACACATTTATTTGATCAGTCATACATTGATATAGGGTCAAAAAATAAATCTAATAAAAATATAAAAAAAAAATTATTAAATGAGTAACCGATATTGTCAGCAACCACTCCCCCCCAACAAAAAAAATCTAGCCATAAAACCCCAGTAACCGCCTCTCTCTCCGTCATAGGAATCAAAAACTGAAACTGTACTAAACTCTGTAATCACTTAAAAAAAAAGCATGTCAACTGTGTTTGTACATGAGTAAGTAGAATTTTTTAACCCATGACCAAAGTGACTTATACTAAATGCCTCCCTTTAAAGCCAACATCTAGGCCTCCTGAAAGGCACCATCAGAAGCCTCATTTATGATACAGAAATGGTTTGGACGATTGAGAGACTCCAAATCAGGTCAGTGCTTGTGCAGCTTCGAATGCGTGATGAATATCCCACTGTATTTGGGAATCGGATATTTGGTAAGATTCCTCCAACCTTTGCTGATCTTGGCTTCTGGCTGTCCCAATGACTATAATCCTATTGAACTCTGCTTCATGGAGAGAACCATTTAGGAAGTCTGGGAGCATCTTTCGTTTGATTACAGTTAGATATTTTTTGTGTCTTACCAAAGCCCAATGTCCTTACACCACCACCAAATTTAAGATGTTTCAAAAGCTTAGGTTCGCAATCCTAACATCATGGCTATGCACATGCTTCAAATGAGGTAGAGGTAGTATGAACAAACTTTGACATTAAGAACCCAACACACAAATATTAACTCAAATTAGGTACAAAGTTAGATTGAGTGTGTAAGAAGCATGGACACAGAAATGATATACAGCCACGATATTAGAATAGATGTAAATGTGACGATTTTGAAAAATTAAAATTACAGACATGGCCAAAAGATGGCCGAAAAAATTATAAATATTTTTATTAGTTATATATGCAAATACAATGTACATAAGAAAACTAATTTACTAGTTCAATACATAATTCAACGTAGAAAACTCAGCAAAATATAAAAAATAGGATTATATGATTCTCAGAATTTCCACTACTAAATTTTAGGTTTGGTTTAATCACATCGTTGAATTAAAAAACGAACCATTTATGATTGGATACACTATGTTGAATGCCTAACATGTATCATAATATGTCTACAGAGTATATGTCTACTACGGGTATGACACCATCTTGAAGTGTTTGCTCATAGTTCAAGGTGAAATAATGATAATAATAATGATCATGACATGAGCTGTGGAGGTTCTATGGCAGCAGGACCAATAAAGGAAAAAATTTCCAACAATTGTATGCCATATACAATAGTTCAATGCACGAGGTTTTTCTAAGCCCTAATTTTATGCTTTATCAAACACAGAAAATAATATTTAAAACAAAACCTCAAAAAACATGTGAAAATAAAAAATCCATTGATGATAATGGGGTGGTGGTTGCCATACCTGAATTGCATGACCCATATTTCCAGCATGAGATGGCATGAACACATTACTGTTCTCAGACACTACATAATCAATAGTAGCCATTAACGAAGACTTTTGTACAAATTGTTCGAGCTCCCCAGACAAGGCAAGGTCATTTTTGTTGTGCAAAACCATTTAACTCTCTGATTAATGGTTGTAAGGCCTTTTCCTATCCCTAAAAAAAAAAAAAAAAAAAAAAAAAAACACCGTTGCAGCTGTCAATGTTTACAAGTCTTACAAAGTCATGGTAATTGCCTTTTCAGAATTTATATTGTGTTACAGTGGAAAGTTCACATTTTTAACCAATCATGGATGCCATCTAGACTAATGGAATTCCATTAAGTTGTTAACTTTGAGTAATGTATATGTGTAGGTGCTTATATCATGCAATTTACTTATGTTTGACCTTTCGCTTTGTGCCTCCTTTATTTAGGTTGTTGTTTTGTTCAATTGGTCTTTTTTCTTTTTAAAGAGATATATCTTTAGCCTGATTATTTTTGACTATTTCATCCACCTAACATATTAACTGATTATGTTCTTTTTTTCTCTTTAATTTCAGGGATGGCAAGTTCACTAATGGGCCGATTCAAAAAGACCAGCAAAGGAAGTACCAAAGGATATAACAAGTATCTATTTGCTGGGGAAGCTGAACAAAAGTTATACGATGACTAGTATGCTACAAAGCCCATATGCACTAAACGTTTATTGTCATTTAACGATGTAGAGCTGTACAAATTGGATTTACTTAAGGAATTCCGGCGAAGGGGGTGGGAAGTGTTCTTGTCACAACAAGGCCCGGCTTGCGATGAGTTAGTAAGAGAGTTTTACGCCAATATCCGGCGCATTGAGTACGCCAATGGTCCCCACATATTCTCAAAACTACGTGGGAAGTAGGTAATATTTGGCCCCGAGGAGTTTTTCTACATCCTACAGTTGCTTATTGTCGAATGGACGGACTACCACTACGAGGAAACCCAGTAAAGCAAATAGCCTATGGTGCCAGTAATTAGTGAGACCAACTCCCCGTGGGTTCAGTCGACGTACCCACAAGTTAAGTTGAATGATGAGTTCTATATTCTACACTTGGTCTACTGTTCAAGTTTAATCCCACAGAAAAGGACTACGGATGTCTCTGTCGATCGACCATCACTGATGGTCGCTATAATGTTCCAAAAAAGCATTGATGCTCGGACCTTGATCGGTGAGGTCATAGATTCTCATCGAAAAAAGGCTCATCTTGCCGGCGCCCTACCTTTGGGCACATTCATCACAAACTGTGCTATTAAACATCGCATTAAAATTGAGCATGGGGAGAAAATGGTAAATCCAGAGAGACCAATCGATGGGATCACACTGCGCTGCTCAAAGTCACAAAAGAAGAAGAGAAAGAAGGTCCCGCATACTTGGGAAAGTAGTGAGCCGAATGATGTAGCAGAGATGATTCACGTGCTCCAGATCCCTCATGAGGAGGAGTATGATGCTAGTGCGCAGTGGCGGAAGTCGCATCGCCAATCATTGGACAAGTTTTAGGGGGACAAGCGAGGGATGATGCAAGCACACCATCACTCCATCGACATCATGCAGTTTGGCATCCAATCAATAAGGCAGACCCAACAATAAGTGTAGAAGTGGATGCAAAGCCACTGGACTGCGTACCCACCCCTACTTGGCAGGTAGCATGAAACCCCTAGTAGTCAACTCCGCTTCAAATTGGCAACCTCTACTGTATGCCTAGTGTGACTGGCTGAGACTGTACTATTTTATACTTTTAGACCTTATTCACAGTTGTTTTGTGTTATTTTTCTATTTTTGTTTTGTTCGTGTTGTCTTCCGTAATTTGTTAGCTACTACATTTTCATAATTTGGGAAACTCAACCTTAATTTGTTTTGCGTTATACTTTTGTGGTTGTCCCTTACTTATTATGCTGCCATGGTAAAGTTAATTACAAAGCTTTAGCTGATGGGCTTGGAGGGATGTTGGCATATAGAGCATAAGCAGTGTTAAGAAACATGTTTTTAGTATGCGCACGTAAAAATTTAAAAGTAAACTCTAACAAATAAAAGATATATCCCTCTGTCAATTGAGTTAAATATTTAATTTTACTTACACATACATTAAGGAAGCCGTCTTTTTCTAGTTTTATGTTAATTACATTAATTAATTTAATAAAATTATATTATTTATTACAGATAAATGAATAAACGTATATTTGCTAAATACTATTTTAGATTAATAAAAGCCAATCATTTACATGCAATTTAATTTGTTGAATTATATTTTTTTTTATCAATTACAAGTTAACATTACATATCAACTTATGATAATTACATTAATTTCACTGAAAATATATATTTATTAACTAAAATTAAATTTTTCGTAAATAAAATATTCCAAGAAACAGATTGCTCAGACGTATTTTTGTTGCCAATTTACAAAATTTAGGAAGCAAAACATTATGAAACAGAGGTGTCGCACTCTCCGTGAATACATTGAATTTCAAAAGACAACAAGTTAAGCAAAAATAATAATAATAATTTTAACACGTCGAATGCCACAAAATTATTATAAATTCTCTATACGTTTTTCCAATTTATATTTTATAGATTTTACAAAATGCCAAACCGAAGACTTTTACAAATCATCAAATGGCAAAAACACAAACATAAACCTCAAACAAGATAAAAGAAAAGACCAATTCCGTTGGAACGCTTTCTTAAGATACGTTAGAACACGATACAAACTGGTCTAATCCGTTGGAATGCTTTCCCAATATACGTTAGAACACCATACACACTGGTCTACTCCGTTGGAACAAACACGAGTAGATACTTTGGAACTCTTTACACACTGCCAAAACTCTTGGGAACGGCCATCTTGGACTCATTCCAACGACCCCTGCCTTCTATAAACATTTAGGGGAAAAAAAACATAGAAACTTAACGATTAACAAACGTACTTATGTTCCACGTCATATTATTTTTCAATTTCCATCCCAATATCATTTAGCATTTTCTTACTTTTGCAAAAGCTTTCGTATCAATTAAGAACACCCAATTTAGATGTATTTCGAATTGTAAACATGTAAACAACAACAAGAAGCCTTTCTCCTATTGTTCTTGCCAATTATCCCCAACACTTGCATACTTGCAAATCCTTCTTCGCAATTTCTTTCTCCGCACGCAAAGCAAAATGGATTTAAGCAAGGCCAAAATTAGCAACTGTGCGAAGAAGTCCCTTGAAATAGTAAACCCACTTACACAAAGTCACATGTAATAGTCTTAGTAGGAAAAAAAAAAGAAAAAAGAAAAAACAAATTGTACAATTCTGCAAATAAATAAGAATAAGAAGAACAAGTGTTGGAAATAACAAGAGAAGAGGAAAGTGATAATTTATACCTAACAGCTCCCCTGAGCATCATAGATTAATAAAAATAGGCAATTATATGACTTAAATTATGAATTGATGAGCCCATCTCCACTTCGTCATTTCTTCTCAACAAATCATTTTCTAGTAAAAGTTTTGGTTTGTCTCTATGTGTTGTGATGATTGGCCAGCTATAGTATTTGATTATGCAGTAACTCTAACATCTATCTCCTCGTTTAAGCTATTGCTCACCAACTGTTTATGAATCTCTTAGAATATGGTCTAGCACATTACAATGCTCTGGGAAAGGGAATGCTAGTGTTGGTACCAATTCAAAACATTGGCAAGCAGAAGGTTAAACGTTCAAACTTCCAAACCTTTGTATCACAAAGTGGATTTAAGCAAAAATAGAAATTAGGCAGCAATGTTGAAAAGTAACCTAGAAAGACAACATTTGCGTAGTTGTAAAGGTAAGTTTATAGCAGGAAATCGTAACTTAGAGTCCAAGTAAATCATGTGAAGACTTATTTTGCAGATTCCTGAATTTGGGATCTGCACTAACAAGATGTATAATCTGACAAATCGCCATGTGATCACCCAAAACCTCATTTTCCTAAATTTTTCAATGAATCCTTTGGTTTCAAAATGATAACGAAATGAACCAAGTCAGATCATCTGTAAAGAATAATGCTCAACATTTGTCAATCACTAACAAGCAGAAGCACGACCACAAGGACAAGCAAATAAAAAAGCAATAAATTCCTATGGAGTTCAACTTACAAGTAAAGGAAAAAGACCAAATAACCACAAAACATTCAATTTTCGCCAAAAATATCAACTCTTTCCCTTCAAGTTAATATGGAATAGAGAAATGTTGGGTTCTCTTTGTCCTTCATTTTCCCTACCAATTTATCACGAACAGAAAGCAAGACTTTGGGTGACCACCTACCTTTTCTCAGCTTCTCTTTTCTCAAAGAATTTGAGCACCGACGAATAGCATTACGTAATAAATATTTACGTTAATAATAATCGGGATTCTTGGTAGGAGATTGTGGAAGTTAGTAATTGGCACATAGATATAGTTGCTACAGAGAGGAAATAGATGTACTTCCACAACGTCCAGAGGGTCTTACAAATTTCTAGTCAATGTGTTGGCTAGTTTCGATTAACTGAATGATAAATTTGGTCGCGTATCTCATCCATCTCAGCATCTCCTCTAAGATCGACATCGTCATCCTCCTGGCCACCATCAGCATCGACATATTGGTTTTGATCACCGTCAGGTACTTGTTGGGAGGAGGAAATAGTTTCAGTGGACTCACCCAATGCATCTAACCTTCTATGTTCCTCCTTTTCATGAATACGGACGAAGTTGTGTAGACCCATTAAACATCTGACAATATCGACTTGGACATTAAAGTTGTACGGAGGCATATCTCGTAATATTGCCCAGCAGCTCTTCCAAACGTCAAAGGTTCTTTCGATCACACTTCTCAGTGATGAATGAACCTGATTGAACTGTTCCCTTGGATTTCATGGACCACCGCCCTGTGTGAACTGTTGCATACGCATACGGTCCCCTTCATAGGGTGTAAGAAAGCCCTTCCAGTTTGGATAACTAGCATCAACGAGGTAGTATTTATCTACGACAACCATGATACAAAGTTGAGTGTTAATTGTATATACAAGTATCAAAATTAATATAGGAAGAATTGAAATCATTTAATGTACCTCCAGTTGGGTGTGAGAAATTTTTGTTGGGAGTTGAGACAAAAGTCTTAAATACACGGCTGTCGTGTATACTTCCCTCCCATCCACATGATATGAATGTGAAACGCTGATCGAAATCACATACGGCCATTATGTTTTGTGTGAAACCATATTTTCTACAACAGAATGAAATTTGTTTATCAGATGGGGGCGAACAGGTGACATGGGTCCCGTCTAAAACACCGATACAGTTTTACATCAAGCAAAATAACTCATTATAGTATATTTTAAACTTAAGTGCAAGATGATAAATACGAATACTAATTTAGTTTTGTACCCTAAATGGGCGTATTGAATGCGATTGAGGATAGTGGGTTGACTTTTAGATTGTATGTCGCGTGCATATTGTATATAGTTAGCTGTGAGATGCTTGACAGCATTTAAGATAAGATGAAAATGGCGTGAAATGGTCTCACCAGAGTGTTGAAAACACTCTTGTAGTTGCCGATTTGATGTGTTGTGTGCCAATGTGTGTAAGAAGATAACAACGCTTTCTTCAACCGACAGCAACGCATTTGGCGCTAGATGCAACCCATAGTTTGAGGTGAGTTTTACACATAATGCCCTAAAAATAGGTACAGTGATGTGGCTTGCATCTTATAATCATTGTGGATGCCCCTTTAATAGCTCTTGGACCCAGTTGTGTCCAAATAATGCAGACGTGCGGCATGGCTGCCTGTTCAACAAATTTTTGTAGTACTCACAAGCTGACACAGCTGTAGACACTATTATTGCCTTCATATCTAACTCGTCCTTAACTACCACTTGAATTATGGAAAGGAAAAGGGAAGTACCATCACTATTCCTTGTTGACATGCTTACAGGCTTGCGGTAGCATTGTCCAGACATGTTATAGAAACAATGAAAGAAATGAGAAAAAAATCAAAGTAGAAATATGTGGGACGGAAATGATATGAAAACCATTATAGCAACACTGCAATTGAAATTGAAGTATATAAAAATGTACAATAGTTCTACATGTTCGCTGAATAGGAGTACATCGGTGAAATAAACGATCCAATAGGATAAGAAGTTTTCATATCTCAATGCGGAGGAAACATAAACTGGAAGACATCTTCTAGTGTGGTTGGAGGGTTATGAGGGTAAGGAGGAACTCTAGACGACTGTGGTGGTAGCATCCCATATTGAGGTGCAAGCGGGGAATTGAGATGGTCTTGCTTGCTTTTTTCATATAGTAACCAATTTAGCTTCTCTTGATCATCTGGTTGCGACATAAAGCATTCCCTATTTACTAGAACCTTGAAATAGTCAATTGCTTAATAATAAAGCTTTGAGCGGACAATAACACCATCGATGGTCAACAATTTTTCAACGCAATCGTTAATCCCACAACCCCAAGCATTGAAATAAAATACAGACCTCATCATCCTTTTTTTGCATGACATCTGCCATGCGATCACTGGATTGAGCAAATGACTGAGTTTGGCTGTGATGACGTCGTCCCATATTGTACCCCTCTGAAGCATCATCTGTCTCTAACCTCGTCTGTTTCCCACTGCCTAAGCTGTTATTTTGTTAATCGGTAGTGTGCATATTTGTTTCTTAAGGTGAAGGTGTACCACCGGATGTAACAAATTTTGGTTGGTTTGGAGCATCGAATCCTTGACCAAGGTCAGGTCTATCTGGTGTGGTAGTTGGTGTCCAATGAAACTCCTTGATTGTTGTCGTTCCATGGAAAATTTTCTCCATCAACTCTATGTGCTCCATTCCTTTCTCCCTGAATCTGCTGACAAAGGGATTAACCTGTACAATCGAAAGGCACCTAAGCAAGGTAGCATAAGAAAATATTCAACGAAAATAATGACAATAACCATTGTAAATGTCAAGGTTGAGTAATTACAAATGCGAATGAAACAATGTCACAAAAACATACATGTTGCATATGAGCCCACCACTCATTAAGAGCATCCCAAGTATTCCTCTCATAGTTCCAACCCATTCCGGTTACATGAGATTTGGGGTTTTTTAACTCCATCCACGCCCGCCATTCTCTTTTTAAAAGATCTACTTTGCTCTTTATTTGAGTTAAAGATAGAGAATAGCTTGTTTGATCATTAAAATGTTCGAGAAGCTGGTCGTAACCTTGTGCAGACATTTTATTTCCCTGCCTGTAACCCTTATCTATTAATTGAGCCATTAAGACCAATAAGACCTTAACGTGTTGGTAATCCCATTTCACAGCTATACGGTTTTGCCCTCGCCTTCGAGAGCCAGAGGAATGTTCTGTCCCAAGCAGTTGTTATTGGTCGTATGATGGAAATTGCGACCCCGGGAAGTCCATCAAATAACTAATATATACCAAATTGAAGACATATATGGAGACAATCATAGATACAAAATTCACGAAACAAGTGGTTGTATGTGAGCTTAGACGAAAGTACAAAAAAGTGTATAAGGTGTGAGAGACAGTAGTTTGTGATTCGCTAGAACAGTCACCAATATAGGTAAAGCTATTAAACACAAACTGCGACCCGTTGGAATGGAGTTGGGTTTAAACCTAGATCTAGAACAAAAATAAAAAAATCAAGAAAGTATGAGCGAGGAAGAACACCAATCTCACCCCGTGCTCGATGTATAGGCTAACAAAACTACATTTGAGTCACTAATCATACAATATTGAAACAAAAGCATGCCAAAATTACATACCGTTGAGTGTGTGTTTGCCAACAAGGAAGCGCTAAAACAAACTTGTCGCCGATGGATCGTTGCCTCAGGTTGTATCTCCGGCTGCTGTACTTCAAATCACCTTTTTTCGCTAAACTTTGCAGCCAATAACGTGATTGGGAGATCTTCTTCTTCATCGTTGGAGCTGGTTTGAGAGGTTTTGATTGATAAACATACGAAAGGTAGAGACGTATAAGGAATCTCTGCTATTGCAGAGCTCAAGTAGCAGGAAGTCACTTCAGGTGTGGAGGAGGGGCTGAAATGATGCCGTTTTCGGCACTGTTGGAGACCAAAAAAGCACCAAATTGGATGACACTCCAAACGGCCAAAAGCACTGTTGCGTGTTAGGTTTTGATTTTTTTTTAAGGAATTTGGAGCTCCAAGCGCTCCCTAAATGGAGGTAGTATTTTAATGTCAATTATATAAGTTACATCAAACACTTTAAAAGTCAATTGTGTAGTTGGGTAAAAAAATTATAGAACCAAACCAAACCAAGCCTTTTCCCACTAGGTGGGGTCGGCTCTATGGATTTGTCGACGCCAATTTTATCTGTTTGGGGGCATGTCCTCCGATAAATCTAGGTAGGTTAGGTCATGTTTAATGGTTTCTTTCCAGCTTCTCTTGGGTCTTCCTCTACCTCTCCTACTCCTGACAATCTCCATACTTTCGCACCTTTTAACAGGTGCCTCTGCTGGACGTCTTCTAACATGGCCAAACCATCTTAATCGGTTTTCTCTCATTTTATCTTCAATCGGTGCTATTCCTACTTTGCCCCTAATCTCCTCGTTCCTAATCCTATCTTTCCTTGTAATCCCGCACATCCACCTTAGCATCCTCATTTGTAGATATGAGTAAGTTTTTGTATATAGTATTTTCTTGATGCATTTCTGTGCTTCTTTCTCTTAGTAACAAATTCTTTGCTTATATATATATATATATATATAAAGAAACCCTAAATAAAGACTTATACCATAATAAACTATATTTTCATATTATAGGTATTGGGTAAAATCTTACGATTTTACGATTTAATTTTGTGGACCCTTCATCGATTTTAAGTAGAATCACGATTTTAGCAACCTTGGTTATGGTTAACCTTAGTTACAATTTAGTTACAGTGTATCATTCTAAATACTAATTGTAAATACAAGAATGTTATGAGAAGCATTCTTGAGAAAATTCTCTCTCTTAGAGGCCAAAGTGTCCTTGAACCCTTCCCATCTGTGTTCAATTCTTCCTTCTTCTTCCACCATAGGTAGAGGAAAGAATAAGCTCAAAAAGAGCTCACTACAAAACTCCCCCTTGATTTGTGAACTGGTAAACTTCCCTTTGATCAATGTTTCTTTGTGACTTAAATTTGTATATCACTCAAATAAAATACATTGTGAAAACTATTAAGGTACGAATGATATAAATTAAATTTAAAGCCTCCTCTTCCCATTTTCTTATGAAATAACAAATAATAAAGTGTAAACAATAAGAAATCAGAATGTAAGAGTATGTAATAATGAGGGCTAAGGGAAATGGGAAATTATTATACAACTTAATAGCAAAGCACGGACACAATAACAAAAACTAAAAACTAGAAAATGAGCTTTTTTCAACCAAGTACCATAGTCCCACTTTACTCATGCTATGATCAAAATTATACCTTAAGAATGTTAAATGGAAATCATTATCCCATACTTCATCTCGTGAATCAAGGAATTCAAAGAATTAAAAGCTTTTACATAATGAGTTGTTTTAAGGCATAAAAGTGAAAAATGCTAGAGACGTGTATTAAAAAAGTATCAGCTAACATGCAAAGCACATGCGCCGTCAAACTTGATCTAATGCAATTTTCATAAGTTCTCAAGGGAACATTGACTCATGATTGAGAGAAAAATAAAATTCTTCACTTCTTAACTAATTCTCCCAATTTTAGAAATTTTCAACCTCCTTTGAATTTTGAATGAAGCAAAATTTTCATCTCCAAGTTTGCATTAGGGCATTTCAACAATTTTTCATTAAAATACAATTTATGTTGGGAATTTAGACCACCCAAATTCACACCCTTAGGATCCACTTTTAGAAAAATATAAAAAAGATATAAAAATAATAATAGCACAAGAATTTATATGGAAAACTCCCAACCCAGAGAAAAGCCATAGGCACTAAAAGAAGAAAATCCATTATGTGAAACTTCTTAGAATCACAGTACACCCATAAAACAATTCCCTAAGCAAACTTTAACTCTTACCTCACAAAAAAGAAATTTAACTAAAGTCAAAATTTGTTATCCAAAGTTTTTGACCATTGTATTTTTATCAAATGAAAAGGAGTCTTTTTTTATAAGCACAAGGCTTTCTTTTTTTTGCAAGCAAAAACGAGTGGGACTCCCACATGAGCCACTGCATTAATAGTTCCTACTAGACTCAATAGCTTTTAGTCACTTATGAAACTGTAGACTTTTTACCCATTATGTGACTACTTAAATAGTGGTCATTTTGATAATGGACAATATAATGAGAGGTTTTGATTCTATTTTATTACTAGCCCTTCCAAGCAAATCTACTTGAAAGATTCCAAAGTAACCATAGTCGATGAAGTCAAGCATCAATAAATGATAGAAATAATGTAAGACAATGCTAAATTCAACAATGTAAAATTGAAATTAGAGGTATATCACAATCATGACAAAGAACAATAATACAAAACTCAGAAATAAAGCATTTCAGTTCATGAAAAGTAATGCAATCAAGTACTTCTATTCATGTTCTACTAGTATAAGTAAGAGCAGAAAGTCTAAAATTAAACATGAAACATGATTACACTTGAAAAGTGTAATTACAAACTCCACTTTTGCATAATTATTAATGTAATTAAGTAATTTATTTTGAAGATTTGTCACTATTTTGTCACTTATAAGGTTTGTTTTCTTAATTGCAGGGAAAACGATGAATTAATTGAAGAAGATAGTGATTTTGGTGACTTAGAAGACGAAGGGAACGATGTGGAACCAACTTCGTCTAGGATGGCCCAGAGTACCCCAAGGACTTAGTTGCAAATGAGGAGCAGAAGTGGAGAAACAAAGTTTCTGTGGTCCGGACCACCTAGCGCACGGTCCGGACCACAGTATGTTGGGATGTCACGTGGGCAATTTCAATTTTTAGGGTTTTTTGTATGTTATAAAAAGACAGCTTCAGGGGCCGACTAGACACGTTTTTTTTTTCTCTTCTTTTTCATTCTTCCAGCATACTTTAGAATTTTGAGGGAGTTTTCATTAAGTTCGTTAATGTTTTTACGCTTTCTCGGAGCCTTCATTACATTCGTTTCAACAGTTACTGTTCAGAATTTTGTTTCGAAGTTTATTTTAGAGTACGTTTACTTTCGTTCTTCAGTTTAATAATCTTGTTTCTTCATCTTATTCGTTAGATCCGTTAAATATGTCTTTGATGAATGTTTTCATTTCGTTTACAAGCATGCTAGCGTAGAAACCCTAGTTCTTGATTTAACGAATCAAAGAATGGTAGTTTACTCTGATCTATGGGATGTACGTAGACCCTTCGCAGAGTTTGCGAAAACTCATGCGTAGGGGTCTACAACTTTTAGACGTTTGCGAAGACCCTTCGCATTGTTTGCGAAAACATATGCGTAGGGGTCTACGATGTTTAAACCTAGTTTAGTATCTTTCAAAAACTTTCGAAAACGAAAACCTTTGACTATATTCTCTGTAATCACTGGTAAAAGTTTTCGATTAAAATTTTCTTAATAATTTTGAAGAACTGAAAAATCAGATTTTGAATCCTAATTTGAATTGGTTTATTTCAGAAACGTACGAAAACGAAAATCTTTGACTATATTTTCTGTAATCACTGGTAAAGGTTTTTGATTAAAATTTTCTTAATAATTTTGGATAAACTAGAAGAATTGGATTTGAATTTGAATTCAAATAGGATTGTTTGAAAACCCTTCGAAAATAGAAGTTTTTGACTATATTCTCTATAATCACTAGTAAAAATTTCTTATTAAAACTTTCTCAATAATTTTCAAACAAATCCTAATTTAGGTTTTAACGCAAGTATTACAACACATCCCATAGTGAAGACGCAAGCTACCCGGAATTGATAGTTGGATCAAGGACTTCTTAAATTTATTTCTTATTAATCGAATTGCCTTCGGTTGATTTAATTGAAGTGTTTAACATCGCAGTTTTTATATTAAATTATTTTGAAGCGCATTTAAATTAGAAAAAATCCTTTTAGCTAATATTTAATTCCTTGAAATCAAAAATCAAAAGTTAAATTGCTGAAATTTTGTTAATAGGTTGTTAAGTTGTTTTAATTTGAATTTTAAATCTGCAAAACCCTAGGAATTAGTTTTAATTAATCTTCAAACTTAGTTTACATTCAAACTTAGGATTTCCATTATAACCTAGAAACTAAATAACGTAGGCTCCCTGTGAATTCGACCTCGGACTCACCGAGTTAAAATTACACCGCACATCCTTACACATGGGGGTTAATTTAGACGCACTTTCTAATAGCGGTCAAGTTTTTGGCGCCGTTACCAGGGAGCCAAATTTTAGTTTTTAGGTTGTTTTCATTTTTAAGTTAATTTTTTTTTTCAAAAAAAATTATTTTTTTCAAACCTTTTAGCTTCAAATTAGTATTCTGTGGTCCCGACCGTCTACCCTCTGGTCCAGACCACAGTATCTTTTTTTCTGACTCTTTTCCTAGTTTATGAACAATTGGATTCGAGGGGAAGATGGTAGATTATAGCATCCTAATCCCTTAGCTGTGCCTTTAGAATTTGAACCTCATTTAGAAGGAAATTAAAACCCTAGACTTCCTATTCCACCTTTAGAAATGGCTGAAGAACGAGCTGTTGTTGCTAGGCATTCCATGCGAGATCTTTTACAACCAAATAGGCATACACCTGAGTCTTGTATAGTTTGGCCAGAAAATCAAAGACCTTTCCATTTTAAACCTGGCATGGTACAATTATTGCATTCCTTCTATGGTATGGATTCTGAAAACCCATATGATCATTTGACTCGATTTGGGAACATTTGTGTCACTATCAATGATCAGGGTTGTCCCATAAACTTAGTGTTTCTAAAGCTTTTCCCATTCTCTTTACACGATAAGGCTGCTAGATGGTTTGAATTTCTACCATCTAATTCCATTCGCACATGGGATGAAATGCAAACCAAATTTCTTAAGAAAATTTTTCCTCCCAATAGAACTAATGCTATATAGCATCAAATACTGAACTTTGCTCCACAACACGGTGAAACTTTCTATCAAAGTTGGGAGAGGTTTAAAACTCTCGTGCATTCTTGCCCTCACCATGGATTTGAAGTTTGGTGTCTAGCCAGCATCTTCTATAGCTCATTAACGTCAGACTTAAAACAATTTGTGGAAACAATATGCAATGGGCAGTTTTATGATAAAACCCCTGAAGAAGCTTTTGAATATTTTGAATTCTTAGCTGAAAATGCACAAACCTGGGATATCACTGGAACCCAAAGTTCTCAAACAACTAGTGTTACCCCAGTTAGAGGTATGCATCAATTAAGTGAAGCTAATGACCTTAAGGCAAAGTTAGCAACACTTTCTCGAGAAATAGAAACTTTGAAAACCAAAAAGGACCCACAACCTGTAAGAGAGTTAGTAGCAAATGTCTATTGTGCAATATGTGAAAACCACTCCCATGGAATAAACGATTGCCCTAACCTCCATATTTGTAGAGAAGTTGCCCAGAGCCAACAAATTAGTGAACTCCCAATACATGCCATAAACCAATATCGCCAACCATATAGGGGATAAAATCTAGGAGGAAATCCCTATTTTGAGACTTACAATCTAGCAGTGAGGAATCACCCCAATTTTAGTTGGAGAAATGAGGGAGCTCAAATTCCACAACCATATCATGCACCTCATTCTACAGTTCCTCAAGCCCCAATGTCTAATCCAGGAATGTCTCAGAATGTGGGACCATCCCATGCTCCTTACATTCTTCCAAACAAGAGATCTACAGAAGAAACACTTCAACAATTCATGAATAGTCAGCAAACATGTTGGATTCAAAATGATAGAAATATGGACAAAATTAAGAGCCAATTGACTCTTTTGACGTAAACACTTGTTACACAACCAAAGGGTCAATTTCCAGCTCAACCTTGTCCAAATCCAATAGCCCAAGCTATACAGGTTGAAGGTTCTTCTAATATTCCTGGGAATGTAGAACAAGTCCAAAACATCACAACATTTAGGAGTGGGAAAATTGTAGATAAAACTATTCCCCCTAGGAAGGATGAAATAAATGAAAAGTTGAAACCTAAATGTGTGGTGGATGATAGTAAAAAGGCGGGAAAAGAACCAATCATAGTTGAGGAGTCCACAATAGAAGAACCAGAGAAAACGGAAAAGGAGGAGAAAAAGGAAGAGGGAAAGGAAGAAGAACCCATGATAATACCTAGGGAATACGTTCCCAAAGCACCATTCTCTCAGAGATTTTTGAAAGCTAGGAAAGAAGCCCAAGCAGCTGAATTGCTAGAGGGATTCAAACAAGTGAAAATTAATTTACCTCTTCTTGATGCAATTAAGCAAATTCCTTCTTATGCTAAATTTCTTAAGGAATTATGTACTGTAAAAAGGGGCTTAAATGTAAAAGAAAAAGCATTCCTCACTAAGCAAGCAAGTGTCATAGTACAATGTCGTACTTCCCCTAAATATAAAGACCCTGGATGTCCTACTATATCTTGTTATATAGGGAAGTATTATATTAGTAGAGCACTGCTTGACCTAGGAGTGAGGGTGAATTTGCTCCCTTACTTAGTGTACGAGCAATTGGGCTTAGGTGAGTTGAAGCCTACTCGTGTGACTTTGCAACTTGCAGATAGATCAATTAAAGTCCCACGAGGTATAGTTGAAGATGTACTGGTACAAGTGAAAAATTTTTATTTTCCAGTGGATTTCATAATCCTAGATACTCAACCACTTACCAGTTTATTTGCACCTGATCAGACACCAGTAATTCTAGGACGACCATTCTTAGCAACATCGAATGCTTTAATTAACTACAGGAATGGATCCATGAAAATGAGTTTTGGTAACATTGAGTATGAAACGAATATCTTTCATGTTACCAAACAACCAAAAGAGGTGCTTGATATACAGGAGGTAGATGTAGTAGAATCTATAGTCCAGGATTACGTGGACCATGAATTTGTCAAGGATCCTTTAGAGAAAACTATTCACTTTAGTGGGGGAGAATTTGAATTCCATGATATCAAACCAAGAGGTAGTTTGCATTGATATTTTAGGTGTCGAAGGGATACTAGAAAACACTCAACCACATTCCATGTTCACATATGCAAATAATCTTGGGCCATATTTGTGGTTCAAAGATCACTACAAGGTCATACATTCTCTAGCGTTCTCTACACTAAGAGCATACTCATTCTTGGCACCTCCTAGACTCGAGGAGAATATTTTATTCCTAAAGCTATTTGGTAAGGCTTGGGAAAGATTAGGAGTTGGATAGTATATTTTTGCATTAACCTTTGCATATTAGTAGATTAGATTTTATTTATTTATTTATTTTTGTTTTCTTTCTGCCTAGATTAAATTTTAATTTTCTTTTAGTTTACTTTTATTTGTTTATTCTAACATTTTATCTCGTAGAAGTTTTATTTTTCTGTTGGTACAATTTAATTCAAAGGAATAAAGTGCCCAAGTTCTTTTATTTTCTGCAAATAAGGAAGCTCTTGAGATAATATCCTTCCTTTCCCTTTTATTTCATTTTACACTTTCAATTGGTACTTCATATATATAATTGTTCATGTTGGGAGTGCTGTAGAGTCTAAGTTGGGGGGATGTATTGGGTGATGCCTTAAGTGGCTTGGATAATGGGTACATGCTTGGTTTAATTTGTGCTTTATCCTTATTTGTGCCTTTTGTGGTTATTGTTTCATGCTCATCATCATGCTCACTAATGCACACTACAGACCCACATATGCATCATGGTTCTTACATTGAGGACAATGTGAATTTTAAGTTGGGGGGTAGGGTTCGCATGATGACCTTTTGTGCCAAAATTGCAAAATTTTAAAAATTTTGAGCGTCTTTAAGCATAAATACATGAATTTAGCACATTTGTACCTACATGCCATCCCTTCTTTTTGGTTTGGTTGATTGTGGAACTGAGTGAGAAAGTGATGAGTGAGTTTTGTTCAAGCTTTAATAGGAATCTAAGCTCAAGTTGATTGTATAATGACCTTGTGCATTTTTGACTATCATAGAGAAGAGTTTATGTGCTTAGGAGTAGACTTTGTTTAACATTGGTTAATTGAGCATTCTTGGACTAGGTGGAGACTTATACCCATTAATGGTGAGCTTTTGAGCCCAATATTCTTTCTTTGAGGGCTTGCACATAATCACAGCTCTTTTATTCTTCACTTTGGTTTCCAATGCACCAATTGCATCACACACACTTGCATTAGTTTCACTTGGCATATTATGAGTTGTTGCAAGCTTTGAACATGATGCTAGGCCATCTTTGCTATTCTGGGCCTTCTTATCCTTTCCTTGATATGAAATTACCCTAGGAACCAACTTGAAGCCCTTTAATAAAGTGTGTGATATATTTATATATTTTTCTTGGTTCCCACCTCATATGTTATCCCTTAGCCTCATTCACACACTTTAAACCTTACCCTCGCATGTCTTGGGTTGTAAAAGTGCCTCAATGTCAATGATGTGAATGGGGGAGCATATTGGGAGAAAATTTTGGGTGGAGAATTCAACTTATGTTTATTTCATTATTTCAAAAAAAAAAGAAAAAAAGAAAAAGAAAAAAATTTATTTATCATTTCTTTTGCTTATGAAATTATGGGACTGATACATTATTTACAACATTTGCAATTGTCCCAAGGATAGTATTTAGTGTGAATAAGCTTCTTGTTGGGAGCCTTGTAGGGGTTTGGAAAGGAAATGGGTAGTTCGGGACTTGTGCGCACTTGAGCATCTTTATCCCAAGACATGTTCTTTGATTTCCATATCCTCCATTGTTAACCATTACCCTTGGCCAAGTTACAACCAAAATAAAGACCTAGTGGATTCTAAGCAAGCAACTCTTGTATTGTGCATGTAGTGGTCTTATGTAGGTTGTGTGGTGTGATCTCTTACACTTGCATTGGAACATGGTTATGAGCTGTCCACTTTGAATTTCATTTCAGTTCACTCACTTAGTTTTTTGGTTATGTGCAACTAGGATAGCATCATATGCTAATAGGTATGTGTGAACCCTTGATGAGTGAATTCCTTTCTATGAGTGGTACCCTATGAGCATTTGAAGTCAAAACCTAGTTCCCTGTATGCTCCTGCAACCTTGTTGAATGAATGAAACAATTTTGCACACATGCTCTTTCTACTTTAATAGTCTATGCATTTATGCTTAGCACTTGGGAATTACACAGGATATTTGGGTTTTGTGACTTGTTAGGCTTGAGCATGATTCATTTTTGATCTTGATCACTTTTTAACTCTTTGAGACCATGCCATAGAATTTTTTGGGTAGATTCACCGCAAACCCTCAGGAGACCTTACTCGTCCACTAGGGGGAACCTAGGGGTTTAAAGGGCTTGCTGCACGTAGTTAAGTGTAGCTGTGTTTATAATGAAAAGAGGAATAGGATATTGTTGCATTTCTTTTTAATAAAGGTTATTGCTAAGGACTAGCAACGCTCAAGTTGGGGGGTGTGATTACACTTGAAAAGTGTAATTACAAACTCTACTTTTGTATAATTATTAATGTAATTAAGTAATTTATTTTGAAGATTTGTCACTATTTTGTCACTTATAAGGTTTATTTTCTTAATTGCAGGGAAAACGATGAATTAATTGAAGAAGATAGTGGTTTTGGTGACTTAGAAGATGAAGGGAATAATGTGGAACCAACTTTGTCTAGGATGGCCCAGAGTACCCCCAAGGACTTAGCTGCAAATGAGGAGCAAAAGTGGAGAAACAAAGTTTCTGTGGTCCGGACCACCTGGCGCACGGTCGGGACCACAGTGTGTTGGGATGTCACGCGAGCAATTTCAATTTTTAGGGGTTTTTGTATGTTATAAAAAGACAGCTTCAGGGGCTGACTTGACACGTTTTTTTTCTCTTCTTTTTCATTCTTCTAGCATACTTTAGAATTTTGAGGGAGTTTTGATTAAGTTCGTTAATGTTTTTAAGCGTTCTCGGAGCCTTCATTACATTCGTTTCAACAGTTACTGTTCAGAATTTTGTTTCGAAGTTTATTTTAGAGTACGTTTACTTTCGTTCTTCAGTTTAATAATCTTGTTTCTTCATCTTATTCATTAGATCCATTAAATATGTCTTCGATGAATGTTTTCATTTCGTTTACAAGCATGCTAGTGTAGAAACCCTAGTTCTTGATTCAAAGAATCAAAGAAGGTTAGTTTTCTCTGATCTATGGGATGTACGTAGACCCTTCGCAAAGTTTGCGAAAACTCATGCGTAGGGGTCTACAACTTTTAGACGTTTGCGAAGACCCTTCGCATGGTTTGCGAAAACACATGCGTAGGGGTCTACGATGTTTAAACCTAGTTCAGTATCTTTCAAAAACTTTCGAAAATGAAAACCTTTGACTCTATTCTCTGTAATCAATGGTAAAAGTTTTCGATTAAAATTTTCTTAATAATTTTGAAGAACTGAAAAATCAGATTTTGAATCCTAATTTGAATTGGTTTATTTCAGAAACGTACGAAAATGAAAATCTTTGACTATATTTTCTGTAATCACTGGTAAAAGTTTTCGATTAAAATTTTCTTAATAATTTTGGATAAACTAGAAGAATTGGATTTGAATCCGAATTCGAATAGGATTGTTTGAAAACCCTTCGAAAATAGAAGTTTTTGACTATATTCTCTGTAATCACTGGTAAAAACTTCTGATTAAAACTTTCTCAATAATTTTCAAACAAATCCTAATTTAGTTTTAATGCAAGTATTACAACACATCCCATAGTGAAGACGTAAGCTACCCGGAATTGATAGTTGGATCAAGGACTTCTTAAATTTATTTCTTATTAATCGAATTGCCTTCGGTCGATTTAATTGAAGTGTTTACATCGCAGTTTTTATATTAAATTATTTTGAAGCGCATTTAAATTAGAAAAAAATCCTTTTAGCTAATATTTAATTCCTTGAAATCAAAAATCAAAAGTTAAATTGCTGAAATTTTGTTAATAGGTTGTTAAGTTGTTTTAATTTGAATTTTAAATCTACAAAACCCTAGGAATTAGTTTTAATTAATCTTCAAACTTAGTTTACATTCAAACTTAGCATTTCCATTATAACCTAGAAACTAAATAACGTAGGCTCCTTGTGAATTCGACCTCGGACTCACCGAGTTAAAACTATACTGCACACCCTTGCACTTGGGGGTTAATTTAGATGCACTTTCTAATAGCGGTCAAAACACTTAAGTATGAAGGTTGACAAAAATATTTTTTTAATTTTTCAAATCTTCAATTTGTTTTTGGTTTTTGGTAAACACAAAAATCATGCAAGACAAAATGTAAACTAAACTACAAGATCACATAAAGCTAGAACAAAAATACGACAATTCGTAATTCCTAGTTCATGGAAAGAAAGGCCTCTACTTAACAAGACTCACCCATTGAACTTTGTTAGGGGTGACAACACCATGTAAGTCACACTTTTTTTACCCAAACAACCCAAGTATTAAGAAACCATGTTGAATATTGAGGGCATTGGATTTAGGTTCAATGAATTTTGAAGAATTTTTCTTTCTATTCTTCTACATTGACTATGCATGTGAGGTCTAAAATCAAAGTGTGACTCATGAAACCTCAATGGGTTAAACCTAGTAAAAGTATGGTAATTAGGTCTTATGAAATTATAAGTGTCAATATAAGTTAAAGACAATCCATATAATTTGTGATAATTAGATCTAGTGTGACCATTAATACTACAATAAGAACATATAAGTAAAAAAATTGAAAAAGGGTGAAAAATGCATACATTGGACCTAACTTATTGGCTTTTAAGGAGCTTGCTTGGGCATTTTTTTACCACTTTAGTCTTTGAGTTCTTTTGTGCCTTTTGAACATTTGTAGCAAAATTGGTTTTTTCTTATTCCTTCTTTGACTCTCCAAATCCAAGACTACTCTTGTCTACAAGCATTATTCGCACAAACAAAATCTTGTCTACAAGCGTTATTTGACTCTCTTCTTGTTTAAATCATCATTGATTTCCATTAAAAGCCCTTGTGCTTCCAAATACTATTCATCTTCCACTAAAAGTTTTTCCTGAAGAGCATTAATGATATTTGCTTGAGTCTAATTCTCCTCAACTCTATGGTATAGGATCTTAATCTTTTCATATTTTACCTTTAAAGCAAATCTTTTCTTTTTTAAATGATTCTTATCATTTTTAAGATTTTCTTTCCCATTGTGCAATTTGAAACAACTTTCAAACAAATTGTCATGCTTCTTTTCAAGAATAAACCTTTCTTCAACCATGGAATCAAACACACTTGTGAAGAACAATGTGAGGAGTGAGTCTCACAATTTAGACTTTCTTTGTTGGAAATGTCCATAACTTTGGAGCTTGTAAGAGGACCTCAATTTTTTTCTTTTTTTGTGAAATTTCACAGACCTCCCAGTTGATACTCACATTCTTCATGTGACGCCATGAGCACCAGGTAATTTGTATTTTCTTTTTCCTCTTGAGAAGGTGAACTAAAGGTCTCTGCTCCAAAGTTATCCCATGTTGTATTCATTACCTTTTCTTAGGTTAATTTTGAGTAATATGCCCAAGTCCTCGAACCTCAAAGCACTTTATCTCCTTGAAATCATCTCTCTTATTTTTTCAGACCTTGTAAGAAAATTGCATTCTTTATTTTATAAAAAAATCTGTGAATTTTTCTACTATATTGGCACTTCCTTCAATGAGAGCTCGGATCTATCATCATCACTAGGTGCAACGTCGCCTTTGATGGCCTTAATTGCAAAATTTTTGGCTTATATGGTTTGATCATAATTGCATAAAAAAATTTACAAAGGACCTATCAAATCCTTTATCTTCATTTTATCAGCATCTCTACTTTCTTCTATGCGGTAACTTTGGTACGAAAAAATTGAGGGAAGAGGTCAAGAACATTTCTTACCACTTTTGCTTGTGGAATAAGTTTGCCCAGGTTGAAACTAGAATTTATGATGTTACTTATTTTGGCATAGAAATCATCGAACATTTGCTTTTATTCCATTCTTAGGGTCTCAAATTCAAGTTGTGATTGTCACACCCTGGATTTTGAGGACCTTAGGGGTTAGCTAATTTCTTTTTTCCTTAATCAACTTAACCCTGATTCGAGTTGCAAACAAAACTTGGAGTGAACATTTAAAATAAAATAATGGAAACCTTTTATTAGAATACTAGAAGAATAAGTACAAACAACAGCCTTTCTCATAGCCAAGCTAACAATGCCCTGAATAAAACATAATTTGCAAAGTAAGCTAACTTCTTTCCCCCCAGTGGACCCCAACTCTAAATTCATAAGACCAACTTTAAGGGAGGGAGCACTAATCAACATATGACCACTTACAAACAATCATAAGTTTAGAAGACTGGACCAACCTTAGTCTATGTTAAAGCCAATAGTAGGTATTGTTCAGACTATTTAAGGCCAAATCTATGCTTACAAATGAGGTCCTTTAAGGATAAATAATTGAAAATGGCTAGTAATAGTAATAAAAGATTTTTATGTGTAGGAGAAAATGAAAAAGAGGTATTTGAATATCAAGTTCACGTTTCTGAAAAAGAAAAAAACAAATAGTTTAAATATCGCTAGAACTTTAAATTTCATAGTAGATAGTGTGTTTGAGGTTCAAGATATTATCAATGAAATAGAAAATAAAATAAATAATATAAATCTACCAGCAAGCATAAAAAAGTTACTTGAATAAATAGTTAAAAAAATATTCAAGTGAAATATATGCTCTTAAAACAAATAAAGATGATAAGATCTCAACCTTACACAAAGGAGAAAAAAGAAGATTCGATAAAATTTTAGTAGTAATAGAAATTACTAAAGAAAACATTTCTAAGGATTTCTAAGCTAATAAAGAAATGTTAGAATATTAGAGATTTAGACATAAGGATAAAAATGATATAAAAAAAAAGTTAAATTGCTAAACCAAATGCAAAATTTCTATAATCAACATGAAAATTTATTTAAAAAATCATGAATATGTTTTCTACTTAGATTTATGATTGAGCACATAAAATGCACATTTTCTATGATAATGTGAATGGTTTTAGGTGTTTTAATTACATAAATCTCTTATCTTTTAAGGAAAGAAGCTAATTTATGTGCTTTTGGACTTTTGCAGGTTTTGGTGCTTCACTTGGTGAAGGAGGATGAAAAGAAAGGTCAAAAGAGCAAGGAAACAAAGTGGGCTAACCTGCACCAGAAGCATGGGCGCCCCACCAGAAGCATGGGCGCCCCACCCGAAGCATGGGCGCCCCACCCTACAGCAGATGGGCGCCCACAGAGAGCCAATTTTGGGAGAGGAGCAGGTTCTCAGAGGCCTTTCATCGAACAGTTGGAGAGCAGCCAACATGGGCGCCCCACCTAGACCTATGGGCGCCCCTGTCTGACCTTGGGCGCCCCACCCTTTATCAGATGGGCGCCCACAGAGGAGGGTTATGCCTGCTGATTTTTGCCTGTTCTTTGAGGACTTCATCAAACACCTCAAGCATGGGCGCCCCACCTATAGCATGGGCGCCCATGGGTACCCTTCTAGCACAAGTCCGGCAGGAAATTTAGAGTGTAATTTTACCATTCTACCCTTGACTTTTGTAATAATATAAAAGGGTGGAATTTTGAGAAGGACAGGTTCGGAACCCTAGGAATAGTTCAGATTTTCTCTTCTAAGAGTTTTAATGTAAGAATTACATTCGAATTGCACCAAGGATTGGGACTCATTGCTTTCGCTTTGGATTGTTCAAGTTCAATCTTGTTTTCGTAGTACAATTCATGCGTAAGTTTTGATTTGTTAGTTCGTTTTAATAAAAATCTCGTGTTTTAAGTGTTTTGTCTGGTATGCTTGCTTCGTAGTGTTTCGTAGATTTAGTTTGTATTGATTTGCTTTCAAAATCATTTTAAACCTTTTCGATTTATTTCGTTCTTGTGGTTTGTTGCATATTGAAGATGTTTTTCTTTTCGAATTGTTCTGTTTATACTATCGCTATGCTAGGCTAGGGCTTTTCTTGGTTTTAACCTAGGTTCGTAATGAAATTGAAGGCCTTGGACTTGGACAGAGCAAATTTGAATTGAATTCATTATCTTTTGAATGATAACATAAGAATTGTAACTTTAGGTTGATTTCTTTCGAAAACGAAACCCTGTGATACAATTGACCCCCGTTTACACGAAAGTGAATCGGAGGTTAATTCCATGTCCCGGTGATTTCGAACTTGACTTCAAGACCTCGGAGTTACAATTTCTTTATGAAATAAGATTTTTCTTTAACATTGCATTTTTCGGCCTGATCTTACATGTGTAAAGGTTAGGTTAAGTTAATTTCATATTCAAGTCCAAGCCTTCGAGGACATTATAGGACTAGGTTAAAACCGAGTATCTCCATTAATCCAAGTGTTAAAGTAATTCACATACTCTGTTAAGTGTTTGAATTGGTTGCTTTCTTAGGGTGTCATTCTTAGTTTAAGTGTATTCCTTTTAAACTTTCAAATCGTTTTCCCAATTATTTTCAAATCGAATTTTCAATTACTTATTCGAAAACCCAAAACCAGATTTTCACCTTTTCTTTTTGAGATTTTTTTTGCAAGTGTTTTTGAAACAAGGTTCCCAACACTTAGGCACGCTTTTGTTCCCTGTGGAGATGACCTAGGACTCACCTAGACTAAACTCAACCGACCTCTTATACTTGAGAGTGAGCCACTACCAAATTAGAGAGCGGTCAATTTAGATTATAAGACTTTAGAAAAAGAATATTGTGAAACAAGTGTGGTGAGTAACACATATTCATAAGAAGAAAAATTAGACAACAATGATTTCTGAATTTAAAACTAAAACAACTGTTAATCTAAAGTTAGATGAAAAACTAGCAAAATAGCTAGATAAAACTCTAAACCTAGATAAAATACTAGGAAACAGAAAAGTATGAAACTCAAATCACTTAGATAATGATCTAGAAACTACACCAATTTTTGAAAAGATAATCATGTAAAAGAAAAAAATGAATCTAGTTCTAAAGAGGTTTATGTGAAAGAAGAATATGAATCCTTCTAAAAGAGAAAATCTAAATAAATTTAATGTAGCAGTAAGTGGGATATATCTAAACTTAAATGATGTACATCGGATGTGAATCTTCTATTCTTCTCTACTTTAGAATTGAGTTTCATGAGAGAAGATGTGGAAGGTACCTTAGGTTGGTTAGATCAGGCCTCACTATGGGCTAGTATTCACTTATTTACATTTGTAAGGTTCTTCATGTCAATAAGATTAATACTGGTTTGCTTTGTTCAACTAACCTCCCAGTCTTCCAGACTTGTTACTTTATGGTTGTATGCTACTGGGGTAGAATAGTGGCAAGGACAATTTTCGATGTGTGTTGCAGAAGGTGGAGGCAAATGAAGACTAAAACAAGTGTTACTAACCAATCCACTTAGGTTGTAAGTGGAATACTTAATAGTGGACTAGGTTAGAGAATTCCCTACCTTGGTAGGGTTGTATGTTGCCCTTAAGGGTATGTATTCATTAGGTTACCTTTCCTAAATCATGCATGGTGTAAGTGATTTAGAGTAGGTAGTGTCGCTAGATTCGAGCAAAGCCTTGAGCGTTATTATAAATCAACTTTTTGTTTGGTAATAAAATTTATCTTACCTTTCAAAAAAGAAAATAATGTATATCTCATAAATTATGAAAACACTATAGAAGAATGGGCATAAGCGCTGTCCATGGTGATAACCCATTATAAAAAAACATCGGTTAGGAAATGATTCCTAAACTATATAGTAAGAATGTTACGAGGGTATGTTTTATGTTGGTTAAAAGTATGGGAAGAATAAGAATAACATGAAAAGGGGAAAAAAACTTCTGTATTATTTAGTAAAGATAAAGAAAATGATTTTAAAAAATACTCCTAATTTTTTCATTTATCAAATGAGATTTTTATAGAATAATATCTTCAGATGAACAAAAAAAAGGTGGAATATAATTTATCAAAAATAATTCTTTTTGGATATCTATAAATATATAGATTTTTTAAATCTAAATAATAAATACTTTAGAATGTTAAACCCATAAAATATGACACATTGGAAATAACAGTTTTTCTATAGACTCTCAAACCCATTTAATGAAATATATGAAAAATAATATCAAGAACACCTACAAAAAATAGAAAGTTATGATTCTTTAGAGTTAAGTATAGGTTTTGATTATAAAATCATAAATAGAAAGTTTTGATTCTTTAGGGTTAAGGAAAGGTTTTGATTATAAAATAATAACTAAAAATTATTTTCAAAATAAACCCCCAAATCAAGAACTGAGCAACTGAGTCAACTCATACATCACACTAATCACATCATCATAATAAACCATAATCAAATGCACCATGAATAAATTAATATATATATATTTACATATATATATGTATATGTATATCAAAATATGAGTCATTAGAATTAGCATACTAGGGCATGCGTTGTATATTACATATATTTATATGTACATCGTGGGTATACATGGATTTAGCACTCACATCCCTATAAATTTGATTGCAAATGCAAAGCCAGAGGGTTAGATGGGCTTGGTCATGTTTTGGCATATTTTAGAGATATTATTGTTCTTTTGATCCCTAAGGAGAAAGATCAGACTATATTAAATATTTAATTTTGAGATGCATTATTTTTATTATTCGTAATGGTTGTAAAGTCTAAGTGAGTTTGGATACTAATATGATTATATTATTCGAGCACTATTGTCCCAATGAGATCAAGACTTTTGATTATATTTTATTATTATTATTTTATTCTAATGTCTGCTTCAGGGTGGTTGTATGATTCTTATTAGGTTTTATGTTATCTATTATGATTTACATGTGATTAGTGTTCATAACTCAAGTTATGAAATTTAAAGCGTGACAGATTAAATCCAGGGTCTAAGTTAGATTATGAGAAGGATTTTCAAATTTGTTAAATTACACTTCAGAGCTCATCTCCACAACACATCTAAAGTGTTAAAGATTCAAGCGAGGTGCTAGGGCCAGCATTGGGGGGTCAAATGATATTGCTCGGGTTGGATAATTATAAGGCCTTGCTTAATAGGGCAACAATAGTTGAGATATGACAGAGGCCATCAGCTTTCAAGAGGGTTATTAGGGCTAGAGTTTGGGCTGTAATAGGATGTGGCAATAGAAAAAGATAGAGGGTGTAAACACCCCAAAATTTCCCCCTTTGGTTAAAATTTATAAGATTTAATGATTTTAGTTGAAAGGTACTTCATTGATTAAAATCTCTTAATCATAGGATATATCAAAGTGCTAGAATTCGACAAAAAGCAAACAATTAGCAAAATACTAATTTTACCCTTCGAGTAAGAAAAAATCCAAGCTGAAGACTCAGATCAAGAAGAAAGGCCACCAGACTACATAAGTGTGTCTAAGACACCAAACTAAGGATTCCTGCATTAATAGAAGAGCCAAAACCTAGAATAATTCGGTCCAAAAGTCAAGAATAACCTCTACTGATGCACTCAAAGGTCAATATTAGTTAGAATGCCCAAATTAGGCAAAAAACAGACAAGGAGATGTGCAATATTCTAGGATATGCAAGAGGATATAGAGATGGGCTTAGAATAGGAAAAAAAGTCCCTTTAGAGGTCATCCAAGCTCTACCGACCCAAAATGGCTTCAACCGATGAAAATGAAGCTACCGGCGTACCAGATATAATTTGAGACCTTAGATGAAGTTAGAAGGCCTTCAAATTGCACAAGAATGTCAACGGTAAATTTCTTGAGGTAATGGCTTAGGTAGATCTGGTCAAATCAAACGTTAGGAGGTCCTTTTATAACCTCAATTGTAAATTTTGTTAATTTTTTATAAATTTATAAAAGTGTTTCGGAATCCTATCGATGGCATTTTTGGATTTCTCATACCAAAAATGGTAGAAGGAGTTAGTCTAGTAATGTGTCCAAGAGTGAAGATAAAGGATTGGCTTAGTCTAGTGGTGTGTCCAAGAGTAAAGATAAAGGAGTGGCTGCCCCTGCCTCCCTTTCAGCTTGTTCCAGAGCAGCAATTTTCAAACAGATATAACTTGATCTTGAAGAATCCAGATTGAACCAAATTATGACCTAATTGGTTTAATTTACTCCAAAAAGTGCCTAGGAGGTCCCGAAAGCTTCTAAAGGCCGTACAGAAGTTCTTAGAATGACCCGAACCTATCGGGATGAAACTCAAACTTTGCCAAACATGGCTCGAGCTAGGGGCGTAGGCCAAATGGCATAAAATTTTGGCTTACCCACCAAATAGCTTGCCACGTAGGCTTGTGGCAAGTTGTTTTGCTTATCTAAGATTGTAGAATGTTTTGCTTGACTTGTTTTACGATCTTGATTACCTGGGGGGCTGTGTCGATTTGTTTGCCTGTCCTATAGCAAAAAGAATTGCAAAACAGCCCAATCAATCTTTTTTACCTGTTTAGATATGCAAAACATTTGTTCCAATCCCAAAAATCCTATAAATAGGCACCTTCTTCTCATTTTTCATTTATTCAACACTTGGCACCTCTCAGAGCTTTTCTCTCTAGAAAAAGCCCAAGTTGGTATAATTTTCTCTTTCTAGAAAATTTTATTTTATTTTTTAATTCAATGTATTTGCATAATTAGAATAGAATAATTTTAATTGTCCAAATAAAATTCCTTGTTAGTGAAAAGTAATTGGATTATAATTCAAGATCGATTAGACCCGACGTATGATATTGACCGGATTTACTCGGGCAATTTTGTAAAATTCCAGACATCATTCATATAACATGCTCACATCATACTAACATGCCATACCATGCTATAACATCACTTTATGATGTCATACCATGTCATAATACTATCTCTACCATGTCATTTTATGTCATAACATCATATTGCCATGCTAAGCCATGCTAGATATCATATTCACCATACCATGTCATCTCTACCATGTTATACCATGTCATTGTCATCCTATATCATGGTAACATGCCATATTGCCATGCTATGCCATGTTATACCATGACACGATCATGCATTGCCATGCTAACATGTCTTATCACCATCCTACATCATAGTATGACATGCTAGACATCATTTATCACGAAAGCATATGCTATGACATGCTATGCATCATGTTTTGATATTCTGTACATACTTTAACATGCTAGAACACATTCAAACATATAAACACACACCTACTAGGGTTGATATAGACTTAAAAATTAGATGCTTATAAATCTAGAGCATTCGCTTGATTGAGCGAGACTCCAAAGATTGGGAATGACTTAGGATTGGCTAAGCCAATGATTTCTAACTCATGGCTTCTCTTAGACAAAGCTGACATGCATCTTTGAATAGCCATTCATATTAGAGTATAAATTATCATCACATTTAACATTCTCATAGCATATCAGATCATAGAAATTACATCAATCACATCACACTAGTCTTCTAGGCACATTGACTTGATTATCACTAGGAATCGAGCTCTTGATTAAAGCCAAGTTCCTTTCCCAAATGATAGATACTCACTCACCCGTGTGAGGCACATCCATTGAGCAAGGCTTCTTTCTATAGTTATGTGCAAGGTGCTAACTGTCTCTTCCCCTAAAATTGAACTCCCCAAAGGTTTGAAACTCTATCTCCAGTTATGTGAAAGTCACTTTCTTCCTCTCTTGGAGTAAAGCTCATTTCCTTCCCTAGTTAGGCGTTAGGCGCAAATTGTCCTTGTCATCTAGAACGAAGCCCCATTTCCTTTAGTTATCCGCTAGGCACTAACTATTCTTCCTTACTTAAAGCGAAACTCCATTTCCTCTAGTTATGCCTTAGGTGTTAATTGTTCTTCCTCACCTAGAGCAAAACTACATTTCTTCTAATTATGCGGTAGGCGCTGACTGATCCCCATCAACTGAAACAAAGCTCCATTTCTCCAATTATGTGCAAGGCACTAACTAACCTTCCTCACTTGGAGTGAGGTTCTATTTCCCTAGTTATTCGCCAAGCACTGACCATTTCTTACCTTTTGGATCAAGGTTTTTTTCCCAGTTAAGCACAAGGTTCTAATTGTCTTTTATCATCTAAAGTGAAGCTCTCTTTCCAAGTTATGCGTGAAGCACTAACTTTCATTTTAGTCTTCGAGTTAGGCTCTTTTTTCCCCTCATCCTACATTTGGAGCGAGGGTCCTTCACACTAATCTTGTACATAGCACTGACCCTATCATACACTTAGCCAACCATGGCCAGTGATGAGGCTCATTACACCTGAGGCCAATCAGTTTGCCATCCACAATATTCTAATCACACTTGCATCCACTCATATCCATATCAGCACATCTCATTTAGTCTTCATAGACCACTAGCGTGAGGTGTAAATTTAGAGATAAGCTCCTGCACACATTTCAACACATAGGTCAAATTATAGGTGTGAATTACGATGACTTGATCCTTGTCACAGGATACGTAGGCAGCTCGAGTAGATAGCTTAAGTGTGGTCTCCACAGTCTTCATAGACCATTATTTGTGCAAGGCACCAACTTAGACTTAGAGTTAGGTTCTTATATCTACATACTAGTTTACATTATATTAACATATAGTTCGGGCTACTTTAGTTCTGAACTACATTAACCTGATCTCTTTAAAGGGTACGTTGGTAGCTTAAGCACATAACTTGTGTCCAGTTACTCCGGTGTTTATAGACTATTTTTCAATTTACACTATACTTGCACACACTAGCTAAGCTCGATAGATCACATTTTATGCATCATATGCATTGAGGGTCGTTTGCATTGATTATCATAAATCGGAGTATTATATTGTGAGATCGTAATTGCAAAAAGTGGAAAGGGACTTTGGATATCTCTAAGTATCTAGCCATAACGGTTTCCATGTATAATCGAACCCTCGAACCCATTATCTTTAATTGCATAGACTAGTTGAGAGTCACAAAAAAGGGCCATTTATCAAAATTTAGAAAACATATTAAATCATAATTAAAACTCGAGTTTCTTGACACACTCATTTTGAAAGTGTTAGGTGACGACTCCTAGTGTTTGTAACTAAGGCCCTATGTCAAAACATAACATACTTTTTCATATTTGGGTGATCTCAGACACATTATATCGCAATAAAGACTCACAACCCATGCCTGTTAACCTCGGTGCACAGATCCGGTCGCGACAGTTGGCAACTCCGCTAGGGACCCAACTCCCGTTTTGAGAGTTCAACCATAGTTTTCTCTCTTCACAATCGCTATCTTACACCATAATCTTTGGTTTATCTAATCAAAGCATGCAACTTATTTTCCACTAGGATGCATACATTTTTACAGTTTCTCTTATATTGTGCACACTAACCCATTCAATTGCAAATAAACTATGTGTATGTGTATGTGTATACCTTGATTTGTTTTGCAAGATGCATGAATAAATAGGATAAATGATTTACTGTTTTCCTTATCTATCGTAAATCCGTACTCTCCTAAATCATACATTATGCACATCATTGAGCATGCTATTCGGAACCCTTATTATCCTCTAGATGGCTGAGGGAGGTCAATAGGTCCTTCCAAGGTGTGGCTATGTATATAGTCCCCTTGACAGGTGTACTGAACTTCCTTCCAACTGTATCACCAACTTGAGAAGGTTTTCTTTGAAAAACTAAAGTTTAAAGATTCAGTGGTCATTAACCTTTTCGTGGTGCATTAAGTTAAGCCGTGAGCCTTATGTCACATGTAGTTAAGTTATAGGCTAGAACCTTACAGAACCTAATTTTTATAGGAGCACTAGAGAGGGTGATGCTAACCCATTTATTCCATGTGATTGCATTCAACATACATCTATACATAGTAGATGTGATAGTCATTTTGTCTCTGCATAGCAATAAAGCTTGCCTACTCTTGTCTAAGGGACCAAGTCCCAAATAGATCGTTCATTTATGTATAGTGAACCCCTAAGGTTCACCCATTTTAGATGAAACAAAGAGATTTCCACTTAAGTCCAAGTTTTGTCTTGCATTTACCCTCTGAGTCCAAGTCAATACATATCCTAGTCCAAAATCAAGATTTTATTAATTCTCACCTAAAAATTATCAAAAGTTTCAACCTAAAACTCTGCTGGATTTGAGTTAAAAATTCAGTAAAATCTTCAAAACTAGATAAAAATCTTAAGAAACTCCCTAGAGTTTTCATCTTCAAATCCAATCACAGTTTTAACCTGAAACTGTGCTGGATTTAGGATAAAAATCCTAGGTTAGAGTTTCTCCAAATTTATGTCCAGATTTGTAGTTTTGTCAAAACCTCACCTAAAAATTTATAATAGTTTCAACTTGAAACTTTGCTGGATTTAAGGTAGGATTTTCGACAAAATCTTACACCAAAAATTTATCAAAATTTCAACTTGAAACTCTATCGAAATTCTGGTAAATATGAACTAGAAAATGGAAAGACAAAAACTTAGTTAGGTTAATAAGGGGCACCCATTCAAATAAAGAGGAAGTTTTGTCTAGCCAGACAATCAAAAATTAAGAATGAAGATCCGAAACTGGTAGGGTTTTTATTTTATTCTTCAATGTAAAAGTATTCACTGCATTTTATAAAGTGAATGCTCATTTCAATTTATTCAAATCAAATTATTTGTAATATTTTTTCCAATGTCAAATTTGAATGGGACAAGGTAATAAAACGAGGATTCTAGTGACAATCTCTTTGCATATAATTCAAATCACATTGTCATTCTTTCCCTCAGAATGAGGATGACTCATAAAAAAATCAAATAAAATTTCATTCAAAGTCATTTTTAAATAAACTTTCATTTTCATAACAGGTACTATCGCTACCATTCGCTCCACTTAACAACCTTATGTCAACACTAGATTTGGAATCACTAACATGACATCTTCATCTAAAGCACTTAACATTGTCAAAACCTAAGCATCTGTCATAGTTGCGTCGGTTGTCACATCTCCCAACTCTCAATACCAAACTCAGTTACTTACCAAAAAAAAAAATTACCAACCTCAGCTCTAATACCACCGCTGCCATCCCTCCAACCATGAACATTTCTGCTGCCAATGGTCTCTCCAACACACCCATTCTATCCTTGGAACCCTACCAGCCATCATTCTAAGAGTAACAACATCTCTGCTAAACCCTCAAACCTTCCTTTCGAAAGACCAACAAATTGCTAACCTAAATTAAGCTCTCAACCAGACGCTGGCCTATATTCTCACCTTTTTACACAGCCAGATACTACCTTCTCACTTATAAGCGCTTATAGTTCTATTAGAGACATCAACAGAGCTAAACTTAGCCTAGAGGGTCAAGAATATTAAGGAGGCATTGAAGAAATACTTCGGTTATGGGATGATAACATTACAAGGTTCAGTAGCTCCAAATGTCATTGCCAACCTGCCGCTAGATTATACTGTAGTTGGTACCAGCTTACCATAAGAAGTGTTGAACCTATCCTACCTGATAGGGGAAAAGGGACAATTGTTAGAATTTCATCCACCAGCCTTCATCTAATGCCAGTCCTCATCCTCACTATAAATAAAGAAAACCTAACTAGCCATTCCCAAAGTATTGAAACCACCGGCCTTGCACCTTATTTACCAACCCCAGTCATCCAATCTCAAGCTAACTCAGACTTGCCTTCTGTATTACCTACTTTACCAACCCTACTACTCATCTAGCTCGCTAAAGTCCCTCACTCATTAATTGGAGGACTAGATGCCTTGGACCCTAATAAAATCATCACCATAACCAGTAAGCCCCATACCTCATCAACTAATCTTTCTCTCTGACTACCCAGAAATGATAATAATCGAGGTAAAACTTGAATTCTTAGATCCACCTTCTATGGGTCCTCCTCTAAGCCTAAGATATCTTATCACTTGGGAAAATTTCCCTCGACCATTTTGGGAAAGCCAAACAAGCAAAAATGAGTTTTTCTTCTCCCATTTTCAAATGAATGAGGGAATTGGTGGCATCCTGCCAATTTCTATAGACATCTGGGAAAAGTATGCCTTTTCAACCCTTGAGTCCTCATAAGGAAGCATCAGCACCCTAACTTTTGGGAATCCTAACTTTTGGGAATCTGCCTCCAAATAATCTAGCTTATGCTTCACAGTCAACGTCTGAGATTAACTGCTTTATACACAAGCTAATGTCCGATGATGACATTAAAGAATTGAATGTAAGCTCTCTAGCCCAGTATAAGAAAAGATAGTTAGAATTCCTACAACTTGAAAAGGTTTGCAAGAGAATGAGGTTTAACCCAGACAGAGGGCTAGGTAATAACTAGCAAGGCGTGATTAAGCCGTTAGAGTTTAAAAGAAGAATTTTGGGTTTAGGCCTTGGAGTGAAGCTCAACCCCTAGGAGGAAGAGAAATAGGTTGAGAGAGTATAGGAAGAGGCTTTAAACCCAAACCTACGTATGTACTGGGAGATATTTACCACTTTTCCCATGTATTTTTGTAAGGAAGTTGGAGAAAAGGTAGTGTATCCTTCGATACCCATAGCAGTAACAGGATGGGATGTTATTCCTGAGCCTAGAAGGCAAAAATTTCACTAGAAACTCCGTCCTGACAATGGGCACATTATACAGGCTAATGGGGCAAACACTATTCTCCGGATGAAAGAAAACAGACTATCGCTGAAGAGATCAGAGCTATGAAGTCTAAGATTGCCAAGCAATGCTAGAGAGAGAACATAACCTATTTCCTTTACCCATCAAAATTGTTTCCTCCTCGCCATTTCTACACATAAGAAGTAGTCCTTAACAACTTCACCAAAATGATGATGGAGGAGCAATGATAACAAGATGCCAACATTAGAAGGGCTTGATGGATAGCAAAACAGAATATCTACCCTACCAGATGCAATGATCAAAGAAAATGATTTGAAGGACTAATCTCCGATAGAACAATTGAGACTTTAAGCTTTAGTAAAAAGGGCCTGCAGGAGCCTCACATTTTTGCTTTCTTTTTTAGTTTCATGTGCGTATTTAAATTTTGAAATATAAATACTAATATTCATGTTATCTTCAAAATTCTTTTTGTTGATTTCATTCATTTTCAGCAAATTCAAATTTCAGATGCAACAATATGACAACAAACACAGTTTGGTAATCATATTTAGAACATCAACATCCTCTACAGCCACAATTCACTAAACTCACTTTTCAAAACCATCCTTCCAATCATAATCAGTCTAGATTAACCAATGTTATGCTCATCAATTCAAACCAAATGATTTTCAAACTAGAGGTAAGATCACCGTCAATTGAAAATTATCTATTAATCCAAAAGCTCCTAAAACAAAGAAAGCCTTTGAGAGAATAGAAAATGCATTTAGTGACTAGGTCTCCTGATAAAATTGCAAACATGTTAATACCTTATTAAACACTTCAAAAGTTAGGTCATCGACAAAATGAAAAATTTTCAAAAGTGCACAAGCAGTCATTCTACCACACTTGTGAGTCACACACTTGTAAATAACCAATCATTTATTTTCAAACCCAACATCAAGAGAAAATTTTGATCAGTACATACCAGATTCTTTCATTCAAATTCATGTATACCTAATTTTGAAAAATAATGCATTTCACGTGACTTTATTTACAAAACAAGACCCCACATGGTCACATTCTTCGTTTTCAAACTCCTAAACATTTTTAAACTCAAACACCTTAGGATCGTTCATATGAAATTGCATAAAAAAAAAAGAAAACCATAAAGCACACCAACTTAAGAAGCTGTTCCTTTCTTAAATGTCCAGTACAAGGCGCAGGATCACCAAAGAGCAAGGCATCCTTCATAAAATCAAGTGCAAAGCATGGACTTAAACATCAACCGAAGAATAAAGATCGAATAGTAGTTCATAAATAAAGTTCCTATCCAGAGGATAAATGCAGAGCTAAAAATTCATCAAACATGTTACCTGAATCTATGTGATAGACACAAGATTCTGATGCCTGAGGCTGAGTGTGAAAGGTAAAACTCAGATGATTGATTTGGAAATGAAGTCTCTTTTCTGCAATTAGTGCTAAGCATAAAATTAGATATCAATTTGTTACCTGAATCCACGTTTTAAACATAGGATTCAAATGCTTGAGGCTAAGTGTGAAATGCGAAACTCAGATAACCAGCTAGAAAATGAATTTCCTTTCTAGAGTCCGGTGCTAAGTATAGACTCAGACGCCAGATTATTACCCAAATTCGCGTGTTAAATACAGGATTTAGATGCCTGGGGCTGAACATGAAACGCGAAACTCAAATGATTTTCCTTTTTGAAGTCAGATGCTAGGCATAAACTCATATGCCAATTTATTACCTGAATCCACATGTTAGACATAGATTTAAATGCATGAGGTTAAGTATGAAATGGGAAGCTCAGCTGACCAGTTTGGAGACGAAGTTTCCTTTTTGAAGATAGGTGCTAAGCACAGACTCAGATGCCTATTTATTACCTAAATCTAGGATTTAGATGTTTGAGGCTGAGTGCAAGTTGGGAGTGAGGCTCTTTACCAAACTAGTCAGAGTAAAGTTTTCTAAGAAACCGAAGCTCCTCTTTAGATTAAATGCAATGCATTAAATCCTTCATACATGAAAGTGTGAGACTCTATAATTGGGGCAAAACTCTTCCCTTGAGATCATGTATGAAGCACTGATTCAGCTTTAGAGCAAAGCTCCTTACTAGATCAAATAGAGCAAAGCTCAAGAACGAAGCTCTTTACCAGACCAAAAAGAGTTGAGCTTTTTACCATTCCAGACATAGAGTGAAGCTCGGTAGTGAAGCTCTTTACCATTCAAAATCATAGAGTGAGGCTCGGGAGTGAAGCTTTTTACCATACCTACCTCAGAGCAATTAACACATCTTCTGAGTCCTGTCTTCATCATACTATTCAGAGTTAATCTCGGAGTTCATACTCCCTTTCTAAAGGCTTATGTCTACTATGGGATTCAAAATCAAATCTCAGAGTTTTATTTTGAAGTCTAATATCCATCAAGAGATTTAAAGTCAAACCTTAGAGTTTTATACTCTCCTTCTGAAGTCTTGTGTATATCATGAGACTTAGAGTCAAACCTTGGAGTTTATACTCCCTTTCTGAAATCTTGCCTCTACCATAAGACTAGAGCTAGTAAATAAGTGGGTTCAGATGAGTTTGAGTTAGGTTATAAATAGGTTGTGATTAAATGGGTTGAACCAAATTATACCCATTTAATAATAGGTATTATTGGACAGGTTAGATTGATTAATACTTAGATTCATATCTCCTGTGTATGAAACACTTTCATGCACATGAATCCAGTTCATTAATCAATTAAGGATTACATTCATCACATGAAATATATGCATCCATAAATAATAAAAAAAACTTTAGATAAACTAAATAATAATTCTTTGCTAAAATAAAATCAGTTCATCATTTAATATATGACTTTAGGGCATACATCCCAACACCCATAGCATATTAGATCATAGAAATTACATCAATCACATCACACTAGCCTTCTAGGCAGATAAACTTAATCATCACCAGAAATTGAGCTCTCGATTAGAGTCAAGTTCGTTTCGTAAATAATAGATACTCACTCACCTGTGTGAGTCGCATTCATGAAACATGGCTCATTTCTACGGTTATGCACAAAGTGCTAACTGTCTTTTTTTTTTTAAAGTTGAACTCCCTAAAGGAGTGAAACTATATCTCCAGTTATGTGCAAGGCGCTAATTGTTCTTCCTCATTTGGAGCAAGGCTCATTTTCTTTCTCCAGTTATGCGCCACGTGCTAACTATTCCTATTCACTTGGAGCAAAGCTTCATTTTCTCCCATTATGCGCGAAGCACTAGCTATTCTTCCTCACCTAGAGCAAAGCTGCATTTTCTTTAATTAGGCATCAGGCGCTAAATGTTCTTCCTTAACTAGAGTGAAGCTCCATTTCTTCAGTTATGTGCAAGGCATTAACTATCCTTCCTTACTTGGAGTAAGGTTCCACTTCTCCAGTTATAGGTCCGGCGCTAACTATCTCTTACCGTTTAGATCAAGGTTCCTTTCCTAATTAAGCATAAGATGCTAACTATTTTTTTATCATCTAGAATGAAGCTCTCTTCACAAGTTACGCTCAAAGCACTAACTTTCATTTCAGTCTTAGAGTTAGACTTTTTCTTCCCTTCATCTTATATCTGAAGTGTGGCTCTTTCACACTAATCCTGTACACAGCACTGATCCTATCATACACCTAGCCACCCTTGGCTAATGATAAGGCTTATTATGCCTGAGGCCAATTAGTTTGCCATCCGCAGTATCTTGGTCACACTTACATCCACTGATATGCATATCAGTACATCTAAGCTACACAAGGCATAAACCTAGCCAAAGCTACGTAGACCTGATTTGTTTTTAGGGTACGTAGGTAGCTCGAGCAGATTATCTGAGTTTAGTCATCCTGGTCTTCATAGACCAAGGGCACGAGGTGCTAATTTAAAGTTAGGCTCTTGAACACATTTCAACACATGGGTCAAACCATAAGTGCAAGCTACGGTGACCTAATCCCTACCACAGGGTATGAAATAGCTTGAGTAGATAGCTTAGGTGTTGTCTCCATAGTCTTCATAGACCATCATTTGTGTGAGGTGCTAACTTAAACTTAGAGCTAGGCTATTACGTATGCATACTAATTTGCATCACATCAACATATAGTTTGAACCACTTTAGGTCTAAATTACGTCGACCTGATCCTTTTAAAGGATATATAGGTAGCTTGAGTCTGGTCATTCCAGTCTTTATACATCATCTTTCAATTTACATTACATTTGCACACACTAGTTAAGCTCAATAGATCATATTTCATGCATTATATGCATTTAGGGTTACATGCATTGATCATCATAAACTAGAGTTTTATATTGTGAGATCACGACTGTAAAGAGTGGAAAGAGACTCCAAATATCCTTAGTTATCCAGGCGTAACAATTTCTATGTGTAATTGAAACCCTGGATCCATTATCTCTAATTGCACAAACTAGTCGAGAGTCACTAAAATGAGCCATTTCAAAAACATATTAAATTATGATTAAAACTCAAGTTTCTTGACACGCCCATTTTGAAAGTATCAGGTGGCGACTCTTAGTCTTTGTAATCAATGCCCTATTTCAAAACAAAATATACTTTTTCATATTTAGGCAATCTTGGACGTACCATGTCGCAATAAAGACTTAAGACCTGTGCTTGTCAATCTCGGTGTGTGGATTTGGCTGCGATAGAGGGGCAATTCTTTGATACGACCAACTCATCACACTTAATAGAACGGTGCAACACCTTCTCAGTTAGTTGTTTTCTAGAGGTTTATCACGACGGTTGATTATTTGCTACTACTACAGACAGCTGAGTCACAACAGTTTTAAGTGTCCTAAGATGAGTGAGACAAGAGAATAAATGGTTGTTACCGGTGGAGCACAGAGTGGTATTAGAGTTTTTTATACTCACTACAAGAAAAGTAGACTACAGTATATATATATAGATATACACACTAAAGTTTTGGTTTTAGTTTCATATGTAATTGGATATTTTTTTAATTACTTGGGGTTTGTTTGGTAACGTTGTTATTTTTTTTTTTTTTATGTTTTCTATTTTTTGCTTTCTGTTGTCATTTTTCTGAAATAAAAAGTGAAATTGCGTTTAAAAATACAATTTTGTATAAAATTATTAATTTTTATTTTAATAAATTATTTAATTTTATTATTTTTTAAAGAATTAATTGAATTTAATAAAATATATTTCATATTAATTTAATTAATTAATTAATTAATTTTAATAAAATCATTAATTAAAATATTTAATTCAATAAATATAAAATATATTAAAATCTAATTTATTAAAAATAATTGAATAAAATATATTTGATAATAATTTGAATAAATTAGTTATAATATTTATTAAAAATAATTTAATAAAATATATTTAATATTAATTAAATCGATTATATTAAATTAATTATTAAATTAAATCAATTTAATTATTTATTAAAAATAATTTAATAAAATATATTTCATACTATTAAATTAATTAACTAACTAATTAATTTAACTTAATTAATTTAATTATTCTATTTACTAAAAATAAATTAATAAAATATATTACAAATTAACTTAGATTTAATATAATTTTTCTTATATTGTTATTAAGTACACTTAATGTAAAATATTCTGGATACTTATTTTATCTTTTGTATTTTTATTTTTTTGTAGGACTCTTGATAATATTAATGGTTTGGAGCTGCTTTTGACAATTTAGGATGTTTAGTTAGAAATATTTTCTATTATATCTTAACCACCAGTTGTAATACACTATATACAAATATTATTAGAGTACTGTAAAACTTTTTATTGGCTATTATTATGATAAATTTATGTATTGGAGATTTTTAAATTTTTATTTAATTTTTACATTTTATTTACTTAAATTTCTTTATTGAAAATTATTTACTAGCTACAAGTAGCTTTAAATAGGATATTCTTGAAATTTTTGAATTATGAAATTTAAAATATAAAATTACAAATTGTATATAGTGACAAAGAGACTTGTCATAAAAAAATGGTGAAGTGACGGATAAAAGAGTTGTCACAACATCTCATATTTGTTATAATTATTCAAACATATGTTGTTACCAACCACATTATTTGTAACAAAAGAGATTGTCACTGGCCATAGTTATTGTAATAATGAATTTATTTGGTACCATTATGCACTTTTAGTGACAAAAGATAGGATTCTCACTGGCAATGATTTTCATGACAACGAAATCATCTATCACTGTAGTGACAAGATATATTTTCATTGTAATGATATATTTTCCATTTTGGAAAAATCAAAAAATCCTATAGTGACAACTTTGAAGGATTATGTGACAATATTTTATGTTAATTAGTGACACATTTAGTCATCACAAAAAGTAATCCTTTTGTGACAACATGTGTTCGTCACTAAAAGTTAGTTTTAATGATAACAACAAATTATCGTTACATTAGATTTTAGCTACGAGACTATTAGTGATAACATTCAGTCATCACTGATGTCATCACCAAAAGTTTTCTGTGACAAAAGTCATACTTTTAGTAATGAATTTTGTTGTCATTAAAAGCACATTTTCTTATAGTGACTTACAGCCAGCGAGGCTATATTCAGAAGGTTTGTCCTGAGTAGCAGAATGGTGTAAGAGCAGGAAGGATACAACAAACTGTCCAATTAGTCCAGAACAATAGGTTGTCAACTTTCTAGTCAGTATAGTTACTATAGCAACAGTAGAGGTTGAAGCCACAAGAGAGCATGCAAAGTAGTGTACAACAGCAGTAGAGTGAAGCCCACCAAGGGTAAAAAGCTAGCAGACCACCTAATATGTAGATTCAGGGCAGAGTTTATGCGGTAGCACAGTCAAAGGCACCAGGGAGCCTAGTCACTCGAGATACTTTTTTTGTTTATGTTTCTAGTGTTACAGTACTCATTGATACATGGATATCACATTCTTTTATTTGATACATGACTATCACATTCTTTTATTGCTGCATCTTTTACCTCTCAATTGGGTTTGGTTATGCATTAAGTGGTTTTGCTGACACATGTTGAGACATCTATTACAGATGTATCTTATTTGACCAAGGTTTCTAAAGGGTGCGATTTGATTATTAATGATGGTATAGATGCTTAGGAGTATGATTTAGAGTTTGATCTGATAGTGTTAGAGATGAGGGACTTTGATGTCATTCTTAGTATAGATTAGTTGATAATTTACCAAGCAGTGGCAGATTGCTCCAAAGGGCGGGTGACTTTATGTACCCCAAAGGGTGATCATGTTTTGTTCTTTGTAAACTGGCATGGCTCTAAGGTTTTGCCAACCTTGGATTGATGGGCAAAGATGAGTAGATCTGTGCAACTTGTTTATTTATATGTTGGTAGATGATAATTGGGTTAGTGGCAAGGCTAAATGAGTTCCTGTGAGTTCCTACAGGTGTTTTTGAAGGAATTGCCTAGTTTTGCTGCCTGAGTGTGAAGTGCAATTTTGTATTGGATTAGTGCTTCACATAGAAACTATCTCAATCACTCTATACAAGTTGCCACTCGCAGAATTAGCTAAACTAAAAAAATAGGCGGAGGATTCGTTAGCTAAAGGGTTTATTCAGCTGAGCACCTGGCCTTGGAGTGCACCGACTTTGTTTACAGCTTAGAATGATGGGACATTAAGGATGTATATTGACTATCGGAAGTTGAATAAGGTGACCATCAATAATCAGTACACATTACCAAGGATTGATGATCTAATCAACTAGTTAAAGGGTTCGGCAGTGGTTTTGAAGAATGATTTATGGTCTGGGTGTCACTAGTTGAGGATGAGGTAAGAAATATTCCCAAGATGGCATTTAAGACTCAGTATGGTCACTATGAATTCCTAGTGACGCCATTTAATTTCACTAATGCTTTTGTCATGTTTGTGAATTAAAAGAAAAGAATTTTCATAGACTACGTAGATAGATTTGTTGTTGTTTCATTGATGATATGCTAATGTATTCCATCACATAAGAAGAGCATAAGGGCATTTGAGGGTAGTATTACAGATATTAAAAAATCACCAATCGTATGCTAAGCTTAGTAAGCGTGAGTTTTGGCTCAAGAAGATGAAGTTTGATGGTCATGTTATTTCTGCTAAAGGAGTTGTCGTGGATCCATTTAAGGTTCAAACTATCCTTGTTTGACCAAGACCAAATACTATTTTTGAGATTCGTAATTTCCTAGGGTTCGCAAGTAACTACATGAGGTTTGTACTTGACTTTTCTAAGTTAGTCGCACCTTTAACTAGGTTGACCCAACAATGAGTTAAGATTATTTCAGATGAGGCCTGTGAGAGGTCATTTCAAGAGATAAAGAAAAGGTTAACTACTATGCTAGTTTTGATTGTCCTATGTGAGCAGTCCATTATCCAAACAACTATTTGGAGCCATGTTCTGCTTTCCCTAACAACCGTTCGGACAATCTTCTGGTTGATTCTAGAAGACGCCTATGCTCATGACAGAACTAGTTTTTCTTAAAATTTGATATGTTTATTTTTAAATAATGAAATCTTTGAATAATGAATCTCTACTAATTTTTAAATATAATGAACAAATGGATGATTGAATAATGATTTAAATATTTTTTATTGGAAATAAAATGGCACTAATATTTGATATAATAAGGATAGAAATAAAATGTTAAGATAATTTGTTGACATGAAAGATAGCTTTGATAAAATGAAGATTTATTGCGATTGACTTTGTGGTCAATACGTTGTAGTGGTCTGTGTGAGCTTTATGTTAATGCGATTATGATAATGAAATATGATATTGGATATGCATTAAGATGTGATGTTATTGATTTTGGGAATAGAGGATACTAAAAATAAAAAGGTACGCGAATACCCTTAGGTTGAGAGTCTCTAAACATGCGTAAGGTTTGGCAATTGTACTAGTAGGTTAGTAGCTTATATAATAATGTTGATCTGGCTAATCGTGGCCATTAATGTTGGTCCATAAACAATGGTGATGATTAGTTAATCATGACCTTTGAGCTGAGACACATAAACGACGACGTTTTGATTTATTGCTTTCATTGAGTGCTAACCTAAAAAGGATAAGAATGTTATGGGAGTGATCTCAAAGATCATGAGATAGTCTTACAAAATGTACACCCCTTGTGTGTGCGTGTGTGTGCGCACGGGCGTGTGTGCGTGTTGTGTGCGTGTGCGTGCGTGTGTGCGCGTATTCATGTGTCTGTGTCTGTGTGTCGTGTATGTGTTGGGTGAGGTGTTGGTTAAAAATTAAGGACTAATGATAATATATGAATTTTGATATCGATATGCTTGCATACTATAGATGACATGATGTTATCATATATTTTTGTTATTTGTTGCATGGTAGTAGCATGTTAAAGCATATGTCACATATTATTCCTATTTATATGTGCATTATGGGCACAAATGGATTTAATACTTACGTCGTTACAAATTTGATTCAAGTGTAGAGCCTAAAGTTTAGATGGGTCCAATCGTGTTTTGGCATATTTTTGAAATACTATTATTCTTTCGATATTTGAGGAGACATATTTGATTGTATCAAATATTTATTTTGAAGATGTATTATTTTTACTATTTGATATGGCTATAAATGTTGAGTGAGCTTGGATATTAATACGGTTATTTTATTGGAGTACTGGTGTCCAATTGAAACCAAAAGTTTTGATTATTAATATTTTAATATTATTTTATTCTGATGTGGTTGTATAGTTCTAATTAGATTTTATATTGTTTATTATGATTTATATGTGATTAATACTCACAAGTTGGATTACGAAATTTGGGGTGTGACAAATATTACCTTAACGAAGGTATTTAGAAAAATACTGAAAACTTATTAGGTTATTGTGTAAATATTATTGTGGTCTAACATGATCTAGAATAGTTGTTTTATTATTTTATAAACTCCTAGAGACACAGGAATGTGAGTATAACTAATAGATATGTTTAGGGGTGTAAGTGTAACCGATCTTTAAATAAAATTTTATAACATTTGAAATTTAATTATAATAAATTTGACCAGCTCGTTATTACAATTAAAAAAAAAATGGTAGAGGTACGTTGCGTAACTAGTTGGGGCTGGCCGCGCATAATGGTCTATCGGAAAATTATTGCACGTGGGAGGCGGCTCAGGTTAAGAAAATAAAATAAATAAACGAATAGATTGCTTCTCAATGCAATGTACCAACACGGAACTATTTAAAGCCTCTCTTAAAAAAGAGAATATTCTACTCGGAGCAGTAACGAATAAACGCCGCCATACCCACGAGCAACGGGTGAGGAGGCGGGGGGGTCACGAGCAACTGTTATATCAATTGCGTGTAAATATTTATTTTTTTTATATTACTAAAAAAATAAAAATGCATGTGTATCTGCTGTAGATCACGTGTGTCAATCGAAAAAAGAAAAGATAGTTAAAACTAATAACAATAAAATAAAAATATATGTCAATCACCAAAATTCAAAATTTTTTTTAGGTAAGTGAAAAAAAATTAATGCAAAATTAAAATTAAAACTTATATGTTTCAATATAAAATATTTTTGAAAAAACACTTAAAAAATATTTTAACATACTTACAGAAAATATATGTTAAATAATTTATTTAAAAAATTATCCAAATTCTCCCGATAATAATAAAATAACAAATTATAACTTTAAAAAATAAAAATTAAACACGAAAATAACCAAAAGAAGACACCAAAAAAGGAGAAAAAAACAAAAAAAAACAAAGCGTCATGGGTAAAACTCCATTCAATTCCTCGTATTTTAGTATAGGTTAACCATGTTATTAAATTTTTTAGTGCTAAGTGATAACCCCCCTCCCCCCCCCCCAAAAAAAGAAAAAGCACCGTAAAACAAGTGAATATTAAGACTATGTTTAGAATAAGAATTTGTCAAGGAAGTTATTTAACAGAAGAAACAAAAAAAGAAAGGAGAGATTTGTCATGGAAAAAAGAAAACCATAAGGATTTGTTGGGACTTGTGGCTCATACGGAGATGAACCAAACTCTAGGAAAGAGGGGCAGATGTGAAGCGGAGTGAGGGGAGTGAAGTGATCGAACGGAACGAAGCAGAACCATGTAATTGATGGTATTTTGGGAATCAGACCTTGTAATCCTATTTAGGTTAGGAATAGAGACGGTTATAATTATTCTCTATATAACCCTGTGATCTATAAGAAATAACTCTTGCTCGCACTCCTGTGGATGTGCTCGGTTTTTTGGGAAACCACATATATTTGTGTGTTGATCTCGTTATTATTTTTTTCCATATATCGTGTGTGTGTGTGTGTGTGTGTGTGTGTGTGTGTAAATCAATCCATCAGGATTCAAAATTATACCTCTAATTTGGTTTGTGATGAAAAATAAAAAGAAAAAAATATTTAAAAAATTAAAAATTTTAATTTATTAATAAATATCTTTTATTTTTTATAATTTTTAATATACTTAAATAAAATCATGCATTTGAAAATTTATATTTTCTTTCTATTTTCTCTTTCATCATTCCTACATGTTTTTCCACTCTTTAAATCTCCAATTCAAACACACCATAAGTGAATCTTTTAACCAATTATCGCCGTGGTAGCTGTATCTAAACTTTTAAAAATATGTAATTTTATTAATAATATGTGTTTATAAATTACTTGAATTATCTCCCCACCCCCAAAATTTTAATAAAAATTTTTATAATATATTTTGTCCTTTCTATAATTCACTTCTATATTCATTCCTGTAGTCTCCACCATTTTACCAAAACAATATGTAGCCAACGTGCAATTTCTTACTGCAGTCAACTTAGGCTCCATTTGACAAAATTTTTAATATATACCAAGTATAGAATCGACAAGCAAGAATCTCGTCAGCACTAATTCCAGCCCGAACAAAGTAGCAAGAGTGGGAGCATGAAAGATGGATGTAGAGAAAACAAAATTCATTATTAGAAGGTCGGAATCGTTCAAAGGTCTTGATATTTGCATTAGAGCTATGAATCGACAAAATCCTAGAATGCCCCATTAGCGAAACGTTGTCACATTAGCGAAATCCTAGAAGGCCCCTGCTCGGTCACAACTTATGGTGAAGTTGTCCCATTAGCGAAACGTTTAGCCCCCTTGTCAAGCGGATGTTGAAGGCTAACGTGGATGATGACATCAGCCCAAACTGAAATAGTTCAGTAGCAGTTCCACTAAGTTCACAGCTATGGCCAATCAGTCACAATTTTGATTGAATAGCCACAACTATTGTTGATCAGTTACAACTTTGACCGAACAGTCACAATTGTGACCGAGCAGCTTATGATTGCAAATAAGCCTTCATCCCGCGTTCTGTATAAGTGTCGTAAACAAGAGTTGGGGACAATTCGAGGGAGTCATCCAAATCGGACAAGTGATAAACATCTCAAGCACCACTATTCCAACACGATGGCAATGGCCAACGTGTGGAGAGAGAGAATTATCTTATTTCTTACTTCTTTCCTTATGATTCAGCCCAGTTACCCACCACTAGACGTGATCTGATCACTCAGAGTCACAGTTATGTGTCTATCCTCAAGTCTATATAAACCAAACAATGCAAATTAGCAAAGTTAGACACTATCTTTATACTCGAAACTGTATAAGTTTTGACTCTTATTCAAAGAAACTAACTTGGTTGTTAGACAGATAACCGGCCACACTCTACTCGGCCGATGGTACATGTAGTTGTTTGCATAGAGTAAGAATGGCTTCCTTACGATCCAGACGAAACAATCAGTGTCATTTACTTAAACTAAATTCAGAGTGATAACCGAACAATCCACCTTGCAATTCTATATTTTTTTGTCACTACATAAATATCTAATATTTAATTTAAAAAAAAATTATTATATAGATGATTTTATTTTTTTGTAAAATATTATTATTATATATATTGACAATAATATTTATATATATAAATATTTAATTCAGTTTTCGTTTCCGTAATTATAAAAACCCAAAATTAAATTAAAATATAATTTAAGTCTTAAAAAAAATTCAAAACCAAACTGATGGAGCCGAAAAATCATAAATCAATAATTTCAATTTAATTATTGGTCTTGATTCTATTTTTGCACAGCCGTACTTAACCTATTAATATAGAATCTAATTTATTTTATAAAAAAATTAAAAACAATGAGGTCCAACAATAATTCAACTGAAAAAAAAAAAAAAAAAACCAACAATTTTATAACTAAAATTATACACAACAAAAACCGATTGTGAAGAACAAATTATGGTTTAGTTCGGTGAAGATTGTCGCACTACACAACCAACCACCTGAGCCCACTGCCTTAACCTCGCCTTCATCGTTTCCGGATCATCACCTTCACAAAATTCAAAATAAATACAAAAAAAACAAAAAAAACTAAATTTGTTAATTCTTCAAAATATTTATTTCATTTAATTCAAATAAATAAATAAACAAGCCTGAGTCCAATAATGTGCCGGGGCTCCCAATTGAGATCGACGAACCTGATTCCGAGATCAGAGTTGACGGTGACGATGATGACCTGGAGAGACCTTTGCTGTGCTGCTTGCTTACGGCGTTGTAGAGTTCCAGGGCAGGAAATACTTCGGTGAGCTTCTGGTCGATGTCCGGCGAGTCGAAGCTGAAGCCTAATTCAAAGCAAGCCTTGAGTTCGTCCAAATCGTCGTCGGTGACGCTCTTGCAGCGGCGGCACCGTGGCAGGTTGTGGTTTCTTTTCCGCCGGGACCAGGCCTCGTCGCGGACGGTGTCCGGCGACCACGTCCGGTGCTTGATGAGCGGCAGCGGCGCATTAGGTTCCGACATATGAACACCCTTGGCGGCGGACGAAGTTGATGTGGGGGCGGGGGCGGGGGCGGGGGTTATAATAAAATAAAAACTGAACGATTTGGGTAGGTATTTTATACGAGGAGCCGAGGATGAATGGGAGTGGGATTGCTCCAGAAGAATGTGGGCCATTGATTTGGTGTCCTCCAGAGGGAGCTAGGTTCGGCTGCGGTGGGGTCGAGTCCACTGTTTATAAATAATTTTTTGCCACGTGGTGTAGTGGAGGCAGTGAAACGTGGGACAGCGGAGAATTACGGGAAAAGGCGGGGTGTTTTTGACTTTTGAGGACAAACAGGCTGGCTGGCGGGCTGGCATTCTTTGGAATTTGGAGCCTTTACCCAAGAAATGCTTTCCCAAAAACAACTGTACCAACATGAATACAGTCGCGAATCAGGATTTATAATTAATTAACAGGAGTAGAATTATAATTTTTAATGTAAATAAAGATAAATAATAATATAATAAGAACGTAAATTTTAATGGACTAAAAATATAATTAATAAAAATTTAGAATAAAATTAATAAGATCTCAACATAATTTTTTAAATCAATAAAAACAATTGTTTTTGTTGGAATTTTCGTCAGCCTATTCATGTGCAGTGGCAGATTTAGCATTGGCGAAGGACCAATTACCTTTATTGGCTGAAAATTTTATATATACTTTATATATAATTTGTACGAATTTTTATTTTTAATACATAATATATAAATTATTCTTGTTGAATTTAAATTTTACCTTTTATATTATCAAATCAATTAAAATTTCTTATTTTTTTACTTAGGTATATTGTTTTGCTCAACTCAAAAATTATTAAAAATTACTAAAAATTATCAAAAATTTTACCAAACACTAAAAACTTATTAAAAATTGTTCCTTGTTTCATTTAATACATCGAAAATTACTACTAATAAGTTTTAGCAAAAAATATCAAAAGTTGTTAAAATTTAAACTTCTAAACTATACTTAAATTTTGTCATTTAAAAATTTATAATATTTATTTTTATTTAATTTTATCCTTACTCAACAAAATTTCTAGATTCGCCCTCCTCATACTGACGTGTATATATATAATGAGCAAACTAATACATTTTGTATAAAATTAAATACAAAACTTAAATGAAAAATATTCTTCGTTCCCTTCTCCCTCAGCGTCTCGATTTGAGGGAAAATTAAGATGAAAGAAATGGAAAACAAAAAATAGAAGAAAAACGTGAAAAAAAGGAAAAGGCGAGAAAAAGAGGAAAGATGGAGAGACAAGAAGAAGAGTTTTTGAGTTTTACGTAAGGGTCGTACTATTTTTAAATTATTTTTTCAAACAACAATTAAACTATCACATGCATAAATATATACATACATATACATATATATATATACATATATATATTTCCTTTCAATCAAATATCCAGGGAAGAAACATTTTCGCTTCTCAAATAAAAAATACCCGTCATTTTTCTTTTTTTTTTTTTTCCCCTTCTCATTTTGTTATCCTTCCAACCAAATGAATCCTGAAACTCGATATCCGCTGCTTGAAACAACAAATACTCAACAGTAGAAACGATGGGCGCGGCTGGTAAAGTGCTCGTTGTTTTGGGGAAAATTCCACATATGAAAGGGTGATATTTAATAATGTATCAACTTAACCAAAAAAAGAAAATGATATTTAATAATGCATCGTAAAATAAATATTGACAAAAATTATGTAAATTTAAATCACATTTAATAGTAAAAACTATTAAATAATCGGGTTGACTGGTAAATTAAATGAATTTACTTATATGTAAATTGATTTATTTCCACTCATAAATTTAGTTAGATTTAAAATTTGACTTATGGGTCAAATTACCATTCTTGGATATTTGTGTGCATTTTGTCTAAGGATTGATATGTATCACACTTTTGTTTTTTTATATGGTAAAGTATTTTATTGTTAACGAAATTTTTGAAAATTTTTTGATTTATGATCGTTTGAAGACTCAAAAATTAGTAAATTTTGACATTCTGAGACGGGTGTCACTCCTTTCTTTTGGACTAGATGATTACATTTAGATGTAAATTTAATTATATCTACTCATAAATTTAGTTAGATTTAAAATTTGACTTATGGGTCAAATTACCATTCCCATCCAGTATCTTACTTAAAACTCACTTTCTTTTTGTCCAATCATCGATATTATTTATTACATATCATTTTAAATGATTAAATCTATTCTACCCATGCGCGAGGGATTAGTCGGGAGCCCACGAAACAATACATATATTTGTGTGTTTGTTCGGTTTTTATTTATTTATTTTTTAATTTATTTTACATCCCCGTGATTTTTGGCTTTATATGCTAAATCTTAAAAATTCTATAAATGTGCACTTATACCTCTTAAAATCTGTATTATATTCACTTAAACCTTTTCTGTTAGATTTTTTATTCAAAAATTAACTTTTAACCGATTTAATACTATAAAATTACTTTTATATTATAATATGATTTAACTTTTTTTATATACAAATTACATTATAATTAATTTATTAAATTTTTTTGTGAACATTTTTATATTAATACATTAAATTTTATGTTTCTTAAATTTGTACAATATAAATAAGTAACTATACATAATAAATTATTATTACTTTTTTCTATTAATAATCTAATAAACTAAGCATAAAAATAGAAATTATACTATAATTAATTTATTATTTTTTTTGGTGAAACTTTCTATATTAGTTCTATAAGTTATTATGCCTCACTTTAATATTTTAAATTTATATTATATACAAATTAGTAATTATACATATATATAAAGATTTATTATTTTTTATTAGTAATCCAATAAACTAAATATGGAAGAGAAAAAATTTTAGTTTTCCATTTTCTTTCACTTCCTTTCCATTATTATTAAATAATAACTGATGAACTGTACTCTCATTTCTTTTTTATGCATTTTTTTATATTAATAGTAAAGTATAAAGGTAATTTATATCATTGAAATAGTTAAAAGTTATTTTTGGATGGAAAATTTAACAGAAATGGTTTAAGTGAATATAATACAAAACTTAAGGGATCTAAGTGTACATTTATAAAACTTGTAGGGTGTAGGTGTATAAATTTGAAACTACATGAAGTATAGGTGAAATAAGCTCTTTATTATTATTATTATTATTTTTTTGATGACTCAAGGTGTTTGAGTCAGTTTTTGTGCACCTCAACTAATTTTTGGAGATTCTAGAGCTAATAATTAGGTAAGCACTCTAATAGTCCCAAGAAGACTTGAACTCAGGACTATTAGAGAGTAATTTAATGTGTTACCAGTTGAGTTACTACTCAAAATTTTAATTTATTTATTTTTGCTATTGTTGGAGTAAAATCCTAGGGATTGTTGTCTGACATGTGTTGTACTTTTTAACTATTTATTAGTAAATCTATAGTAGATCATTTTATATTGTTGGGTATTTGTAAGTTTTTTATTTTTAAATGTTATTTTTTTTCACAATCCAACAAGTGTCTCATTTTTTTATTCTTATTTTTATTTGGAGGACTAACAGTGGCGGATTTAGCATAACCCAGGGACAGTTGCCCCCATTGACTTGAAAATTTATGTATATATTTTTTATAATTTTTTATTTTTAATATATAATATATAAATTGCCCCGACTAAATTTAAAATTTACTTTTTTAAATAGTTTGATAATTTTTTTATATTGTCAAATTAATTAAAATTTGTTACTTTTTTACTCAATTATAATGACTTACTTAACTTAAAAGTTGTCAAAATTTGTTAAAAATTATCAAAAGTTGTTAAAAATATTACTAAACACTCAAAAATTGTAAAAAATTATTAAAAATTATTAAAAATTACTATTTATTTTACTAAGTATACCAAAAATTACAACTAGAAAGTTTTGGTAAAAAATATCAAAAGTTACTAAAATTTAAATTTTAAAATGGTACTTAAGTTTTGTCATTTAAAAATTTGTAATATATACTTTTGTTTAATCTTGCTCCATTTAGTAAAATTTCTGGATCTACACCTGAGGATTGGCATGTCAGTATTTTTTTTAATTAGTGTATAGTTGTTCATCTTGCGTACCGTAATTACGGGGTATTTGATATTTTTCTTTTTTATCATTTGAAGAAGTTATTGGTTGCCTACCACGAACCTTGTCTCATTTTCGTGTGCGTTTGGTCTAAGGTTTACATGGTCACACTTTTATTTGATTATATAGGGTGTGTTTGGATTGGTGTAAAATTATATAAAATTATAAAAGTTAATATCTCATATTTTATACAGTGAGTGAAGAATTTAAATTTATTGTCTCGTAATTTAAATTTATAGAAATTTGTAAAATTTTATAGTGTTATATTTTAATTCCAAACGGGTCCTAGTAGATCATTTTGTTGTTATTAGAGTGTTGGAAAGTTTTTTTTCATTTTTCCTTTTTTCTTTTTTTAGTGTTTGAAATATTAAATTTTATTTTTGCATTAAACTTGAGTGATTTTGGCACCCTGGCGCGCGTCTCACTTTTCTTTTCATACGAAGAATCGACACGTGTTACACAGTATTTTTTTAATAATTCTGCACTTAATTGTTTTGCTATTATTGAAAATGTTTGAAAAGTTTTTAGTTTTTTCATTTTTAATGCTTAAACGTTACGCATTTTTCCTTAAATATTACATATGTGTACCCTTTTTATTAAGCCGCCATAAATTTAAATACATTATTAAAATCCAGAAGAACACGGAAAGTGAATTCTATTTGAATACGAAACCCAAACTAGTACGACACCTGAAGCATAACTATACGAATAATCAGCTCAAGATACTATATAAAAAGAAAAATCAATTATTATATTAATTTGAAAAGGGTTTATAACCTAGATAATTATAATAAATTTTATTATTACCTTGCAAGAATCGTTGCAATTTTATTGATGTAATTTTGGGTTTGTTTGGAGTGATAAAAATTGAATTAAAATAAAATAAAGTGAGATAAATTGTGAGTTTATAATTCGTGCAGTGAAATAAAAAAATAATTACTTTTAAAAATTTTTAAAAATTTTTAACAAAAATAAACGCACCATTTGAGAGCAAACCAAAGAACTAAAGACATCAAATATAAACGAGTTCCAGAAGACTATAATAGAAAAATTTACTGTATAGATTACAGTGGATCAATCAACGGTTAGGATGTGATTGCATTTAGTATGATATTTTTTTTATATTTTTTATTACTTATGTTCTAATAAGATTTTGTTTAACTTTTATTTTTATTTTAAATTTAATTTTATTATATTATATTAAAATCATTAAATTTGATACAATTATATCTGATTAACTCAAAGCCCCTGCAGTGAAAAAATCCACTGCCGTCCTTGGAACCCTGTATGAACACAATGAAGGACCTTACATTGTTCTTTACGGGAATTGGTGGTATTAATGACCATCAAAATCGGAAATGAAGAAAAAAAAAAAGAAAAACAAAAAATTTGACTACCATGATTGAAAGTCATCCACAATCACTCAGGCTCGTTTGGTAGGTAGGTAATTTCTAATAGTTTAGTTGAAAGGGCAGAAGCTAACTAAAGACTAAGCTAAGCCGCAAAGGCAGAGAACGGAAGAGCTGTGAGATCGGCTGCTTAAGTAGCTCTTTCAACTTGACCTGCAAGGTACCGGACGGGACTTGACTAATATATTACAAATCGAACCATTCATCGAATCGAAAAAGTGTTTGGGTTATGAGTTAGTGATTCAACCGTCGGTTCAACCAGAATTGAATTGAAGTTGAACTGTGACGTTATAAATATATTTAAATATATAAATAAAATATAAAAATATGTTAAAATAATATAATAATTTTAAAAACGTATTTTTTCACATATTCTTCTACTTTGTTTCGTTTTACTGATAAAAAATGTCAACAAAATGTTTGTAAAATAAAATCGCTTAAAACTAATATATTATATTAGTAAAACCAAGCAAAAAATAAGAAACAACAAGTATTAGTGGTTCAGTAGAATAATAGTACTTTACCACAAAATAGACTTAGATTCGATTCTAGGCTGGTGCGTATTAGTTTTACCATTTAAAAAAATTAAAAAAAATATCCCGATTCAATCGGCAAAACTGGCATTGGTTCATCAGTTGAACCGGTGGGTTACTGATTTTGGGCCGGTTCAAGCTCCCACCGAGTTTTACTGGTTAACCGAACCATTTTTTGGATCAGTTCTCGGTTCAACCGATTAAATCGACCGATTCCATCCGGTTTTTAAAACAATGAGCTTGACTAAAAGGATTTATTTTACTATTTTTATATTTATTTTATAAATAATTGAAAACTAACAATAAAGAGTTATTTGTTAAATTTATTTTCATCTTTTTTTTTTAAATAGAAACTTAAACAAAAATCACAAACAAAAAGTGATGTTTTCACTCTCTCTCTCTCTCTCTTATAAACATTTTATCAAATTTAACATTTTGTCTATTTTTGTTGCATCATATTAAAATGAATATTTTTATTCAAATATTTTATTGAACTAAAATTATTTTTAATAAATAATATTTTAATTTATTTTTAATATATAATATGATTAATATAATTAAATTAAATTAATAATTAATTTCATTTAATTTAATTATTTAAATTATATTAAATATATTTTATTAACTTATTTTTAATAAACAATATAATTACATTAATAATTAATTAACTAATTTAACTTAGTTTATAAATTATTAATTATTAAAAATAAATTATTAAATAAATTTAATTAATTAAGTTAATATAAAATGTATTTTATTGAATTATTTATAATAATATAATTAAATGAATTAAATTAACTATTTCATTAAATTTTATTTAATTAATTAAATTAATATGAAATATATTTTATTGACTTCAATTATTTTTTAAAAAATTAATATTTTATTAAAATAAAAAATAATTACTATAAACAAAATTACATTTCTAAAAGTCATTTTAGTTTTTATTTTAAGAAAAAGATGACAATAGAAAATAAAAATTAGATCATACATATAATTAAATGTATATAAAATAATAAAAACGTTGCCAAATAGACCTTCAGCAAAGGCATTATGACAGTCTCTTTTGCTACAGTCGCTAGGACACTTTTGACAAGAGAAGGTATCATTATATAAGGATCGCAAAAGGAAGTCGCAATTGAGAAACAGAAGGGACGAGTTGCAATCAATTGATGACGACTTTAGCGGTCATTAGTGATCACCAAATTTGTTAATAGCAATTGCATCTAGTGGTTGCTATTAGTAGTTTTTAATAAATTAAAATTAATAAATGATTTTCTTTTTTCTTGTAATAAGATTGATGCATATAGAATTTAAGATATACCATGCAGTACTAGAGAACTATAAAAGTCATAGGGTTATGTGATTGGTCGTGATGGAGCCACACGTAGATTGGGGGTCAAGATACATGTTAGATGGAACAGATTCATGGATGGAATCTCCTTTTGTGCTTAATTTTCCTTTTGCCGACGAACTTATGATCTTAAAATTGCTATATCAAATCCACGATCTCATTATACTCTGTAATAATCCAAAATTTTCATAATTATATTTTATATTATATTTTTAGGAATGTGTGTTGATGTGAAATTAGTTGAACTATGGTTGGTTGGTTGGTTAGATAAGAGTGGGGTTAATTTGACAAAGGTTAGATTAGTATTTTTAACCATGGTTAAGTATAACACTTAATTAATCTTACAAAATTTTTTAAGCGTTAGAATCCTATCCGAAGGAGGGTCAGGATGGTCCGTTGTTTGGACGGACCCTCCTAGAGCTAATACTTAACAACTTTATTTTCTTATTTCTCAGCTTAATTTATGTCTTTTCACCTCTCACCCCCCGAAATCTACTATCGGGGACGTGAGAACAAAACCCAAAAATAAATATCAAACCATAAAAAATGTACCATATCAGAGCAGAAACTAATTAAAGTAAATATTATTCAATTTCTAGAATATTCAAAATAACTTTAAAATGTCCTAAAATTGGGCTACAAAACCATGCTACAAATATGGGCCTAAATCAAAACTCCATTATATTACAATTTAAATGTTGGAATGCAAAATAAAATTAATCATCTAGCTATAACAACCCACGACGGCTAGCTAACCCATTGGTTCATCACGAGCAACAACCCCTACATTATTAACTGTAGTAGGTGGTGAGCACTAAATTCCACGTGTACTCAGAAAGTGTTTATAAAATATAATTTCTTAACCATGCAAAATTATTAACACTAATTAATAAGAATAAAATTTAAAATCTTATAATTTTCAAAATATCCATATTTAATCATTACATTCAAATTATAAAGTTACTTAGCTATGATCCCGCAGTCTCATGCGCGCTAAAAATAAATCATATCACTTCATTCACATCACCACACATCAATATCATACTATGGGTCAGGTATTTTTCAAGTTTAGTCTGTGGCCTCAGAACTAAACCCAAAATAAATCCCTAGGCCTAAGCCGTGGGGTACAACTAGTCTCGCAGTTCTAGATGTACTCATCACATCCTCAGATCTCAATCATAGAGTTTAATTGATCCCGCAGTCCCAAATATACTCATCACGTCCCTATACCTCAATCATGGGGTACATTTGGTCCCGCAGTCCCAAATGTACTTATTTGCCTTAGTAGGCAAACCGGTCCCGTAGTCCCAGTACTAAATATACGCTAGAATAAGTCGTATAAACATTTCGTAAGTTTTTAGCCTACGGGTTATGCTAACCATCCTGCGCAGGTTTTAGGGCTTTCAACCCTTGGACTCTAGAACCTACTCTTTTCTAGTACCCTTGATGACCCCAATAATCCAAAAATCAAATCTCAAGTTATTCTTTTTATTAACAGCATAACATACACAAAAGTTTTCCCTAATTTGATTTTTGTGTGTTGTTCCCTTTACTTTATAAGTTTTTATGAAGTGTGAATGTATTTCGGGCCTAAATTTCATGTTGTTGTTCCATAAAGAAAAATATTCTCATACATGATTTATCAAATAAATATCATGCAACCATATTCAGGAATATATATATGCAGTTAGCTTGGTAAATAAAATTTTATATCAAGCATGTCATGACAAAGAAGGATTCAAGACATAAATTTTGATAATTTATGAAAAATAGAAAATAAAATATTTTATACTAATTCAAAAGCCTAAAATATTTATATTTAAGTCCAGTTTCATGAAAACAAGATTTAAAATTTATTCATAAAGCCATATAATACAGATCCTAAAAATACTAAATGGGTATTTCTGTTAGAACCATATAGAACAGCTCACTTTCATGATTTTTATAAAATCCATTTTAAATCAAAAAATTTTGAAATTTTTACAATAAGCTCATTCATATATCTAGTTTAATATATAAAAATTTCAAAGATTATATCAACTTTTATTTATACCTTTTATACCAAATATCTGACTGTTGTCAGTACAGCATTGTAAACCAGACAGCCAAGTTTCAATATTTTTATAAAATAAATTATTATTCAAGAATTTATAAAAAATTTACTGTAGAATCTCTACTATGTCTAGTTTCATGTATAAAATTTTTAGAAATTAATTTAATCTCTAGGTATCATTTTTATACCAAAAATCAAACTCCAATTAGCATAGTAATTTAAAACAAACAGTCAACTTTCACGATTTTTATAAAATCTATTTTAACTCAAAAAAAAATAAAATATTTACTGGATACTATTTTGGATATGTACTACCACATATAAAAATATCAAAAATTAATTCAACCTCTAAGTATGAATTTTATATAAAAACAGTGTGCTGATCCAGGTACAGAAATCCCAACCAATCAGTCAAGTTTGACTTTTTTAATAAATTCATTTAAATTCAAAAAATTATGAAATTTTTACAAAAAACTTGTCTACATGTTTAATTTAACATATAAAATTTTTAGGAATTAAATTGATCTCTAAGTATAATTTTTATGGGAAAACAGTGTACCCGCTTCAATGTGTAAATTCTAGTATTTCACATAATCAAGAATCAATTCATAGATCAAGTTTTTCATATCTTGCACACACACATATATATACATGACATGATCAGAAAAATTATATCAAATAAACACAATCCCAGCTACCTCGAATTATATACGTCGATAAAGTATATAAAACCCCAAATAAAACACCAACTCAAGTTGGCCCTACGAATAGTCTCCGTCGAATTCGCTCCAAATTTTCTCTACAATCACGTTTGCCTTTTCTTCCAGCAAATCACTGGTAGGCACTATTCCCTTTCTTTTATTATATATGTATATATTTTTCACACAGAAAGGAAGAAGATAGGAAGGAAAACAATGAAAAATGAAGGTAGTGTATAGAGTTCTATCAGAGAGATGTGAATTGAAAGTGCAATTATGTAGATATAAGTTACAAACCCTCCTCTCTCCTACTTGGTGGATGCACCATCATAAAACCTCCATAATTTCCTCTATAACTCCTACAACCTGCCAACTCTTAACCTCCCATCCCTAATGATAAGTTATTAACCTAATTACATACACATAACATAAAAAAAAGAAAAAAATTAACACAAATTTATAAAATATAAATGGGGTCCAAAATATCAGAATTTTAAATAGTATAAATAATAAAAAAAAGCCAAACATTTCAGGTCTTTACATCACATGTCCTTGTTTCAAGCGTAGCTACCCCTACCTTTTCCCTAGCTACCCCTATTCCTTAGACATGCCTTCCCCAAGTTTTATGTGTGTGGGTGCGTGAGAGTGGAAAGATTCTAGAGAAAGAGAGAAAAGAAAGAAAAGAAAGAGAATAGAGAAGAAAAAACAAAAAGAAAAGAGGGAAAGAGTTCGGTAGAAAGAGAAAGATAGTAGAAAGAGAGAAAAGCATGGGGGATCAGGGAGATTTGCGAGTGAAAGGGTGTCTTGGAGGCTATAGACAACCAATGGGATTGGTGGTCCTTATGGAGCTACTGTTGCCATCTTTCTCTTTTTTGTTCATCATCTTCCTCAAAAGCTTATATATGAGATAAGGATTGCATTCTAACTCGTTTTATTTTGGATATGTGGGTGAAATGAATGTGCATGTAGACACGTGTGTTGTGTTGTGCACAATGGACTTAAGGAGGAAAATATAGCTCCATATATATAAATATGTGTGGGTGTTAAAATGTGTTTAAATCTTATAATTCTATGTTAAAATATTATGAAATCTTGGTGTATAATATGTACTTTAACTGAATTACGAATCTAGAAAGTATTTTTGGAGAAATTTTAGCCTAGGATTCTATCCAAAATATGGAAGACACAGCAACACAACATATTTTTGGCGACCAAAAATTTGGTCACTAAAGACTTTTTTTTAGTCACTAAAGGCTTTCATGACCACACTAAAATTGGTTGACATTTGGTCGGGAAATATTAGTGGAGGAAGGTATTAGCAACCAAATATTGGCCTAGTCGGTAAAAAGTACTTTCTGTGACCAAAAATTTAGTTGCCAATAATGTATTTTTAGTGACAATTGGTCGCCAAAGATCATGTTTGTTGACCAATTGGTTGCTAAATCTAAAAAATTTTGGTAGGACTTCACATCATTTTCCGATTACTTGGTCACGAAATATAAAACCTTTAGCAACCAATTGGTTGCCAAATCCAAAATATCTTGTCAAGTCTTCACATCATTTCTTGACCAACTAGTCGTAAAATATAAAACTTTTAGAGACCAATTGATCACCATATAGTTGCCAAAAATTAAAACTCCATTTTCTTTCACCAAATAATTGGTCACCAAATATGAGATCTTTAGTGACTAATTACTTGCCAATTGTATCTAAAAATCCAAATTGGTGATACCATTTAGCGACCAAGTGGTCGGTAATTATTTACTTTTAGCGGCCAGTTGGTTGCCACTAGGTTAAAAAAATACAACCACTATTATTTTCATTTCCTAATTTATTTTCTTGTAACAATACACAAAAAACATCCACATATAATAACTATATAAATTGAGTAAAAACAAAAATAGCATCCACCATCAAACTATATGTTCCCAACTATAAAAATAAGCTTTTAACAAAAACACAATATACATATGGTCTCCAAAAATTACATAGAACTAATATATATCAATTCAATAACAATACTACTACGATGTTCTATACATATTTACACTAGTTCTCACATATGGAATAAATCATTAATTCTTCAAACAAAACCAAGTTCTTGATGAAATTTTCTTACGTCCCTAGCAACCATGAAAAAATAAAAAAAAAAACAAAAAAAGAAAAAAAACAAGCTTTAGATGATGTAATCCACGCATAATGCGTACCTAGCATTCAAAAACAACAAGTGTTTAGTCATGTTCCCAAAGTTATAAATAAGTTCCATTGCATATAAGTATTCACCTTAATAGAGAGAGTCATGAAATTGAAAATAATCATAGGAGAGAAAATTAAAGAGAAGAGAAGTTTTAAACAAGGCAAAATATTTACCTTGTTATCTATCAATCTCAGAGATTTTCTTTATTTGGGAGATAAAAAGAAAAATATTCTCGAAGCCCACACATTTGAGAGCTCGAGGTACTAATGCTCACGAAATGAAAGTTCTTGGGATTCTTTTTTCAAAAATCATCTCTCTTTTTGTTTCGCTTCTTTGTTCTTTCATTAAATATAAAAGTGATCATATAAGAGACATGAAGCAGTTAGAATTATTAAACTATTGCATGCTAATAAAAGGGACTTCTATTCCTTGAAAAGAAAAAGATTACATTACAGATGAATTATAATCACAATGAAAATGCCATCCAACAAAGTTTACACATTTGATGAAGAGTTAAAATGTGTGAATACACACCCTTATAAGAAGCAGTTTCTCTTTGAACTTTAGGTTAGATTGATCTTATAAATAAGTGTTATTTTCTTGTTTCCTACTAAAGGGGCAATCAACTTGGTATATGTACAACATTCTCGTAGTACAATTATTTAAATTTTCTTTATAATATTTGACATGTCATGGCAAAAAGTGGGTACTATTATTTCAATGCACATATAAGTATTCATCTTAGACCATATAACTTGGAAAGTATATGAAACTAAAGAAGAATAACTGCTAAACATTCTATTCAAAATTACGTTACTCAAAATGGTATATGCTAGCAATGCCTCAACTTTATTAGCAAACAAATTAAGCATAGATATAAAATCTAAGTGGTGATTTCTCACCTCATTTCTAAATTCAACCAAAGTAACACCTGAAAAATCCTAGTCCAAGAACTTCTTCACAACAACCTTCTGCATCAAGAACACAATTGTTAGAAAATTAGAAACTATAATATTTATTTTCAGGGGTAGTAAATATAAAAAAATGAATAAATTCATATCCTACTTGCTTAGGTCGATGTCCGCCCCGAACCATCTCCTCCAAATTTATCTTACATCGTTGCAAATAATTGATCAAATTGTTTTTAGTACTCAACTTCTCATGCCTTCCTATCCTTCTCATTTTTTATTATCCACTCATTATGTTTGATAATGATTGCATTTTATTCATTAGTTTGTGCCTTGAGCTTTTTAATTTCCTCGTAACACGCTTTAAAAGATGCATTAAATTTTGTCAAGGAGGATGGCTTTGAACCTTTCCCAAATCCGAGCAAATAACCGAATCTTTCTCTGGGTAACATTTGAGAGAGCTACTCTGGTGTATAAAATGGGTCACTTAACTCCACTATCTCATTCTCATACTTGACAATCTCCTCATGTACATATTCAAAACATTTAGAAAAACCATTATAAATAATCTTAACAAGAATAGAATAAAGAAAGAGTGTTGTAAAAAATTACGACTAACACATGCATAATTTTCTAGGTATTTTGGATGCATGTAGTTATTCTTCTTCTTGCTCCATGACCGCTATTAGAAAGTGCATCTAGATTAACCCCCAAGTGCAAGGGTGTGCGGTGTAATTTTAACTCGGTGAGTCCGAGGTCGAATTCACAGGGAACCTACGTTATTTAGTCTCTAGGTTATAATGGAAATCCTAAATTTGAATGTAAACTAAGTTTGAAGATTAATTAAAACTAATTCCTAGGGTTTTGCAAATTTAAAATTCAAATTAAAACAACTTAACAACCTATTAACAAAATTTCAGCAATTTAACTTTTGATTTTTGATTTCAATGAATTAAATATTAGCTAAAAGGATTTTTCCTAATTTAAATACGCTTCAAAATAATCTAATCTAAAAACTGCAATGTAAACACTTCAATTAAATCAACCGAAGACAATTCAATTAATAAGAAATAAATTTAAGAAGTCCTTGATCCAACTATCAATTCCGGGTAGCTTACGTCTTCACTATGGTATGTGTTGTAATACTTGCGTTAAAACCTAAATTAGGATTTGTTTGAAAATTATTGAGAAAGTTTTAATCAGAAGTTTTTACCAGTGATTACAGAAAATATAGTCAAAAATTTCTGTTTTCGAAGGGTTTTCAAACAATCCTATTCGAATTCAAATTCAAATCCAATTCTTCTAGTTTATCCAAAATTGTTAAGAAAATTTTAATCAAAAACCTTTACCAGTGATTACAGAGAATATAGTTGAAGGTTTTCATTTTTGAAAGTTTTTGAAACAAACCAATTCAAAGTAGGATTCAAAATCTGAATTTTCAGTTCTTCAAAATTATTAGGAAAATTTTAATCGAAAACTTTTACTAGTGATTACAGAGAATATAGTCAATGGTTTTCGTTTTCGAAAGTTTTTGAAAGAACTGAATTAGGTTTTAAAAGGTGTAGATCCCTACGTACGAGCTTTCGCAAACCATGCGAAGGGTCTACGCACGCGTCTAAAAGTTATAGATCCCTACGCATGAGTTTTTGCAAACTCTGCGAAGGGTCTACATACATCCCATAGATCAGAGTAAACTACATTTTCTTGATTCGTTGAATCAAGAACTAGGGTTTCTACGCTAACATGCTTGCAAACGAAACGGAAACATTCATTGAAGACATATTTAATGGATTCACTAAATTAAACAATGAAACAAGATTATTAAACGACGAAATCAGAACTAAACATACGAAATCAATCAATCCTCTATTTCAAACATTCAAATAATATCATTAATCCAATGAAGAAGTGTCACGTACTCTGAAAAAAACTTCGAAATAAAACTTTGAATAGTAACTGCTGAAACGAATGCGATGAAAGCTCCAAGAGCGCGTAAAAACATTCACGAACCCAATCAAAACTCCTTAAAGGTTCTCAAGTATGCTAGAAGAATGAAAAAGAAGAGAAAAAGAGCCTCCTCTAGTCGGCCCTCAAGTAGTCTTTTTATAACTTGCAGAAAAACCCTAAAAATTGAAATTGTCCGCGCGACGTTCCACCACACTATGGTCCGGACCGTGCGCCAGGTGGTCCGGACCACAGAAACTTTGTTTCTTCACTTTTGCTCCTCATTTGCAGCTAAGTCCTTGGGATACTCTAGGCCATCTTGGACAAAGTTGGTTCGATATCCTTCCCTTCGTCTTCTAAGTCACCAAAATCACTATCTTCTTCAATTAATTTACCGTTTTCCCTACAATTAAGAAAACAAACCTTATAAGTGACAAAATAATGATAATTCTTCAAAATAAAGTACTTAATTACCTTAATAACTATGAAAAAGTGGAGTTTGTAATTACACTTTTCAAGTGTAATCACTCCAATGAGTGTCTTTATAAAACATAGAAAATGGAAAACCCTTATCTCCAAGCTTTTTGGTCTATTTAATAAGTAATAGTTCAACTTAGTTAACAATTACACTAGATAAGATACGTGATTTGAAAAATAATTTATATGAAATAATTAAAAATAAATCAATTAATGGACAACAAAGAGTCCAACTTAATCATTATTCCAAATAACCTTGACTGATAGCAAATTAAAAGGCTATAGGAAAGATTTGAGATAGCTACAACTCCCATTGAAAAAACATAACATGTGAGTCACTTTATTAATAGAGATAAAGTGATAAATATTTTGATGAATCAATCCAACAAATGTTGAGGTTAATGTAGTGAACCATATACAATATTAAAATATGTTATGCCCCGAATTTCTCACAAACCTGGAAACGTGAACAAACAATCATAAATCACTAAAACCATCAATTCAAACTAATCAGAGCCATTTATATTTAATAATAATGAACTAATAATCTTCAAACTTAGATAAAAATAATTTTAATCCATCTTTAGTCTCCCAAACCGAGATATATACAATAATCAAAATGCAATCAAAATAAAAGAAAAAAAAAGACTAAAAAATTGTGCAGTTCTCTCCCTAAAATATAATTAACGAACTATTCAAGATATCTATTCTGTCTAAGCAGTCCCATCACAACCACTGTTTGGTGCAAGACTTGCACTTGCATCTAAAGTTGTAGGGCCATGAGCACAATATACTAATGTATATTAAAATAATCAATTGGTACTCAGAGAAGAATAAAAATTAAATAAATCATGCATGTGTGTCCTAGCATGAATCTCTAACATGTCGTGTCAACATATATCACATATCAAAAATATTTAAATTTAAATTTAAATATTTTGAACACGACAAAAAATAAAATTAGTTATTTTAACAAAACCATATTCTTAATTATTAGGTTGGTATCGTAACCCAGTCAACCTATGCCTTGGTCATAGGATACCAAAAATATTAATTCATCAATATTTCGTAGGTTACTAGCCTACTAGAGATGATAACCTAACCCTACGCGGGTTCTTAGTCTTTCACTAGCAGAGCTTTTAGCACCAGCTACTTATCCCGGTACCTCTCTTAATCCAAAATTAAAATCGTAAAATCAATGAATAAATAATTACTTATTTATTCAAATCCAAAACATACTTTAAAAATATTTTTTTTTCCTTATTGAAGATTCCATAATATAACACAAATTTTAAAATTTAAAATTTTTGTACCAACTAAATTTTAATTCCTCAAAATCAAAATCAATTTATACACACCTTTCTAATCCACAAGACAGTCACAATCACTTAATTATTTATCACGTAACAATCAACTAAATAATTACAAAAATTTACAAAATTAAATCACATATAATAAATTTAATTTTTATTTAACTTCAACCCTACCTCAAATTAAATTCACAGAAGAAAATTTGAGAACAAGGCTTCAGATTGTCAAAAAAAAAAAAAATGAAAACTCACTACCGTGCAAAAAGATGAACCTACACGTTCTGTCACCACTACCCTTTTTTTCTTTTCTCTCTTTTTTTTTCACACCCTACCGCAGACACAATACTCTATATATATATATATATTTATACGTACACATATGCAATAGGTTACCAAGTTATCTTGGAATCCTAATTCCATAAGGATGCACATTTCCCAATCCATCAAGTTAACTATCAATTGGCAGCATCTTCTTCTTCTTCCTCTTTTTCTTCTTTCTTTCTTTCTCTCCTTTTTTTTACTTACATTAGTTTCAATATCATTTACATATGTATGTATGTATAATAACTCGATTATGTATTTTAAGTTAAAAAAATTAATATTCTATTTAATTCGTAATACATTTTTAACATTATTTTTCTTTTTTTATAAATTAAAATTTTACAATTCACATAAAATATTCAAACATCAAAAGAAACCTTATGCAACCCGTCCACAATCAAATCAATATTTAATCAATGCATAAAAAAAATTTAAATCAACTAATTTTTTTTTAAAAAATAACTAAAGTAAGAATTAAAATTCTAAGTCGTCACATCCTACCCTCAAAAAAATTTCATCCTTGAAATTAGAAAATACCTGAATCATTGAATAATTTTTTATATTTATTCCTTATCTTTGACTCTTGTTCCCAAGTCGATTCCTCGACACCATAGTGCTTCCACAAGACTCTAACTAAAAGAATGGTCTTCCCTTTTAGAACTTGTTCTCACGAATCTAAAATCTTCACTGGTTTCACTTTGTATGTCACACCCAAGTCAATCTTGAGCTCAGTCCAATCAAGAACATGTGATGGATTAGCATTATACTTCCTCAACATAGATACATGAAAAACATCATGTACACCCGATAATTGTGGTGGCGAGGCAAGACGATACGCTACATTTCCAATTCTAGCCAAAATCTCAAATGGTTCGATGAATCTAGGTGAAATCTTTCCTCTGCGACCAAAACGAAATGCCCCTTTGTGTGGTGAGACCTTTAAGAACATGTGATCTCCCACCTCAAACTCTAATGGTCTTTGTTTCTGGTTAGCATAGCTCTTCTAGCAACTCCGCGCTATCTCAAGTCTTTGGCGAATAACCTTAACTTGCTTAGTGGTTTCCCTAACAAGCTCTAACCCAATAACTATAGCTTCTCCAATTTCAGTCTAACAAACTGGCAATCTACGTGGCTTACCATATAACGCCTCGAAAGGTGCCATCCTAATACTTGATTGGTAGATACGGTAAGTTACCTCTATTTTTTCATGCAGTGCAAAAATATAATCCTAGCGCTGTTGTCGATTATCACTAACATCTTAGATCGCTTGCTGGTACTGCAATCCTACAGTATGTGTTTTAGGTATTCAAGCCATCTATTGATAACTTCTAATTTTGTAGACCCGTTATAATAGTAGATGGCGCTCAGCTATATGGAAATTATAAAGGAAAGTTGCCAATTGCTATGGGAAGTGATGCCAACCTACAAATCTTTTCATTAGCTTTTGCTTTGTAGAAGAAGAGTCCTTTGATATTGGCACTAATTTTTGTGTAACTTAAGGAGATATATAGTCCCAACTAGGTAAGGCTTGTGTTTAATTCTAACAAGCAAGGTGGCATAACCAGTATTATAAACACCCCCAACTCTGGATAGGGGCCCTTCTATGCCTTCCATAGATTTTGTTTGATGCACGTGGAGGCTAGTTTTAAGAAGAAATTTTCTGACTCTTAGTTAAATAAGTTGATGTCTTATGCTGCAAAAACTCCATAGATTCATAAGTTTGATTCAATACTGGAAAAGATTAAAGACCTCAATTTCGATGCGTGGAAGTATTTAGTAAAGATCCCTAAGAAGTAGTGGAGAATGTCTCACGATGGAGGCCTTAAATACGAGAATGAGATAACAAATATTTCTGGATATTTCAATAATGTCATGCGGGGTGCCAGATCGTTACCTATTGCAGCATGTGCTCAGTTTACATTCCACAAAGTCATAACATACTTCAGTAATAGAAATGAAGTTTCAGTGGTAGCTCAAGAAGCTGGAGTTCGGCATCTGCCAGGAGTCTTAGAATTGATTGATAAATATCAACAACGTGCTTAAGGTCACAAAATTATGTGATCTAATCACATCGATGGGGGTGTACGAGGTAACTATGGGCCAACGTTTAAATAGGGATGGCCATGTACAGGTGATTTCTCTGGAAGATCAAAGTTGCACATGTGGTAAATGGAGCAATCATCAGATCCCATATTCATATGTCATTGCCATATGTGAGAAACGTTGTTATGGCTTGATGGCCATGATTCTAGCAGAGTATAGCACTGATGCCTATATTAACACATATGCTACCTGTTTCCACCCCGTACATGATCTAAAATATTGGGAAGTGCCAAATGTCCCAACATTCATCCCAAATCAACATTTGAAGTGACAAAAAAGAAGACCGATGTCGACTCACATTACGAACGAGATGGATAGGAGCAAAAGTTTGACTAAGCTATGGTGTGGTATTTGTCCTGCCAAGGGTTATACTAGGAGGAGCTGTCTTGGAAAAGCCACGAGCTAGTTAGTTTTTTTATTAAATGAAATATGTAATTTATAAGACTTTAAACCATTTTGTTATGTAATTTGGAAGATCATGAACTATTCAGTTATGTAATTTGTTAGATCTTGAACTATTTTGTTATATATATTGTAAGACTTTGAACTATTCAGTTATATAATTTTTAAGCATGTTAACTATCTTTTCACTATCACTTTATGTAATTTCTAAAATTTGAAATGCTTATTATGAAAATTAGAAGTGTTAGTGATTTTTTGCCTTTTATGTATAAGTTATGGATCTTCCGAGTGATCAGGAACGTCCTTTGTTATCCCCAGGACCTCGTGATACATCTATACTAGGTGCACAGATTAGACATAGATCTACAGTTATATGGGACAGTGGAGTATTTTTTAGCTTTGTTAGTTCCATTCACTTTGTTATGTATACAATTGTCAAATACTTATTATGATTATAATTTTTTCATTATTAAGGAGTCCTCCGTACTTGATCTTCGTATTGGCCAGCACCTCATGAAAGACCTTACACAGACTCCCAGGGATATTCGAGTTGTTGACTATCATGTCAGGGCAAGAGAGTGTGGGCTTTACCGCTTGGCTTGTATTATGTTATTTAGGTCATTGATCATAACACTTGTGGAGAGATGGCAAGTTGAGACCCATACTTTTCATATGCCGATCGGGGAGTACACCATCACATTGGAGGACATCAGTGCCATCATTGGATTGCTTGTTAATGGGATGGCACTTACTGGTGTTGATATGTCTCATACATTGCTTGCGTGGAGAGACATAGTAAAGGGCCACGTAAGCATAGCCCCACCTGTTGATGCTATCAAAGGGAATGTGATCAAGTTCAATTGGTTACTCCAGCACTTTGGACATCTCCCAGCTGACGACGACGATGATGTTGTGCAATGGCATGCCCGTTTGACTATATTTATGTTGATTGGAGGATGTTTGTTCCTTAACAAATCTCGTGGTTTGATCTTGATGATGTATTTACTGTTGCTCGACGATTTGGATCGTGTTGGATAGTATAGCTGGGGAGGAGCAGCATTGCCTTATTTATACTGAGAGATGTATAGAGCTTCACAGACGTGGACGAAGGAGATGATTGGCCTGTTAGTCATTCTTCAGATATATGCATGGCAACGGTTTGCTGTATTCAGACCTATTGTTCAACATCAAGGTAGACGAGTTGACGCACCTCAGCATAAGGATCCAGATGTGGGACAGCCCGATGCGCTGCAGCCTGATGCTCCGCATATGGCACAGGAAGCCGATCTACCAGTAGTGGCACCTCTAGTAGCAGGGCCAACCCCCCTAATGCGACCGGCCAATTTATATGGCTGCAGGTATGACAACGTTAAATTAGTTATTTTGTTTATATTTGTTATAGGATGTTACTTGTTTTCATAACGAAATAACAAATATATTTAAATTGTGACGACAGAGGGCATGGGGGCTTACGCTAACGTCTTCATGTACTCTAGTTGAGTACAAGGACTAGTTAGACTTAATGATAGAGTCACAGATGACATAGCAGCCATATCCAGTAGATCTAGATGTCCCAGGTCACGACTAAGAGATATGACAAATGAGATCGCCATTAATATGCTTTGACATCATCAAGATACAATTAACATCGTCGAGATACAGTTGCCTGATTGCGTAATACGGTAGTTCGGGATGGTTCAGTATGAGCCCCCTAATTTGTGATACATCTCTTAGGTTATGTGCTATTGATTGTCGAGGTAGGGCTGGTACTAACTGGAGTATCATGCTTACTAATCACATCATCGCCTGGAATGATCGTTGTGCTTAGGTGGTCACTGGTGACACATTTACAGGTCAAATCGATCGTAGTGATCCTTATATGCAGTGGTACAAGCTAATTACTAGGCATCCTATCAAGCCTCCCCGTGATGTGTCTCCCATTAGGCCCCAGTCGGTAGCTATTCGGAAGGAGATATTAGTAAATATCTATTCATAGTGCACATATAATGTACATTCTTGCTTACTTATAATTTTTATTTTTACAATTCTAATGTTTGAATTATTTTTTTATAGGTATAGACTGCAGTCATGGCCACATAGATTATAGCAGAGCTTTTTATTTGCACTAATATGAAAGAGTTATATCGGTTAGCAATGAGATTGAGGACGATGATTCAAAAGAGTGTTGTAACCCTGAATGAGGAGTATCGAATCGGAGGGGGTGCTACAAGATCCAGATCAGACAGAGCTAGACTGTCTAGCTCAATAGGTGATGGACTATCTAGCTTAGTTGGGGTTGCACTTAGAGCTGAAGATAGACCATCCACCTCAGCCCCCATCAGTCTTAGCCAGATATGGACTTTTCCCTTTTACCGAGGCTGGCCTATCCACGTCACCCCATGCTCCTACTAACGCATCAAACATCGATGATTACATAGTGATTATTAAGTATCTGGAGGCATTGCCATCACACAACTTGCAATTGGTTACACCGACATTACCATTGAGTAGATTAGTTCGACCATCTTCGATGATGTATGTGAGGAGAAAGAGGATGAGGACTCAGTATCAGACTAAGATGGAAGTGAGTTATGTACAGTTCAAGGAGCTACTCAGCTAGGCACAAGGGACCAAGCCACCCTCTCATCCCGATAGAGCCTCTGACTAAGCCACAACTAGTGGAGAGGCCTAGGAACTTAGTGCAGAATTGAAAGGTTCCTAGCTGTGGCATGTATTAGAATTTTGTTATGAACACATACAGTATATTGATGAATATACTTAACTTTTGTGATAGCCCCTATCATAAAATCTCTGATTTTCTAATTTTTGAACTCTTACTTTCTATAAGGGATTTTATTTGCATGAACCATTAATGAATAGTCTACTTCCATATGTAAATATTTACAAATATGTTTCTCGTATCTTGATTTCTACAAATATGTTTCTTGTTTCTGAGATACTATTGTGTTCTTTCAGTAGTGGTGTTGTTTGCTAATTTTTCTTTTGATATTTTGGTTAACTTTCTAGCTTTACTAATTTTCTTTGACATTTTGGTCTCTCTTCGTTGCCTGAAATCTAAGTAATAATCATTTTTTTAGTACGTTTACCACTTACGTGTGGTAATGACTTTTCTATTGTTGTTATATTATTTTGATGGGCAACTTTTCTGATTGGTTCAATGGCTATGGATTTTATCTCAGGTAAATTTCTTATGATGAATTCATTTGAAAAAGATGGAAATGCTGGAAACTACAGTGTATATCTCGTGTCATCCACTCTTCATGGAATTTGGTGGAATTGAAAGGCTTTTAGATTTGAGTTCTTTTGTCTGGTCAGAAGTGCATTATAAAATCCTTCCCTTGACAAAACAAGGGAAAGGCATAGAGTATCCCTAACTAGTACAGCATGTGTGAGGTGAAGTTAACATTGATTTATTCATTACTTGTTGTTTGGAGATGTGTTTTTATTTATATATTGTAATTTTGTTTTTATTTTTGGCATAATTGGAATTTTCTCTTCTCCCTTTTTATTTATTTATTGGTCTTGTAATTTTATGAACTTTAGTAGTCATATAAAAGAGGGAAGATTGTACAATACATGGTTGGATCTAGTTGTCTTTTCCCTTCTGGGCTAGGAATTTGAAGATTCTTTTCTTCAATCTTTCATTGAAGTGAATTTGACTTTGTACTTGGATGGGGGAGTCACAACTATTGTTAGCTTCATATATAATAATGTTGCTTTCCTAATAATGATATTATGATGCAGCAGCATCAACTCACTCTCTTGAGAGATTAATTTGTTTTTGTCTTGGGCAAATCTTGAGTTATTTTTGTTTAATTGATGTATATGAATATTACACTTCATAATATGTTTGGGAATAATACTGTGCAGATTCATTGGTGTGAGACATCAAACATCTTGGGAATGGTCAAAAGTTGGGACTCATGACAAGGACCAAGTTCATCTTTTTCAAGTCCTGAAATCTACTATAAGTTGTTTGCTTTGTTGTTCAAGAAGAAGCATAAGCTAGCATTTGAAAGTCTTGGTAATATGTATATTAACTCCTCTCTTAGCTATCTAAATTTTGAATCTATCGATTTATTGTTATATTTGAGATCATAAACTTTTTACTAAAATTAGATTAGTTTGAGATTCTTGACCAATTATTGAGGTTTGATTACTGATCTGGTTTTGCTACTGTGCTGCTCTTGGCTCTTAGGGCTTCACTACAAATTTTAGGATAGATTTGAGGTTTATTTGATAAATTTGAGGTGCAAGTGGGACCCTTGGTGTGGATATCCTCTTAGTCTACAATTTATGGCAGGAGTGGGACAGAAAGGGCTTCATTTGTATTATTGAGTGAATATCTCTCTTATTTAGAACTTCTTACCTATTTTAAAGGAGATAAACAGAGAGATACACGACTTGTTTTAATAACAAATGGCTGTAACGCACTTGAATATTTTGAAAATGAAGGATTAAAAGTAGAAATTACAACTTGAAAGTCAAATTTCTTCATGTATGTTGTCAAAATATTGTCATTTTGGAATGTTCCACTAAGGTGATGGAAAATCCTTGTGATTTTTTATTTTTTTAATTTTTAAATTGTTGTCTCACGATCCTTTAGTCGTAACTTATTAATTTTTTTTTCAAGGTGATCCAGTTGCTTATTCAAATGTTACCCTTCATTAGTCTACTTCTTGTAGGGGCACTTTGACCTATGAGGTGTGGACCATTTCTCTTCCCTTTTTGATTTTTACAGCAGTTGGCTTGGATGCAATTGTGGAGGGGGTGACAGATGTGCAATAAACTTAGTTTTAGACTGTTACGTATACATTTTTTATGGTTAATGCTGTAATTCTACTGTGTAATGTGGTAGAACCTCACCCCCTAAAAAAAGATTCAAATCTTGGATCCATCATTGCAGTGTAAATTATGAACTTCGGTATTATGAATATCTTGTTGTTGCACCCCCTAAAGACCTTCATTGTTTCATTTCTGGTTTGCTATATGAATTTTGGCTTTGATGCATTAATAGATATTTGAGTGATAGTATTTTGGAACATGAAAGGACATGGTTTCGGTTTGGACATCTTTATTTTGAAAATTAGGCTATCCACCCTGGATATGGTTTCTTATCAGAAAGTGCCGAGTTTGCTCAACTTTGTGAAGATGAGGGCTTTACATTTATTGGACCTCCAGCATCTGCTATCAGCGACACGGGTGATGGAAGGTACAAAGCAGTGGCTTTCTCCCTCTTGTTTTCATCCATTTTGCCCTTAATCATTCTTTGTTATTAGCAAGTATAAATCTGGAATAATCTAGTCGCCCTCTTTTTCTTTCTCTCAATTTTGGTTGTTGTATAGGAGAAAGAAAACTACAAAAAATTGGATAAGCCCTACTAATTTTTATTAATATGTTTTTAATGTCCATCAGTGCATCAAAGGGGATCAGTGGGGTGCCGCTTGTGCTTGGATATCATGGTGATGAAGAAGATCTTGACTTTATATGAAGTTAGAAGCAGACAAAATTGGATATCCCATTTTAATAAAGCCAACTCATGGAGGTGGCGGAAGGGTGTGCCAATTGTTTAATTCCCTTAAACACTACTCAGATGCCTAGTCGTCGACTGCGCATGTATTGGTTCATTATGGATTTAAAGTTTCATGCTTCTTTATTATTCATTCTTCTCTTTGTTCACTAGTTTATGTACCACTTTTGCCTCCAGATTTTAATCCTCAGTTTTATTATTTTTATTTTTAATTTTTCTTTTCATTTCATCATTTTATTTTTTTGCCATTGTTTTAATTATTTGTGAATTTGTGAGGCCAACTACTAAGTATAAGTCGTGTGCACTGTAGATTTGTGCATGCCTGGGTATGAACTCTCTTTCGTCTTTTACATTTGTATTGAGTTGCAAATTGAAAAATCATGAAGGGACTAGTGTACTGGATGAATCTGCCCATAGCAGAGTAATTTTTGTTTCCCAAAGTAGCAGCAGCAATGGTTGCTTTACATGAACACGCCTTGCTTAAAGGACCAAAAAAAAAAAAAGAAAAAAAAAAAAACAAGGTGGGATGATCCTGTTCTTGTTCTCTTTCTCAATTGTTATTGCTGTTTTCCTTTTGATCCAGCCTACTTTAGTGTTTTTGATAACCTCTATTCCCGCCCCCGCTTGAGGGGAAGGGAGGGTTGAGTGCAACCAAAAGCCACTGAAATTTTACAATCCAAACAATTACCCACAAAGCAAGTATTAATGACACCAAAGAGGTAATGAGGAAACCCTCTCATAGGGAGAAAAATCTCAATTGCCAAAACTGCTATCAACGGGTTACAAGATCCTAACAAAATTTACTACGACTCACTCGTACAAATTCTCTAGCAAATCTTCCTCGACTCACTCGATAAACCCTATAAGTGGATTTTCTATTTTACACAGAAAGTTAAGAAGAAAAGAATAAAAATCTAGAGAAAGACATTTATACTTACCAAGAATGAACTCTCTCTAAGTCTATATAATATGTCCCAAATTGTAATTTTTTATTAAGTCTGGATACATATTTATAGAGTTACAAAAGTTTGCCCTAAACTTAGCAAAATAGGAAACAATTACGCATAGGTCGATCCCTCGAGCATCCTGTGTCGTGCCTGCGCCAGCAAGTCGAACCATCGAGCATTCATCCAACATCCTGTGGACCATACTGGAATTATGGTGTGCAAAGAGCAAACCCACGTGCTCCCTACGGGCTGCTAGTGGGCCTAGGGTGCAGTTGCGTGCTCCCCGTGCCCTGCATGCGAGATGCACTGGTTTCATTCGCGTCCTAAATTTTGACTTCTAAACCAAATTGGATTCTAGTCATGCAGTACTTTGACTTTAATTGGACATCTGAAATCTTTGGATAGCTTGTATCTTAATCCCATCATTGATTTAGAAATATCCAAATCTTCTATTCAAGTTACTTTAGGAAACTTCCCAACTTTCTAATTTTAACTTAAGATTTTGAATGGATTTGCCACAAAACTTTACAATCTCCCCCTTGGCAATTCCATATCAAAACTTAAGTTAAATTCCAAATTCTACACGCACTGAACACCCACATCAAGGCACCATATGGAAAGAAAAATTAACCATAGATTGAAATGAAATATCCAAAACATGCGTACCATAAAATATCATGTCATAAGTCAGGATTATACATATCATAAAAGGCAAGATTACACATAAACTCAAATCACTCCCCTTTTTTGATATAGAAATGATAAGCCCTGAAAAAGAAAAAGGGAATGATAAGTCCAACAATAGAACATGTCACAGCAACTTAAAAGAAACCACTGCCATCATCAAAACCACCACCACTTCCGCCAACACCATCACCACCACTTCCGAAAGGGCTACCACCAAACCCAGTGTCATTATCACCATCATCTTGTGGTAGCTCGTATTAAAAAGCACCCCAGTTATCGATTTGTCGGTGTAAAGACTAAAACTGAGTGGTGCATAAATCTATTAATGCCTTAATGCTCGCATCAATAGTATCCAGGCGCCCATTAATAGCTGTCTGATCAGCTCGAATATTTTCAACCTCCCCCTAAGTCGAAGCAAGGACAAAGACATAGGATTCATAGTAAATGGATGAGTGCTACAACTAGACTCTGCTTCATTTGGCTCATCGAGAGTGTCATCGACAACTTGACTAACTGATTTCCTAATGGTGAGTCGTGTGATGGGTGTAAACTGTGTGGTAAGGCTAGAGGAGGGTAATTCAATTTGATGGGCTTGAATGATCTTGGTTACAAGAACACCAAAAGGAAGAAAATCTTTCGTGTGTCTCAACTATTGGGTAATGAACATAAGATGAAAGATAAAAAGGGGTAAATCAAACTTGAGACCCAAGAGAATAGCATAAATTACATGACCACGTCTCAAGGTGACATCAAATAATGTGAGGTGGGGTCAATGGTCACAAATAGAAATAAATTGAGCATACGATGATCAGTCTTGAGATGACCATGAATATAGGTTTCTCCTCTCTAGGGAGAAGAGCCAGTCAGAACATTAAAAACATTTGACAATTCTTCTTTTGATGGAAAAGCTCCATCTTGTTTAGGATAAAAAATAGTAGGTCTTTCTTTGAGACTGGGACGCTCAATGCCAAGAGTGGATGCAATGATGTCAAGAGTAACAATGATAGGAACCCGATTGACATAAGTTTTGAAAACAGTATTTTCAAAGTCAGTCTCATGAAAATTGGTATAAAATTCTTGGACAAACCTAATATGCACAGATGTTGAAACAGTGGTAATAAGTTCCCAACCCAACTGAACAAACAGTAGGCGGATTAGAGGAAAATCATTCAAGTCCATTTGGCGTTCAAGAAGAACAAGTCTTTTGGAAAACAAACTCCTGAATTCATTTTGGTTCAAAAAATGATTTCATGAAGTGGATGAAGAACCAGTTTGACTTCTTCTGAACATTTTTTATAGAACTCGAGAACCTAGAATGCAATAAACTAAACCTATGAATGAAAAATACAAAAGAAGGTGATAGAACGTTACCTAAAATGCATACATGCAGACTGACTCAGGGGAAGGAAGCTGGATGGTCGTGGGTTCGAGGAGCAGTGTGGAATAAAATAAAGACCAGTGTTGACTGGGGGACTTATATACCCCAGGTCGCACCCTCGTGCTCTCTACACCCTCGGTGTGCCACCTGCCCGATAGGGCGCCCTCCTTGCGATGTTTTCAGGAAAAGTTCATAAGAGGCAGTTTCGTGTACAAAATTGAAAAATATTTGATATCCTAAAAAGAATAGAAAAATTCATTAAGATGAGTTAAAGAATTTTACTTCATTTATGTCAATATATGTAAATCTATCACTCAAGCGTAATAAATATGAATGAATAAAAATTAATCTCTCAAGTTAATTTTCAAGTTTTACGTTATGAGATGAATTAACCCATAAAATTGAAAGAGAATGCTTGTGCACGTGTGAAATTTTGACTAATTAAACATATAAAATCTCTCTTAATTAGATTAAGATATTACATTTGATGCACCAAATGAATTGAGAGCCAAGTTTCTTCCTCTTCTTCTCTTTTTTTTTTTAACAATAATAAATATCCCTTTCTAGGTCTTGGCGACTTTCACATGCTTTTGGGCAAGTAACTTTTCCTTTAACAATCAAGAAGTCATTAAGGGGTTTCTCACAAATCCCACCGATAGCCCTTTCTAGGACAGGATATATATATATATATTTTTTTTGGAAGGCTCCTCAACATTTTTTCGACACGTCAAACAGTAATTCAAGATCTAAGAGGAAAAAGTGATATATAAAATCAATCAAGTGTTTTAGAGAAGCACATCAAAATTATGGCAAAGTTCATCAAAACACCTTTTTTCAATTGACATGAAAGTATGAAATATTTATTCATTGCAATTTATTAGACAGAATGATTTAATGTACATAAAAAGAGATAAAAGTCAAAAAATATCTTTAAAACAAATAATGAACTCTGGTCTTTCAAGGATTTAAAGAAAAATCAATTGTGCACACAAATGCCTAAAGACTTCCTAAGAGATTCAAAGCGAAAGGCGTTTAGGGGTTTAGTGAATAAGTCAACTAGCTGATTTTTAGTTTGCACATGCTCCAGGGTTAGTACATTCTCCTCAGCCAACTCTCTAATGAAATGATACCTAATATCTATACGTTTAGTATGAGAATGCATGACAGGATTTCTAGAAATGCTAATGGCACTAAGATTATCAAAATATAATGTAATGATGCCCTGTTCAAAGCCATACTCAACAAGCATTTGCTTCAACTATAGAGTTGAGAGCAACAACTCCCAATAGCAATATATTTGGCCTCTGCAGTGGATAAAGATGTTGAGTTTGCTTCTTACTATGTCATGAGACCAAATTGCTACCAACATAAAAACATTCACCAGAAGTACTCCTACGGTCATCTACACTGCCCGCCCAATTGGCGTCAGAGTATCCTGCAAAATCAGGATTGGTATCACAAGTGAACCAAATCCTAAAATTTAGTGTACTGCTGACATATTTTATGATTCTTTTAACAGCATGCAAATGTGATTCTTTAGTATCAGACTGATATCTAGCACACACACTTACACTAAATGCAATGTCAGGTCTACTAGATGTAAGGTACAGAAGACTTCCTATCACGCTCCTATACATGGTTTGGTCAACACTTTTATCGCATGGATCCTTGTGAAGTTTAGTGCTTGTGCTCATAGGAGTTCTAGCATGTTTAGCATTAGAAAGACCAAACTTTTTCACCAAGTCTCCAGCATATTTGGATTGGGAAATAAAGATTCCGTTATCTTCTTATTTCACTTGAACACCTAGAAAATAGTTTAATTCTCCCATTATGCTCATTACAAACTGAGTAGACATCCACTTTCCAAATTTAACAGCATATTTTTCACATGTAGATCCAAACACAATGTCATCAACATAAATTTGAGCAATTAGAATGTGTCTAGAATTATTGCGAATAAACAAAGTTTTGTCTACACTACCACAAGTAAATCGAGACTCAAGTAAAAAAGTAGCGAGTTTCTCATACCAAGCACATGGTGCTTGTTTTAATCCATAAAGGGCCTTTTTTAATTGAAACATATGATTAGGGAATTTAGGATCCTCAAATACTTTAAGTTGCTCTATATAGAAGAATTGCATTCAAAAATGCACTCTTGACATCCATTTGATAAAGTTTAAATTTCAAGTAGCATGCAATGGCCAACAGTAATCTAATGGATTCAAAACGAGCAACAAGTACAAAAATTTCGTCAAAGTTAACACCCTCCACCTGAGTGTAACCTTGAGTAACAATCCTAGCCTTATTTATAATAACTTTACCAAACTCATGACTTTTATTTTTAAATATCCATTTTGTTCCAATAACATTAGTGTGACTAGGTCAAGGCACTAAGGTCCATATATCATTCCTAACAAATTGATTTAGTTATTCATGCATCGCATTCACCCAATTATCATCAAGTAAGGCTTATTTTATATTTTTAGGTTCAACAAATGAAACATAACATACATAAGTTACCTCATTCCTCAATTGACTACGTGTTTCAGTTTATCAGTTACCTCTCCATTGACTTGGCTAGCTGGGTGATTTAACTTTACTCTTGATGAGGGCTCTAATTGCTTTGTTGTATCAGCAAGTTCATGGTTTACACCTTTTCTAGCTCCAGTTTCCTCCTCTTCAACTTTTTCAGTTACTTCTTTAGTCTCTTCCATAGGTCCATTATCTTCTTCTACTTGTTGAAATACAGATATGTTAGAGTTGTCATCAACAACATTAATAGATTCCATCACTATAGAAGTTTTCAAGTTATAAACACTAAATGCATGACTAGAAGTAGAGTAGCCCAAGAAGATTTCTTTATCGCTTCGGGAGTCAAATTTACCAAGATTTTCTCTGTCTTTAAGAATGAAGCACTTACTCCCAAAAACTCAGAAATACTTAACATTAGGCTTCTTACCATTCCATAGCTCATAGGGTGTTTTTGAAGTACCAGGACGAAGATACACCGTATTAGCTATGTAATATGCAGTGTGTACAACTTCAGCCCAAAATTTTTTCGGAAGTTGCTTTCCATGTAACATCGAACGTGCTATCTCTTGTAAGACTCTATTTCTTGTTTCTACAACTCCATTCTATTGGGGGATGTTTGGTGCTAAGAACTCATGTTTAATTCCATTGTCATTGCAAAAATCAGCATACTTTTGATTTTTAAACTCTCTTCCATGGCCAGTTCTGATTCTTGTGATGCATCCAATAGTTCTCTACTTTTCTTACTATAATTTGAAACACAATTACTTAAAAGCTTCAAATGTAGCAGTTTTTCACACAGAAAATTAACCCAGGAAAATCTAGTAAAATCATCAACGGCAACAAAAATGTACTATCTACTACCAAGGCTCTTAGTGCGTGTGGGTCCCATTAAGTCCATGTGAACAAGTTCAAGAGGTTCTGAGGTTCTAATTGATTTTGTCTTTTTATGGACATTCTTGACTTGTTTACCTAGTTGACATGGTCCAGACACACTATTTTTAAGTTTTTCAAGATTAGGTATACCCTTGATGAGATTAGACTTGGACAATTTGTGTAAGTCTTTGTAGTTCATGTGCCCAAGTCCTTGGTGCCACAAATCTATCTCATCTAGGGTAGAAATATTACATACCAAGCCTTTAGAATTTGCTACCCCATAGCAATTGTTAGAAGTGTGAATGCCATGCAAGACTGGTTGTCCCTTTTTATTAAAGCTATTACACTCATTTTTTGAAAATTTGACAACATGGTCGGCATCACACAATTGACCGATATTAATAAGGTTAGCCTTAAGTCCTTCTACATATAAAACATTTTTCAAACATTTGAAAATAGAGGACTTAATCTCACCTTTACCTTTAACCTGTGATGTGCTACCATCACCAAAGGTCACCATGCCACCCTGATAGAATTCAAGTTTTGAAAATAGGGACTTATTTTCACTCATGTGATTTGAGCACCCACTGTCAACATACCACAAATTAGAATTTAAAGCTTTCAGGGCTGTTTGTGATACAAAACAATTTAAGTCTAATTTTTTGATCCATATTGCCCTGGTTTTTTAAAAAGAAGGCTTGACAGGGATTTTCTCATGTCTTTGTTTTTTGCTTGAGTTATTTTTCCTTGAAAATTTTGTATATTTGTATTTTTGAAAGTTTATATTCTTTGGTTTTTGAAAATGACATGAGTTTTCAAAAGTATTTTCAGCAAAATTAGATAAGACTTGAAATCTATTTGTCATAGGAACTCTAGGACTAGGGTTTTTTGAAAAGTTTTCCATGTAGTTCAAAGAAAGTCCATAGAGTTTGTGATAATTAGGGCAGATATGACCTTTGATCCCACAATAGTGACATATAAGTATAAAGGGTTGGGGTTTAGCAAGGTACTTACCTTTCATCATAGGACGAACATGTTGATAATGATTGAATTTTTGATAGCCTCTCCTTGATGGTGCAACAGGCTTTGAAAGAGATTTTGAAGTAGTATCTAATTTAGACACACTCTTTGTGGCTGACTGCAAGCAAGGTGCTTTTAAAGAGGTTGATGATGAGGCAATTGTACTTTTCTCTCCAAAGTATACTAGTCCAGATTTCTCTCCATGAGGTCTTTGTTTGCTCCAAATTTCTTCAATCTAGTCAGAGCTGCACTTCATCTTCCCTATTATCTTCTCATCATTCTTTATTTTTTCTTTCAACTCCTTGATATTTACATGCAGACTTTCAATAATCTTCTCCAGCTCTTCAATCTTCTTGTTCTTCTCCTCTAGCTTTTCTTTGAACTTTTCTGCACTTTGTGACTGTGAAATCCTATCAGATTCAAAAGAAGATAACTTACTTACAAGTTTTTCATTCTCACTTTTTAGAGCATCCCTTTCACTTCTAAGTTTGCAGTTTCTCGTGTGTTGTACTTGTCTTTGTTTCCTTAGATTCATCATTGAATTCATCCTCAGAATCCTCATCTTTATGATTTAATATCTCAGCATCGCTTTGTGATCCAGAAGGCATTTCTGCAAAAGAAGCGTGAGAAGCTATAAAAGCAATAAAATTACCTTCGTTATCAGAAAAGGCCGATGTAGAGGATCCATCCGAGTCAGAGTCATCATCAAGTGTAGCATTCATCACTTTGACTTGTTTTTGTTTCATCTTCTTGTTAGCACAATTTTGAGCAAAGTGACCGTAGCCATGACATTCATAACATTGTATCTTATACTTCGTTTCTTCATCCTTTTCAAACTTCTTAATTTTCCTACCTTTGGCTTTTGACTTCGACTCATTCTTATTATTTTTGTTGAACATGGCCTTTTTCTCTTTCTTCACATATCTCACAAATTTCATTGCAATAAGTGCCAATTCTTTGTTAGACTCATCCTCCTCATCATCATCCTCCTCGACAGTCCTAAGAGCAATACCCTTTGTAGCTTTTTGAGGTTTGAGCATATTTGACTCGTAAGTTTGAAGTGATCCCACCAGATCCTCAATTTTTAAGGAATTTACATCCCTGACCTCTTCAATAGCCGTAACTTTAGAATCAAATGAACTAGGGAGAGAACACAAAATTTTATGTACCACTTTGTGTTCAAGTGTGGGTTCTCCAAGATTGTGGCAGGAATTTACGACATGTCTCAGTCGAACATAAAAGTCGTCAAACCTTTCATCTTTGTTCATGCTAATTCCTTCAAATTTAGAGGTAAGTTTTTTAAGCTTGCAGGTCTTGACTTGCACGTTCCCTTCATATGTGTTTTGTAGAATCAGCTAGGCTTTTCGAGCACTCGTACAACTTGAAATACGACAAAATTCATTGGGACAAACAGTAGCGAAAATAGCACTTAAGGCCTTAAAGTTCCGTTCTGAGCTTTCTTGTTCAGCTTTCGTCCACATAAGAATAGGCTTTGTCTCAATACACCCATCAACTTCATGCGTAGGTTCTTCCCATCCTTGAACCATAGAAGTCCAGACTTTATAATTCATGGACAAGAGATGAACTTGCATCCGTACCTTCCAGTAAGAGTAATTTGTGTAATTAAACCATGGGGGTCTGGTGCTTGAACCTCCTTCACGTGGTGGATCCATTGTTTGAATTTGATCTCACTCAATAATATAGAGTGACTTGCTCTAATACCAATTGAAATTTTACGATCCAAACAATTACCCACAAAGCAAGTATTAATGACACCAAAGAAATAATGAGGAAACCCTCTCACAAAGAGAAAAATCTCAATTGCCAAAACCACTATCAACGAGTTACAAGATCCTAACAAAATTTACTACGACTCGCTTGTACAAATCCTCTAGCAAATCTTGCTTGACTCACTCGATAAACCCTACAAGTGGACTTTCTATCACACACAGAAAGTTAAGAAGAAAATAATAAAAATCTAGAGAAAGACACTTATGCTCACCAAGAATGAACTCTCTCTATATCTCTATAATATGTCCCCAATTCTAATTTTTTATTAAGTTTGGGTACATATTTATAGAGTTACAAAAGGTTACCCTAAACTTGGCAAAATAGGAAACAATTACGCATAGGTCGATCCCTCGAGCATCCTGTGTCGTACCTGCGCTAGTAGGTCAGATTATCGAGCATCCATCCAATAGCTTGTGGACCATACTAGAATTCTAGTGTGCAAAGGGCAAACCCGCACGCTCCCTGCGGGCTTAGGTCGCAACTACGCACTCCCCGTGCCCTGCCTTCGAGGTGCACTAGTTTCTTCCATGTCCTGAATTTTGACTTCTAAACCAAATTGGATTCTAGTCATATAGTACTTTGACTTTAATTGGACATCTGAAATCTTTGGATAGCTTGTATCTTAATCCCATCATTGATTTAGAAATATCCAAATCTTCTATTCAAGTTACTTTATAAAACTTCCCAGCTTTCTAATTTTAACTTAAGATTTTGAATGGATTTGCCACAAAAACTTTATAGCCACTATTTCAAATGACGTTTTATGCCACACCAACGATTGTCATTTCAAATGACAGTTTATGGATAACTTGTTTTTGTTGGAGCACAATCAATAAACAAATGCGGTACAATATCACGTTTTCCATCAACAGTATTTCTATAATTTCTATTTTTCCCGCAGCATTTACACACTTTGTGCTTAAAGCGTTTGTAAAACAAAACAAAATAAAATCCAAAAAAGTTAAAAAAAAAACACTTTGATCCGTATCACTGTGTCCCTTTCTCACAAAGCCAGATAAAATGATCGATTACCAGCTAATAGGCTGTCGGAAAGATCAAATGAACGGCCCAAGAGGTCCCACCTTACACGTTTTTATTGGCTATGCGTCACATCAATAGTTCAAAAGGTCGCCATTTGTCACGTTGCACTTGTTGGATTTCTCCACGCAATAATTTATAAATATTAATTTTTTGATATTTCGTTGTATCGGTATTAACTCCTCCGGACAAACAGGGGCCCGGCTTAAATATTTGACCCGTATGGGATTGAGGTGGTAAAGGACACTTGTCACCTCCAGAGTTTCCCTGATCGACGACGAGATAGGGACCAACATGCAAACACTCTCTCTACAGTCGCCTATTTTTTCACCCGCCAAAAAGGACAATAGGAAAAGGTAAAAACTAAAAAGCCTCTCTCTTTGTCCAAAATTCGTAATCATTTTTTGTTTATTGTAATAAAGGCACAGTTTAGAGTTAAAAAAAATATATAAAATTTTATAAATTTCTATAAACATGAATTATGAGATTGTAAAATTTAAATTTCTTACTCACTACATAAAATACAAAATGCTAAATTTTATAAATTTGTACAACTACAAACACATCCAAAATTAATTCCAAGTTTCTATATTTTCATCAGTTTTTCCTATGGTGTTGAAGGTCTTCTTTGGTGGCACCAAAAGTCACCAAAACTCAACAATTATAACTAATTTTTATACTTTTCTTTAATTAAATTTCTTCACATATTACCTTTATGTGACATCTTTTTACTTTTATTGTATTTTTTGGTCAAATTTTTGTCAACCAAACACCCCCGAAACATCCATAATTTTTTTTTCTTAGCAAGCTTGATCTAATTAGAATTTTTTTAACTTTATGTGTGTGTATATATATATATATATGCAAAAAGAATAAATTATGTGTTGGCGTTTTAGTCTTTTAGACACTACTAGACATTGTAGTTTTGGCGAGTGGAAAATTCAGGCGATCGTTTCTGGCGATCACTGAAAACCCTTTAGCGACCGCCAAAATATATTGTCGTTATTTTAATGTGGCAAAGAATTGGTGATGAAATTTTTCGGGCAACCGCTTATGGCAGTTGCTAATGTATTTCAAGCAACGGCTACAGCGACTACCATAAGCAGTCGCTAATAGTCTCCTTTTAACTCGAGCAGAATGCCCCATCTTTTTCTTCTCTTCTTCCCTCCTTTTCCCTTCGCCCCCGCTTTCTCCTCTCTCTACACCCCCTCACCCTCCCTCCTCCCGTCGCTACCCTCCATTTTCCCCATCATTGCTGCCGAAGCCGGAGCCGGACTGGTGGTGATCTCTCATTCCCCCTTTCTCTAGCTCTCTCTCTCTCTCCCCCGTTTCACTAATTTTTTTGTAGGGTTGTTTTCATTTGCAGATCAAGTTTGTTTTATTTTTGCATGTACTAATTTTTTTTATATTATCTTTTTTTTTTCTTTTTTGGTTGATGGTAGTTTATGGTGGTGGTTTTTTGGATTTTTGGTTGTGGGTTTTTTTTTTTTTTTATTGATGACAGTGATTTTTTTTTTTTTGCATGTACTGATTTGTTTATTTTTGGTTGGTGGCAATTTATGGTTGTGTTTTTTTTTTTTTTTTTAGTTTCTAATTTGTTTATTTTTGTATATTGGTGATTATGGATATTGGTTGGATTTTGTTGTTGATGTGTTGGTTGATATTGGCTGGAATTTTTGTAATTTTTTTGGGTTTGTTGCGTGTTAAAATTAATTTTTTTGGAGCCACTGTTTTTCCCCCTTTTTGGGTTAATGGGTGGAAGTGGCAATGTTGAATTTGTCATTTACATTCATCAATAATTTTACAAAAAACAAAAAAAAAAGTTAATTTATCATAAGTAAATTAGTTTTCTTTTTAAAATTATTTTTATAATTGTTTTAATGAATCTTATATATATAAGTTATCAACAAAATTAAATTCTTAATTAAAAAGTTCTCCATACGAAAAATAAAAAATTAATTTTTAATTGACTTTTAATTGCTAAAAAGATTAAAAAATTAATTTTCCTCATAAGCCATCGCCAAAAGCCCTATACAACCCAATTAGATTTTTAATTAAACAAATATATAAAACAAATAATAAAAAATTGATTTTTACTTAATTTCTAATTGCTAAAAAATTAAAAAAAATGTGTAATACTTTTAAATTAATATGAGTAAAAGTTGACAGAATATTGGTTAAAACAGTTATGAGCATAAATTTAAAAAGAGATATGTAATTTTGGAATTTTTTTATTTTGTTGAACTAAAAATTGGAAACCGAGCGTACATGGGCTTTTTATTAATTTCAAATTTAAAATTACTTTTAAATTCAAAAACTTAAATTTAAATTAACTCTTATCAAATATATATTATTTTTCTGATGATTTATATAAATTATTACCATTCATTAAAGCAACCATCAAAATGATTTTAAATATATCGAAAAGAGTAATTTTTGACACCTAATCTATTAAAACAATTATAAAAGTATTTTTAAGGATTAAAAATAATTTCAGACGAAAAATATTATTTTATTGAAGTATAGTATTTTGAAACTATAAATGAGTGAGTGCTTAATTTTTTTTTAAATTTAAAAATGTAAATTGAAATTAACTTCTAATAAGAGAATATAATTTATTAAATAATTTATTTATATTATTATCATTTACTAAAACAACTCCGCCTATGTTTTTCTTCATAGCCGGTCCCAAGCCTGGATAAAGATGGAGGGTTGTGTTAGATAGTTGACAGCCAGCATAAAACTTTATCGAATTTTTTTCATAGATTTTCTGACACCTAATGAGATTTCGTGGGGGCGTTCCTTACTTAGCGACGCGCTGTATGGTCCGAGTACAGTGTTAAATAAGTAAGGACCGCTGCATCAGCGTCCGGGTGCAGTGTTAAATAGGCAAGGGTCCTCACACTTTTCCGGACGAGTGGGGAGGTAAGGAAGCTAGTCCAAAATAGAAGGGTGAGATTAGGTACTTAGAATATTGGGAGCTTAACTAGGAAACTTATGGAAGTGGGGGATACAATGGAAATGAGAAGAATCGCAATTGCTTGCTTGCAAAAGACGAAATGGGTAAGACAGACAGCTAAACAGATTGAGAGGACTGGGTACAAGTTATGGTATACGAGACTTAATAGATCGAGAAATAGGGTTAGCATAGTAGTAAGCAAGGACCTAAAGGAATATATAGTTAATGTAAAATGCCGTGGAGATAGGATTATTGCAATTAAGTTAGTGTTAGGAGAAGAGATAGTAAACGTAATTAGTGCTTATGCACCCCAAGTGGGCTTAGGAGATGTACATAACGAGAAGTTTTGGAAAGACTTGGAAGGAATACTATTAGAGATACCTCAAGGAGATATGGTCTTCATAGAAGGAGATTTGAACGGTCATATAGGACATGACATAGATGGTTACATAAGAGTACATGGGGGAAATGGTTACAGTAATAGAAATGAAGAAGGGAAGGATATTTTAGAGTTTGCAGTGGCTTATGATCTCATGGTGACGAATACCTTTTTTTAGGAAGAGAGAGGAACATTTGGTGGCTTATAAGATTGGCTCCTCAAGGACACAAATTGACTTCTTCTTAACTAAGAAAAGAGACCGCGTAGCTTGTAAAGATTATAAAGTTATATCAGGGGAGAGCTTGACTGCCCAACATAGGTTGTTGGTCATAGATGTGAATCTTCAAAGGTAAACTAGAAAAAAGAAGATGTATAAATGCTCAAAGACTAAATGGTGGAACTTGAAAGGTGATAAGCAACCAGCATTCAGGGAAAGAGTACTAGAGGAAGACGTTTGGGTGGTAAATGAGAGTGCAAATATTATGTGGGATAAGGTAGCAAAGTGTATTAGGAGGGTAGGGAAAGAAGTCTTAGGAGAATCCAAAGAGAGTGCTCCGGCACAGAAAGAGGTATGGTGGTGGAACGAGACCGTCCAAGACAAGATAAGAGTTAAAAGAGAGTGTTTTAAATCTTGGCAAAACGACTGAAATGAAGCGAACTTGGAGAGGTATAGAGAAGCGAAAAGATAAACCAAAAAGGCAGTTAGTGAGGCTAAGGCAAAGACATTTAAGGATTTATATAGGCGACTTGACACTAAAGAATGCGAAAGAGAGATATTCAAGCTTGCTAAATCTAGAGATAGACGGACCAATGATTTAAGTCAAGTTAAATACATTAAGGATAAGGATGAAAAGGTATTAGTAAAGGAAGAGGAGATAAATGAGCGTTGGAAAAGCTACTTCTATAAGTTATTTAATGAAAGCAGTAGTAGTGACATACAGTCGAGGCAGTTTATCACTTTTAGGGAAGAATTAAATCTTATGTTCTATAGGAGAATTAGTAGGGAAGAAGTAAAAGAAGTATTAAAAAGGATGAAGAATGGGAAAGTGGTTGGGTCAGATGGTATCCCTATTGAGGTTTGGAGGTGCTTAGGAAAGGATAGCATAAGTTGGTTGACAAAACTTTTTAATGTAGTGCTAAAGAGCAAGAAGATGCTTGATGCATGGAGGAAAAGTATCCTTATACCCATATACAAGAACAAAGGAGATATTCAGAATTGTGCGAACTACTGCGGAATTAAATTGATGAGCCATACGATGAAATTATGGGAAAGAGTTATTGAGAAAAGATTAAGAAGGACAACAAACATTTCAGATAATCAATTTGGTTTCATGTGTGGAAGATCAATCATGGAGCCTATCTTTCTCTTGAAGAGGTTAATGGAACAATATAGAGAATGTCAAAAAGATTTACATATGGTGTTCATTGATTTAGAGACAGCATATGACCGAGTTCCTAGGGAGATTCTATGGAGAGTATTGGAAAAGAAACGAGCATATGTCGCATATATTGAGGTGATAAAGGACATGTATGATAGAGCCATGACATTTATACGGACGACTAGTGGAGAGACTAACGAGTTCCCTATCACGATTGGTTTACACCAAGGCTCAGCGTTAAGCCCATACTTGTTTGCTTTAGTTATGGATGAGATTACAAGACATATTCAGGATGAGGTGCCGTGGTGTATACTATTTGCAGATGATATTGATTTAGTAGATGAGACGAGAGAAAAAGTGAATGTTAAGCTAGAATTGTGGTGGGAAACGTTAAAGACAAAAAGGTTTAGGCTAAGCCAATGCAAGACAGAATATATGGAATGTAAGTTTAGTCAAAGTAGGATAACGGGTAGTATAGAAGTAAGTTTAGGCACACAATAGATTGTAGAGAAAGATAAATTTAGGTACCTCGGATCTATAGTGCAACAATATAGAGGGATTGATACTGATGTAAGTCACATGATTCAAGCCGGGTGGACCAAATGGAGGAGTGCTTTAGGGGCCTTGTGCGACCAAAAAGTCCCTCTCAAGGTGAAAGGAAAGTATTACAAGGTGGCGGTTAGACCAGCGCTGCTATATGGATCAGAATGTTGGGCAGTAAAGCATAATCATGGTCAGAAGATGGCAGTTGCGGAGATGAGGATGCTAAGGTGGATGTGCGGGATTACAAAGAAAGATAGGATTAGGAACGGGAAGATTAGGGGCAAAGTAGGAATAGTACCTATTGAAGATAAAAAGAGATAAAACCGATTAAGATGGTTTGGCCATGTTAGAAGGCATCCAGAGGTGTAAGTCACAGGATTCAAGCCGGGTGGACCAAAAAGATGAGTGCTTTGGGGGCCTTGTGCGACCAAAAAGTCCCTCTCAAGGTGAAAGGAAAGTATTACAAGATGGCGGTTAGACCAACACTGCTATATGGATCAGAGTGTTGGGTAGTAAACCATAATCATGGTCAGAAGATGGCAGTTACGGAGATGAGGATGTTAAGGTAGATATGCGGGATTACAAAGAAAGATAGGATTAGGAACGAGAAGATTAGGGGCAAAGTAGGAATAGTACCGATTGAAGATAAAATGAGAGAAAACTGATTAAGATGGTTTGCCCATGTTAGAAGGCATTCAGAGGAGGCATCTATTAGAAGGTGTGAAAGTATGACGATTACTAGGAGTAGGAGAGATAGAGGAAGACCCAAGAGAAGTTGGGAAGAAACTATTAAACATGATCTTGCCTACCTAGATCTATCAGAGGACATGACCCTAAACAGATCTAATTGGCGTTGACAAATCCAAATAGCCAACCCCACTTAGTGGAAAAAGGCTTGGTTTGGTTTAGTTTTGTTTATTATCATTTACTAAAACAATCATGAAAAATATTAAATAAAAAGTATTTTTAAGGTTTCAACAAATTATATTATTTTATTGAGTACAAAATTAGAAATTATAAGTACGTTAATGTTTAATTTATTGAATTTAAAAGTATATTTAAATTCAACAATTAAAATGATTCTTAGTGGAACAAATTATCATGATTTTTTTTTATAATTTATATATATTATCATTATTCATTGAGTCAAGTGTAAAAATAATATTTAATATGATTTCTGATGAAGCATTGATTAAACAATTAGGGAATTAATTTCAAATAGAAAGAATATTAAACTATGATATTTTGAATTATAAATATGTAAATGTATAATTTTTTAAAATAAATTAATTAACGTTACCTTAAGGAAATTAAATTATATTATGATATTAATAATGTTAGACAATAATATTAGAAATATTAAGTAAATAATAATATTAAAGTTATATTAATATTAGTCAAAATATTAAATAGTAAAGTAGAATATTGATAATATAATTAATTTGCATAAAATTAAATTGCTTCAATTAATATTGTAATGGTTACATTTACTTAAATTATTAAAAATATTATTATAAGATAATTTATATATATTTTTATCATTCACTAAAACAATTATGAAAAATATTAAATAAAAAGTAGCATAAATAGAAAAAATATTAAACTAGTATATTTGGAATTATAAATACATAAATGTATAATTTTTTAAAATAAATTGATTAACCTGATGTTAAGGAATTAATATCATAATATTTGTTGTTAATTTATTTATTTTGTATTAAACAATAATACTAAAAATATTAAAATTAGGTAAATAATAATATCAAATTATAAATTTTAGGTTCACTAAATATTAATATTAGTTAAAATATTAAATAACGAATTAGAATACTGATAATATAATTAATTTAGGTAAAATTAAATTGCTTCAATTAATATTGTAATGGTTAGATTAGGTTGCTCAAATTATTGAAAATACTTTTACTATTTGAAATATTAAATTATGATTTGATTTATGGTATAATGAACAAATAATGAATTGTTCGTAATATTTGTTATTAATTTATTTATTGTTAATTTATTTATTTTGTATTGTATTATTTTATTTGTTGTATATTTTTATCTTTGGATAGTTTATTTAAGTGTTATTTTTTTAAATAACAATAATTAAACTGATGATAATGCATAAATTCTAAATCTTGCCTGAACCCAATCCAATATCTTTCTTGGGCCTGATTGGGCCCAATCCAATCCAATATGAATACAATGAGAAAATTAGGTAAAATAATAATATTATAATATTATTTATAGGTAATTTAGGCAATAATATTGCAATTAATTAGATAATAAGCAGTACTTAATTAATAATATTTAATTAGTTCAATTAGTAATTAATACGTAAACCCCTAATCTTACTTAGACCCAATCTAATATCTTTCTTGGGCCCAATTCAATCCAATATGAATACGATGAGAAAATTAGATAAAATAATAATATTATAATATTATTTCTAGGTAATTTAGGTAATAATGTTGTAATTAATTAGACAACAAGCAGTACTTAATTAATAATATTTAATTAGTTAAATATTTAATTGCTTGGGCCCAATTTATATCTAATACACAATCCCCCTAATCTTACTTGGGCCCAAACTAATATCCTGCTTGGGCCCAATCAAATATGTTAAATTCATAACTAATACACAATCTCCCTAATCTTAGTTGGGCCCAATCCAATATCCTGTTTGGGCCTAATGAAATATGTTTCTGAATACTTTATTCTAAATTAGGAAACAAAGTGAAATTTAGAACTCCTTTATTTTATTCATTTGCATGCATTAGTGAAACTCAGACCCATTTGAGAATCTCATACGCCACCGTTTGGTCATCCTTAGGTGACGGATTAGGTCTTCGACCAGGTACGTTGTTCTTTCTATAAACATGCAGGGATTAACGTACGCGATTCTTGAATTATCCAATTTGGACAGTTTGGGAATGCAACTATCCATCCTGCCTTCAACAACTCATGTAATGTCCTCTATTAGATAGAGTTTTGGTTGACGTCATGTTGTCCGGGTGTATACACAGAGTACGACTGATGTCATGTTTGCGTCGTGTACTTGGAGAGCCACATGGATATGCTGCCAAAATTTTATCTAATTAGGGGACAAAGGCATTGAGTTGTTGAGTGCAAGTTGGATCGTGCATTCTCGAATGGGATAGGACCAACCACCATGTAATGAGGAGGTAAAGTTTAAGACTAAGTGCTTTGTATATGGCACTATTCTTTAGAATAATTGTCTTTTTTCCTTTTGGGACTCCATTGACACCCTAAGTGAAATGGGCAAGAGTTGGATTGATTTGCCCAATAGGATACCCATGGAATATATGAAGGGGATTAATCAGTTTATTGTATTCACCAATGGGTTTTTCCAGTGAGTATATTAGTTATCCCTGTAGAAGTATGCTAACCGGTATTACTATACACGGGAGCCTGTCAGGGAACATATGATCTGTAATGGATTCTTGAAGCAGTATAAATATTGGACTCTCCATAGGAAAGAATATACCCCCTCTCATCAAAATGGAATTGTTGAGATAGAGGCTGAGGCTACAGAGGAAGCTGATCCAATGCTCGCGATGCTAGCTGATATCACATGTGGATTGGCACATGAAGATAGAGGTTCTGTTATTAATCTGTCGGGTGGAACTAATCCCCACTCGGGTGCGGATGATGAATCCTTGAGATATTTTGAAGTATTCGACAATGCGCAGATAGAATTATATCCTGGATGTTAGGAATTTAGTAAATTGTCATTCATTGTTGAGCTGTTACATTTGAAGGCATTGAATTACTGGTCAGATACATCGTTTGACATGCTACTACAGTTACTCCGCAGAGTTTTACCAGCGGGAGCTGAGCTTGCTGATTCGTATTATCAGGCGCGCAAGTTAACTGAGAATTTAGGATTCACATACCAAACTCTGGATGTATGTCCCAATAGTTGCATGTTGTTTTGGAATGAGAATGCCCACCTCAATACGTGTACAGTGTGTGGGGCTTCGAGGTGGAAGAATGTCGGCAGTGTCCAAATTCGGTAGAATTGTTCAGGTATTTCAAACCGTGGTATGCTTGTGGCTGCAAGGCAAGTGCGCTATTTTCCCATTTAAGCCACGACTAAAGAGATTTTTCATGTCTTCCAAGATTTTTAAACTAATGACATGGTATGCCGAGAACAGTGGGGAGGACAGGAACTTATCCTATCCAGCAAACTTTCCAACGTGGAAGGATTTCGATCAAAAACATCCCGAATTTGCTACCGATTCTCGTAGTGTGTGACTTGGTTTGACTGCTGATGGATTTAACCCATTTAGAGCCATGACTGGGGCAACTCACAGTACATGACCTATACTGTTAGTTCCATAAAAGCTTCCACCCTGGCTGTACATGAGGTAACCTTTTCTCATCCTATCGACATTGATTGACAGACCTAAAAGTCCCGAGGATAAAATAGATGTGTATATGCAACCATTAATTGAAGAGCTTAATGAATTATGGGCTGACAATGTGATGACGTTTGACTCAACAAGAAATGAAATGTTTAAACTACGGGCGACATTACTATGGACAATTAACGACTTCCCTGCATACGTTAACTTGTCTGGTAGGAGCAAGAAAGGTGAGTTTGCATATCCTTGTTGCAATCAGAGCAAAAAGTCAATTTGGCTAAAGTACAGCAGAAAGTGGGCGTACATGGGTCATAGACGCTTCCTATCTCTGTTACATAGGTTTAAGAAGGATAGAGTCTCATTTGACGGCACTTAGGAGTATGGTCCAACACCACAAACAATGATCGAGGTTGATTTGCTGGCCCAGATCGAGCAGGAGCAAATACGAACACTATATGACTTTCAGAATCTGTTAGTCCCCCCGCTGGCATCTATTTTTGGTGCAAATAGGAACCAAAGCCATAATTGGAAGAAGAAAAATGTATTTTCTATGAGTTGCCTTACTAGAAAGACAATTTACTCAGGCACAACTTGGATGTCATGCACATTGAAAATAATGTTTACGATAATATATTATGGACGATCCTTGGTGTAAAGGGAAAATTAAAGGACAATGCTAACACTCGACGTGATTTGCAAAAGATGAAATTGAGAACTCCATTGCACTTGTGGGAGAGAGATATAACAGGGCATATATGCCACCTGCACAGTACACAATGAGTAATGAGGAGAATGATGCGTTCTTATCAATTTTGAAGGACGTGAAGGTGCCTGATGGGTATTGCTCGAATATTTTAAAACGATGAACATGAGCAAACGGATGTTACAGGATTTGAAAAGTCATGACACCCACGTCCTCATTCAACAGTTGCTGTCTATAGCAGTGAGGAATTGTATGCCTAAGAATGTGGTACAGTCGTTGATCAAGCTCAGTAACTTCTTCAAGTAATTGTGTTATAAAGTAATCCATACAGAAGATTTGAAGGGTTTGTAGGAGAAGATTGCTTTGACACCGTGTCATCTGGAGAAAATTTTTCCACTATCATTTTTTGATGTAATGGTTCACTTGACCATACACTTAACTGAAGAAGCCCGGTTTGGCGGCCCTGTCCAATTTAGGTGGATGTATCCGATCGAGAGGTATATGAACACATTAAAGAGGTATGTGCGAAATAAAGCTCGACCAGAGGCATCCATAGCCAAAGGTTATTTGATGGACGAGTGCACCAATTTTTGTGCTACATATCTAAATGACGATGTCCAAACAAAGTTAACCAGGCCAAAGTGGATAAATAAAGGTCTTATTGGGGAAGGCACGTCATTTGATTTGAACCCATCGAGTGGATCCAAGCTCATCAGTTCTTGCTCTTCAACACACAATCAGTTGTGCCATTGACCCAGTAAGTCATTTTTTGTAATAAAGAAAGTCAATTGTGCAACATTTGTAATAATTATCGTGTTTACTCTAAATCTAATTTGATTTGCATTGCAGGAGACACATAAACGAGTTGAAACGGAACATGCCTCGTGCAACAAATAGTCAAATTCGAATGTGCCATTATCAATGTTTCCACGACTGAATTAAGAATTACGTACGTGTTAAATATTTCCATATACTTTTATACGTTTTTCACATCACTATGAATTTGTGTTCAATTAATTCATAACAATTTCCATAGGTTTATAATTTCAGAAGGACTACCGATCCTAGTTTGACCGATGAAATAAACCAATTAGCTGATGGTCGTTACACGACAGCCAGTCGTTACACAGCTTGTGACATCAATGGGTTTCGATTTTGCATCAAGCAAGTAGATGATAGGCGAGCTACACAAAATAGTGGCATCAGTTGTCCATCTGTCGACGGTGGTTACTACTACGGCCAAATGAACGACATTATCAAAATTGTTTATAATCGCAGTTTGAGATTTTTATTATTCAAGTGTGTCTGGGCCAATCCAATTCGCGGGGTTAAAACTGATAAGTACACATTTAAATTGGTTAATTTCAACAATCTGTTATACCAAGATGTACGAATAGAAGATGAACCGTACATACTTGCGTCCATGGCAAAGCAAGTTTACTATATTGGAGATCGAGCTGATCCTAACTGGAAAATTATGGTTAAAATGTCAAGAAGGGGGCTGTATCAGATCAACTACGATGAGCCAGATATTGATGCATTCGCCCAACAAGCTCTTCACTAGGATGTAATCGTCCAACGTGATGAAAATGTTAATTGGATTAGGGACATAGTCGAAGGAGATACAGTTGATTTACATACTTAATACAGGGTTGTGTACTTTTTTATCTGAACAAATTAAACTTCAAATATTTATTTTTTTAAAATTGTAATAAATTTACCTTGTGAACAGTTAGGAAGCCATGTTCAAACGCTCTCAGACGAGGACTGGTCCTAGGATGATGGCTGAGCGCCTCGGCCTATCCTGTGCAGGAAGCAACTCAGTAGATGTTGTCCCACCATCACCCTCCATGTCCGCGCATCCTTCGATGCACAGTAAGGCACCTTCAGTGTTTGGCGATACAAGAGTAGGTAAAGTTCGTTAGTTTAAGATTTTATATTATTCATTAACAGTAGTTGTTCCGTAAAAACTTGTCACTTAGCATTTTATTTGTAATAAATTCCGCCCTTCGAGCAAGCCTTCGAGGTCCGGCAGAAGACCTCGAAGGGATTGCCGTAGTGGAACTGCGGGTCACAGTAGATGATCGTACAGTGGGATGACACGTCCCATCCGGTGGGGAAAGATGGACGGTCTCATTTCACAGCTCGAACATTTGGTCCGGAATCCGATCAGGTTCCTATTGACCACCCTCGAGTGGGATTGTTTCCCGGATTCTACGTTGGAGGGTCTATGGACTGAGGTGCAGGTATGAAATTTTCTTATTTCATTTGAACGTGGTTTCTATACTAAAACTTGTAATATTAAATAATATTTTATAATTTTTCATTTTTAGGCCAATGTAGTTGATGTTCCTCCAGACTTCCAGGACGTTATATTCGCTAAGTGTCAGAAGATTTAGAAGGATCATAAGAATAAGATTAAAGATAAATATTGGAAGGGTCATGAGAATGACCCTGACATCCTCCAACGGGTCCCACCGGGCGTTTTTTCCTACCAGTGGGCTTAGCTCGTCAGGTACTAGTTGAGCCCCGAGGCATAAGTGAGTAGATTGCGAGTTTAATTTTTTCCTTAAGTTTGAAGTTGTAAAGCGTAAGTTATAAAAACTAATCGAGAAAAAATTAAAATAGGCAGAAGCTGAGAGGAACTCACGAAATCGAGGGATAGAGGGCCCTGGCCACAAGGAGGGAACTCGGTACTTTTCTTAGGTTCGCCACGAGGTAAAACGTTAGCCTACCACATAAAACTTTTTTATTTTAATATCTTATGATAATAAATTATTAACATATAATTTACCTTTCAACAAATGACGAAGGGGGCCTAAGGATAGAGCGGATGTCCATGTGGTTAGCAACTTGACGTACTGATTTGCCGGAGGTTCAGGCCATACAGGTAATTAATTTCTATATTTTGTCTTTAGATAATTTTGCTTTAGATAATGTAGTTACTTATCTTGTTTTTCCATCTCGACTTGTTTCCATTAGGCTCAGTTTAATGCATGTCTAGACGAGTTGTCGTTGGATAAGAGGGAGTCTGAGGAGAGGAGGGCGAGATATTTTTCTCCATCATCGAACGCGATAGTCATGGATACACGCTTATGTGGGGCGCGGGCATTCCATGCCGGTCCATCGCACGAGTGGAGTCATCTTCTCAAGCCAAACATCGCGACCAGGATCTACTCCAGACCCTTCGAGCTGAGAAAGACGCGCGAGAGGCGTCACTTCAGATCGAGATGATGGCTGAGATGAAGAGGCGCCTATCTCAGAGTCAGAGCCATCCACTTCCTCCTCCTCAGGTTACAAATTTTATTTTTTGTTTTTGTTACTAATTTATTTATTCGTGTCTTCTTATCACGTTCTAATTTCATTATTGTTTCATTGTAGGATCTGGATGATGACAGCTGACTCTCTTGGACTGGATTAGGATGATTAGGAGCCATGTTATTCATTTGATGATCAGTACTTTTGTATATATTTTAGTGTTTGTATTTTGAACATTTAAATGTAATAAAATTTTCTTTAAATTGTAATTTAATTCGATATTGTTTTTGTATATATAATGATAATTAGGAGCCATGCTTGTTTGATTTTATGTAAAACATTTTTAGTTACATGTGCAAATTAATTTATATAATTAAATTAAATTAAATTTGAAGTAATATTTATAGATAAATAATTATTATAATAGTTATTATAAATAACTAACTACTTATAAATAAATAGTAATTATAATAAATAATTGTTATAAATAATTAATATAAATAATAAACAATTACTAAATAAGTAATTCAAATAACAAGTTTAATAGAAAACAAAAATAAATTTAAAAAAAAGAATTATAAACTTATTGCGACTGTTTAAGGCGGTCGCTAATACCCCAATAGTGGTCGCTACTTCGTCGGTGCCATTTGGCACGAAATTGCCAAATTTTCCTGGGGCAAGTAACAGCGACTGCCCTGGGGATATTAGCGACCGCCTAAAATAGTCGCTAATACTTTGCGCCATCTGGCGCCACTTGTATATGTTTTAGCAGGAGAGAAACAACGACCGCTTGTATCTTTTTTCGATCGCTATTAGTGGTCGCTAAAAGCCACTTTTCTCCCACCAGCAGTCACTAGGACAATTGCAAATACTTTAGCAACCACTTTTGCAATTGCCAATACTTTTTAACGACAAGCCAATTGCGACTCATACTAGGCGGTTGTTTTGCAGTCGCTAATAGTTTTAGCGACCGCTTGTTGGCTTTTAGCGACCGTTTTTTACGGTTGCTAATATGGTCCTTTCTAGTAGTGAGATGTTGTTTGCCCTCTTTATTTATTTTTATTATTATTTTTTTTTTTAATTTTTGATTGTGATCTTTGAGGTTTCTACATGTACGATTTTTGGGTAAATTATAACTTTGATTTACTTAAATGTAAACAATGCATGAATTAGTACATACGCATATGTCATGGTTTTTTTTTTTTTTTTATCTATAACTTTTGATTGCCCTCTTAGTCTCTGTGGTTTCTATGGGTTTACTTGTTCTGAAATTCCTTGTGTAATATATACACTTCTGCATGTAAATGGATGTTTGAGTTTAGCCATGAAGCTCTAAAAGCACCGATCGAGTATGGGAAGTTGTTGGGGTTATATTTGTTTTCCTTATCGTTACTATGCTTTGTTTAACTTTGGATTGCTGGTGAACACTCATGTTGTTTTTAGAGACAACGATTTGTGGAGAGAAAATAAAGAATTTATTTATATTTACTTTTTATGATTAATTAAGAATTATTATTTTTAATAAATATTTTATTTATTTTCTCGTCTTTTGACTATAAATTCTTATTCCTAATACACTGATCATCAGATAGAATAGAATAGTGGGGGTCTTGATGGCTTTTTATGTAAATCAATTTTTTTTTTTAGTCATGTCTATATAAGCCTTTAGGAAGGCTAGGCAATTAGAACTTCGTTTGCAAGTCTAAATTTTACTTTAAAAACATTAAAAAATTTTAACATTTTTTTCTACCAAAGATTACAATTTTAATTAATTTTTTATTAATTTTTTGCCACTACAGACGCACTCACCATGATAAGGAAGCTTTTGGTAGGTTAGGCAATTACTATGATAAGGAAGCTCCTTTTGCTATTTTAAATTTGTTTTCTGTTAGCTCACTAGAAGAGGCCACATAGTGTGTGTGTAATTTTTATTTTAATTAAAATAAAATTATAAAAAAATTAGTAAAAGTGATTCAAACAATAAAAAATAAGTAGTTAATGTTATTTAAGTAAATCATATAAAATTAAAGAACATTTAAAGAAAATAAAAAAAGGTTACAAATTAGTGGGTAGTTAAATGGTATTTAAAAAAGATACAAATATAAATAGGTAAAATTACTAAATTGTGTGACACTTATAAAAATTTAGGTGTTACTTGGTTTATGTTTTCTATTCTTCATTTTCTATTTTTGTTTTCTATTTTCTGTTTTATGTGTTTTATGTTTTGAAAATTTCAAAACAAGGAAAACAGAAAACATATTTGGTTTGATATTTTTTATTTTTTGTGTTTTGAGATTTTCTTATTTTATGTTAAAAGTGCTCAAAATAATTTTTTTCTATTTTACATTTTATTTGTAAACTCATTTTCTATTTTTTAAAACAGATTTTAAAAATACAAGTGACTAAATACGTTTTAAACTGTTTTCCTTATTTTCAAAATTACAAAATGAAAAATGAGTTTAAAACAGGTGTACCAAATAACACCTTAAAATTTTTAATATCATTGAAATTGTAAATAATTATAGGATGTTTAAGGATATTAAAGAAAGAAAAAAAAGGTTTCACAAAAATGAGGTTTCATAAATTTCAAAGTCTCACATTATCCCTAATATTTGTTTTATAATAGTATAATGCTAATTATGAAGTTTGACATTTTTAGGGTAATTGGATTTGATTATTTAGGGCATTTGATAATATTTATAATTTTTCATAATTAACAGTGTTTATTTTCCATTTTTTCAATTATCATTTTTTTAAGATAAAAATAGAAAACATGTTCAGTACAATTTTGTTTATAATAATTAATTTTTATCAAAATAAAATATTTATTTTCTATAAAATTAATTTAATTTACTAAAATATATTTAATATAATTAAATTAATTTTATAAAGTATTTATTTTTAATAATAATTAATGAATACCTATGGTTGAAAAGATAAATCCTATATCAATAACACGGTAACTCGAATGATCCAATTGTTGAATGAATTGGGATCTATAATAATTCTTCGCAAACCCCTTGGCCTAAAGAAAGTAATCTTTCATGATAAAGTCAGTTGATTAGGGTCTACTCCTACGAAACCAAGATCAAAAAGATTTTTAATAAAGTACAATAATAAGAACAAAATTTAATAGTAAATTACTATTTATTAAAAAATAATTTTAATTTAATTAATAATCATTTCAATTTTAACAAAACAATTCATTGTAATATATTATATATTAAAACAATTTAATTTAATAAAATATTTGAATAAAATAAATTATTTTAATAAGATGTAACAAAATTGACAAAAGATTCCATTTAGGACCTAAAATTGACCAAGTATTTAAGGAAAAAAATGTAAAAACATAATCTTTTTGATATTTTGTGCATAAATTTTAAAATAGAATTTAATGTTTTTGTAAAAAAAATAAAAATAGGTGTTAATTTTTTTAAAATTTATAACATATAAAAAAAAAAAAAAAAAAAAAACTGTAAACTGAGCGTATTGAATATGTGGAATTTTTTTTCCCCTCCTGATCCTCTGCTTATTTATTAAATTTCTGGTCTGAAAATGGAAACAGAAAGCCAGAGGGAGCTGAGGAATCTATTTGACCTGTAGTTTGACTGACCTAATAAACATTTAAGACAATTTGGTTCAGCTCTTTCAGGATGTAATTGCCCGGATATATAAGAAATAAGTATTTGGAATTCTTAAAGGATGGAATCATTTTTCAACTTGAAGAACTTTGGTGGCGACACACCACAGCCAGCAGTACTACGGGATAATTCTTCATTGCCCCGGCAGAATACCATATACTCCTTGACCTTTGATGAGTTCCAGAACACTTTGGCTGGACATGGAAAGGATTTTGGATCCATGAACATGGATGAACTCCTAAAGATTATCTGGACGGCTGAAGAAACTCAAGCCGTGGCCTCCTCTAGTGGTGCTGGAGAAGGGAATTTGCAGAGACAGGGCTCGCTAACATTGCCTCCAACACTTGGTCAGAAAACTGTCGATGAAATTTGCTGAGACTTGCTTAAAGAAAGTAGTGGCAGCGGCGGTGGCGGTGGCGGCGGCGGCAGTTGTGGTGGCGGATCACATTTGCAGCAGAGGCAATCTACTTTGGGAGAGATGACGTTGGAGGAATTCTTGATGAGATCAGGGGTAGTGAAAGAAGAAGTTCAACCTACAATCGTAAGGCCAAATAACAGTGGATTTTATAGTGAACAATTACAACCATTTAATGACAACACCTGTCTGCCCGTGGCTTTGGCTATGGGTATTCGGCAATCAACTGATCAGAACAACATACTTCTCTTGGCTAATTCTCAGCTGCCTGTGAAGCAGTTATCTCCAGATGGGATTGCAAAGACTAGTGTACAAAGACCGTCGTCTTTGTTAACTCCTCATTGTACGTATGGTGGTGTGGTGGACGGGAGGAAATGTGGCCGGACTTCGGAGAAAGTAAGGGAACAGAAGCATAACAGAATGATGAAAAACAGAGAGTCTGCTGCAAGGTCAAGAGCTCGGAAGCAGGTAAGAATATGATGAGATAGGTCACTTTGCCCATGTGCATTATACGTAGATGTTGTTTTATACTACTAATTTTGTGTTTATCATAATTTTTTTTCCAGTTGACTTTGTTTTGTTATCTCTGAAGAGGAGGTTTTAAGGTCAAATGTGTTTGTTCTGGTGATATATGGATCTCTAAGGATTAAAGTTGTAGTTCATCAGTAGAATTGGCTAGTTTCATTGACCCTGTTATTTAGGAAATGTTGTGCCAATATAAATGTGAGTAAAGTCGTTCATTTATTTCTAGCTCAGTCTTACGATCCATCATATCACATTTTGCGAGAGGAAGACTTTGAACGGAGTCTTATATTGGCTAAATACGAAAGTTGTACTCTCCAAATAAGATCCTACTCTAATATAAATATATATTTTAGTTAAGAAGATGGTAGCGGAGCAAAAATTTTTTCTTCTATGTTAGGTTGAATGTGCTACACATGAAATTGTGTAGAACAGAACATATTTGTTATTACCCACCAAAAAAAAAAAAAAAAAACACAGTTGTTATTGCAAATACCCTGCGTAAAGGGCTTAATTAATAGTTTGAATTAGTTTACTTCATTGATAAAATTTTATCTTTGAGTCTTGTTAAAGGATTGCCTGGTTTGTACTAGGATATAAGTTTTATCTTTGGGTTTTTGGCAGGCTTATGGCTTAGAACTGGAAGCAGAAGTTACAAAGCTTAGAGAAATTAACCAAGAGTTGCAAAAAAAAACAGGTATATTAGTAGTTGCAGACAAAACAAATTGTGATTTTTGAAATATTATTTTGAAAGGTAAGGTCATAGCAAACATATGTTGCTCGGCTTAATTGTTGTTGCAGGAAGCAATTATGGAAATGAAGAAAAATCAGGTATATACAGCTTTATCACTCTAGTTGTATCGACTTTTGGACTGGCAAATCATGGTAAACAATATTGGACCTAATAATAAAATAAATAAATAAATAAATGAAAGAACGCATATGCATAAGCTAGTTGGAGACTTCACAGCATATATAGCATGGAGCCAAGGCTAACTGAGTTTTAACTTACTCGATAAAGAGTAATTTGAGATCGAGCTTGGCTCTTGAGCAGTTTAACTAATTAATATGACATCATTTTGATTTAAAATAAATAAATCAAAACAAACAGTTTTCCAAAATAATATCATTTTACCCAATAATATTATAAATATGCAAATACTATTTTATCAAATTGACTCGGTGAATTTTTGCATCAAGTTCTTTCAAGCTCGAACATAAATTTTAATCAAGTTACAAATCGAGCTTGAATTCAACTTTTTAAGGCCATGAATTGGCACGGATCAAACTTTTTGTTTTTAAGTTCATATGGAATGGGTTATCTTGTTGTACCATGATGAAAAATTCCCGTTGTACTAAGAAGAGAGTAACTTTTACCTTCTCTACCTCAGACTTAATTAATTCTCATAACGAACTGATGATTGGATCCTGACTGAGAGTAGAGTTATTGTCTCCAGCAAAGAACTCTTGATGGAAAAATAGTTTCGAATTTAATATATGAATAAGCATTCATTGTACTAGTTCGTTCTTGGTCAAACTACAAAGGTGGTCATGGCAATGCAGAATGCTTCTTTCTTCTCTATTCATTTGAGCAGTAATATATATATATATATATATATAATTGTTGAAAGTGCGTAGTTATGTTTATTTCACAGATCTTGAAGGCAAGAAATGTGGTCTGGGGAAGTAAAAGACGATGCTTGAGAAGGACACAGACAGGTCCCTGGTAGATTAAGATCCCCTAGCTCCGTTGGCATCGTGCCACACAGGTACAACGGAAGAGCATTGCTCATGAACACCAAACACCAAATTATTACTACGTAGGGTAATAGATAGAACATAGAAGTGGCAAGGTTATACTTCAAATAACTAGAACAGAGATCTAGAATGAGTGCTTGAATACAAAACATTGGCCCTCGGTTGGATGAAAGGACTGACATTGTACCGTACCAGTATAGATAGATGCGTGGATTGTTTGCTGTGTAGAATACGAACTGGGTTTCAATTAATCCTGTTGATTAATGTTTCCAGTATATTAAAATTTTTGTACGCTTCTCCATTGGATTGCCACTGGATGGCGGAACAAAATTTGTAGCCTATCATGTTCTCATATGGAATTCCTAGATTATTATTATTATTATTATTATTCGCTTAGTCAAATGGACCAAACTTTAATTTGTGTTTGATTCATTAAAAACTCTCAAGAGATCAGCTTGTCGTAAAATCAAACCAAACTTGAACAAAATTTTTAACTCATTTAATTTCGAGATCAATTTAAACAAGACTCGTAGGCTTGACAATCAAACTTGAATACAAACCCAATGAAGTTTGATTTGATTAATTCAAACTAGACTTGCAAGCTCGACAAATCAAACTTGAACAAATTTACAAACCCAATGAACTTTTTAAATAAAACTTGAATAATCTATTACTCGATTCGGCTCGTTTGCAATTGCAACCAACTTAGATGCCCTCATTATTGCAATTACATCCCACCTTCTAATAAAAACATAAATAACATAAACAAAGCCAAAGAAAGTCAAAATCTGATGTTTACAGGATATCACAGCGAATTTTAATATTGCTCTCTGACCAAGAGAAATTGATGAACAAAGGGTTTTTTGATGTTGTGTCTTTCTGGATTTAACCAAAATCTGAAAGAAAGAAAGAAAATGATGAAGGACAAGACAATACATTGCTCATCCAGGACTAAACTGCAGCAATCCTCAATGGCATCAGTCCAATGTAAGATCTGCAGCAACCAACCAACTGAATATTAGTCAGCATATGAATTATGATACCTTATTTGACAAGGCATCCCGAAGCCCAATCAACCTCTCCAAATAAATAAATAAATAAATAAATGCACCACATTCACCGACCATATTTTAAAAAAAAAGGGGGGGGGGCATTAACTCAGTACCATAGCTCCAGATGCATGCAGAGATTCCAAGATGCCTAAGGATAAACCCCCACGGAGGCACAAGAAGGAAGACCTTAGAAGGAATTGGAAGCATTGTGAATTCTGTCTGTGAGTAATTTTGCCTATGAAAGAAGAAAAACTCAATCCTCACATATAACCCCGTCACTTGAAATTTTCTTTCTTGCCATGGCAGATCAAGTAAGGGAATATTGAATATCACTCCCAGCTTTCTTGGCTACTTTACAGTTTAGAATGATTTTTTCAGCTCCTTGGGTACTCAAAAACAAGACCTTCAGCCACACTCCTTGCCCTTGCATGACCAAAGAGCTTGCTCACAATAGCCAAGGCAAAATCGGTTGCAGTGGCAAGTCCTCTGCTTGTGATCAATTTGCCATCAATAACTACTGTGGCACTATCCGCTGCTTCATGGGTGAGCTTGCTTATGACAGAAGGATGACCTGTAGCTCTCTTATCCTGCTTTTTCCAGAGGAAGCACAAGTTGTTAAGGGATTTACAGCTAATGAAGTTAGGAGACGCAAAGATGTTTCAACTGACCTTCAGTAACCCTTGCCTTTGCAGCACTACAGGTGAAGAGCAGATTGCTCCGTATATCCTCCCAGATGATTCTTGTTCTTTTAGAAGCTTCTTTAGAAGCTTTGATTTGTGCAGCCGTTCAGCCCCCTTAATTCCTCCCTAAAATTTCAGGATCAGCCAAGTCTTAAAAGATGTACAAACTGAATGTTACTTGGAACATGGATTGTTTCGGTACATAGAACAATGTACACTTGTACTCGAAAATGTGAAACGATGAGAGATAGACTTCTCATAGAGTTATCATATTATTAAAATATTTTAGAATATAAAAGTAATTTACTTCCAGAAAAAACTAATCAACATGAAACTAAGTGCACTTTCTGTTGATAAAAATCTCCACTAATTATCTTTTCATAAAAGTTTACACTTATTGTTACGCAATATGTTTTCAATTTGCTATTTCTAAGAGGTCTTTTCTAATGAAAATATCATATAAGTATAATCTTTCTGAATCATCAAATTTAGTATGTTGGAACATTAATGTACCACATTCCAGAACATTTACCAAAACGTGGTTGATAGGGGTTGTAGTGATTTATGGTAGTAGGCAAACCAAAGACTTCTTGTGCTATGGCACATACATTGTGGACTTTATACAGTATGAGAAGAGAAATCAAGATATTCATCAATGAGCTCAAAATGAACATGTCAGAAATGAAAGACGTCAGCTGTAAAATAAAAATTAGAATGTTGTCCCATAAATCTCAGTGATAAAATTAATCTGACCCAAAAGAAAATAGATAAGAAAGGAGAATAGCATTTAACCCAATATAGCAGCAATGTAGTTGCAAGTCCACTCCATGTACTAAATTGGCTGCAACACATTAATTTAGCACACAGTCATTGGTAAAGTGAGTATTTATAATTTTTAAGCATTAGTATGATTCCCTCCCAGAGTTTTCCTTTATTTAGAACACATCCACGATTGATAATCCGATCAAAAGTCTAAAGTCTCTCCGACAATGCAATTTGAGCTATAATAATAATAAAAAAGAAAAAAATTACAATGAAATTCAAGCTTTAAAAATAAATAAATAATTATAGAAAGGCACATTATTTGCCCTACCGGGAGGATGATCAAGTCATATATTGATTCAGCAGCACTACCAATTAACTTGTCTGCAACAATTTTTGAGCCTTGCGATGCCAAAATCTCCACAGATTTTTCAACAGAAGCAATCACAACATCCACCTTTGCTCGACGGAGGATATCAACAATTGTTACTACTTCAATTTCCTCAGATCCATTTGCAACTGGGATTAGCACCTATTTCATTTGAATAATTAAGGATGATTTCATTAGAACTGTATAAAGAAGTTAGCAGCACAATCAACAGTGGCACACAAATCCACATATAAGAGTCACCAGATTGGGACAGCTTAGCAAAAAACACGTTGAAAAGATATGGCACAAACAAAAACTTAGGCAGGATGTACAAACATGACACAACCAAACACTGCATTTAAATATGTGAGAGCTCAATGCATTGCAGCAATTTCCCATTTCTCAAAATGATAATAAATTCTATTATCAAGAAAAATCCCCCAAATGACAACTACTTAGATGCTATAGAAATGTTTTTGGATATATGTCTGTGTATAAAGGTCACCAATATTGAACATTCCAGTATATTTATCTGAAGAGCAAATGAAGGATGACATTCTTGGTTCACAATTCAATCAAGAAATGACTCCAGACCCAGCTAATAAATTCAACTAAATGGAAAGCAAACCATTGAGGAATTCAAATAAATGTTGCCTGGCACCTGCTGATTCTACCATGAGCAAACACAGCTGAAGCCAAAGCTTATGCACTGATATTGAAGCACATAAAACAAGCCCATCAGAGAAAATGGATTCCAATTTTCAGGGCAGATTTATTTAGGTGACAAATGACTATAATACTTGCTTCATGAATCATGAAGGCACAGAAACCTTTAGCACATCAGATAGCATCTTTGGGATCCATGGAAGGAATAAAAGGTGTTGATGAGTTTTCTTTATACAGAAATAAAATTTGAAGTTAAACAAGTCTACTTTTGAGGAAGAACCAAAACCTTCACATTCACTAAACCTAGTAGCAGCAGTGGTAGTAATAGGATGACGGCAAGTAGAAGAAAATTTTCACCAATAATTCTCAAAAACAACTAAATCACATAGCCTGTTAATAAGCATACAAGATTAGCCTATTAATATGCATAAAAGATTAGCCTGCAAATATGCACATAAGATTGACAACTCTGCCTTGTCCAAAAGAGCCAAGCAAATCAGTCCGAATAAAAATATCCTCAAGCTAGATTGTCATGTGCATAACTAAAAATGACCTTGGAGAAACTTTTGTAGGTGACCAGGTGCCACATGGTCATCAGGATCCAGCCGCAACAACATGGCACTCAAAGTGATACCCCCTTCTGTGACCAAAGGGGGCCCATTGTGCCCAGACCCTCCCCGCGGAGGGCATCCTGCAGGTGGGGGCATTTTGGGACACACATAGGGTCATCCCCATTTATGCCATTGAGATTAAGCGAGAATCAACTCCTTGAGCAAGGCCCAGGATTCCCCCCTTCTGTCCTCCTGCGAGGTCTCTCCTCTGAAGAGAAACCCCAAAGGAGGCAGTAGCTTATACCGGATCATCAAAGACGAGCGGACTGGCGGCTAGATTTAGGAGATTCATTGAGATTCCTCCTCCACAGGCCAAAGAAGAGAGAGACCCACCCACACATTTAATGCCTTTGAACCAACATTTAATACCATCAACTACCACCACCAAGTGACACCATACTATTTGACTACAAATCCTAATAATTTGAACCTCCCAATACCTCAAACTGTTATTCAAGGATCCGTCACCCTCAGCCCAAATCACTATACCTCAAACTAATCCCTGAGGTATAGTCACCTCCACCATTGACATTTATATTCCCTAATACACTCAACCCCTATGATCCAACACTCATTAACCTGCTCTCCAACTAGGCCTCAAGGACTACAAATACTTCAACCCTCCCTCACATTTAAGGACATTCATTACCTCACGTACCAAAACTCTCTCTCTCTCTCTCTCCCTATATATATATATCTTGCTTTGGGTCGCCCTAACTCTCACCTCTCTCGCCTCTGGTGAGATTCCACTATTGACAACGACCAACATTGTTCCCAAACGATTGAAGTGCACTATGTCAATCCGATCCCCCACAACTTTTACACAAGCTATCAAATCATCAAATAACAGAAAACAATATAAAGCGACATTCATGTAGATTACTGAAATAGACAATCCTTTGAGCAGATAAAGAAATTACTTACATGAGGGGTGCGGTCAACAGTCCACTGAACTCCATTGAATTCGTCCTTTCTAGGATTCTCGTCAGCAATATTCATTAGCTAATTACAAAGAAAAAGAAAAGAGCGTTACATCAATGCCAAAAACCCGATTAAAAAAATTGAAGACAAAGAAAAATGTGAGACAACAGCAAGTGCTTGTAGCATTAAACAGAAAAATACGCTATGCTTACTTTCAAATTTTCAATGTATTTGGGCAATATCTGAACTTCAATTAGAAAATGAATATGGTTAAGACATGAACCTCAAGTTTCTGAAGGGTCAAATCTGCAATACAGACAGTTTTCTGCAAGGTATAATAATCCTAAGACAATTATTCAATCATGTGGTACAGGGATACAGCCAGTGGACAGAAATTTACTAAAGAGTAAAGAACAACTTTTTGCTTTTCATATGTCACTATCTCACTGCAATATGCAATGTTACACTGACTACACAGACAAAAACTTAAATTAATGCATGTGGTTCATTTGCATTTGACTAAAATTAAGGGGCACAACTACCACTCAACTTTGTAGTAAGGAGGCCAGAGAGTCACAGTATTTTGTTTAGGAACTGGCTCCCTTAGAAACATCAGTGTCTTAACGGGATGCTGAATGTCTATCCTATTACTCTTTGAGCAAAAATCAGCTATAACATGCAAGCTGAATAAAAAGAAACAAACAGAATTCCAGCATATCTTACCAACAACTGTCCAACCTCTTTGGCAACAGACTCTCCAAAAAGCTGCTCCACTAATGTTATGGCAAACGCAAAAGAAGTACCTGGCCCACGGCTTGTTGTTAGCTCCCCTGAAACTTGGATATTCGATTTAACTGCCCAGAAGGTTGGAAGCTTGTCCATAAATGCAGGGTGACAAGTCATCTTGCAGGAAAAACTAAATACCAATTAGCTAATACAGCACATATATCTGTAGAAAGCATTGCAGAACTCAATGGCATCATACCAACAGCAGATACCTGCTTTTTCTTGAGGAGGCCCCATGGCAGAAGTGTGACAGCTGGAGCAGCACAGATTGCACTGTATAACCTTTTCTCTTCAGCTTGTTTGCTTGTAATTTTACGAAGAATCTTGCAATCTCTCAAGCGTACAGAGCCAGGCATTCCACCCTGTTAAATGCACAAATGAAATATTTAAATTAATCATAGTAGAAGTCTAAAAGAAACAACCACCAAGACCACAAAAGAACTCATTATTTTTTGAACTAGAGGACTTAACAAAAAGAGTAACTCCATACATATAGGCACGTAACAAATGCAAATCATTTGGCACTGGAAAAATTTGGAACAAAACTGAGGATAATAGAAGAAGAAGCCTTTGAGATATCTAGGGAATAATCCAAGCATGGTTCGAAAACTCGGACATTCTAAGGGGAAAAGTTGCCTCAGCTTCTGTGGCTGAATTGAATCGCATGATGCTCATTTGCTAAATTTCAATTTTTTAGTTGCTAGTAGCCCTTGCAATCTTACTATATATTTGGTTGGCATATTCGCCATGTGTTGATTAGAGAAAATAAATAATTAAATTTAGAACATTTTTTTGTTAAACTGTATTAAAATTGACTCAAGAATTTGCAACATATATATATATATATATATATATCTACACTATTTTCCGGCTATTTAAAAAACAAAAAAATTTAAAAAAAAAAAAAAAAAAACAACGAAGCTTAAACTGTACCCTATGGTTCCTGTTCATGACATTGTTGGAAAGATTTTTTGCTTTAGATTTCCCAAATCAGCTTGTAGTTTCAAGTACACATGACAACAAGGCGATTTTCCCTTGCAGCATAACCAAGGGATTTCATGAAAATGAGCCCTGCAGTCAAATGTTGATATGCTACTTTCATGACAGATAAGGTTGATGATTAGACTCGGCACAATTAAATCATTCCATAACATCCAGATACCGTACAATGTTAATAGGCAGTAACAGATCCGGATTCAATCTTATTAGCACTTGGAAAATCAGGGAGGATAATAAATCAGTTAAGCAAGCACAATATCATTCCATATGTATGGATTTTCCTGGTTTGGTATGACTCATCTCATTTTGATCACTAAATTAAGGTATCACCAGTAATAGTTTATGAATTTGCCCATTATATCAGCCATAACTAGCTTTAATCAAGCAATACAAAGCCATAACAAACCAGGAATATCTCACCGGCAGAGCAACAAGATCGAAGATTTCATTTGAACATGCAGAGATGGACTTATCAGCAATCAGCCTAATACCACCAGAAGCTTTTATTTCAAGCTGTGGCTCCACAGACGCCACAGTGACATCCGCACCAGCTCTCCGCAGGACATCAACCAATATCACAGCTTCCATTTCTTCCGTACCAAAACCGATCGGAACAAGAACCTATACCCACAAACAGATAAATCCCACAAAACCCTCCTCAATTTCTCTTTACTTCCTTATAAAAACGCATTCAAATGAGGGAGGGAAAAAGGAAAAATACCTTCTTGGGAGGGCGAGAGTCGGCGGTGGTTGGGGGTGCAGTAGTTGTTGTTTGTGGCGGTGCTGGAGAGACAGTTTTGGTGGGCTTTGAAGAGCGTTTTGAAGTGGGTGTTTTGCGCTGTTTGGTGGACATGGAGGCGAACGGCGATGACTGAAGAGTGATTAAAGAGAGACCCATTGGATGTTTCTGTGGAGAAGACGGCTTGAGAGGAGGCGGTGAGATAAATGAGGACAGAGACGTCATTCTTCTTCTGTATCTATTGTATGTAGTATATGAATTCTCTCAGTTTCGAATTTTGCAGAGCTGCTGCGGGCTATGCGCCGCCGGCGATAAGATAAAAAGGAGGAGCAAACAAGCAGTTTAGAGTATTTCGGCCGAAGGAGATAATTTAACCCGATTCCATCTCATTTTCACGGCGGGGCTGCGGTATAATATAGAAATTAAAGTTTGTGATTTTATCAGCATTTAAAACAATGCAACCCCGATAACATAAAATCTAGCGGGAGTGCAGTAGATAAATGTATTATGGATATAGTTATGTAAAAATGGAGAGTTAAGGTGTGACATCTTAATTTCTTTAAATGATTTAATATTTTTATTTAATTTAATTTTTTCTAAATGATGCAATGATTATTTAATGGTTTAAATTATTTAATGGTACAAATATTTAATAATGTTAATCACAATCATTTATTTTTACACAATTACATTTTTTTTTTTTTGTGGTGATTAGGAATTTCACCACGATATATTGGCGAGTAAACTAAGTAACACATTACAGTCTCCCTCGATCGATCGTACCTTCTAATTAAGTCACAAAACTTAAAATCTCGTCAACAACTTGAGGAGCATATTCACTTATCATTTTTGCTAGACGCAGTTGCATTTATCAGAAGAATGGTCGCTACAGTGGAAGGTTATTACAACCACTGCAGTAATCCAAAAATAACGTCATTTGATATTTTTCTTCTCAAAACGACGTTGTTTACCTAAGTTTTTTATATTCGAATATAAAAATTTAAGCAGAGTAGCATCGTTTTAATAAAAAAATAATGAAACGACGTCGTTTTGAATTGATTGTTGCGACTATAGCAAATCCTTTAAACTCCAGCACCTAAGTCGGCATTTATTCACTCTAACCCGCAACCTTTCATTTGCCCGCACTTGTCAGTGTCTTCATAGTTGCCCGGACGTTGGGGAAAATTTTAAGGATATTATTGCATATTAAAATTATTTTTGAGTATTTTAAAAAATATAAACAATATGTTTAAATGTTATCAAAATGAAAAGCAATTAAATTTTAATTCAAGGCAATCATATAAAATTAAAAAAAAAGAAAAAAAAAAGAAAGAAAGCTAAAAAAAAAAAAACTACAACTTTTAGTTTCTTTCCTCAATATTTGTGAAATGAAAAAAAGTTTTATTGATTCAGGAATGAGTATCATGTTTTAAAATCATTGATTTCAGAACATGTTTTTAAAATCAAAAAATACGTTTGATTAATTTATTTAAAATTTTATTTTAAAAAATAAAATTAACAAAAATGTATTTGATAAAATAATTTGAGAATCAAAAGAAAAGCAGTATTTCTTACGAAAAAATATATATTTATAGAAATATTTCATGCACATACATTTATATAATAATTGATCACAGTACTATTAAAAGTTATTTAATTAGTGTTTATAAATATATTGAATATTACATAAATTAGTCTCTAACAAAGAATGTGAAATATTTTATTTTTATTACAAATATATTATTTTTATTAACATTCAATTATAATGTTTTAGTGAGGTTTGAACTCGCAACTTCGAATCGTGATTAATTAAGGTCATCCTTCCACTGAGCCACTAGCATCAGCTTGATTAATGTTCCATTAGAAATATTTTTATTCTTATCAAAGTTAGTTCAACAAACTTGTCCAAAGAATGAGCTTAAATATAATTCTAATTCTAAATTATTTGATCTTTTGGCTCAACTTTATCCCAGTTTTGCTGAAGGAGCAACCCTATTTTTCACCTGGAATTGGTCAAACTATGTAGAATTTCTTACTTTTCGCGGAGGAGTAGATTTGGTAACTGGGGGTCTATGGCTGATTGATATTGCACACCATCATTTAGCTATTGCAATTCTTTTCCTGATAGCGGGTGACAAGTATGGGACCAACTGGGGCATTGGTCATGGCCTAAAAGATATTTAATCATTTCTTCAGACTAAAGAAGATTATGTAAATACTTATTCGAAATCTCACTTATCAAATTCTATTGTGGAAGATACAATTTTTTTTGAAGAATTCGCCATAATATATCTGATCCATACATAATATCATATGAAAAATGGATACAAATTTTTTACTACTCCTTAGTATTGGCAATAGGTCTAAAAAAGTATCTAAAATGTCCAATGTCCCTGCTACAATATGATAAGAGGCTATTCCTCCCAGAACAAAAGGATCAAAACCTTCCACACCCCATGCTGGATTTACAGGTTGTACTTTTCCGAAAGAATTAGCTTAAATATAATTCTAATACTAATTCTAAATTATTCTAACTAATTACTACTTGTTAATTTACATGTAATGCCTATCTTTGTGATGATAGTATTTGCGATTATGTTAAATCTTTGATTCATTAAGAATTATGATTAAATTATGGATTGAGATGAAATACATAGAATTTTAATGCATGGGATTGAATAATCCTACTTAAGATTTATCATTCAGGAACATTGTTGGTTTCTATTTAAAATGTCTTATTTCCATACAAGGCACCATTGGAAATGTTAAAGGATAAAAATGGATTTAAAGCACTTGGTGGTAAATACATTTTTGGCAATAGGGTGATAGGTAGAAATGACCTTTTTAGGTAGAGATGGGAACATATGTGTTTTGTTTAGAAGATGCTCTCTTTTGACCTGGCCAATCAGATAGCTGATCGTGACAATTAGATTTTTGGTGGATAACACCATCGAAATGCATTGGATGCTAAACTCGTAAAATTATTGATTTCCAAGGCTTAGGTAGATGAGGATAGAAATATGATTATCCAAGGGGGATTTAGATTAAACTCATTTATCAAATTTTACTGTGATTGGCAACTTCTCTTGATTATGTATGAATGATGTGGTGGAATTATTTAATTACATTTAATTTCGTTTGATAATTATTTTATATGAAGATGTAGAAAAATATACATGAAACCTGTATCGCTATGAGATTTGATCCCGAGACCATAAAGATCCAAATCTAAGATCCCTACACTGTGACACTGATTTCATTATGGTATAAAATAACAACATTAAAATGTTTTGACATGTGAGTGAAGTAATAATTACATTGGTGGATTTGTCAGACTATTGCTAGTACAATGTACATTACTCAGTTGGGATCTATTAAATTATTTATTGCATGAATAGTATGCCACCTAATCACATTTAATGTATTGGGTCATACAGTACAATATAGTATTATGACCACTGCATATAAGCACCTAAGAGATTCTAATTACTAGACTTTAGTAGCTCACCCCAATGTGGGAAAAATTTTCAAGATATTGAGTACAGAAATACTGAAGATGAACTTAAGAGAGATGAAATTTTCTTGAATATTTTACCAAAAGAGATTTCTATTTTTTTTTTTTTTTTGGTGCAACACTAGAAGACTCTATTTATAATTGTGGTCTATAATAATAATTGTTGGATTATTATAACAATTAAGTTTAGACTTGGTTTGCTTTTATTTGGTATGTAATATTAATCACGTGGTTGGGATACTTGGATGGCTTGTAATACTATTTTCTTTCCTTATTTTGTACTTTATAGTTGAATTCCACCAAATGATTTAGTCTAATGGCTTATAAATTATTTGGGATAAATTAGGGATTTTGAATGTCCTAAATTTATTATTGCGAGACAACCCCCAATTTGGAGGAAATTCGAGGTGTGACAGCAGATTATTATCATTATATTTTTATACTCAACAAAAAATCCCAAGTTACCCCGGCTATTTAGGTTATCAAAATTCGGGGCATGACATTATTATTATTATTATTATTATTATTATTATTATTTTGATATTATTCCTTTTTATCTTTTTTTTCATCTGTACTTCATTAACTTCTGCTTTCATATGCTCTGATTTTGATTCACACTTTTTTTTTAATTGTGATTTGCGGGTTTTTTGTGTTCTAGTGGTGATTGATGGCAACCACCTCATAATCGCTGATAGTAGCGTTTGGGGCAAAGCATCTTTCCCTAAAGTTGCTCAAACCTTCTCGCTCTCCTCTCTTAATCTCTTATATGTGGAGAAAGAAGATTTGTGGGTCTGTTTGCTCTACCATCTCGCATAAAGTATACATGTTCAAATTTTAGAGATCTTGGGGTTTGCAAGGAAGAAAAAAAAAAAAAAAAAAAAACTATGAGCTAAAGTTAAGGTTTGTTGCCTTTGTATTACCTACGGATTTTTGCGTTGATGGGTTATGCTCAAATTTTAGGAATTTTTTGTTCGTGGATTTGTGGAAAAGGCCTAATATTGCCTAATAAATGAACTTTTGTTCTATGTATAATTTTAACTTTTTAATTCATTAAAATATAATTTTCAATCCAAAACCTCATTTTCTTGAAATTTTTCCTTAAAATATTTATGAATTCAATTTTTTTAAGGTTCAATTTTTTAACATGTTTGAAATTAGATTAACTAGTATTGTTGCATGCAATACTAAATTTACACACCTTTGTCACATTTTGAGTCATATACTTCTGAATAATTGCAATATCACCCCTAGATTATTACTCAATGGTACTTTACTCTTCTCAATATAAAAATATTATATATTGATCTTTCTATTATAAATATGTAAAAGTTTGTCCCTCTTTACAATGATATTTTTAGTTTTAATAAAATTTAGTCAACTAATTAATATAAATATTGGATATAAAAAAAAACATGTCACAATAAAATAGTTGAAGATAAAATCACCAACTAATTATACTATTTTCATAGTGATTATAGATATCATAGCATACTTAATTATTCTAGAACATATTGTTATTATGAAGGTAATTGTCAGTTGAATTCTCCATTTATAAAAATAGATAGAGATTCATCAGCATGGGAATCCCCATTCAACCCTTTTTCATATTCCATTTTTATGTTTTCTTGAATGCTTTTAGTTATTTTTCTGTCGAAAGCGTCCTTAAAATCGATGTACCTACATAAAGATATTATAATTTACAATCGTCTTAAAGGCAAGTAATTAGGCATTTACTTAAAATTCTCAAACAAAATGTGTTAATTAATTACATGGTAAATTATACTTATCTCTCTGTAATAGTTGAATGATTACACTTGTCATTCCTTAATAATTAAAAATTATACTTTTCTCCTTTATTTTGAAATGTTATTAATATTGACTTTTTCCATTAAATTAACTGTTAAAATTTAGTAAAAAATATTAAAATAATCAAAATTTTAGATGATTTTCCTATTTTCCCTCCCCTCTCACATATTTGTTAATTTTTTTTATAAAAATCCCCAAAATGTTTTATTTTTACTAGTTATCTACTTATTTATGAGATTTTTGTATATTTTCTATTAAGTTTTACTAGTTGATTTAATAGAATAGAGCTAGTATTAACAATATTTCAAAATAAGAAAAGTAAGTATAATTTTTAAAAGTTGAGGAGTAGTAAGTATAGTTACCCAAATATTGTGAGAAAATAGGTATAATTTGCCTTTACTTATATAAAAATAAAAAAATTATTTTTATTTGTAGATTTTAATTTTAAAAGTTCAATGTTAAGAATTGTGACTTTTTTTTCTTATATATCTCTAATTCTTTTTCTAAATTATCTCCCTACTAATAAATCTAAAAATTGTAGCTCTCTTTTTCCCATCTCTTTTTTCCATATCTATTTGATTCTCTCCTTAAATTATCTCTCTATTAATAAATTAAAAAAGAAAACGAATTTAGATACTTCTATCCCTAAAAAGAATTGAATTTCGATAATCTCTATCCCAATATTAAAGGCTCTCTTTCTCTCATATCTTTGATTTTCTCAGTCCCCCTAAATTATCTCCTTACCAACAAATCCTAAAGGAAAAAAAATCTCTCAAACACTCTCTCTTTCTAATCCTTTACCCGATTTCTCCATCTCTCTACTGATTATCTTCAAATCCAAGTTTGGCTTAAGGCCATAAAAAGAAATTTGGCATTTGAAAATTATTCGGCGGAGTGAAAATTCATAATTCAAGAATTATTCGGGATAGTTTAAAAAAAAGTATAAAAAATCTTGGTATGACACCGAATGCATTAAAAATTTGAGAATAATTCAAAAATAATTCGGCAAAGTATATATCATTAATTTTACTATGCCTGTAACATTTTTTATGAAGCAATAATTTTTCTTTATTATATATGTAACCAAAATTACATAGATAAAAAATTATTCATTAAATTATATGCAAAAATAATGAGACAAAAAAATAACCTGCAATTTTTTATAAATGTGTTTGTTATTAAACATTTGCAAATATAGATGACTACTTTATATAAATTTAAAAAGTTTTATAAAAATTTATTTTTTCTATATACATAAATATAATTATTTAATATTTATATAATATGTGTAGCTGTAAAAGTTTACGATGATATAATGTATCTTATTTAATAAATTTGAGTTATAGGGGCAAAAATTAATTTAACAAATAAATACAGAATCACAAAATAATTATGTATTATTAGTATTTTGTTTGTGTGATTCACTTAGGGTTTGTTTGAAGTAAGAAAAAGTGAGATAAATTGTGGTTTGAGGAGAGTTCGTAATGCGTGTAGTGAGAGAAAAAGTTGATGTGATATAAAGTTAATAGAGATTTATAGAATTTTTTAAAATTTTTCAGCAAACCAAACGACCCCTTATTCAATAATTTGAATATAATCAATTGAATACTTAAAGATACATATATGTATTATACTATATGTATATATAAGTTGTTAATAATTAAAAAGTAAATCTAAATTATGATTATATATCATATATATATATATATTGTTATTTTTAATTAAAGTGAAACAAATCAAGAATATTGTTATTGACGAATAATGTTAAAAGTTTTAAATCACCGCCTCAATTCTAATGTCGTAGCCAAGTTTTTTTTTTTTTTTTAATTAGTTTATACTCATTAGTTACTAATATATTTAAACTATTATGTAATTTAGGTTTCTAGTAAAATGTGCAAGTTGAGAAATCTAGAGCGATTGGAGATTGGTCAACTACGCAAGTTCACAAATTTATCGTAAAATTTATGATTATCGAGAAATTATCACAATATTTTCATTTTCTTGTAATTTAATTGAGTTTTTAAATTTTTATTAAAATCTCACAAATACATTGAAACAAATTAAAAATCTCACCAAATTTTGTTACTAGGCTCAAGAGACCATCTCCAATAATAAAATTCCAAGAAGTTCTTTAATGGGGTGATATTATTTTGAATCTTCTAATTTTAGATTATTAAACTTTGAATATTTTATATTATTTTTTTTAATTTGTATTTATTTTTATTATTTAAATTTGTATTGATTTGTTATTTATTGTTTATTTATTTCTTTTTTAATATTTTACTTCATTCACGTTAATTGTGTATTTAATTTAATTTTAAATATATCTACATGAAAGTATCAATGTGGTTGTAAAAACTTAAAAAAAAAAATAATAGGAGAACTTATTAAAACAGATAATTTTATTTCTCAAAAGCAAAAAAAAATAATATTTAACTAACAGATTTTTATACAAATTTTTATTTAACATACATCATTTTTTCTTATTATAAAAATAATTTTTATGTTAAAAAACTCAACAACTAATCTTTGGGCCCAGATTAGTCGGCGGATGTGTGTTTTGCGAGTTTTGACCCCATTAGGCACCTAACGTCCAATATGTGTGGGTTCAAGAGGATTTGAAATTTTTTCCCAAAACAGAAGTAAATTTGTTTATCATAGAAACAGTTGTGCTTAATGAAATTCATTTACATAATAAACGAATTCAATCCACGCGTTTCGGAGAACTCATTTAGGGTGTAAACAAATTCAAGTGACCACGTTTTTGCCGTAAACGAAATTCTTCTCTTGCAAACGCACAAATTTGCAATGCACAGAAACGTGCATGGATTCAACCTCTCACTCTTCTCGATCTGAACCTTGAATTCAGATCAAATCGACCTCTCGGTGCCATTCGGCTCTCTCTCGATTTTGCTCCTTCTTCGCTGAAAATTGACCTCTTGGTGCGATTTCAAATTCAGATCAAATCAGCCTCTTGGCGCCACTCAGCTCTTTCTCGATTTTGCTCTTTCTTCGCTGAAAATGGGCCTCTCCGCGCGAGCTTCTTTTGCCCTACCCTCACCGAAGATCGCGGAGAGGTTCGAAGCACAGGAGAACCGAATTTTGCTTACAGTAAAAACGAATACTGTAAAAGTCATCTACCTTATAAACGAAGGTGGATAAAATGACCAAAACTCCTTTACATTGTAAACGAATTTCCAATAACTCTTCACGCCCAACACAGAACAAATACATTAACCTACCTTAAGCCATCTATCTCATCAAAACAACAACACACAACAAGCACATAAAACCAAACCAACACAGCAAACACATCAAACCAAACCAACACAATCTGCTGCAACCTACAACAAAATATAAGACATTGATTATCAATTTTTTTTGAAAAGTAAAAGAAATACATATTAAAATAATAAATAAATACAAAATCTTAGGGGTATACCCCTGTGTTTATATTAATACTCAAAATCTTGCTAGACCGAGCTAGCCAAAGGAAATTCTTGTACCGCAAAGGCATAATATAGCTCTACACAAAGTTTAGAAAGACATAAACTAGGTTAGTTTCTTTCTCCATTGGTCAGTGTGTTTAGCAATGCTATCCGTGGGAAGAAGCTTACAGTCGTTCTCAGAAAGTGGTCTAGTATGATTTACTTCTTCTCTGTCTTGATTAAAATTCTTGTAAACTTCAAGAGGTCTAGCTCCGACCTGTGGCTTGAAAAGTGCAAAATTCTGCTCTTTTTTCTGTTGTTTCATTAGAAGTTGTTGCTTCTGTTCTGGTAATTTTGAGTCCACATGTTATCGTGCTAGCTTCCTTTCTATGCGGAGTTGTGATTCCAATTCCTTAATCTGCCAAATGAATCAAATTCAATTGATATAACTTCATAAAGATACGACCTTTTTAGCTAAGCTTTCGATTAAGATTTCGTGTGAAATGAAAACCTTGTCATGCGAGAACACGTCAGCATGGTTGGGATTTAAAAGATCCAGAACATTGTCTCCACTCCATTATTGTCCAATACTACCAGAGGCCTGTGAATTGACCTCCACTTCCAACAATAGGGTGCTGCCATGTGACCTTCATCTTCCACTAAACTGCATTAATATTAGTAATATCGTACAATTTTGCAAACAGCATCAAATATGTGTAACAGTTGGCCTTGATAACGTGTCTATACTGTATGTCATAATTTATATTGTCCCTTGAGTTTGCGATATTTCCTCTCCAAAAATAAAAGAGTGAAACATGTTTCTCAGCCATGACCCCTATGAATAAGCGACGAAGTTATGACTTTACTAGAAGATTATCAAATTGGTAAAAAAATATAATAAATTTTTAATCGCTTAAAAATAAAATATGACTTTATGAACGTACGTAGTTTTATAACAAATTTACTACACAACCCAACAAACCTTCAACCAATTTAGTAGGGTTCACTTCACTTTCTGTTATAAGTCCTACTATTCTATTATTTCTCATGAAATGTTACATATGTATGGGAAATAAAGAATTGTATTTTTGTTTTTGGTTCTAATTATGTGTTCTTAGTTATGTTAATGATTTTCAAATAAATGACATAGGCAATTCTAAGTTTAAAACAATCTGACAATTTTTGCCATTAGAATTTCCAAAATTCGAGCAATATGTCAACTAAAAAATAATCCAATTTGAACTCCTACCATCTTCAAGCCCTGCAACAATTTCTCTACCTTTTAAAATCCTAACAACAACCAAAAAGTCAATCCTAGGTAGTAATAATGAGTTTTCAAAGTTTTAGAAAAGACACTCATTTTTTAAACAGTTATTAAAGGTTCCATTTGGCTCTTTAGAACTCTAGTTTAAGATATGTTATAATTTTAAATTATTGTTTACATATTCACCAAAAAAAAAAAAAAAAGTTCTTAAAACTTTCATAAAATTTGTCATAACATTTGATGATAATGACTAAAGCTAAATGAGTATACATATTCCTAGTTAAGGATCAAAATATAATTCAATTATTAAGATCTTATTTGAACCATTAAATGATTATTATTATTTTTATAATGACCTAAGTTTGATTTAATTTAATTTATATATAATTTTATTTATTATTCAGTAAATTTAATTCGTTATTTAAATTTAATAATTTAAAATTTTGCTGTTCAACTTGAGTTGTATTTAAAAATGTTAAATTTTAGTTATTCTTGAAAAGATTTTAAAATTTTAGGGAAAAAGTATAATTTTCTTATAACTTAGGGGAGGGTATGTAATTATAAAAAAAAAATTGCCACTATATATGTATTGCTATGTTATTCCAAAAAAAAAAATACAGAAACCCTAAAATTTGTTTTGGGCAACTGCACGGAAGTTTCCTGGAATTGCCGAACTGCTTCTTCTATTGCCGACCAAGGTAAGGGGCGGAACTCCGGTATTGTTCTTACGTTTTACGTTTAATAGATGGCTGATGAATTGTTGTGAATGGTTTGTTTATATATTTATTTTATTGATTGAAATGTGATTGCTGTGAAAGGGTATACAAAATTGTTGATTTGAGATTTTCATCATTTATCTGTGTACTAGTCAATACCTGTGTAAAGCACGGACCGCTTAACACCCCCTCTCCCTTTCACTCTACGTATATAACTGTCACATCAACCGATATGTTTTAATATATAAATTTGAATTTCAAATTTCAAAATTTGAATTTCAAATTTCAAAATTTGAAAAAGATGACAATAATGTGGCAAAATTTTAGTGATTATTGGGACAAACGTCAAATCATAAGTTATTTAGTGAGTAAATAACTCTATTTTGAATTCATAAAACAAACTTATATGAAAAATTGTAAAAATAACCTATAAAAATAAAAAATCACTAATCAAAATAGATTAAGGTATAAAATTTTATTATTTATTATCACTATTATCACATTTTTTAAAATATTAATTTAAATCCTTTATATAAAAAGTATTCAAAAAAATAGAAAATGTGAAAGAAAAAGAAAAATAATCTTTACCAACAAGGAAATCCAAAATTTTAATTTAAATGTTTATTTTTTAATAAAAATTTTAAGAAAATTGAAGTTTAAGTACTTATTTTAAATAAAAAAAATTAGTTGACTTTGTCTAATAGTTATCCATACATTGTTTAATACCCGTTTGGTAATACTATCGTTTTTCTGTTTATGTTTATCTGTTATATTTTTTGTTTTTACTTTTTGCTGTTATTTTTTTCTGAAACAAAAACTAAAACTGCTTTTAAAAATGTAATTTTGTCTACAATTAGTTTTTAAGAAATTAATTAGGTTTAATAAATGTTTTTCATGTTAATTTAATTTACTTATATTGTTTATTAAATAAAATAAAATTAATAAAATTATGTTATTTATTAAAAATAATTTAATAAAATACATTTGATATTAAATAAATTAAATTAAATTAAATTATTAAATATATTAACTAATTTAAATTATTTAATATAATTTTAATATTTATTCAAAATTTCAAATTAAATTAATTAATTAATTATTTAATTTAATAACTATTTAATTTAATTTAATTATTTACTAAAAACAAAGTAATGAATATGATACATATTAATTTATACATTTAAAATAATTCACTTTAATATAATGCAATAAAAATAGACAAAGTATTAAAGTTGACAAAATATTTGCAATAGAAAAGATAGAGTAAAAATACTTTTTTTATTACGTTTTTCTATTTAAGTTTGCATTTTGTGGAAAACAACAAATATAAACAGTTTTAACCAACATTTTTCTATTACCAATTAACAAAATTTTAAAAACATAAAATTTTAAATGTTTAAAAATGTTTAATTTAAATGTTTAAATGTTTAATTTTAATAAAATTTTAGAGAGTATTAAATTTAAATATATAATAAAAAAATTTAATTGACTTTATGTATCCATCTGCTGCTTACCCAGACCTTATAGGCCATTTAGTCAAGGGTTTTGAAGTCTATCAATCCAGAAAATACACTGGAAATTTTACAGTTAAAAAAGTGGAACAGAGGGAACTAACTTGCATCACATCAAAAACAGAAAAGCCCGAGTATGCACCAATTATTCAAAGCATTAAACGGCCAAACCCTAAATATAGAGTCTTGTAAACCCAAATCATTCCCGCATCAACAAACAGATAGAAAAATTGCAAAGAAGCACATCAATCAAATTCGATAAACGCCAACAGAAATATCTGTAACAATCACAAAACCCAAAAGAAACAGCAGCAGCGTATTAAGCAACCGAAACTAAATGCATACACAACGAAATGGAAATGAAGGGAAATACCCTCATCGTTTCCTTGTGAAGATTTCTGGAACCAATTAATGTTCAAGACCTTAAAAAAAAAAAAAAAAACACAAATTAGAAGGACCAGATGAGAAAATAATGGAACAGAAAAGGATTGTAGAGATGCGACCTGGACATCGGCGGAGGGAGATGGAGGGTTGAAATTGTCCGAGAAAGAAGCCACGGTGCAAATTAAGGCCAACACCGTCACAGAGAACGTTACCAAGGCGTTGGCTTTGTACCCGAACGAATGCATTTTCCTTTGCTTCTTCCCACCGGCCCCAACTTTCTTCTTCTTCTTCGCATTTGGGCAGAATTTACAACTGTTTAACAATAAAATCAGAAACTTCTAAGGAAAGAAGTCGCTCTTTATTGCATGGACTTTCGGTGATTCGACTGATGACCCAGTAGAGAGTGGAGATGTTACCAATCACAGACATCAACAATGCAATCTGCCCGCAGCGTGAGGTATGGAGGCAGCCTCTATGCAATAGATTTTTTAAAATATAATAAAAAATAATATTTTTATTTTTATTTTTTCTATTAAATAATACACTGCAACGAACACCACAGCAAGCAGAATCGAGACTGCCGAACTGAACCTCAACGATTCTGAAGAATACTATCACCTAATTATTCTAATTCTATTTCAAAAACACACCACGACGTAAAAATTTTGCAACCGTAGAGCAAGGGAAGAGTTTTGGAAGTGTTGGGACTCGTGGCTCGTTCGGAAAAATCAAGGGTTAGGAAGGATTTGGATTCAACGCGTAGTGGGCTGTGTCATAGACCCGAAGGTTTAGGGGGTGCGGGGGGGCAACACCTCTCGCAGTACGATACGGTGTAATTAAGGGTATTTTGAGAATCAGACCATGTAATCCTATTAGGGTTAAGAATAAAGATGGCTATAAATATTTTCTATGTAACCCTGTGATCAATAAGAAAGAACTCTCGCTCTCGCTCCCGTGGATGTACCCAGATTTTGGGGAGTCACATAAATCTGTGTGTTGATCTTTTATTGTTTTTCTTCCATATATCATGTGTGTGTGTATGTAAATCGATCCTACAAATTAGTATCAGAGCAAGGTTGAATCACACGAAAAACGATGGTGGGAAGTTTGTCTGTTACAAAGTTCGATGTAGAAAAGTTCGACAGGACTGGGAATTTCGGACTATGGCAACAGCGGGTAAAAGATCTGTTAATACAGTAGGGTTTGGTGAAGGCGTTGAACGGGGCTAAGAAGAAACCAGAGGCAATGTCGAACGATGACTGGGAAGAACTACAGATGAAGGCAGTGAGTACGATTCGTCTGTGTCTTGCAGACGAAGTTATGTATCACGTCATTGGTGATGACTCGCGTGCTAGTGTTTGGGCTAAACTGGAGAGTAGGTATATGTCAAAGTCTTTGACAAATAAACTGTTTTTAAAACAGAAGTTATTTGGATTGAAGATGGCCGAGGGTTTCGATCTAATTCAGCATATTCATACGTTCAATCAACTTGTTAGCGATCTGCTAAGGATTGACGTGAAATTCGAAGAGGAAGACCAGGCTCTGATGTTGCTGTCCCCGTTATCATCTTCTCTCGACACGCTCGTTACAACTCTACTTTGGGGGAAAAAAACCCTAGAACTAGAGGAGGTCACTGCAGCCCTTTTGGCGTATAACCAACGCAAGCAACAGGCTGATTTATCTCAAGGTGAAGGACTGGTGGCAAAGAGGTACGAGAATCGTGGAAGAAAGAATGAGAGGGGTAAAAGCAGGTGGAGGCCGTGGGAGATCTTAGTTAAGGGGGCAGTCCCGTGAAGGGTTTGCGTACAAGTGTTACAAGTGCCATGAACCGGGACACATGAAGAAAGACTGCCCTAAAAAGGGCACAAACTGGAAAAAGAAACAGGGAAAGGCAGAGGAGAAGAAAGATGGACCGTCGAATTTTGCGAATGTCACACAGTAAGATTCGGAAGAAGATGGTGATATGCTTTCAGTATCAGTTCATGTGGATCGTCTGTCAGACTCATGGATTCTGGATTCAGCATGCTCTTATCATATGTCTCCTAACAGAGAATGGTTTGACACCTACAGGTCAGTGAATTATGGTACTGTTCTTATGGGTAATAATGCATCTTGCAAAGTCATGGGAATAGGGACAATTAAAATCAGAATGTTTGATGGTATTGTGAGAACCTTGGGTGATGTTAGGCATGTTCCAGATTTAAGGAAAAACTTAATTTCAATGGGAACCTTAGACTCTGCAGGCTACGGATACAAAATAGAAGGTGGAGTAATGAAGGTAACGAAAGGTGCTATGGTGATCTTGAAGGGTTTGAAAGGTCCTGGAAACATTTATAAGCTGATAGGGAGTACAATTGTAGGTGGAGCCGCTGCCACTGTAACTGAAGATGCTGATAATACTATGCTTTGGCATATGCGTCTGGGGCATATGGGGGAACGTGGGATGTTGGAGCTACATAAGAGGAATCTGCTGAAAAGGGTGAAATCATGCAAGGTTGGATTCTGCAAGTTCTGTGTTCTAGGGAAACGGTGTAAGGTGTAGTTTAGAGGTGCTACTCATAGAACGAAGGGAATTCTTGACTACATACATTCAGATGTTTGGGGGCCAGTGAGTGTAGCTTCGAAAAGATGATTTCTGTATTTCGTGACCTTTATCGATGATTTTTGGAGGAAAGTTTGGGTGTACTTCATGAAACAAAAATATGAAGTTTTTGATAAATTCAAGATATGGAAAGCTGAAGTGGAAAACTAAACAGGGAAGTGAATTAAGTGTCTTAGGACAGATAATGGGAAAGAGTACAAGAATGGGCCTTTTCTGAAGTTTTGTGAGAAACACGAGATTCAGCGACACTTTACAGTTCGTAAGACACCTCAGTAGAATGGGGTGGCAGAAAGGATGAACAGAACTATAGCGGAGAAAACATGGTGTATCAGATTGAATGCAGGACTTCCTAAGATTTTCTGGGCAGAAGCAGTGAATATGGCATGTTTTATTATAAATAAGTCACCGAGTATTGCTCTGGAAGGAAAGGTAGCGGAAGAGGTGTGGACAGGGAGAGATGTAGATTATTCAGTTCTTCGAGTTTTTGGATGTCCAGCCTATGTTCATGTTCCCGAGGATGAGAGGTCAAAGCTTGATGTGAAATCCAAACAGTGTATCTTCATTGGGTATGAAAAAGGAGTAAAATGGTACAAGCTTTGGGATCCAAAAACAAAGAAGGTAGTGATCAGCAGAGATGTGATATTTGATGAAGCTTCTATGGTCAAGACATATCAGAAATTCGAGTTAGCGGATGGTAACAAGCAGCAGGGTATACAAGTTGAGCTGAATGGTTCTAACACACGTGGTTCTAAGTCAGAAGAGCAGCAGAAACATTAGCAGCAAGAAAGCATAGCCACGGGGAGACCCAGACGTACTATCAAAGCACCTGAAAGGTATGGGTTTGAGGATATGGTTTCTTTTGCTTTGACTACTACCAGTGGGGATCCGTCTACTTTTTAGGAGGCTATCAGTAGTTCTGAAAAGGATAGATGGATGGAAGCCATAATGGAGGAAATGGAGTCATTGCACAAGAACCAGACTTGGGAATTAACATAACTGCCCGAGGGAAAGAAGATAGTGGGTTGCAAATGGGTGTATAAAAGGAAAGAAGCTGCGTCAGAAAAGGAAAAAGAGAAGTTCAAGGCTCGGTTAGTAGCAAAAGGGTACTCACAGAGAAAGGGAATTGATTATGATGAAGTCTTTTCTCCAGTTGTGAGGCATACTTTGATCAGAATTATCTTGGCATTGGTGGCTTGTTATGATCTAGAGTTAGAGCAGTTGGATGTGAAAACGGCTTTTCTCCATGGTGATTTGGAGGAAGTTATTTACATGGAGCTGCCTGAGGGGTTCAAGCAGCCAGGGACTGAGCACCTTGTATGTAAGTTGAGGAAGTCACTTTATGGGCTTAAGCAGTCTCCAAGACAATGGTACAAGAAGTTTGATTCGTACATGATTTGGATCGGGTTCACACGTTGTGAGTATGATTGTTGCGTTTATGTTAAGAGTCTCGATGAAGGATCCTGTATTTTTCTGCTACTTTATGTGGATGATATGCTTATTGCTGCGAAGAGTTTAGTTGAAGTAAACAAGTTGAAGTCTTTGTTGAGGAAGGAATTTGACATCAAGGATTTGGGTGCTGCGAAGAAAATACTTGGAATGGAGATTCGCAAAGATAGGTTTGCTAGGAAGCTGTGGTTATCTCAGAAGGATTATGTCATGAAAGTGTTGGAAAGATTTAGCATGGATAATGCAAAGTCAATGAGCACTCCTTTGGCGAATCATTTCAGATTGTCTTCAGCTCAGTGTTCAAAATTAGCTGAAGAAATTCAGGACATGTCAAAAGTACCTTATGCCAGCGTAGTTGGTTGCTTGATGTACGCAATGGTGTGTACAAGACCCGATTTGACACATGCAGTTAGCATAGTCAGTAAGTACATGGCCAATCCAAGTAAAGAGCATTGGGCAGCAGTCAAGTGGGTTTTCAGATACTTGAGAGGTACAGTGGACCGTGGGATTATGTTTGCAAGGCAACAAGATCAGATTTCAGTTGTAGGGTTTGTTGATGCTGATTATACTGGAGGTGTGGATGACAGAAGGTCTACGACAGGGTATGTGTTTACTCTTGCAGGTGGTCCTATCTGTTGGAGATCTATGGTACAACCTCTAGTGGCTTTATCTACTACTGAGTCTGAATATATAGCGGTGACTGAGGCTGCTAAGAAAGCATCGTGGCTAAAGGGGTTAGTGAAAGAATTGGGCATAGATCAAGGTGGAGTGCAGTTGTTCTGTGATAGTCAGAGTGCCATTTATTTGGCAAAGCATCAGGTGTATCATGTGCGGACCAAGCAAATCGATGTGAGATTTCACACAGTGAGGGAGTTGGTTGCTATGGGTGACTTGATACTTAAGAAGGTGCACACTTCAGAGAATGTAGGTGATATGTTGACAAAGACGGTTACCACAGACAAGTTCGAGCATTGCTTAGACTTGGTTAATGTCTCTCATTGTTAGAGATGAGACATTCCTCCTAAACCAGTTGAATGAGGTTGTTTGACTCCTGATGGGGTGGGTATTCGCCAAGGTGGAGATTGTTGGGACTTGTGGCTCATACGGAGAGAAACCAAGTGCTTGGAAGGACTCGGATTCAACGCGTAATGGGCTGGGCCATAGGCCCGAAGGTTTGGGGGGTGCGGGGGGGCAACGCCCCTCGCGGTACGGTATGGTATAATTAAGGGTATTTTGGGAATCAGACCATGTAATCCTATTAGGGTTAAGAATAGAGATGGCTATAAATATTCTCTATGTAACCCTGTGATCAATAAGAAAGAACTCTTGCTCTCGCCCCTGTGGACATACCCAGATTTTGGGGAATCACGTAAATCTGTGTGTTGATCTTTTACTATTTTTCTTCCATATATCATGTGTGTGTGTGTGTAAATCGATCCTACAAGAAGTAATTAATTGGACTAACCCACGCGCCGAAACAACACCAAAGGAAGCAAAACGAAGAGAACAACCAAGGGGAGAGAGAAAGCGCAAGTGTTCCACCAGTGAATCCCTAGCCATTCTTGCAAAATCCCTAAGTGAACTGATCCTTCTAGTTGATTCCCACATAGTACGTCACCTGAGAATGATTTGATTCATTCATTATCACAGAAAGATTGAGTTAAATTGTTGGGAACTATAACTGAAGAGGTAAAGTGTACGAACAATTCACATTTCAAATTTTGTCCGTTCAGCTAATTGTTTTAATTTTTTTTAAAGTGAAATTATTATTTAATCAATTATGTAGAAAGTTATTCGGATTACCGATGATGATTAGATAAATAATCAAGCAACCGAGATTGGCAATTATCACGCAGATTTGCACGGCAATGGATCCCAACTGCCCGAAGGACTCATACATCAATCAGGCATACGTCATCGACTCTCCGGCACGCGTGAACCTCATCATGAACTTGACGGACACGTCCACCAGGACCGCCACGGTTGCATTGAAGAGGAAAGCCGAGATTACGCCCAAGACGTCAAACACGGCGCCGACGCACAATGCACGACTCCCTGGAGATGGAGGATACAAACACACGGCAAAATGAAGGATAAAAAGAAAGAAGGCTTTAGTAATAATGAAGGCGAAAAGGTCTTTGACCGATTAGGCGGATAGATGAGGAGGAGAGAGGTGAGATTAGACAGGGTGGTAAAGGCAAGTGAAACGAAATCCCAACCATTAAAAGATAGGAATCAAATCTCAATCATTGATTTCTTTGTATGTTTTTGGGGTAGGCGGGAACTTATGGGAGAAGTCACTCATCTCACTTATCTCAGCCATTGATTTTGAAATAAAATTGAATTTCAGCCATCCATTATAATTTGTGAGAGGGATATTTTTGAAATGAGATGTGTTTTATTATATAGAATATATATGTGCTGTATATATATTTAATAAGTCCTCTGACACAGTTGCCGATTGAATTTTTTATTTATTTATAAATGCTTGAAAATGATGGCGCTGGACGTGGTTTTTCAAACTTGAACTAATAGATGAAAAGATGTATATGATATATATATAAATGAAAATTTGTCCTTTAGTGTTGAAAGCTTTTAGAGAATGACTTGCTAATACATATATATATATATATATATATATATATGAAAATTTGTCCTTTAATGATTAAGACATCCAGTGACTTGTTTCTCTTTTCATGGTCCACATGTGATACACAAATTATTATATATAAATATGTTTTTTTATTTAAGTTCTTTTAATGTGATTGTATGGCACCTTTGTGAGAATTCTTTGTTCATTAATTTGTTTAGAAATTTTGTAAATGTGCTGTGATTAAAATTTAAAGAAATTATGTATGCGGATATAAAATAAAAAAAAGTTAATGTTATGTTTTGCTTAGGTTGGGGTATTAAAAATATCAAGTATACGTACCCAATGGTTGAAAGTCCCGAAATCCGTGTGGGGTTGGTTATTGATTCCAATAAACTAGTAAACTACGAACAAACAGATGTATAAAGGTGGCATATTATATTCCTAAGACTTCGGTCTAGGAAGCAGAAACCAAAGGATGGTGTATATTGGTTAGATCTTGTTTTTACGAGACAACCAAGCAGACATCGAAGGATGATGTATAGTGGTTGGATCCTGTTTCTATAGAACAACCAAGCAGCAATACCTTAAAATCGAATTGATTTTCTTTGATGTGTGATGTGGTGCAAAAACACAATAAATTGTAACGAAGATAAATGGATAAATTAATTTAATTTCTTTCTTGAGTTTGATATTTGTGTATAATTGTTTCACTTAGTGACATGTTAGGGCATTACTGCATTTATATTATTATTAGGGTTTCGAGCACACGTGGTACTAGTGTTCATCCCCTTATAGTTTGTGCTGCAGGTAATGTGTAATGACCCGAATTTTTAAATTTAATTTAGTTATTATATATATTTATTCAGTGAATTTATTTCGTTATTTAAATTTAATAATTTATAATTTTTGTATTTAATTTTAAGTTGTATTTAAAAAGATTAATTTTTTTCTAGGTGATTGGTGTAATTTTTCTAAACCTATGGGGAGTAGGAAATTAATTAGTTATTTAGGGTTAAAACTCTTCTTTTATAAATATATATTGCTATATTTATTTTTTTAATAAAACCCTAGATAGAGAGAGAACCAAAGGGGAGGAAACATTGCCGCTGCGGAGAAAAAAAAATCTGCTGCCCAGTTAAAGAGGTAAGGGGACGGAACTTCTATATGTTTGTTTGTGTATGTGTATGTAAAACATATATATATATATATATAGCAATTAATTGTTTGTCTTTTGAATAATCTCGTTCGACGTGAAAAAAACAAACGAAGTTGTAATGTTAAAACATGCTTGGCAGGAGGTTTTGATGTTTTGTATATATATATATATTTATATTATGGGATTGGTGGCCGGTTAGTATACATATATATGTAAATATTATATATAAAAAAAAGGGTTGATGGCAGATTGATCACATGGATGATAAATTGATTAATGGACTCTCTTGGGTAATGATTGCATATATATATATATATATATATATGTTGTTCTTTTAAGTGAACAATTGGCACGTTTAGGCTCCAATAAGAAATGTTAAACTTGCTGGAACATTTGTTGAATCAAATCAAATACACTATTTTGTCCTTTATGTATTTTGTCTTTATATGCAATTACATTATAATTCTATTAGTTTGATATTAGCTTCATCTTTACATATAATTAATCTCACCAACGTGACACTTGTGTGTTGTGTGCATTGTTGTTCGTGGCCACTTCCGTTTTAACCATATATTAGTTTGTTTAATTTCATGCTCTGTATTAGCTTATTGAATATTGCTTTTCATTAAATACCGAAAACGTGACATTGCCTGTTAGATGAGATATATGTTAGTGTTTTTGATGTGTTGATGAATTGAGGAGTAATAATGCGTAATACTTAAGGCAAGAAGAATTTTATTTAATGTGGTTATAAAATAAAATTTAATAATATATTTTATTTAGATTGAGAGGTACTGAAAATATCGAGTATACGTACCCAAGGGTTGAGAGTCCCAAAACTCGCGCGGGGTTGGTTATCGATTCCAGTAGGCTAGTAACCTACAAACGAGCAGATGCCTAAGGGTGGCATATTACATTCCTAAGGTTTTGGCCTAGGAAGCAGACACCGAAGGATGGTGTATATTGGTTGGGTCCTATTTCTACGGGACAACCAAGCAGACATCAATGAATGATGTATATTGGTTGGGTCTTATTTCTATGAGACAACCAAGCAGCAGTACCTTGAAATTAAATTATTTTTTTCTTTGATGTTTTGTGTGGTGTAGAAACACAAATAAATTGTAATGAAGAGAGATAAATGAATAAATTTAAGTTCTTGTTTGAAATTACTACTTATGCGTGTTTGTTTCACTTAGTAGCATGTTAGGACATACTGCATTTATTATATTATTATTAGGGTTCCGAGCACACGTGGTGTTAGTGCTAAACCCCTTACAGCTTGCGATGTAGGTAATGATTTTGAGTCACGCGCTGGACCTACTCACCATGGAAATTAGCAATTTATTTATTTGTTTTTTATTTAATTTCATTAGAATTTTATTTAGAGAATGGTTTTTAGTGAATTGTAATAAGCCTCTGTTTGTGAGGTTATTATGAATTATTTTATCTAGCTTTGAGAGAATATTTGGACCTTGCCTTTGGGGCTTATTGTCTGGTTGACTTTGACTAAGGCATTTATTTAAATTTAAAGTTTAGTTTTAATTATTTTTATTTTCATTGCCCTATAGTGTGGGTTTATGGCTCTGATGTAGGACAGGGAATGTTATTTAATGTTGCGTTATGCGTTCTTTTGTTCACATACTCGGGTCGTGAAACCCGGGGCGTGACAACTTGGTATCAGAGCCTAGGTTTAGAATACCTAGGGACAGTGGGTCTTTTATTTTTCTAAGTATTATGTGAGTACATGTTAGTTTATTTAGTTGTGATACGTGAATTTGATGCTTTGTTGGACTTAAATTGTTAAGAAGTCGCTGACCTTAGTATATTTTTGTAAATTTTTAGAGAAATGCCGCCACGTGTAGCTCCAGGTGTTAGAGGTAGAGGTAGGGGCCAAGGTCGTGGTCGTGGTAGAGGCCGGGTCCAAGGCCGAGGGATTCAGGCTGGGCAGGGTCATGAAGTTCCAGTTGATGATGTTCCCGTTGCTGCGGGAGTATCACAAGAGCAAGGGTCATATGCTGGGGTTGGAGCAGAGGTGCCATTAGGAGTGCCTCACGTGGCTGAGGTGCAATCTGAAGCACCAAGTGTGCTGCAGCCAGGAATGGTGGACCCACAGATGTGGATGCAACAAATGGCTGCAATGTTTGCTGGAGGAATGCAAGCGAGTCAGCCTACAGCTCCGTATGAGAAGTTTAGGAGAATGAAACCTCCTACTTACTCTGGCACAGCAGACACTGAAGAGGTTGAGAAGTTTTTACATGAGAATGAGAAAATATTTGAAGTGATGCAGTTAAATGAAGACAAGACCAGAGTTCTGCTTGCTGCTTTTCAGTTGGAAGGTGCTGCAGCGGATTGGTGGAGTACTGTGAAGGGGTCTCGTGGGGCGTCTGCACTTAATTGGGAGGATTTTAAGGAGCGTTTCAGAGACTAGTTCTTCCCACAGTCTCTGAGAGATGCTAAACTTGATGAATTTTTGAATTTGACTCAAGGACCAATGACTGTGCTGGAGTATGGGCGTAAATTTACCTCGTTGGCCAAATATGCTAAGGAGTTGGTGTCCACTGAACGCACCAAGTGTAGACGGTTTGAGAAGGGATTGAGGCTTGCTGTCAGAGATCGGATAGTGCCTTTGGGGCTTAATGAATATGAGACCTTAGTTGATCGAGCAATGGCAGTGGAGAAGAATTTGGCAGATACCAGGGCACAGAATGAAGCTAGGCAAGGGAAAACTCAGCACCAGGAGAGCAGACCCACCAAAAGGCAGAGAGAGAATTTACATGGGGCACAGTCTCAGCAATTTCAGCAGGGGAGTATGGTCCCAAGTAAGTCAGTGGCAACTGGAGTTTCTGCACAGAGTCCTATTATTTATCATAATTGCAGACAGCCTGGGCATTGCCAGTTTAACTGTCCTTACAAAGGTGTGTCGAGTGGATCTGAAAATAGGGTCGAGGTAAAGACTTGTTACACGTGTGGCCTACCAGGTCATGTGCAGAGGCGTTGTTCGCAGAGGCAAGGTAATGGAAGTATTATGAGACCTCCACAGCCAGCTCAGTCAGTACAGAGTAGCAGGGCAGCAGGGTCACAATCAGTGCAGACTCATTTTCAAAGGGGTACTCAAGGTGGGGCACTGCAGTATCAGATGGGTGTTTCAAGTGGTGTTCAGCAGCATCAAGGAGTTCAGGGTGGATCCCAGCAAGGACAAAAGGGGGGTAGACCACAAACGGTACCAGTTCAGGGACGAGTTTTCACTGTGGCCCAGAATGATGGACGTGCAGAGCCTATAGTTACGAGAGGTACCTTTCTCATTTATGCTACTAAATCCACAGTTCTTGTAGACACAGGAGCATCTCATTCATTTATTGCTCCATCGTTTATGTCTACATTGAATTTATCTGTGGACGAGTTAAATCCACCATTGCACGTTGAAACACCGATAGGAGGTCATTCTGTGTTGAATCGAGTTTGTAAGAATTGTGAGATCACTATTAGGGATGAGACTTCAGGACGGGAGCACTTGTCAGTTTTTGACCTGATTGTGATAGACATGGGAAGCTTTGATGTGATTCTTGGCATGAACTGGCTGTCAGTCTTTCAGACGATGATAGATTGTGCTAAGAGTCGAGTGACCTTATTTACTACAGAGGGAGATCAGATACGATTTTCTGGTGATCGCTGTAGTCCTCAACTCTTGCCTTCCCTCAATGGGTAGGGACGAGTAGACTTGTGCAGTTTGTTTGCTTTATGGCTTTAGAGGATGAAGAGGGTGACAAAATTGAGTTACCACGAGTTGTTTGTGAATTGCAAAAGTGTTTTCAGAAGTAGCTGGATTACCGCCTGAACGGGAGGTTGAATTTGGGATTAATCTGATACCTGGCACAGAACCAATTTCTATAGCCCCGTATAGATTGGCACCTGCAGAGTTGGTGGAGTTAAGATCCCAGATAGAGGAGTTGAGCTCTAAGGGATTTATCCGCCCTAGCACTTCACCTTGGGGTGCACCAGCACTATTTGCAGCTAAAAAGGATGAAACTCTCAGGATGTGTATAGATTACCGAAGGTTGAATCGGGTCACGATCAAGAATCGGTATCCTCTACCGAGGATTGACGATCTGTTCAACCAACTGAAGGGTTCGGTCATTTTCTCAAAGATTGATTTGAGATCTGGTTACCACCAGTTGAGGGTGAAGCAGGAGGACATTTCTAAGACGGCATTCAGGACTCGATATGGGTACTACGAGTTCTTGGTAATGCCATTTGGGCTGACCAATGCTCCTGCCGTGTTCATGGACTTGATGAACCGAGTGTTCAGTAGATATTTAGACAAGTTTGTTGTCGTGTTTATTGACGACATTCTAGTTTATTCTCGGTCAGAAGGAGAACATGAGGAGCATCTAAGAGCTGTACTTCAGACCCTGAGAGATCACCAGCTCTATGCTAAATTGAGCAAGTGTGAGTTTTGGCTCAAAGAGGTGAAATTTCTCGGGCATGTTGTTTCTGGGAATGGAGTTGCAGTTGATCCGTCCAAGGTCGAGGCAGTTATGAATAGGCAAAGACCGAAGACAGTTTTTGAGATTCGAAGTTTTCTGGGTTTGGCAGGGTATTACCGAAGATTTATCCGTGATTTCTCGAGGTTAGCCGGGCCGATGACTAGGCTGACTCGAAAAGGGGTCAAGTTTATTTGGCATGAGAAGTGTGAACAGTCTTTTCAGGAGTTAAAGAAGAGGCTAACTACTGCACCAGTACTTGTGATTCCTGAGAGAGGATTGGGTTATTTAGTTTATTGTGACGCATCCAAGGAAGGTTTAGGCTGTGTGCTGATGCAGGGTGACAGAGTAGTAGCTTATGGGTATAGGCAATTGAAGACTCACGAGTGTAACTACCCAGTACATGATTTGGAGTTGACAGCAATTATCTTTGCTCTAAAAAGCTGGAGACACTATTTGTATGGTGAAAAGTTTGAGGTATTTTCTGACCACAAGAGTTTGAAGTATCTTTTCACTCAAAAGGATCTGAATTTGAGGCAGAGGAGATGGATGGAATATATGGAGGACTACGATTTTGAGCTTCAGTATCACCCTGGTAAGGCAAATGTGGTTGCTGACGCACTTAGTCGAAAGACTCGGGGTACTTTAGCAGGTCTTTTCGTGCAAGAGTGGGAAATGATGAGAAGCCTTAGTGAGTTTGATCTGGAGTTGCAGGAAGATGAAGGTCATGCTATTTTGTGTGCCATGGCTACTCAGCCAATTCTATTGAGTCGTGTGATAGAAGCTCAGGGGACTGATGTTGAATGTGAGGCGATTCGAGCTAAGTTGTCGAGTCCTGATGAGATGCCAGAATGGGTGATTGGTGACGATAACGGTTTGAGGTATTTGGGGAGACTTTTCGTGCCCATCTCTGCTCGAGATATAGTTTTAAAGGAATACCATCACTCTAAATTTGCAGTACATCCTGGAGGTACTAAGATGTATCACGACCTGCGCCGTCAGTTCTTTTGGGCAGGTATGAAGAAGGATGTGGCAGAGTTTGTGAGTAAGTGCCTTACTTGTCAGCAAGTTAAGGCGGAGCACCAGAAACCAGCGGGTCTCTTACAGCCTTTGCCAGTGTCAGAGTGGAAGTGGGAGAACATTACAATGGATTTTGTTTCTAGCTTACCGAGATCACTGAAGGGCCATGATACTATTTGGGTGATAGTGGATAGGTTGACAAAGTCAGCTCACTTCTTGCCGATTCGAGTGACCGACTCTATGGATGTCTTGGCTAAATTATATGTCAAGGAAATTGTGAGGCTTCATGGAGCTCCTGTATCCATTGTCTCGGACAGGGATCCGCGTTTTGCCTCTCGATTTTGGCAGAGCCTCCAGGTGGCCATGGGGACAGAATTGTTGTTTAGTACTACCTTTCATCCTCAGACTGATGGACAGTCAGAACGTACAATTCAGATCTTGGAGGATATGCTTAGGGCATGTGTGCTTGATTTTCATGGCAGCTGGGAGAACCACCTTCCTTTGATTGAATTTGCGTATAATAATAGTTACCAGTCGAGCATTGGGATGGCTCCTTTTGAAGCTTTGTATGGTAGACCGTGTAGATCTCCTATCTGTTGGGCTGAGATTGGAGAAACTGTAATTGTTGGGCCTGAGTTTGTGCAAGAGACGACTGAGAAAGTCAAACTAATTCGACAGAGACTGGAGATAGCAACGAGCCGTCAAAAGAGCTATGCTGATAAGAGGCGAAGACCATTGGAGTTTGAGCTAGGAGACCATGTGTTGTTAAAGGTTTCACCACGGAAGGGTCAGTTTCGTTTTGGGCGTAGAGGGAAGTAGTCCCCGAGATATATTGGGCCATTTGAAGTTTTGGCTAAGGTTGGAGAGGTGGCTTATCGTCTTGCTTTGCCACCGCAGCTTTCAGGAGTACATAAAGTGTTTCACGTGTCTATGCTTAGAAAGTATAACCCGGACCCTTCACATGTATTAGATTGGACTGAGCTTGATGTTGACTCAGATGTGAAATATGAGGTGAAACCGGTGGAAATTTTGGACTCTAGGGAGCAAGTGCTTCGAGGGAAGACTATTCCCTTAGTTAGAGTGTTACGGAAGCATCGTGGTATTGAGGAGTCGACTTGGGAGCGAGAGGCAGATATGCGGAGTAGGTATCCAGAGTTGTTTCTTTAATTTTCTTTTCTTTACCTCCTAAATTTCGAGGACGAAATTTTTGTAAGGGGTTAGGATGTAATGACCCGAATTTTTAAATTTAATTTAGTTATTATATATATTTATTCAGTGAATTTATTTCGTTATTTAAATTTAATAATTTATAATTTTCGTATTTAATTTTAAGTTGTATTTAAAAAGATTAAATTTTTTTAGGTGATTGGTGTAATTTTTCTAAACCTATGGGGAGTAGGAAATTAATTAGTTATTTAGGGTTAAAACTCTTCTTTTATAAATATATATTGCTATATTTATTTTTTTAATAAAACCCTAGATAGAGAGAGAACCAAAGGGGAGGAAACATTGCCGCTGCGGAGAAAAAAAATCTGCTGCCCAGTTAAAGAGGTAAGAGGACGGAACTTCTATATGTTTGTTTGTGTATGTGTATGTAAAACATATATATATATATATATATATAGCAATTAATTGTTTGTCTTTTGAATAATCTCGTTCGACGTGAAAAAAAACAAACGAAGTTGTAATGTTAAAACATGCTTGGCAGGAGGTTTTGATGTTTTGTATATATATATATATTTATATTATGGGATTGGTGGCCGGTTAGTATACATATACATGTAAATATTATATATAAAAAAAAAGGGTTGATGGCAGATTGATCACATGGATGATAAATTGATTAATGGACTCTCCTGGGTAATGATTGCATATATATATATATATATATATGTTGTTCTTTTAAGTGAACAATTGGCATGTTTAGGCTCCAATAAGAAATGTTGAACTTGCTGGAACATTTGTTGAATCAAATCAAATACACTATTTTGTCCTTTATGTATTTTGTCTTTATATGCAATTACATTATAATTCTATTAGTTTGATATTAGCTTCATCTTTACATATAATTAATCTCACCAACGTGACACTTGTGTGTTGTGTGCATTGTTGTTCGTGGCCACTTCCGTTTTAACCATATATTAGTTTGTTTAATTTCATGCTCTGTATTAGCTTATTGAATATTGCTTTTCATTAAATACCGAAAACGTGACATTGCCTGTTAGATGAGATATATGTTAGTGTTTTTGACGTGTTGATGAATTGAGGAGTAATAATGCGTAAAACTTAAGGCAAGAAGAATTTTATTTAATGTGGTTATAAAATAAAATTTAATAATATATTTTATTTAGATTGAGAGGTACTGAAAATATCGGGTATACGTACCCAAGGGTTGAGAGTCCCAAAACCCGCGCGGGGTTGGTTATCGATTCCAGTAGGCTAGTAACCTACAAACGAGCAGATGCCTAAGGGTGGCATATTACATTCCTAAGGTTTTGGCCTAGGAAGCAGACACCGAAGGATGGTGTATATTGGTTGGGTCCTATTTCTATGGGACAACCAAGCAGACATCAATGAATGATGTATATTGGTTGGGTCTTATTTCTATGAGACAACCAAGTAGCAGTACCTTGAAATTAAACTATTTTTTTCTTTGATGTGTTGTGTGGTGTAGAAACACAAATAAATTGTAATGAAGAGAGATAAATGAATAAATTTAAGTTCTTGTTTGAAATTACTACTTATGCGTGTTTGTTTCACTTAGTAGCATGTTAGGACATACTGCATTTATTATATTATTATTAGGGTTCCGAGCACACGTGGTATTAGTGCTAAACCCCTTACAGCTTGCGATGTAGGTAATGATTTTGAGTCACGCGCTGGACCTACTCACCATGGAAATTAGCAATTTATTTATTTGTTTTTTATTTAATTTCATTAGAATTTTATTTAGAGAATGGTTTTTAGTGAATTGTAATAAGCCTCTGTTTGTGAGGTTATTATGAATTATTTTATCTAGCTTTGAGAGAATATTTGGACCTTGCCTTTGGGGCTTATTGTCTGGTTGACTTTGACTAAGGCATTTATTTAAATTTAAAGTTTAGTTTTAATTATTTTTATTTTCATTGCCTTATAGTGTGGGTTTATGGCTCTGATGTAGGACAGGGAATGTTATTTAATGTTGCGTTATGCGTTCTTTTGTTCACATACTCGGGTCGTGAAACCCGGGGCGTGACATAATGAGTTTGAGTCACGTGCTGAGCCTTTTGGGCATAGAAACTAGAAGCTTTATTTATTGTTATATAGTTATGATAAACTTTAGGAAAACCTATTTATTTATTTATTTTTTTTTGTGGATTGTAATAAACCTCTATTTATGTGGTGAAGATAAATTGTTGATTTATTTAAATTTTGTGGAGATTGTTTGGGTTTAGTTTTGGAGTTTATTGCCTAGTTAGCTTTGACTATGGCCTTTATTTAAATTTAAAGTTTAATTTTATTTATTTGTATTTTTATTGCTCCATAATGTGAGTGTATGACTCTGATGTGGGATAGGAAAAATTATTAAATATTGTAATATGTGTTCTTTTATTCACATACCCGGGTTATGAAACCCGGGGCGTGACAATTTTTTTCTAATAAATAACTATCGCATGATAATTTAATTAGTTATATAATTCAATTTTATATTGTAACATCTAAAGCTTGAAATAGAAAAATCTATAATCACTCTTTACAAAATATTTTATTCAACAAAATTAAAACCACACACACTAGATCTAAAAGTTAACATTTTTCCCAATTAAATAACTATAAGGTTATCAAAATCAACCCAAATACACAATGTATAATAAATATATAGAAGATACATACTTAAATCATTTTGATGAACCCGAACTCAAATTTCTGAAGCTAAAATCAATATACCAAACCAATTCCCAAATAGCTGCAGAAATGTAAAAGCCGTATAATATGTATTTATAGAGAACTCACATGGTGAAAAGCTGAATACTCTCCAATAGCAAGTCCAATCCCGTTTGAAAAGGTTTTAACTTCACAACTGTCTTCAATGGTAGTCCAATCACGTGATGCAGTAGTGAAATTTGATAACTCCTAAAAAATCAACCCTTCACACCTCTCTAACTAGCTAGCTTTAACCATCCCGATCCCGTCTATTGTAGGTAGCTCGAGTTACAAAGAAATAGGAAGGAGTGAATAGCAAAAAACAAGGACGAAGTGTGGGATTGTAACAGCAAGAGGAAATGAATTTCATTTACCTATACTTATATAACCCCCCTAAATGATTTCTCCACAAACTATTGATTAGATTCGTTCACGCTATAAACGATTTTAGCAAATTGATTGAATTCATCTACTGTATAAATAAATTTTAAAAAAGTACAATGTATAGCAAAGAAATGTGAGGAGCACAAAAGTGAGCTGTAGGAGTTTGAAGAAAAGTACAGTGGCTGAATTTGATGAGGTAGGAAACGGATTTATGAATCTTCGTTTACAATATAAGCAAAATTTACTTTTTTGTCATTTTAAAATAGTTTATCTTGTAAATGAATTTGGCCTTTTTTTGGTAAAACAATTTCAAACCCTTCTAAAGGCCCGATTGTATGTGCTAAAATTTTAGAGGGATAAATTTTAGAGGGGATATAAGATAAGAGGAGGTATTATTTTTAGAGAGTTGGCCCACATTTATGTGATGTTTATGGAGGGGGATAACTTTTGACTTGGTTTGGAAGTTTTATAAATAAGATGGGGTGAATGATGAAAAAAGCAGTCAAATGACTCTTTTGCCCTTGTGGTGTCCCAAACTTTGTTACCCATTAAATTAAATATTAAATTACAAAACCCACTCTATTTAATTATTTTTGGACAATTTGAAGTTATATTATTGATTTCATTAAAAATTTAATTTTTTATAAATTTATTTAAAGAACTTTTTTTTTAAATATGTACTTTTGAATGGTTGGTTATTATCTAATTTTTTAATTATATTTATTTTGACTTGTTGGCTTATGTATTATTTATTTACTAGCATTATATTTATTTTGATCAAGTTAATAATGCTATTAATGAGGGCTAAAAACGTTAAAAAATAAACTAAGAGGGGATGAAAATTTTTAGTTAGAGTTGAGGGTGCCTAAAAATTATTCTCCAAGGAGGAGAAAAATGAGAGAGAGGAAAAGCTAAGAGAGGGTAAAATGTTTTAGTAATGCACTTACCAAATTATGACAAAAAGGTGAGACCCATACTTTCGATGGGGTGAAAATTTTGAGGGGAGGCTTTTCCTCCATCCAAGCAGGCCGTAAAGTTATATAAACTGACTCTCGCTTGCCTATTGGGGAAAAACCTTTGTTTTGCACTCTCGAGCAAAAGTTAAATGATAAAAAAAAAAAAAAAAAAAAAAAACGCGCGCGCGCTAATAGCAAGACGGAATGATCTCCACTTACATTATCGCATGCACGTGAAATTTACGTTTTTAACTTACTAGAGATGATCATACTTTTTTGAAGATTAAATTATATTGGCTCGCTATTTTCACGTATGAACTTTTGTAATATGTTTAAACTTATGATGAATGAAAAATGTCCATATTAACATTTAACCTAAAAATAATAGGTAATATTTAAACACTAAAAAAAAAAAACTTCCAAATACTCTTGATTACGGCAAAATGATGACTATGAAAGGAAAATAACAAAATGATTTATTATAAAGTGAAACATGTATCGAACACTTAACAATCTCTTACATTTTTAGTATAAAAATATTATTTGATGTTCAAGCACTAAAAAAGTTAAAAAAAAAAAAAACTATCAAACACTTTCACAATAATTAAATGATTCGAGCGTGGCCTATAAATTAGTAGTTAAAAGTCTCTCCTACCTGTTCGTGACTTGAGTTCAAGTTTTTCTCCTCCCCCTTAAAAAAAAAATAAGACAACTTTACTTTTCAAAAAAAAAAAAAACAATTAAATGATTCGTTATAGATTTATCAAAAAAAGTACAACACATGTTAATCCTCTAAATAAAAAAATAAAAAAAATACAAAATAAGACTTTTGTCGAACTATCAACAATCTCTTTAATTTTTAATACATAAAATATTTAGTGTTCAAACACAACGAAAGAGCAGAAAAAAATTAAAATACCCGAAAAGGGGAAAAACAAAAAAAAGCAATGGCCTAAAGAACATAGTTTTAATCAAGTGACGAGTCAATTCTATCCATGTATCCCCTAAGATAACTCTCATTTTTCTTTCCTTCTTCACTTCGATCTTATCCTTCTATGCTACAATGAATTGACACTGGTCAAATTCTTACAAAGACACGTGTCAACTCCGAATAAAAACTCATAGACTAATTGAATCAGCAAATTGAAAATTTTCTATAAATGAGAATGAAGTACTTTTTTTATTAAAATTTCATTTTTTTTACAAAAATGACTGAAATTTTGAATCAGCAAATTGAAAAACGAAGGGTTGATTTGGTAAGTGGGAGAAATAGGAAATTACAGTGAGTTGAGGAAAATTAAAAAAAAAAATTACGTGAGATAGACTTAATTAATTTTGTTATGTAGTAAAAAAAAAAAATAGTAACCATAATAGTAAAAAGGCCTTTACTCCACTGTGCAGAGAAAAAAAGGAGCTAATGTATGGGAAGACGAGGAGAGTTTTTTTTTTTTTTTTTTAAAAGATTGGCTTTTAACCTTTTAAAAGAAACAATGTAATTTTTAGTGTATAACCTATAAGCAAGTAAAAATAAATTGGGGTTACTAAAAATGTGAAAAATATGTATAATTATTTTTTTTAAAAAAATTGAGTATGAGTAATTGTCTGTACTTTACTATAATTATCTCTATTATTGTACTTGATATACTTATTTTAGACTTATTTTTATTTTGCGTTTTCAAAATATATTTAATTACTCATATTTTGAGAATTCATTTTAAAAATTAGAAAACACAAGAGTAAAAAATGAGAATGAAGTATTTTTTTATTAAAATTTCATTTCAATTTTTTTTTATAAAAATAACAGTGAAATTTTGAATCAGCAAATTGAAAAACGAAGAGTTGATTTGGTAAGTGGGAGAAATAGAAAATTATAGTGAGTTGGAGGAAATTAAAAAAAAAATTACTCGAAATAGAATTAATTTTGTTATGCAGTTAAAAAAATAGTAATAATAAATAGTAAAAAGGCTTTTACTCTGCGGCGCAAAGTTTAAAAAACGAGATAATGCATGGAAAGAGGAGCAGAGTTTTATTAAAAAAATGACTTTTACAGCTTGTTTGGATGAGGCATTTGAGGTCGGATTTGGGTGAGGCCTGATATGGGGCATTCAAATATTGGCTTTGGATGGCATTTGGGAGGCTTGATTTCTTCTCCGGCCAGGCCAAAGTTCTTCTCAAATTCAGCCTCAGGCCAGATTTCTCAGCGCCGGGTACCCCCTATCACTCGTGAAGCGTCGATTGTTGCTTGGCGTGAAAGGTCTGTTCTACCCTTCACTTGTGTTGAAAAATTACGTGTTTTGCCTCTCGTTGCCCTATTACGCACATCGTTTCCCTCCATTTTCCATTTACAGCCGAGGTGAGACCTTATGAAGATAGAGAGAAAAGAAGGAAGTCGACCCACTACAGGTGACTCCACCCACGCCACTGTGCTGTGTACTGTGTCCTTTCCATCTCCTCTTCATCGTTGCTAACCGTGGTAAATTTTTAGTTTTTGCTTGATTTTTGAGCCCTAATTTTCAGTCTTTTGCATGATTTATGAGCCCTAATTTCCAATATTTGCATGATTTATGAGCCTAGTTTTTGAGCCCTATTAAAATACTAATAGTTAATTTAGGAAACAAATCAATTTTTTAGGTTTTTTTTAATTTTTGTGTCTTATATGGCCTTTTTTTTAACCAAAATTATTATTATTTTTTTAATTTGGTAGCTTTTTGACCCATAATTTTTAGATTAGTTCAGTAAATTTCTTAGCCCTAATTTGTGAGCCTTATGTGGACAGATGGCCTCAATATAACAAGAAGAAAAATAAACATTACATATTTTGTTACTTTCACACCCACCAAAATGCTTCATATTGCGGATAATATATCTACCTATAGGCAAATCTGAATTTATTATTGGTGGAGGATAAATTATAATTGTTAAGTAAATAAATGTAAAAGTGAAAAATAGTGGGGTAAAAGTATAAAAATAATAGACAAAAGTGAAAATTTTTAAGTAAATAAAATCAAAATTAATAGTATTTTATTTTAATTTTTCAGATTAATACATCCATTAGGCCTTTATTCAGTGTATTCATATTTATGTTTTTAATATAGGATGTTACTTGTGAGACGGGATTATCAAAATCAAGTAAAATTGTGGGAGCTCCTCAAAAGTGATAGCCAAGGTTACAATTGAATTCATTATTTTCCATATTATAATTAATCACAATGACTCAAGCCTATTTCACTTGACTAATTGATTTTATTTTTCTGTGAACTCGGACGATGATAGAGAAATTACCTACAACATGACTTGGACATAAATTTAGACAAATTTTTTTCCAAGCCAGACTTAGGTTTATGTGTACATGTTCGAGCTCGAGCTGACTTGCCTTTAATAAATAATTAATATTATTTTAATTATATCTAAAATAGATAATATATACTTTATTTTTTTATATACTGCATATATTATTGATTAAGCTTATGGGGGGATTTAGACAAACATTATAATTTTATGATTGAGTTTCGTTGTTGCATTTACAAATAGATGGCAAGATTAACAAAACATGAACGAAAAAAGAAGGCCAACCGTGAGGCTTTGATAGCAGTATTATGCTTCATGAATGTAGTGAATAGTGTTATTCAACTTTTTATGTTAATTAAGGACTTGATTGCTGAGAGACGTTGACGAAGAATTCAGAATCCTCCCCTTTTTGCACAACCTGATATTTACCAAAAGCAAGTAGATAACCTTAATACTTTAACACCTGGAGTGACACATACTGCCACGAGCAATTGAGGGTAAATAGGCATGTGTTCTTTAGGTTGTGCCTTTTACTTAGGCACAGAGGCCTAGAGGGCACTAGAAATGTGACTGTTGAGGAGAGGGTTGTGATTTTTTTGTGGATTCTCGGGCACCATACCAAGCAAAGGCGTACCACTTGCCAATTTATTAGATCGACGGAAACAATTAGTAGGCATTTCAACATCGTATTGTTGGCTATGCTGCGCCTATACGATGTCTTGTGGTATCATCCCGAACCTGTTCCCGCTAATGAGCAGGATGCTGGGTGGAGGTGGTTTGAGGTACGAATTTGTAAATGTTACTAAATTGCATTATTTTCGACTTCACTTTGTAACAAAAACTTTACGATTTAACATATTTTCATCACATATTGTAGAATTGTCTTGGGACTTTGGATGGTACATTCATACCTGTCCTCCCCCCATTTGAACACCAGGCACGCTATAGGTCAAGGAAGGGTCAACACGCTACAAATGTTTTAGGAATGGCTAGTCGAAACCTATGATTCATGTACGCGTTATCTGGTTGGGAAGGCTCTGCCACAGACTCTCGAGTGCTTCGAAACGCCCTTGTGAGGCCTCATGGGTTGAAAACCCCAACTGGTATGTCACTTGAAAAACCTCCCATTATACAAAATTGCCTCCACATATGTGTCAAAGTAGTAACGTACTAACCAAGGCATTGGATGCCATTTGAGGTCGTTACTACCTTGTAGATGCTAGTTATACTAATGGTCCAAGATTATTAGCACCATACAGGGGTCAACGATACCACATAAACATTTGGAGGCAAGGACACATACCCCAATCCCGAGAAGAGTGCTTCAACATGAAGCACTCCAAGGCAAGAAATGTGGTAGAGAGAGTCTTTGGGGTTTTGAAGATGAGATTCGGAATCTTAAGATCTCACTCTTACTATCCCATTAGGACTCAACTTCGCATCGTCACTGCTTGTTGCCTTCTCCACAACTTCATTAAGGAAGAAATGGCAGTGGACCCTGTTGAAGAGGAATACACCCAGTGGGAGCAGGACCACCTATATGATGAAATAATACCACCTGAAGAGTACATCGCACAAGATGAGACAACAAACGAATGGACCACAATGAGGGATAACTTGGCTACCCAAATGTACAACCATTGGTTAGCTCATCTGCACGCCTATTAAGGATTTGTTTGTACAAGCTTAGACAAGCTTGGGTGGAGCGGGTTTTAGCGGAGACACTTTATGGGAAGACCACATAGGGTAACGATGATGATGATGCACAGTTGTGCCTTTTTTGTATAGACAATGACGATGATGATGCATAGTTGGGTTTTTTTTTTTTTTTGTATAGACAAGTGTTGGGCAATCATGTCATATGGCTTAATTTTTGTGAACTTGTGTAGGTCCATGATATGGCTTATTTTTTGTGCACTTGTGGGTCGTGATGATGTAATATAAATACAACTTAGTATTTTGGGCAATGATATGCTTCATATAAAATGATATGTTTATCCTCTATTATAATATGCTTCATATAAAATAAAAGCCAAGTAACTATTTCTATTCAGGTCTATTTTATGGTTTGATTTGTTATTGAATTTGCAGAGTTTGTTTATTAATTATATGTTTTATTTGATTTAATTCTTAATGTTTTGCTTAATATTTTAGTGTTTCCCTAATTTTGAATCAATGTCCCACTGCTACAAATGCAAGGACTTGGTTTTGAGAATTTCTATGCTAACATTTCTTAATGCTTTGCCTAATATTTTATTGCTTTTCACATTTTGAAACAATTTTTCACTGTTTCGGACTTAGTTTGGAGAATTTCTCTGTTCTCACATATTCTTTTGATATTTTGTGTTTACGCTTGCTTCTTACATCACCGATATTTGACTTTTTTTAGTTGCCAATTTATGGATTTATATTTTAGCCTACACGGAACTCTATTCAAATCCAATGGTGTCCTGGTTTTTTGGTGTCCCATCTTATATCTTTCAAAATACTAATAGTTGATTTAGGAAACAAATCAATTTTTTAGGTTTTTTAATTTTCGTGTCTGATATGGCCTTTTTTCTAACCAATTTTTTTTTTTTTTAATTTGGTAGCTTTTTGACCCATAATTTTTAGATTAGTGCTGTAATTTCTTAGCTCTAACTTGTCATTGTTTGCTTCAGGTTTGTAGACTTGTTAAAACATTTCAAAACTTTGTCGATATGTGATTATTATTTAAAATAGGTAGCTAAAGAAAAATGATTACTCAACCACCTTCGCAATCTTCACAATCTAAGGAGGGGAAGGACAAATAAGCCCGTAGGATATGGACTGCTAAAGAAGAAGCGGCCCTTCTTAATTGCATGCTTGACTTTGCAACCACCACTTGAAAAATCGACAATGGTTTCAAGACGGGCTTCTATGTGCTCGTCGAGAAGGCATTGCAAATCGCATTGCCCGGGACCAATCTTAGAGCTAAACCGAACATCACCTCGAAGGTGAAGAATTGGAAGGAGAAATATGTGGCAATTAAAGACGCAATAAATATGAGTGGCTTTACTTGGGACTCCACCAACCATTGCATCCAAGTGGACGATGAGTCCGTATGGGACGAGTACGAGAAGGTAAAACTTTTTTCTTATTTCAATTAATTGTTAGAAACTTTTTTTTTTTTTTATCTTTATGATTTTAAGTACAAATGTCCAATGAAATGTATGTGATTGGACATTGTCTAGGTCCATAAAGAAGCCCAGGGGCTAAATGGGAAGCCTTTCCCTATGTTTGAGAGTTGAAAAATCTTGTTTGGAAATGATAGGGCAACCGGTGAGGAAGCCTTTGATCCAGCTAAGATTCATAAGGATGAGACCACTAATAAGACCCTTGACCTATTTTTAATTCCAGAAGATGATTGCTATATCCCAACATTTGAAAATGGTGATCCAGTGTTTGTAAACCTATCACCTCATTCTGATACCAACAATATCTCCAGTCCAAGAAACACCACTCAAAGAACCACCAATCCTACCACAGCTCATTTCAAAACTGATAATTCCTCGACTCCAAGTAGCGCCACTCAAAGAACCACCAATCCTACAAGTAGCAATACCACAAGCAATGCCATGCCTAAACCCCCACCAAAAAAGAAGCCAAAGTTGGACGCCAAAGAAGCGGCCTTAAACGAGGCATTTGGAAATTACATGAAAGAAAGCACTTCGGTGTTGGGAAGGATCGTCGATGCGGTAGGCTATGGCATGAAACTCTCAAACAAAAGAGTAGAATTGTTTGCCGAGCTTCAAAAGCTTGACATAGCCTTGGATGATATGTTTACTATGGCCGCTATCATTTCGGAGGGTGAGGAAAGGGTGGACGCATTCTATGGGGTGCTGGAGAACCTTAGACAAGCTTGGGTGGAGCGGGTTTTAGCGGGGACACTTTATGGGAAGACCACATAGGGCAATGATGATGATGATGCATAGTTGGGCTTTTTTTTGTATAGACAATGATGATGATGATGTATAGTTGGCCTTTTTTTGTGTAGACAAGTGTTGGGCAATCGTGTCATATGGCTTAATTTTTGTGAACTTGTGTAGGTCCATGATATGGCTTATTTTTTGTGCACTTGTGGGCCGTGATGATGTAATATGAGTACAACTTAGTATTTTGGGCAATGATGATGTGTAATATGACTACAACATATGTAACTTGGGTAACTTGGGCAATGATAAGTTAGATGGCAAACACTATGAATTGGATGGCAACTTTGGCAAACACTATGAATTGGATGGCAACTTTGACAGGTTATTTGGAGGCAATGTGCAGTCCCATTAGTGGGTTTTGCTGGCCACTGTGTGTGTGAGTGTGTGTGTGCAAATTTAAAAAATTGGGCAAACACTTTGAATTAGATGGCAACTTTGACTAGTTCATGTGCTAGCAAATGGGCAATGATGAGTGACTTTATGTTGATTTTTATTGGTACTTGTTATGGCAGCCTATGAAGGTCTTAAAATGGCAACATATTGGCAGCAAACACGTGCTAATGTGATATTTTCAGTTTATCTAAGCCCTAATACCCCAAATTCGATAATGGGGTTTTTTAATATACTGTTTTTGTGTGTTAGTAATGCTAGTCATTGCATCAATTTTGCATGTTGTCTGGCCTTGTTAGTGCGACTGTTTAGACCTAAATAAATGGTAGTTTTTTAGCAATGATGATATCTGAGCCATGTTTTGAACAAATAGGCAATGTTTTGTGGTGTTATTGGGCTATTCTGTGCTATAAGTTGCAGGTGTTATTGGGCTGTTCTGTGCTAGAAACTGCAGGTGTTATTGGGCTGTTTCTCAGCTGAAATTAGACTGTTTGTGGTCCTCGTTTTTGCAGCTATTATACTTGGTAAAATTGCATAGTGTTTAGACCAATTTTGGCAGTGTTTAGATCTATTTTCATCTTATGTTTTTGGGCAGTTTCTAGACTATTTTCTGGGCAGTTTCTGGGCTATTTTTTGGGCACTTTCTGGGCTATATTTTTGGCTATTTTCAGTTCTTGCCTTGAATATGCTATGTTCACTTTTTTGGGATGCAATTGTTGGTTATGATGAACAATTTGTACAAGACGTGTTAGGAACTTAGGTAGGGCAACATTAGAAGATTATTTGGCAACTAATCTTACAGCCTAGTGCCTTCACAATGTGCTATACATGACCTTACAAAGTATCTAAGCCAAACTGACTATTATGCTATTGTGCTTAAATTTTAGTCTTCTTTTATTTAGAACGGTAGGAAACAAACATACAAATTCTCGTGTCTTGTGCATCAAAGCTTTGGATCTTGGGATGTGGCACATAAGGCTTGGGTGCGGTGTATCGAGTGACACCAACCAAGTGATGATGAGGACTTCGTTTGACTTTGCAAGTGATGATGCTTGGGTGCCATGTGTCGTGTATCTCCTTTGTTGTAATTTTTTTTTTAATGTTTTGTATGTTGTATTTTTTTCGCAATTCTTATCAATTCATAATGAAGTTGTAGATTGAACCTTGTATCGGCATGACATTACTTAGAGAAATTCATTCCACACTTCATCATTCTTCATTCAATCATTCTTCATTCAACCACCATTTACTTTCCATTCAAACCAAAAAAATTAAAAAATAAATAAATAACTATTTTTTATTATAAAAATAACGAATTAAACATTTTTTAATTTCAAAAAAACCATTTTCGTATTTATTTTTTAATCTTTTTACCGAAATATTAATTTTCAAATATAATATACTTTGTATATTTATTCATGTATTTATTATGTAATTTTTTGAATTATTATGTATTTATTCTATTTACAATTAAATTAATCAATTTCTACATTAAAATAATAAAGTGGGGGCATTTGGGTCATTTGCCCTCTTATCCCATTACATCCACCCTCCAAATCCATTCTTTCAAAAAACCATCCAAAGACCTCATATACAAATCCATCATCTTTTAAGAGTGAGACTCGACCTCATTACAAATTCACCCTCATTTCAAATCCACCCTCAAATCCGGCCTCATTACAAACCCACCCAAATCAAATTCTCCATCCAAACAAGCTATTAACCTTTTAAAAGAAACAATGTAATTTTTAGTGTATAACTTACAAACAAGAAAATATAAATTAGAATAATAAGATTAAAATAAAATTTTAATGAAAATAAAACTGAAAAAGTAAAAAATACATATACCTATATATTTTTTTTAAATTAAGCAGGGGTAATTGTCTTTATTTTATTACAGTCATTTCTACCGTTGCACCTGATATACTTATTTTAAACTATTTTTTATTTTATGTTTTTAAAATATATTTAATTACGCGTATTTTAAAAATTTATTTTAAATAATAGAGATCATAAGAGTAAAAAACAATGTCAAATTAATGTTGTCTTCAGTACGAATTTTACAAATAAAAAATAAAAAAATATAAATGCAAACCATATGCGACCGAACCCAACCCGGTGATTTTCAGAAGTTGAAAAAACGTGCTCTTTCTCCAACTTGCTTCATTTTTTTGATAACACTAATAGCCATTCACCTGCTTCGTCTCCTTCGTCTTGGCCTATTTTCTCCTAATACATATATTCACACATACTCTTGATATATATATATTTGTTTATGTACATAGACATAGATATATAGATCGTCACTTTCGCATTCGAAATCCGTGTTCGCATTTTGCTGATCCAATGGCTTCTCACACTTCTCATCCATCATTCTATTCGTTTCGCTCTCTCGGCCTCTCAAACACTAAGCTTTCTTCCTTACCTCCCCGCTTTCAACAGCTCTCGTTTCAGTCCAAATCGAGCATTAGGGTTCCGAACTCCCGTCCTCGTCTAAGAGTCTTCTGCCTTCGTGAGCCCAAAGGTAATCTCTCTCTATATGGCGATATATATGTATTGTATGTGCAGAACGGATTGTGTGATTCTGGTAATTTATTTCAAGTTTCTTGTTTTCGCCGGCTAGTGCTCTTTTGGGGTTCTCGTATTGTTTAATTGATTGCAAAATTTGCCTGAATTGAGTCACTGCATATGTTCTATTGCTAATTCATATTTAGGGTTTGGGGTAGTACACAGCCTGGTTTTTGAAATCTAAATCAACATTTTTATGGAGGGAAGGGTGAATGGTCAGCCATTTGTTTGATATATCCCATCTCTCTGTAGTCAAAGATCACATATTCAAATGATCACCTTTGCGTTGAGTCTAATCCAATGTATGATCTTGTAACCGTTGTACGGAGATGAGGTGTAGAAGCCCTGAAGTTGTTTAACTGATCCTACATCTTTTGTTCCGATGACAACCTAGTTTCTGTGGGAGCATGTTAACTTCATCATTTATATAGCAGCTTCATTTATATCTGCACTTTTTCCATTTCAAGTATGTAGGAATTGGGATTTTTGGAAGTAGAGGATTTCACTTCGGAAGTTATACTGCTGCTTGGACTAGGACTTTGGTGGTGTTTAGTATACTTTTAAGCTAAATGTATTTCACTTAAGGACACATCTGTTTTAAATATCAAATTGGTAGCCTATGGACTTGCATTTTGTTTAATCTTCATCCTTGATGCATTTGATAGCTGGATTCATCTGTTACTGACTGTATCCACCCCTTTCTTCTCTATTTCCTATATATTGATGGCAGAATTATCAATGCAGGAAATTACCTGAATTAGCCTGCTAGTTGAATACCAACTATGCTGCCAGTTTCACCGTGTCCCAAAGTCATAACATATGATGACCATATACTTTTAGCAAATACATATACATATATTGTCTCAGGACAGCAATTAAAGAAGCAGATGAAAAATTGCTACTAAATTCTATATGAACATAAGTTTTATTGGAACTACCCCTTTTGGATTGAAAGTGTAAATCAAAGTCATTGTTAGGAAAATGATGGAAGTGCTAGTTGAAATAGAAACTTCTCGCCTGGAAAAATGGTTAATCCGGAAGCTTACTTTTGCCCTTTTTTGGACTTGTAATGTTTGTGAATATGTGGATTGATGGGAACTTAGTCAAAAATCCCCTAGCCTGTTTATGGATTGTAAAATCATATGCTTTTTAAGCAATACATTTTGACCCATATATTCTTGTTGAGAGAGGCATTGGCAGCCGTTCACCGTCGCAATAAGCATATGTTACTTTGTGGTAGTGCCAGTGATGTGCATTAGGATTGACTAGAAACAATCAAAACCTCGCCAAAAAAATTTTACATATTTTGAAAGATCATGTTATACAAGTTCTGTGTCAAGTTGAGATGTTTTGGGAAAGAAAATTTGAGTAGGAATCATGTATTAGTTTGATAGTGGTATGGGCAGCCTTCACCTTGCAATAAACACATTACTTTTTTTGGCAGTGCTGATTACATGCCTTAGGATTGAATAGAAAAAACAAAAATCCAAATAGTGTATTGAAAGATCATATTGTACAAGTTTAGTGTCAAACACGTTTTGATACATACTGTCACACCCCAAATTTCAAAAATCGAGTGCATGAGTAAAAAGACAGATAATAGACATTTTAACAAATTTTCCTGCATTCGTTAAAGCCATACACACTCTATGGAGCAATGAGAATAAAAATAAATAAATTTAAACTTTAAATTTAAATAAATGTCTTAGTCAAAGCTAACTAGATGACAAAGCTTCAAAACTAACTCAAACAATCTCCCCCCCCCCCACAAAAAAAAAAAACAAAACAATTAACATTCACCTCATAAATAGAGGTTTATTATAATCCACTAAAAACAAAATTTTTCAAAGTCTAACATAACTATGTAGCAATAAATAAAACTTCTAATTTCTATACTCAGAAGGCCCAGCACGTGACTCAAACTCATTACCTGCGTCACAATCTGTAAGAGGATGAGCACTAATATCACGTGTGCTTGGAACCTTAATAATAATATAAATGCAATTATGCTGTAGCATACTACTACATGAAACATTTATGCATGAATAGTAATTCTCAACGAGAAAATAAATCAATTTATCTTCATTACAATTAATTGTGTTTTAGCACCACATCACACATCAAAGAAAAAAACGATTCGATTTTAAGGTACTGCTGCTTAGTTGTCCCGTAAAAACAGGACCCAACCAATTTACATCATCCTTCGATGTTTGCTTGATTGTCTCGTAGAAATAAGACCCACCTAATATACACCATCCCTCGGTGTCTGCTTCCTAGGCTGAAGTCTTAGGAATATAATATGTCACCCTTAGGCATCTACTCATTCATAGGTTACTAGCCTATTAGAATCAATAGCCAACCCCGCGCGGGTTTCGGGACTTTCAACCCTTGGGTATGTATACCCGATATTTTCAGCACCTCTCAACCCAAATAAAATAAAATATTGAATTCTTATCTCAAACCCATAATAGAGTCTTCTTAATTTAAGTTTTCTCAAACTTTACTAGTCATCAATTCACCAACACATTAAATAAACTTTTGTTCTACCTAGCATACAACCTCGCGTTTCAGATGTTTAATAAAAACAATATTTAACCAGCTAAGATAGAATATTAAATTCAAACAACTAATATATTACCAAAACAGTAACATTAATGCACGATAGTATATGCATATGCATAAATATAATGGTTATGTGGTTCCTTTACATAAAAGGCAAAACAAAACAAAAAAAAAAAAAAAAAATATTTAATTTATTTGATTTATTCCAACCAAGAGCTATCATTACTTGAGAAAGTCTACCTATCGATTTGATCACCTACGTGATCAATTAACCACCATTTGTTTTCATATATATATATAAAATAGAATTTTGTCTTCTAGCAACCAAGCAATCTAGGAAACTCCACAATTATGATTTACAACAATATATATATATATATATAGTATGTGAACCAATCAATCATGTTAAGTGTTCAAAGAAAAAAAAAAAATTCTAATCAATCAAATATACACTACAATCAAAATTTGACAAGTCTAATATATATATCTATAATATATATCATTATACTCATATCACGGAATCCAACATAATGACTAACCAATTAATATATATATATATATATATTACTATTTACATTACGGATTCACAGATCATTCGCCTAGGAGATATATATTTTTATACATATACATGCAACACTCTTAAAAATTCCACCCCTTACCTCTTTTTCCAATCTGCAACACTTCAAGTTGCTTTGCTCTGCCATATTCTTCTCAATGCTGCAACAGCGCTTTTCCCTCTCTCTCGTCCTCTCTCTCTCCAGGGTTTTTTTTTATTTTTTTTTATTTTACCAAAATAAAGACAGCTTTATTATTTATAATAGCAGAGTTTTAACCCTAACCAACAAATTAATTTCCTATTCCCCATTGGTTTAGGAAAATTACGTCATTCTTCCTAAAATTTTATAATCTTTTTAAGTATCACCAAAAATTAATCTTTTTAAATACAATTCAAAAATAATAAAAAAAAATTCCAAATCATTAAATTTAAATAGCAAACTAAATTTATCGAGTAAAAATTTACAAATTCAATAAAAAAAATTTGGGTTATTACACATACATTCCAGAATGTGGTACACTAATATTTCAATACATTAAATTTTATGATCCAAAAAGATTATATCTATATTATATTTTCATTAGAAAAGATATTTGGAAATAGTGAGTTGATAACAAAACGTGTGACGATAACTAATAAGTTTAAACTTTTACAAAATGATAATAAGTAAAGACCCATATCAAACAGCAAATGCACTTAGCTTCATGAATATCTATACCATTTTATTGTTTTATTTATTTATTTATTTTTGAAAACAAGTCACTTTTATATACTAAAACATTTTAATAATTTGACAACTCTAAGAAAAGTCTACCCCCTTAGGATACCACATTTTAGAGTATAGGCATATCATGTTCCTCTTTTTGTTCCATTTATTGAACGATTCATCTTCAAACAATATTGCTTTTGCTGTTACAAGGGTTTTTGTCAATGAGATGCCTTAAGATTGGATAGACACAATGAAATATGTGGAGTGCATCTGGTTCATCAAATCTTTATATTGTACAAGTTCAGGGTTCACTATCAATCATGGTGCCTTTCAAGAGAATTGTGTGAATATAGCTAACTGAATGACAGAATTTAAGAAAGGATCCAACCAAATCTTTGCATCTACTTAGAGATAAGGTGATGCAATTGAAGTGTCAGGTGTTGTTACTAATATATTAAGTAGCTAACTGAATGGCAAAATTTTAGAAAGGATCCGACCAAAATTTCACATATACTTAGCAATAAGGTGATGCAATTGATGTGTTGGGTGTTTTGGGTTATACCATGTTAATAGTTAGTTAAATTCTAGAGGTGAACCAAATAGTGCTCCTCATTTATTATTGTACAGAAGGGCAAAATGGTGCAGGTACATGTGTGCTCACAGTTTTTAACTTTTCAATATTTCTGTAGTTAAATTGGTGGGTTTTTAAGAATTATTGTTTTAGTAGGGAGTTGAGAGAGGAAGTTAATGCTAAACTTGAGGTGTGGAGAGAAACCTTAGAATCAAAGGGTTTCTGTTTAAGTAGGAGCAAGACAGAGTATATGGAATGTAAGTTTAACAAGAGACGAGCTAGTAATAATTTGGAAGTAAAAATTGGAGAGCACAGCATATCAAAAGTGTCAAGGTTTCGATATCTTAGATTGATTTTACAAAGTGATGGAGAAATTGATGGGGATATCGTACATAGGATACAAGCTGGGTGGTTAAAATGGAGAAATGCATTGGGAGTCATTTGTGACCGTAAGGTACCTAATAAACTTAAAGGAAAGTTTTACCGAACTGCTATAACACCAGTTATGCTCTATGGAAGTAAGTGTTGGGCATTGAAGGGACAGCAAGAGCAAAAAATTGGTGTAGTAGAGTTGAGAATGTTGAGATAGATGAGTGAACATACAAGAAAAGATAAGATTCGGAATGATTGTATTAGGGAGAAAGTTGGGGTTGCACCTATTGAGGAGAAAATGATAGAAATCCGGTTAAGGTGATTTGGTCATGTGCAAAGAAGACTGCTAGAAGCTCCAGTGAGGAGAGTTGATCAAATGGTTTTTAGTCCAATAAGAAGTAGAGGAAGACCTAAGAAAACACTTGGAGAAATTATCAGAAGAGACCTTATTATAAATGATTTACATCAAAATATGGTTTTTGATAGAACACAGTGGTGCCGTGTGATTTATGTAGCCGACCCCATCTAGTGGGATAAGGCTTATGTTGTTATGAGAAATGGCATTTGGAGGAAGAGTGATCATTAGAATGATTAGACGGTACTCTGTTTCAAATTCATTTTCCCATTCTTCATAAGGATCGGAGTTTCTATGATGTGAAGACCATTTGGAAATCTATGATCTGCTCGGAAATTGAACATCCATTCAGGAGATAAATGGGTGTCTAAGAAGTTAGGTTTCTTGCTGAACGACTGGAACCAACTGAAAGGGAAGTGAAAATATTAGAATAACTAATCAGAAAAAGTGAAAATATTAGAATCTGAAGAATGATATCATTGTCTAATAATCTTCTAGTGCAAGGGCCTAGGAATCTTTAGAGCAAGCCTGTCCTGTTTTTTATTGTTGTGTGGTCCTGCAAGCTGATGACCATGTAAATAATTGAACTGCTCTCTTAAGTATGCTGTTTTTGGATTGTGCAGCTGCAGTGGTTACAGGGAAGTCATGGGACAAATTGATTTTGAGAAGTGAAACTCCTGTCCTAGTTGAATTCTATGCTAGTTGGTGTGGGCCCTGTAGGATGGTTCATCGGATAATTGATGAGCTTGCAACAGAGTATGCTGGTAGACTAAAATGCTTTGTACTCCAGGCAGACAGTGACATGCAAATTGCCGAGAACTATGACATTAAGGCTGTGCCAGTCGTTTTGCTGTTTAAGAATGGGGAGAAAGTTGACTGTGTGGTTGGAACCATGCCAAGGGAGTTCTACGTGGATGCCATCGAGAAGGTCCTGTCTTCGTAGTTGTGGTTAAATTCATAACTGGAAGTTCAGGAAAGTTGATCAAATATTTTCCACTTTCCATATGATTAGTATCATGTGATTTTTCAAATGTTCTTTTATTAAATAGTTGTAAATTTTCACTCAGTGCTTCCTACTTTCCAGCATTTTGTCTGCTAGAACTTGTTTTTTTATCTTGTTCCTTGTTAGTTGGAGAATCATTTGGAACCTGTGACGGTATATTTTGTACACAATTTCATAGTTTAGCTCCTTTCTGTGAATGTGAGTTCCATTTACTGGTCTTGGTGTATTTGATGCGATGATTTGTGAACTGTAGTATGATCCATGTTGGTTTCTTGGTCTCTTCCTTGACTGGTTTTTGAGAAATATGCATACACACACACATACACGTATGTATGAAATTAAGTAAAATAGTACGTACAGTTATTTGCTGATGTGACGGTTGGGGCGGAAACTAGTTGAGCCAAACCGAGTCAAGATTTAATTTATTTAAGCTTGACTGGAGTTATTTATACTGAGCTTGAACTCGAGCTCTATTCGAACTTCTATATAAGCTCAAGTTTGGTTCAATAAAAAAAAATTTAAATTTGAGATCAACTCGTAAATAGTTTGATTAAATCAAAACGACGTCGTCTCAGTCTAAAACTACCGTTAACCTGTGCGTAGGGGTGTAGCTAGAAAGAGGCAAGGGGGGCACGGGCGTAACTAGGAAGAGGCAAGGGGGCACATGATCCCTTGAATTTTAGACTTGAAAAAACAAAAATACTCCTACCAAATTAACATTATTAAAAAATATCATTTGCCCTAATTTCATTCCAACGTTGCGTCTAGTGGCTGTCTCTTCTCGAACTCTCATCCTCTCTGTCTTGACTCTCAACTGCCAAGCTCCATCTCATTCTCTTTGGCTTGGATTTGTTGGCCACAAGTGACGGCGAAGACGGAGATGGCAACAACGATCGATTGTCGACTAACGGATCAAGTATGAAGTTTTAAATTTGTATTTTTTTATTTGTACCACTTTCTGTGGAATTCTATTTTTTAATTTCTATTCGAATTTGGTGCAAAATTTCTATTTGAATTTACTTTATGTAAATTTCTGTTAAATTTCGTTTTGGTGTTTGGCTTCTGCGAAATGCACTTTGAATCTGCTTTGAATCTTTTTTTTTTTTTTTAATCCCAAGTTTGAATCAGTTTTTTTTTTTTTTTTTAATTTGTATGTGAGAATAATTACATTGAGTTAACTAGTTCAGTGAGACTGTGAGAGAGACTTAATACTAATTTAGTTCTACAAAGAGTTAAAAAAAAAAAAAAAAAAACAAAGATTCAAGCTTATAAGAAGATTCTTATAAGAACTGGATCAATCTGCTAGCATTGATAAAGCCAATTCACACATTCTAGGCATTGAAAGGAATAGGATATATTTTTTTAAGTATTTATAAATATATTGTTAGTTACAAAAGCGTTACTTATCTAACTGTAAACTTATAAGTTTAATATCTCATGCAAATTTATCAAAACATGATTTATCACATGATGCAAAATTAATCAATTTAATATTATATGTAAACTTATCTAAACGTGATCAATTTAATATTAATGATACTTACCAGTCTTGTACACATGAATTTCAGATATTTCAATGGGAAGTTAAGAAGGTTCAATTCTTTGTGGTTTGATGAATTTGAGTAGTTGGAGTATAGCATATCAAATGATTTCACATTTTAGCTTTATTGCTATTTTTTTAAGAATGAGTGTGGGATCAAGGGGGTGGTGATGCATTTGTTAGTGAAGGTTTCAGGGATTGGAAGAAGAGAGATAAGCTTCGCAAGCACGAGGGGGAAGTTAATAGTTCTCACCGACAAACTTAGAGTAAATGTTAAGATTTGATGCATCAAAAACAACATATTGAAACCAGTTTTGGTAAAATGACAGATGAAGCAAGGATTGATTATAGGGTTCGACTTAATGCATCAATTGACTACATTAGATTCTTTCTAAGACAAAAACTTTCATTTCGTGGACATAATGAATATGATGGTTCAAGCAACCAAGAGAATTTTTTATAGCTTCTAAAATTTGTTACAAGTCACAATCAGGAGGAGAGAAACGTGACACTTAAGAATACTCCTGAGAATTTTAAGTTAATAGTGCCTTAAATTTAGAAGGATGTTGTTAGAGTTTGTGCATTTGAAACAGTCAATGTTATAATTGGAGAGTTTGGTGATGGATTGTTTTTTCTTCTACTTGATGAATCTCGTGATGTGTCAACAAAGGAGCAAATGGCCGTTGTTTTGAGATTTGTAGACAAAAGAGGGTGTGTTGTTGAACGTTTTTTGGGCTTGAAACATGTTATTAGCACAACTGCTCAATCACTTAAAGAGGCAATTAAAGAGTTATTATCTACACATGGGTTAAGCATATCTATAGTGCGTGGGCAAGGTTATGATGGGGTAAGTAATATGCAAGGTGAATTTAATGGATTGAAAACTCTTATCTTGAAAGAGAATGAGCGTGCATATTATGTGCATTATTTTGTTCACCAACTTCAACTAGCTCTTGTAGCAGCTTCCATTTCGTGGACATAATGAATATGATGGTTCAAGCAACCAAGAGAATTTTCTAGAACTTCTAAAATTTCTTACAAGTCACAATCAGGAGGTGAGAAACGTGGCACTTAAGCATACTCCTGAGAATCTTAAGTTAATAATGCCTTAAATTTAGAAGGATATTATTAGAGCTTGTGCATTTAAAACAACTAATGCTATAATTGAAGAGCTTGGTGATGGATTGTTTTTTCTTCTACTCGATGAATCTCATGACGTGTCAACAAAGGAGCAAATGGCCGTTATTTTGAGATTTGCAGACAAAAGAGGGTGTGTTGTTGAACGTTTTTTGGGCTTGAAACATGTTACTAGCACAACTGCTCAATCACTTAAAAAGGCACTTAAAGAGCTATTATCTACACATGGGTTAAGCATATCTATAATGCGTGGGCAAGATTAAGATGGGACAAGTAATATGTAAGATGAATTTAATGGATTGAATACTCTTTATCTTGAAAGAGAATAAGCGTGCATATTGTGTGCATTATTTTGCTCATCAATTTCAAGTAGCTCTTGTAGCAGTGGTGAAAACCATATCCTTATTGTTATGCTCTTTCTCTTGATTTCTAATATTGTTAATGTGGTTGGATCCTCATGTAAACGTCAAGATACTTTACGAGAGAAACAAGTTGCTAGAATTACTGAGGGCTTAAAAAATGAAGAAATCTCAAGCGGGCGAGGCTTGAATTAAGAAAGCATTCTAATTCGGCCTAGTGACACACGTTAAGTATCACATTATGGGATTTTTATAAGCTTGATTAATATGTTTGCCTCTGTAATTGATGTGATTGTGGAGGATAGAACAAGTCTAGATCAAAAGGCTGAAGCATTGCGTTTATTAAAAGCGATGCAATCCTTTGAGTTTGTGGTTACTTTGCATTTGATGGAATCAATATTGGAATAACAAATGATTTGTCCTAAGCACTACAACAGAAAGATCAAGATATCGAGAATGCCATTATACTGGGTGACATTTCTAAGAAAAGACTTCAAGCGATGAGGGATAATGGATGGAGTTCTTTAGTGGAAGAAGTTTCTGCTTTTTGTATAAATCATCATATTAGTATTCCTAGTATGAATTATTTGTATGTAGTTAAACGAAGATTTTGTCATAGAGCTGAAGAAATAACAAATTTACATCACTACCGTGTTGAGTTATTCAATATTGTTATAGAAATGCAACTTCAAGAGCTAAATAGCAGATTTAATGAGGTAAACACCAAGTTGTTTCTTTGTGTTGCATGCCTAAATCCATCTAATTCATTTGCTGCTTTTGACAAGCAAAATGTGATTCAATTAACTCAATTTTATCCAAAAGACTTTTCAAACATTGAGCTTTTGGCACTTACGGATCAACTTGAAAATTTTATCATGGATATGCGATTGAATGTTGAGCTTTTAAATTTAAAAAGGGGCTTGGTGACATTACTTAAAAGATGGTTGAAACTAGAAGAGATATGGCTTACCCATTGGTTTACAAGCTCTTAACTTTGGCCTTGATTTTACGCATTGTAACTGCTACAATAGAGAGGGTATTCTCTACTATGAAGATAGTGAATAATCGATTTCGCAACCAAATGAGCGATGAGTTGATGAATGATTGTTTAGTTGTGTATATTGAAAAAGATATATTTAATAGCTTGTTAAACGAATGTATCATGAATTATTTTCATAATATAAAAAATTGTAAGGATTAATTGTAAGTCAAATTTCAAAATCAAGAACAATATTTAACGTTTGTGTTGTTTACTTTTGAGTTTTGATACAAATTATGTTGTTGTGTGATTTTATATGATTGTGCCCCCCAAATAAAAATCCTAGATCTGCCCTTGCCTGTGTGATTCTCAGGCAATGTAAATTTTTTTAAATTATTAACATTAATAATTTTATATGATTGAGCTCGGTTCGAACTTTTATATAAGTTTGAGGTTAGTTTGATAAAAAAGAATATAAGTTTAAGATTGGCTCGTGAATAGTTTGATTAAATCAAAACGATGTCATCTAAGTCTAGGACTAGCATTAACTTATGCGATTCTCAGCCAATATAAAAAATTTTAAATTATTAACATAAAAAAAAAATAAAAACATCTTCAAAACAATAAAAATAGACATTTATGTTAAAAAAAGTTAATAGTCATAAATTGATATGTCAAAATAGATAAATATATATATATATATATATGGTTTTCCATTCTTTAAGTTGGTAATCTAAAAGTATAATTGTAAAAAACATAACATATAACTTCGTTTTTATAGCCTAATCCAACTCCAGTATACTATGCAATCATCTATTAAACAAAAAATATTTAAAATTATCTCTTTAAGATATATAATATTTTCTTAAAAAATTTATTAAAAGTAAATACAAGGCAGTATAACATTATTTGTTAAAAATGAAACTCTATACTTCCAATCCATCGTATTTCAATCTACAAAACATCTATAAAAGTAAAAAGATTTTAGATTATTATATAAGACTCAAATTGAGTAAACATGTATAAATAAGAAAAGAGAATGGTTCTTTTACTTTCAAATGAGTGTGTGACTCATTTATCCATCTTGCCATTTGTCATTTTCAACTTTTGTTCCACTTCATCCAAAGCTTTAGAGCACAACATATTAACCTATCTTCTCTAACTTTTTTTTTTTTTTTTTTTTAAGTTTTTGCTATAGGCCATGAAGTTGGGAGATTACTAACTATACCATGAACTAAAATTACAAGATGTGGTTTAAAACCTTTATTTCTAAGATCAAGGAACAATTGATCTTTTTTAACAATGTGTTCATTGAGTTGCAACTCATTTTCTTCTACTCAAATTCTATCCGTAAATGATCAATCTCACGTTCTTCTTCCATTAAAGCATACGAATAACTCGGCAGACTTTTTGACATTATATGTTTCTATTATTGTTTCTTTACATGATTCCAACTTGGAGGTAGAAGTTCAATAATATCTTATATCATTTATTGTTGAGTTATTTTTTTTTCCACTTTTACGAAGAATTTGACATTGATAAATTCTCTAGTTAGCAAACTTTTCAACTAGGCAACCTTTTTTATAAACTCTATTATTAAAATCATCTAAAGCATATATAGCTAAACGATCACTACGTTACAAATTGAGTTATAAATTGATAGGAGAGCGCATATCTCTGCAATAAAGAAAATAACAAACCCTATTTACAAAAATACCTTCAAATATTTTTTAATTGAAGTACATATTTTATCAATATAAGATTTGAACAAAAGAAAAAAAATATGCATGATATATAGCTAAATGATTAACATTTACTAACTAAATTGGAAACATACATGTACAACCAAAATATAAATATCTTAAATTCTACTAAAATAAAAAACAATATTTCTTATTCACAATATAACATTTACATGTGAATTTGATTGAAAACTTATCTGTATACAACATTTTTTTTGTGAAATCTTTTAGGATGCCATTTTTGTTTACAATCAATACTTTTAAACCTGATGGAGATGTGACACATGATAGAGATATATACAATTGTCCATGAATGAAGACTGGATTGGGAAGATAAAATCCAACATTTTTCAAAGTTTATCCTTAACTTTTATTTATAGTTATAGCAAATGTTAATTTCACTTGGCATTATCTTCTTTTCATAATGAATGGTGAGTGATTTTTAAAAGGCGAAAATATAATACGTGAAGGCAGTACAACTTCATCAATTCTAAACCTAATAATAACTTTTGCTTTAATCATATGATCTCCCATATCTTCAATAATTAACTGAGTGTAATTGTATAATCTCAAGGACTGATTGATATTTCTTAGCAATATTATCAGCGCTCCAACTTTTAATTGTAAGCAATGACTAGAGAGTCCAGGTAAATTCAAAGAATACAAAAGTTTTGGAAGATTTATGTCCTCTTCGTTACTCACACCCTCAATTGGACATAATTTATAAAAATTGTTGAAAGTCCTTATGTTCCCTAGAAACATAGATAGCATCATGGTGATGTCATCTACATCACTATTCTTAGATGTTAAAGTAGCACGCTATTTAAAGTATGTCATATTTTGGCTTCCATCTGTGAAATTTGGATATGTGGCATTGATTAATTGAATATTTTCAACACCTTTTATAATAAACTTCTTTGGAATCTTTATCCAATTTGCTTCAAATCCTTCACCAATAGAAAATCCTGGTATTTTTCCTTCACCAACTAATTTAATCTACTTAGCAGAATAACTCATGTTTTGGCATACTTATCAGAAGTATCATGTGTTATAATGCACATATTTCTCCTTAGATGCTACACTTGGCAATGATCCTATATTACAGATCTAGGCAATAAAGCTCTAATTATTTATTTGCGTCCAGCTTTCGGAACAACTGGCAATATTTGTCTAAAATCACCACCTAGAGCAAATAGTTTCCCACAAAAATTTCTTTCATTTTATAATATATCTCTAAAGGTGCAATCAACAGCTTCAAAAGCATGATGATTAATTCGGTGCTTCATCCCATCTAATCAATGATGATTGTCCAATTAACCTTGCCAAATCTATCCCTTGATTTATTGAACAACACGATGTGTCATTAGGGTCAAGTGGTATTTTGAAGCGAGAATGGGCCGTGCATCCTTCTAGTAAAAGTAAAATTGCAAGGTTTGATGATGCTACTAATAAAAAATTTTATTCTCTAATTGAAATTTTGTAATTAAAGTTTTCTAGAGATAAGTTTTTCCAATTCCACCACTATCATACACAAAAAACAAACCTTCTCTTTGTTGGATATAGGCTTCCAAGATAGTATCAACAACTCTTAATTGATCACTATTTAAATCAACATGTAAAGATTCAAATAATTGACGCTCCAAGAAATTATCGTAATTTAGTTCCTCTTTGATGAATTTGTTAGTAACAATCTCAGTTGATTCACATGAAGATAGTGGCATTGGAGGAAACACTTTAAGAGACTTATTGTTTCTATTCAATATGTTTTCAATTTCAAGAAACCCCAAATTTCTCAATTCACTTTCTTTATGGTGCATATTACCATCTTCTATATGTCGTCTTACCCTACTTTGCGAATCATTTGTAAGGTCATTCCAATGATTCTCCCATAAATCACATGGATTTGTAACTTCTAAAAACATTAGCATTGAGTAAAACATGTTTTGTAGTTGTGAACCTAATGCCTATGTTGAAGCTTCTTTTAAAGCTAAACTCCATTCATTATCATCATCAAGTAAACCAAGCATAAGGTATATGGATTTAAACATTAGATGCACAATGCCATTAACAGTTCTAACACCTTCATAACATTTCACACCTTTCACCTTTGTAAGCAACATTTGAGAAAATATTGTTTCCCCAAATTTGGATGTGCATAATATAACCTCCTATACACATTCTTTGTTGCCTTTTTTTCTATTACTTTTGGCCACGATCCCAAACTCATGAGATTGGAAATTCTACAAATGTTAAAAGCATTAGCATCTGGATAGTCTCTATTTGCCTTAAACTACTTAGTAAACATTGTGTCATGAATTCCTGGTTGATTAATAATTGCAAGAATATTATCCAAGTCTTTGAACACCATAGATTGTTTGTTTGATAGATAGTATTGCAACCTTTCAACAGATGGGAACTACTTCTGTGATTCAAATTTGAAAATCCTCTAGCAAGACTCAATTACAGAGACATATCAATAATCTAAGTATTGTTTAATCTCATTAGTTTCTTTATAAAGACATAGCCCCTCACTATCATGCTAAATGATATTATTTTCAATCATAAATGTAGCACGATCAAGACGTTTATGCACATACTTGTATAAGTATTTAACTAATTTACTATTTACACAACGCTCGATGTTGATATGGACATTATATCTTACAATAAGATATAATAAGATCACAACTGTAATGAATTATCCAACGGTTGTTAACCTCTATGCCATTAATCATGTATTTCTTCTTTGTGTCCTTTCTCCTGTAAATCACAAAACCATTTTCATTAATAATTATTTCATTGGGAAAATTTTTCGAGTAATGTTTCAAGCATTTTTCGTTGACCATATATGAAGCATTAAGGTTAGCATTACCACATGGTCCATGTATTATGCATCTTATTACTATTTCAAATGGTAACAGATCTTTGTTCTTATCAAGAATCTCTGCACAAATTATGTTGTCAATTTCCTTTGGTGATTTTAATTTGTTATCAACTGCCAAAGTAAGAATAATGTGAGAATGTGGCAATCCTTGCTTTTGAAACTCAATGACATAGATATCTAGATAAAAAAATATAATATTTATTTTAGTTTTATATTTAATAATCTTAAAAATTTAATAAACATTAAAAACAATTAATACTTGCAATTATTTTACCAATGAAATTGTGCTTCTTTAGATCTGTCATCATTTGTATCATCTTTATTTGAAATATTCTTGCTAGTATATCTGGTCTATCCTTAACATGTTGACCAGAAATTCTCTCGACCTCTTGTTGAATCTCTAACAAATTCAAATTACAAGTAAATGTAACAAAAAGGTCCGAAAATCCCATGGAACGACAAATTGCTATTGCCTCCTGATAATGTTGAATCATATTTCGAGGGCCTCCAGTAAAAAATAATGGAAGTATGTACCTTCTACCAACTGCAGATGCATTAACATCACCGGGATTTATAACAACCTCCAAACTTCTGTATAAATCAATACGCAACTTGTTTTGATTGAATCTAACAAAATTTAGACGACCTTACTTAATAGCTGCATAACAATCAACAACAAATTGTTGGAACAAACGTCTGTCTTAAAGTAAATTCCATCTTTCTTCACTTCAAAATTGCAATCGAAATGCATAAAACTTTCTCATTGAAATCTCTTCTTGATTTTTATTTGCACCGAGAGCATAATTAATAGACCTTCTCCATCCATTTGTTCATAGAAAGAGTAATGGATATTGAAGTGGCACATAGGAAGGATGAGCTTCATCAATCTTTTGCAAGCCTCCATCCACTTTCTGCATAATAATGTCTTGATTTCCAACAGCTTCAAATCCATCACCAGCAATTAATGCTGCAATTTCATTAGTAGATGGTCTAATATATTGTCTTCCATCCCGTGAGCTCAAAATTCTTTTATGCATATCTGGAGCACCATTTTCATGTATCATGTCTCAAGCATTGGGAAATGTCTCCACATATGGATTCATTTCAATAAGCATTGTCTGCAGATCTTCCGATATGAATATATCAACTCTTGAGTTATCTTTTTGTCCTCTCACAACATTCATTCTATTAGTTACTTCTTGCTCTATATCATAAATATAAAGTTGAGCAAACTTTGGTCTTTTTCATGGTTTTGGCAATAAAGAGCCAATTTTATGAAAATTGGCTCCACCAATGTAGAACACGTATGGTCCTCTTCTATCCAACAAAGTTGGATAAATTTTTCTACCCATCGAAGTAAAGGATAATAATGAGTTGTAGGTCAAGATCACTTCACACCTCGTTGCACTTACACCTCTCGGTAATCAAAGTTTTGTTCAAAAACCTTGTTTGAGAACTTGTATAGAGAAGGATTTCCTGCTAGCAGCAATTCTTGTATACCAACTGAGCTGCTCAACACTGCTATTGGCATAACAACCGGTACACCGTAGGCTGGCCAAACCCAGTCCTCTCATACTAGGGTTGGCTCCTCACAGTTCTTCCTTTAACATAAATGGTAGATCGGAACTAAACTGTCTCACGACGTTTTAAACCCAATTCACGAACCACTTCAATAGGTGAACAAACGAACCCTTAGAACCTTCTTCAACCCCAGGATGTGATGAGTTGACATCGAGGTACCAAACGACTTCGTAGATACGAGCTCCTGGGAGTCATCAGCTTGTTTTCCCTGACGTATCTTTGATCTATTGAGTGAGTGCCCTTCCATATATGTTCTATAAAACTTGAATTATCAAATTGTTATTGTAAAAATGATAAGTAGTTGTCAAGATAGGTAAAATCACTTGTCCTTCTTTACAACAAAGATTAAATTTAGGTTGACTAATTGGACTAACTTGCACTTTTTTCTCCATTTACATTGGTGCTGCACAAAAGGAGCATGAAACTATTCTATCACCAAAACTCCGAGTCTCTGAAATGTTTCTCTTTTTAGAATATATAACAAAAACACCTTGATTGCTCATTGGTTGGGAAAAATCATCTGGTCCAGTGATGTCTAAAGATACAATTCTCAAAACTTGAGTCTCTTAAACTTGAATCTCTTGTTCATTTGGTAAAAGACGGTTTCTAAAAATTGGATCATTATGGTCCAAAATTCGAGTCAAAAGCAACCTTTTTCTTGTTGTCAATCGTGCTAATTTAGATTGGAAAAGCCTTTATTGTTTGCTTTCAAAAGTCTCAATACCTAATAGGTAATAAAAATGGTAAGTAAAAATGAAAATAGATTGATAATCTATTTAATTAATTGCACGCTCTAAAGTTTCACCTTAACATCCTCGAGAGTGCAGTATAATGGATTTTAATTATCGAGTCTCTGTTTTTAATTGCAATAGACGAGTTCAAAAAATTGAATCATTTTGATTGAGACTTTGAGCTAGCAACAACCTTCTCCTAAGTCTCAATCTTACTAGTTTAAATTATAAAGACTTCTGATATCTAATTATATAATCAATCCCAACTCCTAAAATGTGATACAGGTTAAAGTGATTATTATATTTTTGTATTATCTTGTTATGAATTAAATCAATGCTATTGTTAATGAAGGATTACCATTGATTGTGTCATGACTACTAAGGGATAATCTTATTTGAGGTGTAGAGCAATCTCCATGCACATCACCCGTATTAGCTTTCAAACTTTTCTCCATAAATGCTAACTATCACTTAACTATGTCATATAACTAACTTAGCACATTTAAAACTAACGATATATGTAAATTAAATAACAAAACAAAAACAAAGAAACTAATACTAATATGATAAAGGTTCAGTTAACGGTTAACTAAAAGAGAGCACATAAAAACATATGCTCACGACTATAATAAGATTTTATTACTGCAATTAGGTAAGATTTTATATATTTAAAATTCTTAATTTATTAAAATTAATTTTTTAATTTCTTAAAACAAATTATGTAAATAGATTTGCTTTTTGTGTGAAAGGGGCAAACCTAATTCACGAATTTTATAACATTACTTATTTAAAAAGAAAAAAATAATTTTATCACAACATGTAGTCCTTGTTCTACAAAATCATAAAAATTACAAAATAATGATATGCCAAATCCACATGTAATAATACAACAATCATTCTAAAATTAATAAAATAAAAAAATAAAATATATTAGACAAAGATTCAGTTAAGGGTTTCATAAATTTTATAACAATACTGTTAAGGCTAAATTTGTAAATTGGCAAATTCATGATCAAATAGAAGTGTCTGTACTTTAAACTTAGTGTTGGCTAAGACACTAGAGTCTTAAGTAGATTAGAATTCTAAAAGGCCTTGGAAAATCAAGTTTCCATAATGGCTGGGAGTCCTGAAGTGATTTGGAAATCCTGAAGATGCTCGGAATTGATTAACGCAGGAAGACCGCGGGAAGGCCGCGGTTGGCCGCAGGATAAAGCTGAGAGCCAAAATCAGGAGTTTAGCCGTGTGGGAAGACCACTCTAACTCGCGGGAAGATCGCGGGAAGACTGCGGGAGTGCCCTTCCCGCGAGGTGACTTTTCTCAGCCTATTTTGCTCTATTTCGAGCTCTGGTTGGTTTTATCTCTATATATATCTTCAAGGCACATTCAAGGGCAGCGACGGAGAGAATTACATCAAGTTTGTGTGCAAGAAAAGTCAGAATGTTCTCTTAACAGCTTAGCCAATCATTCTTCTATCTGTGTGATTCGAAGGAGTTCAAATCTTTGAAGAGCTGAGGATTCAACACGAAAGGTTGCCGAGGATTTGGTGTTGTACCTTTGAGGAGTCGAAGGGTTTTTACTAAAGGAGTTGGTGAATTGAGGATTTGAGCAAATGTCAACTAGAGTATAGAGTCGAGGAGTCGATCTATTGAGGGGTTGAGTTTGTAACCAACGTGTGTTTATTTTAGTGAAAGTTTTGTTTAAGGTTTCCCTTCGTGGGTTTTCTCATTTTTGTTTATCTCGCCTTCTACATTCTTATGTATGTAATTGATTGATTGATTGTTTATGGTTGATTGATTGGGATCTTTAGCAGCATATGTCGAAATTTTCAAATATCTATTTAAAAAGAAATAAAAATAATTTTATCACAGCGAGTGGTCCAAGCTCCACAAAATAGTAAAACTTACAAAATAATGATGTGTCAAATCCACGTGTAATAATACAATGGTCACTCTAAAATAGATAAACATGCAAGAAAACTAAAATACTTTAGACAAAGATTCAACTAAGGGCTAACTATATAAATTTATAAAATATATTTTTAATTTTTGCTAACTTTTTCAAACATTTAATAATTTTTTTTTCAACTTTTAAAAATTATTACTAAATATAATTTTTTTTTCAAAAATACCACGTAACAGCATTAGATTAAAACTTACTAAAAATTTCAAATTTTTGTGCACTAAAGGGCCCCATGGTACTGCAACTACAAGATAATAGCATCCAAAAATAAAAAATAAAAAATAAAAATAAAAAGGCAAATAGTGGTTTAATTTTTGAATTCACAAATTTAATCCGAATTTTGTTAAATTTGTGAATTTATTTGGTTAAATTTTTTAACTTAAAATGAAATCATATTTTTCTTTAATTATTTTTAAAAATGTCAATGCAATATTATAGTAATTTAATATATATTAATTCATTAGCACAAATTCAAAAATATCGATATTGGTCAATAAAAAATTTCAAATGCCACAACTTCATTATTAATAATTTAATAAGTTATTACATGTATTGCTTGTTAGTCACTTTTATCATTTATATAACATTTTTATTCTTCTAATTTAATATATGTGAAAGATTTACATATAAAAAAAAACTAAATAATTATATATGATTGAATATTTTTACAATATTTATGTACACGCTTTTGTGGAATCTCTCTCTCATAATTTTTCACGAAAGACTTTTTTATTCCGTTTTGCTCATGTTTCCACCCGACAAAACAAATAACTTAGGGGCCATTTAGTAATACTGTCGTTTTTTTATATACATTTATATGTGTATATTTTCTCTTTTTTGTTTTCTATTGTTGTTTTCGTTTTTTGAAATGAAAACTGAAACTGCGTTTAGAAATGCAAATTTGTTTACAATTACTAATTTTTTAATTTCGTAAAATATTAAATTTTATTAGTTTTTCAAAAATTAATTGAATTTAATAAATATATTTTACATTAATTTAATTTAATTATTTTATTTATTAAAAACAATTGAATAAATATAGATATTATATCCTTTAATCTAGTCAATATAAAATATATTAATTATAATATAATTATATTATTTAACAAAAATAATTAAATAAAATATATTTCAAAATAATTTAATTATTATATTTATTAAAAATAATTTAATAAAATATAATTCATATTACATAAATTAATTAAGTTAAACTAATTATTAAATTAAATTAATTTAATTATGATATTTATTAAAAATAATTTAATAAAATATATTTAATATTATTTAAATTAATTATTTTGAATTGATTATTAAATTAAATTAAATAATTTAATTATAATATTTTTTTATTAAAAATAATTTAATAATATATATTTATATTAATTAAATTATTATTATATTTTATTATTTATTAAAAATAATTTAATAATATATATTTCTTATTAATTAATTAGCTAATTTAATTTAATTATTTATTTGAAATAAATTAATAATAGATATTACATATTAATTTAATTAATTTATTTTAATTATATTATTTATTAAAAATAATTTTAGTTTAATAAAATATTTAAATAAAATAATTTATTTTAATATGATGTAACAAAAATGTTTAAAGTATTAGAATTGAGAAAATGTTTGCAATAGAAAAATCAAATAGAATGAAAATATTTTTTTTTCTTTTTACGCTTTTCTATTTAAGTTTTTATTTTTTTGGAAATAAAAAAAACGTAAACAAATTTAACAAACATGTTTCTGTCATCAATTTACAAAATTTTGAAAGTATAAATAGAAAAATAAAAAATAAAAATATTACCAAATGAGGCCTTAGAGATCATGCTATGCCACACAAGTTAATGACTTGGGAATGGAGAATTTCATTACACACTGTTGTTGTATGCTATCTCATTAAATAAAAATCAATGATTAATACTTATAACATTAAGTAATTAAAGAAGAGTTAAATATGATAGTTTTAATAAATACTTATTGCGTCATAATTCAATACTCTATTGTAGCATTATTAAAATCAAGTTGAAATGATCGATTCAACCCGATAATCGAGAGCTAAACTTTAAAACGGTCCAGTTTAATCATATTTTATTGGAATGTTATTGAACCAAAAAAATCAGCTGATATTTTTAAGGACAATTGAACTAGCCGATTTTAAAATACTTCTGTTTCTAAATTAAAATTTTTTATTTGGATAACATCTTTTGTGGTATTTTAATATTATAATAGAATTATGTTAAAATAAAAAAAATAAAAATTTAATTATTAATTAATCAAAGAATAGATTAAGTACTAAATAGTACATATTGAATAATTTATATATGCAACCATAATTATCACGAAGACGCACGAAAACGAGCTTTTTTCCCCCCTTAATTCGTTGATAATATTATGCTCTATTTTTATTTTCATTTTCACAGTATTAGTATCATTTTAATCGTAACATCATTTTAGTCATAGACTTATTGCACCAGGGGCGGACCTAAGATTTTTGTCATGGGGGCATAATGTGTAAAAAATTACACAAAAACATATTTTGTATTAGAACTCAAAAGCAAGTAATACAAAAACTAAACATTGTCCTCGATATTAAAATTTGACTTACAATTGGCCCCTGCGATTTTTAATATTTTGAAAATAATTCATGATATATTCATTTGACAAGCTACTGAACATATCTTTTTCAATATATATAACTAAACAATCATTCATCAACTCATCAGCTATTCGGTTGCGAAGTCGATTCCTCACTATCTTCATACTAGAGAATGCCCTCTCTACTGTATCTGTTGCAATGGACAAAATCAAGATCAAAGTTAGAAGCTTGTAAACTAATGGTTATGCCACATCTTTTCTATTTTCAACCATCTTTTGAATAATGTCACCAAGCCCCTTTAAACTTGAAAACTCAACATTTAAGCACATATCTATAATGAAATTTTCAAGTTAATCTAAGAGCAACAACTTGAATCACCTTTTGCTTGTCAAAAGCAGCAAATGACTTGGATTTAGGCATGAACCACAAAGAAATAACTTGGTATTAACCTCATTAAATCTATTATTTAGCCTTTGTAGCTGCATATCTATGACATTATTGAATAATTTAACACGGTAGTGATGTGAGTTTATCGTTTTTTTCAGCTCTACGGCGTGATCTTCCTTGAACTATATACAAATCATCCGTACTAGGAATACTAATATGATGTTTCACACAAAAAGCAAAAACTTCTTCCACCAAAGAATTCCACCCATTATCCCTCATTGCTTGCAGTCTTTCTTAGAAATGTCAACTAGGACAATTGCATTCCCAATATCTTGCTCCTTTCGTTGTAATGCTTGAGACAAATTATTTGTTATTCCCAATATTGATTTCATCAAATGCAAAGTAATCACAAACCTAAAGGATTGCATCGCTTTCAATAAACACAATGTTTCAGCCTTTTGATCCAAATTTGTTAACATCAAGCACATCAATTACTAAGGCAAACATGTTAATCGAGCTTATAAAAGTCCCATAATGTGATCCCCAACGTGTATCACTAGGCCGAATTAGAGTTCTTTCTTGATTCAAGCCTCGCCCACTTGTGATTTCTTCATTTTCCAAGCCTTCAATAATCGAGTAACTTGTGCCTTTCGTAAAGTATCCCATCGCTTGCATGAGGTCCAACCACATTAACAATATTAGAAATCAAGAGGAAGAGCATGGCAAAAAGGACATAGTTCTTTGCCACTGCAATAAGAGCTAGTTGAAGCTGGTGAACAAAATAATGCACATAATATGTACACTCATTCTCTTTCAAGATAAGCGTATTCAATCCATTAAATTCACCTCGCATATTACTTGCCCCATCAGAACCTTGCCCACGCAACATAGATATGCTTAATCCGTGTGCAGAGAATAACTCTTCAAGTACATTTTTAAGTGAATGAGCAGTTGTGCTAGTGACATGCTTCAAGCCCAAAAAACATTCAACCACACACCCTGTTTTGTTTACAAATCTCAAAACAACGGCCATTTGCTCCTTCATTGACATGTCACGAGATTCATTAAGGAGAACAGAAAACAATCCATCACCAAGCTCTCTAATTATAGCATTGGTTGTTTCAAATGCACAAGCTCTAACAATATCCTTCTAAATTTGAGGCGTTGTTAACTTAAGATTCTCAAGAGCATTCTTAAGTGCAACATTTCTCACCTTCTCATTATAATCTGTAAGGAATTTTAAAAACTCTAAAAAATTTCCTTGGTTGTGTAAACCATCATACTCATTGTGCCCACGAAATTGAAGTCCCTATCTTAAAAGAAATCTAATACAGTCATTTGATGCATTCAGTTGAGTTCTACAATCAATCTTTGCTTCCTCTGTCATTTTACCAAAACTGGTTTCAATATGTTATTTCTGATTCATCAAATCTTAACGTTTACTCCAATCTTGTCTGTGAGCACTATTAACTCCTCCTTCATGTTTGCGAAGCTTGTCTTTCTTCTTCCAATCCCTAAAACCTTTACTAATGAACACATCACCACCCCCTTGATCTCCACACTCATTCTTAAAAAGATAATAGTAAAGGCAAAATGCAGAATCCTTTGTTATGCTATACTCTAGCCACTTAAATTCATCAAACCACGCAGGATTGAATCTTTTTAACTTCCCATTGAAATCTCTTTGTGGAAATTTATATTTATGAGGTTGGCAACCACCATTAAGGTAGTATTTTCTACAAACCATTTCACGAATATTGGGATCATATTCTACAATCTTAGGCCGTTCTCCTGGATCAAATGGAAGTTCAGAGAAGTTGAATTCTGCATGATCATTTCTTGAAGAATCTTTGATACTTAATGATTGCGTAGAAACTAGATTGGATGAAAACTCTAGAACCTTGGATTCCACACAGCTTTTTTTTAAAGGTTCACTACTCAATGGTGGCTTTTCTAAGGAGAATTTTGTTGAAGGATCATTGGAATTCATTGAAGATGACTCTTCTTTGTCACTTTTTCTTTTGAAATATCTCAACATATCTATAGAAAAAAAATCAAAAAAATAAAACTATTCTAAATAAAATTAAATAATTAAAGTGGGGTGTAAATAGCAAATATAATGTTTATGCAGAAGAAAAAATCACATTGAATTAAAAAAAAAACAACAAAATGAGTTATCTAATCACAAATCACATACACAATTTTCAACCATTCCAAAATACCATCACCATGAGAAGTTGAAAAACAAGCCAGAACTTTGAGCATACAAAAAAATACCCAAATGCCAAAAGTCATACATTCGCTTAAAAAAAAATACTCATAGTGTTGAGTTATATACAAATAAACATATCTGTATATCTATTTATATATATATATATATATATAGGGGAAAAATAGTTTGTTTGGTGGAAATTAAATAACAAATTGACCAAATCTATGCTGAAACTACCAACACAACAAGGCCAGCTATTTTTGGGGAAATATTTTCCTTTTTCATTCCTCCTTTTTTTTGAATACCCAGAACTGTTTTTGCAATTAATTTGTACCAATTTCAGAACTAAAATTAACAGAAATTAACAATTGCATCAAACAAAACTTTTAAAACTTGCATCAAATAGAAATTAACATAAAGCAATTTTAAACAAAAATTTAACACCAATTCAAACAAAAATTTGACAAAAAGTAAACTGAAAAAAAAATTAAAGTGCTTATTTGGTCTTAGTTGTTGCTGTCGTTTCACGTTTGAATGTTGCCGAAACAAACCCACATAATTGGACTCACGGTCACAGAGATATGAGAGAAGACGAGATGCAACCACTAGAATTTGGGTGGATGCTTGAGTTGGATGGGAGGCCTGAAGGGGTTTTATTTTGAGTAATCCTTTGGTGTATATTAGCACTGATGGTAATTTTGCAATAAATTAAATGGTGCAAGGACATTTTGATAATTTTACCTATAAAGTTGAGGGGGGTCACGTGGCCCCTGCCTCTGAGTAGCTACGCCACTGTATTGGACATTTATAATTATTTGTCCCTTTTTTATAATAACGATTGTATGCTAAAAAAGTATAAATATAAAATAATATACTTATAATTTAATGTCTTTACTTTATTATATAAATGTTATATTATTAGATAATAAAAATATATAATTCTATTCAAATTAAGAGTTAGATAAAAAAATTATTTTGGAAATAATATTTTCATTCTTAAATTTAACTTCTAAATATATATTAATAATTTTTTAAACTTATATACATTAATATTTGTACAATTATGAAATAAAGATAATAATTTTATTTTTAAGTATAATCATAAAATTATATTTTTTATATTATTTTAAATCATTGTATTCTTATCTTCAAGTGTACATTTTATTAAAATTTATATTTATTATATAATAATTATAGGATTGGTTAAACGGATGGAACGAGAGTTTTGATATCTATGCTTATTGATGCTAGAATTAAGCACATACTATGTGTGCGGCTTTTGTTAAATATTTTATTTTCAATAAAATAAAAAGATAAAAAATTAGTAAAAATGTCTTAATAGTAGATAATGAAATATTAAAAGTATCAACATAAATAGTGTAAGTGTCATATAGGTTGGCTTTGTATTGGCAATGTCCGAGAAAACACTTGATTATAACTGTTCTCTTTAGATTTGGTAGAATGTCACAAGTTAGGTGTCTTGATGCTTAAGCATATGCCAAAGAGTGTTTAAGTATGTTTGTTGATGGTTGAGAAGAGCTTTGAAGAAGAAAGAGAAGTCAGTATTATTCAGCATCCATTCGAGCCCACGAACATCCCATTTGGAATTGATAAAACTGTCTAGAAAGTAAGTGTATCTCACAAGCAGTTTGAGAGAAGTTCGCGCGCACGAGTTGCCTATGACACCTGGTAATTTCTGACCAGTGTGTAAGGGTGTCTCGCGAGCAGTTCAGGAGCAGCTTGTGCCTGCAAATTACCTATGATGACATCCAGATTTAAAAAAAAAAACTGTGCAAATAACTTTTTTTACCCTCTCTTTTGATATAAAAACAAAGTGTTTTTTCTCAACCCCAACCCTTCGGACCAAATGTCACTTGCCAATAGCTTTTGAGAGAAAAATACTAAAAGAGATGACAGTGGTGTTGGATCTCTACAGTCTTTGACATCATCAGTTATTTTTGGTAAAGATCTAATAGTATTCAACTCAGATCTGTAGTGGTTCTACAGACTGGGGAGTTTTTCCTTCAAGGTTCAAAAGTTCCTTTCTTCACAAGTTGAGGTGTGTTGTGGGATGTCTAGCAAGTAAGGTTAAGAAGTATTTTCTATCAAGTAGATCAATGGGTAGTTGGTTGGAGGCTTGTAATACTTTCCTTTGTATACCTTGTAACCTTTTTTGAAACATGTGAAGATTTTTAATCTGATCTACTCTAGGATCTGGGGTTGTTTTTCTCCTTTGAGTTCAAAGGAGTTTTTACCCTTGTCAACAAATCATTGTGTCTTTTTGGTTGATTGTTGATTTTGTTCTGCATTTTATTCATTGTTGTCTCTTTGATTGGAGTATTACTATTTGGTTGGATAGTAGTTTGTGACTTTGGGACCTTCAAGTGGTATTAGAGCTTTAGCTGCTCTCTGTTTTGCTTCTAGACTTTTTGTCTAAGAGTAGGTTCATAGAGTATCCATGGATAGCCAAAGAGAAGGACTATCAATTGTTAGGCCTCTGTTTCTTAACGGTTCTAACTATCACTACTGGAAAGCAATGATGAGAGCCTTTCTTAAATCGATTGATGAATGCATTTGGGATTCAGTCATTTATGGATGGAGACCACCAACAGTGAGTGATTGTACTATGAAAAGTACAATCATAAAGCTTAAATTGTGGGTTGTTAGGTAAATTTATATTTTAAAAAGATGAGAAAATGAGTTTTAATGCATTAATAAGAATTTCTTGTGAATTGCAGGTGTTTGGGACGAAAATAACAAACGTTAGACCAGAATGGAGGAAATCAAGAAAGTGGTTCGAACACTTGTTTGAACCACAGTTTGTTCAAACCCTTGTTTTAACCACAAAAGGCATGATAGAGGAAACAATAGCAAATTTGGCTAAGTGGGGAGAAAGTGGTTCGAACCTTTGTTCAAACCATGGTTAGAACAACAGAAGCTGGTGCAGACCAAGAAGTGAAAAAATTGACTAAGGAAAAGTTGTTTGAACCCTTGTTCGAACCATATATGGTTTGAACCTTTGTTCGATCAACAGAAGCCATGCAAGGTCCAACTAGAGCAAAAATTACTAAGTCTTGAAAATTGGTTCGAACCTTTGTTCGAACTAACCATCAGCTTGTTCGAACCAACCTGCGATGCGAGAATTCTGCAATTCAGCTTTTGGAAAAAGGGGCAAATATGTACTTTCTTATTTTGTATTCTATATATACGAGTGAGGTCGTCTAGATGGGAGACAATTACGTAGATTTCAGTTTTTCAGATTTCTTTTTATGGAGAGAGGGTTTTAGAGAGATAAAGTGGATCAAGCTTCATTTCCTTTGAATTTTTGTATCAGAATTTTGAGCTTATGAATAGAATTGTTTCATTTTCATGTATTTCCACTTTCATTATGTGTGAGTAGCTCTCTTACTTAGATCCAAATCAAGGATAGTAGATGATGTATATGGATTTTCAAGGTATTTTGCTTTTCAATGTTTCAATCTTCTTGAAATTCTTTATGAATGATGGTTGAAATGTTTGAATCTATTGAAATTGTTAGTTGTTAACTCTAGATCTAGCCTTGTTTGTATAGCTTATATAGATTATATGTGAGTTGCTAATTAGAATTCTCATGCACTTCTTTGAGAAATTGTATGTGGATTGCTAATATAGAACTTATATGTACTTTTTATAGGTTATGCATTCTAAGTGTCTGATTTAGGTTTTCAATTACATGAACTAATTGTTGTTACCAAATCTTTCAATCATTGTTCTTAATTGTGCTTTAATTTTCAATTTCAATTGGATTTATTGAATGATGATTAGTTTGTTTAGATTATTTGAAACCACTTGTTGATGTTACTAGATTAACTCTTGAAACCACTAGTTAATTGTGTTTTCATGCCCGATCTTAAGGATTTTGTATGTGGATTGCCACCTAGAACTCTCATGTAATCCACATAGATTATTGCACTCTAAGTGTTTGACCTAGAACAGCAACCAAGTGAACTTGATGTTTAACCAAATTAATTAGTCATTGTTCTCCTTGAAAATCCATAGAAATCATTACTTAAATTGGTTTGATCCAAGTCATTTTTATAGTTATTTTAGTTTAATCAAATTTTCTTTGATAATTCAAATTAGATTTAATGCTACTTCCTAGGCGTTTGACAAAATGCCTAGGTAGGGTTCATTTTCAAACTCAAACCAATTTTCTTGAATTTTTCTTGTGTGACACCTATTAATCAAGAGAAGTAGAATCGTGAGTTTATTACACCTCTCCCTATGGGTATAACCGATACTTCACCGTTTAAATTTAAATTGCTACATCAGACCACTTTGCACTTAGGGTGTAAATCCACATTATGGAATGACAAGTAGTGAGTGAGACTAATCTCATACCTAAAGCAAAGAGGGACTAGTCAGCTGCAGATAATGAAGTTGTAGGGTGGAATAGCAAAGCTTTAAATGTTATTTTCTATAATGTATATTAGGACAAGTTCAGGAGAATTTCTAACTGTGAAATAGCGAAAGAAGCTTGGGATATCTTCCAAGTTACTTATGAAGGAACAACAACAATGAAAATAGCAAAGTTGCAAAGACTCACAATGACTTTTGAGGTGATCCGAATGGCTGAGAATGAAACTTTTTTTCTTTTTTGGTGACGAGGAAATCACCCAATGGACCCTTTAGGCAACAGGTTACAAACCCCGGGGAGACTAGCGCAGGACCCCACCACCACAACCTCCCACTTATGACCTAGCCGCCTAGGAGGTGAATCAAACTCACAACATGAGTATATCACTAAAGCCTTAAGCTCAACCCCCATTCCACTGTACCAACCAGCGGTGAGTGAGAATGAAACTTTTGATCAGTTTTACATTAAGCTCAGTGATATTGTGAACTCTTCAATAAGTCTTGGAGAAACTTATCCTCAATCAAAGATTTTTCACAAGATTCTCTGTTCTTTACCTGATAGGTTTCAACCAAAAGCAATAGCTATTGAGGAGAGCAAAGATGTAGATCAAAAAAAGGTTGAAGAGTTAGTTGGTTCACTGTAAACATATGAAGTAAATATGAATCAAAACAAGAGAACACAAAAGAATTTCCTTAAGCTCAATTTGTGAAGATGAAAATGAAGAAATTAACTCCTTTAAAGTAAGTGTTGATGATATTGCCTTTCTTGTCAAGAGGTTTAAAAGTTTTTCTAGGAAGGATCCTCCAACAATTCATCAAAGTTCTACAAAGGGAAGAAAAAGGTAAGAGAAGTGCTTAAAAATGACAAGAAGCAAGAAAAACCTAGAGATAAGCAATGTTTTGCTAATGAATGTGCGAACAGGATGAAGAGAAAAAATAAGAAAGTCTTTACTACGTCTTACGATAATGAAGATGATTCAAAAAGTAAAGGGGACCAAGCTGAGGATGATTCAACAGGATCTGAGGATGACTCTCCAAATGTATTAGTTGATGAATTCTTCCCAAAGAAGAATTCTGAAATAGGTGATTCTCAGAAAAGCCTTGGTGAAAATGATATGAGTGATACTTCAGATTTAGAATGCGAAGAAGACACTCAAGAGAAGTTTGATGTATTGCAAGATAAATTGACTCTTGCAAAACATAAGGCTAAAACACTTTCCAAACTAAATAGTGTTGAAGTGAGAAAGAGAGTTTAAAGAGTGAAGTTGAAAGTCATAAGTCCAAAGTAGGAGAGAATGATTGAGATCTTGAAAAAGAAGGTGCAAAGATTGACGTCCTTAAATGTGGCATTGGAGAAAGAAGTTGAAGAATTGAAGGAGAAAATTGTTAAGACAACTAGTTCATTCAAGAAGTGGGATGCCAGTACCAAGAAGTTAGAAAACATATTGGAAGCTCAAAGGTATCCGAATGATAGAATTGGACTCGGATGTGCAAAGTAGCTTTCGCCATCTTCAATTGAAGGAAATGGACCAATCAAATTTGTATCTGCAATAAAGGCTGGAGATGAACGTCATGAGGAAAAGAAGTTAAGAAACAAGGTCAAAAACTCTCACTCCATTCCAAGTGTTTCAAAAGTTAAAAGTGGAAGCTCAAAGAAAAATTCAAAAGGGAGCTAGAGTTTTCAACAGAAAGTATTTCTTGGTAAAAGTATTGTAAAGAATCACACTAGAGGTAAAACTTTTTCCAACTACTTTTCAGGTTATGGAGGTAAAAACTTCATTAAATTTAATTTGTATACCTTAAAGTTTGGAAATTCTAAGAAATTTGTTCCCATAAGCCATCATTGTGGAATTAGGGGCCACACAAGACCGTATTATCATAAATTGTATGGGCTACCCTTGGATTATGTCAAATCCAAAGTTAACCATAATAGTGATTTCAAAGGAAGAGTTTTTTGTTTAATAGGTTCAGTGGTCTTCAATTTCATGATAATGTAGATGAATGAGCTTCATTCAAACCAAATAAAGATAACTTTAATAGTGGAGTGTCTAATGTAATCCCTTAAATAAGTGTTTTTAGTACAATTGAAGTGCATAATGGCATAGAAATAATCCATATTTTGAGCTAAACAAGTTTTCACTTTACGTGACAGTAAAAGGAGACAATTTGCAGAAAAAAAGAAGAAAAGTGCAAGAGTGGACCTTTGTCCGGACGCCTGTCCAAACGAGCCTCTATTCGAACAAGGGTTCGATCAACAGTAGTCGTACAGGAGATCAAAGCTGGAGAAATTCTAAGTGTCAAACCCTATCCAGATAGCCCCTTGTGCGCACACCTGTTCGATCAACAAAAAGGTAGTTTGAAAGCAATATGAGAAAAATTCTAAGTGTGAATCCATGTTTGGACCCCTGTTTGGATAGATTCTTATCCGCATGCATATTCGATCAACAGAGAGCAAGATTCTGAGCCTGGCATGAAATTTTTCTAAGTGTCAAGATCCTATTCGGACACCTGTCCGAATAGTCGAGCTATTTTTACCTGTAAATAATTCAGTTACTAGAGGGGTATTTTTGTACATAGATAATTCTTGTTTGAGTGTAAACGGTGCAAGAGAACTCTGAATACGGAGTTTTTTTTTAAGCTCTAGTTTTATTTTTCTCACATAGCCTTAAAGAGAGATAGAATTTGGATCTTGTTTGTTTTCTAAGAAAATTTCACTTTCTTATTTCTTATCTTGTGAAATATTAATTTCACCAATACAAATTTTAATTCTGTTTCAATTATGAGTGAGTAGTTTCTCTTCTTGGATTCATTTCAAGGACAGTAGTTGAATTTGTATGGGAATTCAAGGTAAATTGAGCTTCAATTTCTATTTCTTTTCTTAAGGGTTTTATTAATGGTTAAATTGAATTATCTTATAAACTACTTGTTGAATTCTCAATTAATCTCTGAACTTGTATAATTCATGAATAGATTTATGAATTACCCCTAGAATTTTCATGCATCTTCTAAGAACTTTGTATGAGAATTAGTAAGTTGGACTCTATATGTTTCATCTATGAAGTATGCATATTGAGTGCTTGATCTAAGTTTTTAACTAAGTTTTGAGCTTAAATTTTAATTCAATTTCGCTTTTCGATCACTCCAATTGGTCTTTAACGTTTCAATTATTCCGATCTATTCTCTACGAGTTTAGATTGAGTAATTAATACCTTGAATTTCTATATAATTCACTACTTGAATTGATTTGGATCCAAGTTTTCTATTAAATCAGTTTGAAAACAACAAACCAACAACATTTTCAAATCAAGTAACAATCCTTACCATTCTTTGTGGAATTAATTTTTTTATTCCCTTGAGATTTTCCAATTCTTTTTATTCATTGATTTTCTATCAAAGTTCTCTGTGGACACGATCTAGTACTTACTGGTTATTGTGCTTCAGTAGACACGCTGTACTTGGGGTTTTGAGCTAATATTGATATACATTGGAATCGAACAAGCACTTTTGGCGCTATTGCCGGGGAGCCTTAATTAGTAACAGTGTACAAATTTTATTTGGAAGCTTAGGAGGAGTGAATTTTGACCGACCCTAAAATATATTTGGGTTTCACCTCTCAAGTGAAAGAGGGTAGTCGTAATTTTAAACTCGGTGAGTCTGAGGTCGAATCCATAGGGAGGGCTTTGTTAAAAGATCTAGACTTGTTTTCTTAGTTAGTAGGTGAACCTAAATTAATTTAAACTAATTTTGGATTTATAGGATATCTGAGAATGGTTGGGTTGAGAATGATGGAATGAAGGAATTGTGATATTAAATTAAAATGTAATAAAATTAAATTTTAAAGTAAATTAATTAACTCAGAAATTAAATTAAATAACAAACATGATATTAAAGAGATTATTGATTCAACTTTCAAGTCCAGGTAGTTCACTACTTCACTATGGGATATGTGGGTTCAAATCTGAGTTAAGAGTTTGTTAAAAAATATTGAGAATATTTTAAATCCAAAAGTTAGTACCAGTGATTTCAAACGAATATGGTTAAAAACTTTTGTTTTCAAAAGTTTTTCAAACAAACGAAATCAGAAGTGAACTCAAATCCTCTTTTTAATTTGTCCAAAAATATTTAAATAATTGTAATCGAAAACCCATACCAATGATTTCAACGAATATGGTTAAAGGTTTTTGTTTTTGATTGTTTTCAAAAGAAGTTAAAATAGGTTTAAAGAAATAGTAGATTCCTACACTTGAGCTTTCGCACTCATACGAAGGGCCTACGAACATCCCATAGTGTTTTCGTGAACTGCCCTTCCTTGATTCGTTGAATCAAGAACTAAGGTTTTACGCTAGCATTATTTTACACGAAACGAAAGCAATAAACATGCACGTAATCAATCGATCTATTAATTGAAACAAACAAAACATATTATTAAGGAATGAAACGAAATCAAACTTACATGGAAAATTGTTCTGAAAGAAAATAATGAATAACTACTACAACAATGAATAATCTAGCATCGAACATCTTCATAAACAACGCAAGTAATTGAAAACTCCCTTAAAAAAATATTCTAAAACTCTTAAAGTATCTTCAAAATATGAAAAAGAAGTTCCCCTAGTTTGGCCGTTTACAAGGTTTGCAAAAGGGTTGTAAAGAAACCCTAAAATGTGAGAATTAATCCCACGCATGCTCGACTACTGTGGCCTGGACCGTCTGGAAGGGGGTTCAGACCACAGAATGGTCATCTCCACAATTTTGGCCAAACAAGCTCATTGTGGTCCAGACCATTTGGATGGGGGTCCAGACCACAGAACCTTAATTCCCCAAATTCTACTTGAAGTCGTCGTTTTCTTCTGACAGCTTTCTATCCTCAACGTCCAATGCAATTTTGACCACAAAGACGATTGATTCAGGCTTCGACTAAAACATGAAAGTTGTAGCTCTTCGAGTCTTCTTTCCAACCCAAGAAGAATCAGGTCAATCGGAGTCTTGAGTGAAAAGATATAGTGAAAATACTGACAGGGTGTCAAGTTGGAACTTCAGTTGCACACCACTTCAACCATCTTGAACTTTGGACCGTCTCCTTCTCCTTAGCAGCCATGGTAACTGATTCTATCCCTTAAGATGGCACTTGGGACATTGAGGAAGTCTTGGAAGTCATTGGACATGTCAGCCTTTTGGTCTTCAAGCTGTTTTCTCTATGTGTGCAAAGTGTTCGGCGAAATGCCCCAAAAGACACCAAAGCATGTTCTTGCACTTCCTTACTCCGGCTTGCTTTGGCTCCTCCTCACCTACACTCTTAGTATTATTTCAAGCTAAAACACCAAATTATATCACCTGAAACACACCAATAACACGAATGCATGGAAATGAGATAATTAAGATAAAACCTCACCAATAACAAGCAGAATTGCATAATTAGCATGCTCAATAGATATAAAATTATACAATAATGCATACTAATCAAATTTCACCACCATCTCTAATGATAAATTGCACACTTTGTAGGTAATTTTTTCCATCATTTTTATTTCATCATTGGTAGATTTTAAGACTTAAATAAGCTAGTGGTAGGAAGCATTCATTAATTGCTTGTGTTGTGCATTTGCTGCATCTTCTGCATGCATCTTAGATTAGGTAGGATTGTTCAGTCTATTCTGCATTCAAAACTTCAACCTAAGGAGGAATTCATAGAATTTTCATTGACTTCATCATCTTCATTATCTGGACCACAATCACTATCATTATCATTTGTCTCTACTAATTTAGCACATCTTATGGATAATTTGGGAGATAATGGGCTAGATGGCCATAGGGCTATTGCCCCTTCAGATGCATGACCTTTGCGGGAGTTGTTGCACCTGGTGCGACAAACTACCCTTTCATGCATAATTCTTCCTCTAAATCAGAGGAAATTCACTTTCATCCTCTAAATCAGAGGAAATTTACTTTCAAGCTTGGCATAATACAATTATTGCCCACATTTCATGGCATGGATTTAAAAAATCCATACACATACGTGAAGGAATTTGAGGATGTGTGTGCTATATGCATGGATCAAAATGTTAAAGAAGACACCATATGGTTGCAGTTGTTTCCATTCTCTTTAAAGGATAAGGCGCAAAAATTGCTCAATTCCTTGAGACCTCATACCATTGGCTCATGGAGGAAAATGCAAGTTGAATTTTAGAAAAATAAAAAAAAAAAACTTTCCAACTCATAGAACGTTGATGATGCAAAAACAAATCATTAATTTTGCATGCCAGCCGGGTGAGTCAGTTTTTCATGCTTGGGAGAGGTTTAAGGATTTGCGAAATGCATGTCCTCATCATGGGTTTCCAATTTGGCAGTTATGCAGTTTCTTTTATGATTCATTGCCGTCTGAGCTTAAACAGTTAGTGGGTACCATAAGTAATGGCCAGTTTTAAGATAAGTCTACTAAGGAAGCCTATGAATTCTTAGAAAAGCTTGCTGAAAATACTAAGGCGTAGGAGATCACATCACCTGCACACATAGGGTCTAGAGGAGTACAAGCACAATCCAGTGGGAGGTTAAGGTTGAATGAGAATGATGATCTGAGTGCTAGGTTAGCTGCTCTTACTAGAAAAATGGAATCATTAGAGATGAAAAAGGTGAATATGGTTAGTGAGAGGGAGGTAAGATGTGTCATATGTGAGGTGTCTAATCATAGCACTGATGATTGCCCTATGGTGCCAGCATTTGAGGAAGTCTTGTATGGGCAAACCTCAAACACCACACATATCTTTCCTAAGCAATATTAAGGTCAATCTCAAGTCCAGTCTGGACCACCCCCATTGCCTAACCAATATCACCCGGGTTGAGAAATTATCCTAATTTTTCATAGAGAAATGATCAAGCTAGTGCACCATATCCTTTACAATTTAATGCAAACCCTCCCATGGTCAAGCCCAAGGTCCATCTTCTAATTCTTTCTAACTTCAATATAGGCAATCACCTTTAGAAGACACCCTTCAATAGTTCATTTAAGGTTAAATTGGTATCAATAATCAAACTGTTAAGAATTAAGAGCAAACCAATAGAGCCATTGAGAATATTAGGAACCAATTAACTAAGTTTATTCAAAGCTAGAGTCAAGCTGAAAAGGGCAGATTGCCTTCTCAAACCATACAAAATCGTCAAGGTCAAGCTCATATGAGTAAGACTTTAGGGAAGAAGTCAACCCAAGAACATGTGCAATCAATCACTACATTAAGGAGTGGGAAAATAATTGAAAGGCCAAATGACCCTAGGTTGTTGAGGGTTAATGAGAAGGAAGGAATGGTGTATAATAAGAAAGGAGAAAGTAGTGAACAAGGTGAGATTAGAGTGGAGAGAAAGAGAAGTGATGATGATGATGGGAGAAAGAAAAATGATGATGTTATGGAATAAGTGTTGAGAGATAAGAGAAGTGAGATAAAGAAAAAGAATAAGGTTGAGGAGGATAAAATGAGAATAAAGAGAGGGAACAAGTTGTAGGATTTTAACCCCGACCACCTTTTCCAAGTCAATTGAGTAAGTCAAAAAATGAGTTGTTGAATTCTGAAATATTTGAGGTTTTTAAGCAAGTAAGGATCAACTTAACTTTGTTAGATGTCATTAAGTAGGTTTCTTCTTACTTAAAGTTTTTGAAAGATCTCTGTATAATCATGAGAAGGATGAGTGTTAAAGAAAAAGCTTTTATGGTGAAACATGTTGGTGCTATCCTTCATTATAAGACCTCATCCATGTATAATGACCTTGCTTGTCCTATAATAGCATGTGTCATAGGTGAGCACAAGGTGAAACAAGCCCTATTAAACCTAGGAGCTAGTGTTAACCTTCTCCCTTACACAGTTTATCAACAATTGGGTTTGGGGGAACTTAAAATCGACTAGAGTGACTTTGCAATTAGCTGATAGGTTAGTTAAGATTCCCCGGGGCATTCTAGAGGATGTGCTTATATAGGTTGATAAATTTTACTATCCTTGGGATTTCATTGTCTTAGACACTCACCCTACCCCTTAAGGTTCCACTCTACCTGTTCCCATCATTTTAGGAAGACTTTTTCTAGCAACCACCAATGCTGTTATCAATTGTAGAGATGGTCCTATGAAAATCTCCTTTGGGAATTTGACAGCTGAGATGAACATTTTTGGAGCCACTAAATAGTCTATAGAGGAGAGGAAGACATAAGAAAGGTAGATTTAATTCAGACAATCGTAGAGGAATATTTTGAGAGGGAGTTTATAAGTGATCCTTTAGAGAAGATTCCAACATTAGGCGATGAGATTGACTATAAGGATGAGGTTGATGATGATGAAGTTCTGGAAGTCTTGAATTGGTTAGATAGTGCACTCATCATGTCAATTGGGCAATCCAATCAAATTATAGAGAATCTAGCCCCATTTCAATCTAAGCCTAAATGTTCAATTGTCAAGCCACCTAAACCCGATAGAAAACCACTTCCTAGTGAGCTTAAATATGCATTTTTAGGAGAGGAAGAGTCATATCATATGTTAATTTCTTCTCAGCTTAGTAAGGACTAAAAAGAGAGTTTAATTAAGATGTTGAAAAGACATAGGAAAGTTCTAGGTTGGACAATTGCCAATCATCAAAGGATTAGCCCACTCATTTGCACACACTCCATTTATTTAGAGGAGGAGGCTAAACCGGTGAGACAACCTTAGAGGAGGTTGAATCCCAACATGAAAGAAGTTGTCAAGGGAGAAGTCCTAAAACTCCTAGATGTTGGGATCATATATCTCATCTCTGATTCCCAATGAGTAAGCCCTACTTAGGTTGTCCCAAAGAAGTCTGGATTTATAGTTGTTAAGAATGATAGCAATGAATTTGTGCCAACTAGGATTTAGATGGGTTGGCGCATGTGCATTGAATATAGGAAGTTAAATGCTGTGACTAGGAAAGATCATTTTCCCTTTGCCCTTCATTGATCAAGTGATAGAAAGGGCAGTGGGACAACCATTTTACTACTTTCTTGATGGGTATTTGGGTTACAACCAAATTGAGATAGCCTTTGAAGATCAAGAAAAGACAACATTTGTATGCCCTCTCAGTACTTTTGCTTACTGGCACATACCTTTTAGGTTGTGCAATGCGCCAGCTACATTTCAAAGGTACATTATGAGTATATGAAAAAATTTCTTGAGGTGTTCTTGGATGATCTAACTGTGTATGGGAGCAATTTTGAGACATCTTTGGGGAATTTAGAGAAAGTTTTAGTTAAGTGTGAAGAGAAAAACCTACTTTTAAATTGGGAAAAGTGTTACTTTATGGTGACACGAGGTATTGTTTTAAGTTATGTTGTGTCTTTTAGGGGTATAGAAGTAGGCAGAGGTAAAGTAGAAATTATCCAAAAGCTTCCTACCTCTAGGTGTGTGAAAGATGTGACATCATTTCTTGGCCACACAAGGTTCTATAGGAGATTCATTACATCCTTCAGTGCTATAGTCTGACCTTTTTGTAATCTTTTAGCATATGATACACCTTTTGAGTGGACCTAGATTATTAGGTTACTTTTGAAAAGCTTAAGGGGTTGCTCACTTTAGCTCCTATTATTCAGACCCCTGATTGGACATTACCTTTTGAGTTGATGTGTGATGCCAGTGATTATGCCATTGGTGTAGTTTTGGGGCAACAAAAGGATAAAAGACCATATATTCTTTATTATGCTAGTAAATCTCTCAATGACTCCTAGAGGAATTACACCACAACTGAGAAGGAGTTATTGGCAATAATATATACACTTGATAAGTTTAGGTCTTACTTGATTGGCTCACATCTTATAGTTTACATTGATCATGCTTCTTTGAAATACCTTCTTACCAAACAAGACTCTAAGCCTAGATTGATCAGATGGATCTTATTGCTTCAGGAGTTTGATTTAGAAATTAAGGATAAACAATGGGTATGGAATATGGTAGTTAATCATCTCTTTAGACTTCCCCAATAGGATTTGACTGCCTTTGATCCCCCTATTAATGAGACTTTTCCAGATAAGTAGTTGCTCTTTGAGTCTTCTGACTGCTTCTAAATAGTGCGTCTAAACTAACCCCAAGTGCAAGGGAGTGCGGTGTAGTTTTAACTCAGTGAGACCGAAGTCGAATTCACAGGGAACTATGAGATTGAACACTTCTACCTACTGGTTTCATTTTAAAAATAGGAAAAGAAAAATAGGTTTTGGGTCTGAAAAGAGTTAATTACGTAACTAACAACCAAATAAAAGTAAATTGCAAAAATTAAACTAAACTAAAATTCAAGAAATTAAATTAGTTTTATTCTAACTAATAGAAAAGCAAGATACACAATTAAACTAAACTAAAATAATGAAAACAATAAAATTAAGCATTCAAGATAATTTACGATTCTTGATTCAACTTTCAATTCTGGGCAATTTACTACTTCAGAATGGGATGTGTTAAATGCTACAATCTAAAGTTCATGTAAAAGGAACAATGGATTGGAAAGATGTCTTCGTTAGGGTTCTTAATTTCCCAATACTCGGTCTTATATTCTTGTTTAGGATTATAAAACCAAAAAGATTTTATATGAAAACACATTGGGTTCAAATCTAATTTAGGGTTTGTTCAAAAATATTAAGAAAGTTTTAATAAAAAATCTTTACCAGTGATTATAGAGAATTTAGTCAAAGACTTTTTTTTTCAAAAGCTTTTCAAACAAATGAAATCAGATTTGAGTTCAAGTTCTATTTTTAGTTCGTCCAAAAATATTAAACAAATTTTAATCGAAGACCTTTACCAGTGATTACAGAGAATATGGTCAAAGATTTTCGTTTTCAAAAGCTTTTGAAACAAATGAAAATAAATTTGAAAGTTGTAGACCCCTACGCATGAGTTTTCGTAAACCATGCGAAGGGTCTACGCACATCCTATAGATCATAGTAACCTACCCTTCATTGATTCGCTGAATCAAGAACTAAGGTTTTACGTTAACATAACTTTAAATGAAACAAAATCAACCAACGAACATATATTTAATGGATCTACTGAATAAAATGAAAAAATATTATTATTGAAATGAAAAACGAAAGCAAACGTACTCTGAAATCGAATCCGAAACGTAAGAATGAACAATCACTACTATACGAAGCCTACACAAACTCCAAAAAGTCTTCAAAACATTCTACGAATATTAAAAATCTCTAAAAAACTATTTAAAACTCTAAAAAAATGAAAAACTAAACTAAGGCTATTCTAAAGTATGTAAAACTGAACTATAGCTCCCCTAGGGCCGGCCATGTAACATGGGTTATATATAAGTTGCAAAGAAACCCTAAAAGACGGAATTAAAATGCGCGCACCTAGCACACTGTGGTCCCGACCGTCTAGCGGGGGTCCTGACCACAGAAACCTTATTCTTCATGTTCTGCTTCTTGTTTGCTGCTGGATCTTTGGGGTGGTCTGGACCATCCAAGGGAAGCTTGGAACCACTTTATTCCCTTCATCTTCTAGGTCACTTTCATCACCATAAGCTTCAAGTATTTTACCCTTTTCCCTGTAATTAAGAAAATAAACACTATAAGTAATAAAATAATGATAAAACTTCAAAATAAACTACTTAAATGAATCAATGACTATCCAAAAGTGGAGTTTGTAATTACACTTTTCAAGTGTAATCATCTTCCATTGAGTCTTCTCATGTTCTTTGGTTTGCTGATATAGTAAATTATCTAGCTTCAGGTGTCATACTTTCCCATTGGACTTTACGGGATAGGAAGAAATTCTTTAGAAATGTGAAATTCTTTTTTTGGGATGAGTGCTGTATTTTTAAGTACTATCTGGATCAAGTAATTAGGAGGTGTTGGCCATTTTTTGGCCAAAACAATTGTAGCTAAGATCTTACAATGTAGATTTTACTGGCTTGCAATGCTTAAGGATGTTCATACCTTGTGCCTTTTATGTGATAGATGTCAGAGGCTTGGAGGCCTTACTAGAAGAAATATAATGCCCTTGCACCCTATTTATATTTTGGATATCTTTGATTGTTGCGGAATGGACTTCATGGGGCCATTTTTTAATACATTTGGCTATGAGTACATCTTGGTAGCTGTTGATTATGTATCCAAATGGGTAGAGACCATCCCCACTAGAATAAATGACCATAAAGTGGTAATTAAGTTTTTGAAAGAGAATGTGTTTTCCCAATTTGGCATGTCCCGGGCAGTTATTAATGATAGAGGGACACATTTTTGTAATAGACCCGTGGGCTTGTTAATGAAGAAGTTTGGGGTAGTTCACAAAGTAGGGATAGATTATCATCCCCAAACTAATGGGTAAGCTGAATTAGCTAATAGGGAGGTAAATAGGATAATTGAGAAAACAGTGAACCCAAACTAAAAGGATTGGTTTTTGAGAACCACTGATGCACTTTGGGCATATAGAACAGCATATAAAACCATTTTGGGTATGTTACCCTATAGGTTAGTTTATGAAAAGGCTTGTCATTTGCCCGTAGAGATAGAGCATAAGGCATATTGGGCCATAAGACAATTTAATGAGAACATAGATGAGTCACGCATTCATAGGAAGTTACAATTGAATGAATTGGATGAGATTAGACATGATGCATGTGAGAACTTAAAGGCCTCTATGATCACCATGAAAAGATTATATGATTCAAAAATTTTGCAAAAGGAGTTATATGTAAGCCAGAAAGTTCTATTGTATGATTCTAAGCTACATATTTTTCATTGAAAGTTGAAGTCGATGTGGGTTAGACCTTATATCATTAAGTTAATGACAGAATTTGGGGCATTTAAAATTGAGAATCCTTTGGATGTGCAAGTATTGCAAGTGAATGGACATTGTTTGAAACCATATCTTGAAAATTTTGTGGTCGAGGTGGAATCATAGGAATTTGAGGATCCACCTTCATTTGAGTGATGAGAGATTTTGAATTACATTGAATAAATGTAGTTTAAGAGTAGTGTTCTTTTGAATTTTTCCTTTTTAAGTAAAATTGTCACTCATAATTTGTATTTCTTTTATTGTTTTCCCTAACAATTCTTCTTTTTGGGCTTGTTGATTTTAGAATTACAGAGCTATCCAAGTTGGGGGAAGCAAAGATGGAAATTCAAATTCAGGTTATGTGGTTATGTGCATCAATTCAGGTGTTTCTAGAAGCATGTTACTGATTGAAGTAACTTCCAACCAATACTTTTGAAGTTTTAATTGTACAATTAACCGTTAAGTATAATGTTGATGGCCTATATGTTGATGGCTTAAAAACAATTTGATTAGCATTAATCAAATTTGTGACTCACACTACAATGTTATGTTTATTAAAGACAAATGCTCAATTCTAGGCAAAAAAAATATATATATATATATAGTGTTTAAGGGAATTAGAATTGAGGATAATTGTTATGAACTATCTACTAATAAAAATTTGGTTTGCAATGTTGCATAAGATGACACCATTGAACTTTGGCATCAAAGACTTGGACATGTTAATTATAGAGATCTTGCAAGATTATCCAAGTCTGAGATTGTGAAAGGGTTGCCAAAGCTTGTAAAAGTCAAGAAAGTTATTTGTGGGCTGTGTCAGAAAGGGAAGCAAACAAAGGCTATTCACAAAAATAGCAAAGAATTGCTACTTCTTCTATTTTGGAACTTGTGCATGTTGACTTAATGGGTCCTATTACGACTGATAGTTTAGGTAGCAAAAGATATATTTTTGTTATAGTTGATGACTATTCCAAATATACTTGGGTTAATTTTCTGAGTAGAGCACTTAAGACTAGATCGAAAGGCTAGAACAAGACTAAAACTTCTAAGATAAGTCCCAATCGATGAAATGAACGTTGTAATTGCAATAAGAATTACTACTTAGAAATATCAAACACTTTTCAATCTTTTAGATCTTTGTGTAATAGACTCCAAAATGAAAAACGTGTTAAGGTTGGCAGAATCATTAGATTGAGGAGTAATCGTGGAAAAGAATTTGAAAATTCTGAATTTTTTATTTTTGCGATGAATATGGCATTTTGCATGAATTCTCTACTCCTAAAACACCTCAAGAAAATGGGGTTATTAAAAAGAAGAATAGAGTTCTCCAAGAAATGACAAAAGTCATGTTACATGGTAAGAAAATACCTTCGAAGTTTTAGGCTGAGGCCTTAAAAATTGCCTCCTATATTAACAATAGGGTCTTTGTGAGAAGGGGAACTAAAGCCAAATCATATGAAATCTAGAATGGTACGAAACCAAATGTTTAATATTTTCACGTCTTTGGAAGCAAGTGTTATATTTATTAGGATAGAGCCCCTAGGTAAATTCGATGTTAGATGTGATGAAGGATATTTTTTAGATATTCCACAAATAGTAGAACTTATAGAGTATTCAATTTGAAACATTCTACTGTTATGGAATCCATAAATATTATTGTTGATGATGGTCCTCTTAATTATTTTTGCAGGATAAACTCAAATCAGGATGAACAAGAGTTCTCAATGTGTCCATAAGAAGAATCCATGTTGGAGGGTCATGAGAAAGTGAAGGAAATTGAAGATGAGCCTAATGGAGATTTGCAAAGAAATGCTGAAGATTAAAATGAAAATGAAGACCAACATTTACCTCTTAATCCTTCCTCTAGAGTGAAATTGAAGCATCTAGTAACACAAGTCATCGGTGAGTTAACAGCTCATATAAAAACTAGGAGGCAAGTTCGTAATGAGGTAACTCACTTGTGTTATACTTCATGCATTGAGCCAAAAAATGTTAAAGAGGCTCTCTTTGACTCTCATTGGATAAATGCCATGCATGAGGTTTGGGAACTTATGCCTAGACCCAGTGATGTTAATGTTATAGGGAACAAATGGATTTTCAAAAATAAAATAGATGAATTTGGTACCATTGTTAGAAATAAAACTAGACTAGTTATACAAGAGTACACTCAAATTGAAGGAGTGGATTCTGATGAAACTTTCACACCTGTGGCAAGACTAGAATCAATTTGAATTTTGTTAGCCATTTGCTGCTATTTAGGGTTCAAACTTTTTCAAATGGACGTGAAAAGTGCCTTTTTAAATGGTTTTATACAAGAAGAAGTTTTTTGTTGAGCAATCTAAAGGTTTTATTGATATAAAGTATCCTAATCATGTTTTTCACTTGAACAAGGCATTGTATGGCTTAAAATAAGCTCCCAGAGCTTGGTATGAGAGACTTACCAATTTTTTGGTTGAGTCTAACTTCATTAGGGGTAGTATGGACAAGACTTTGTTCATCTGTAAAGATTCCAAGCATATCACTATTACTCAAATTTATGTGGATGACATTGTCTTTGGCTTTACCTCTGAAAAGCATGCCTTAAAGTTTGCTGAACTCATGAAGAGTAAATTTGAAATGAGTATGATGGGAGAACTAAATTTTTTCTAGGGTTTGCAAATTAAGCAAATGAAAAATGGCATTTTCATATCTTAGTCTAAGTAAATAAGAAATTTGGTTGTAAAATTTGGATCCTCTGCAACTAAGCATGTTAAGACTCTCATGAGCACAACTACCAAACTAAACAAGGATGATTCCGAAAAAAGTGTTGATTAAACTTTATACTGTAGCATGATTTGTAGCCTATTATACTTAACCATTAGTTGTCTAGACATTGCATTTAGTGTAGGCATTTGTGCTGGGTATCAGTCCTATCCCAAAGAGTCTTATTTGATAGATGTCAAATGAATCATTCGTTCTGTAAATGGGATTTTAGATTGTGGCATCTGGTTTTCTAATAGTTCTTATTCAGAAATTACTTGCCATTTAGATGCAAATTGGGCAAGGTGCTGTGATGATCGTAAGAGCACTTCTAGAGGATGCTTTTATATGAGGAGCAACCTAGTAGCTTAGCACAACAAGAAACAAAATTTCATCTCAATTTCAACGATTGAAACTAAATACATTGTAGCTAGGAGCTACTGCGCTCAAGCATTATAGACGAAACAAATGCTTTCTAACTATGGCATTGAACAAGATACAATATCTCTGTCTTATGATAACTTGAGTTCGATTATTATTTCTAAGAACCTTGTTCAACATTCACGCACTAAGCACATAGACACTAGACATCATTTTATTAGAGAATTGGTGGAAAGCAAGATGTTAATCCTAGAACACATCTCAACTGACCGACAACTTGCTAATACATCCACAAAACCATTTGAAGCTCTAAGATTTGAATACCTTCATTTATCTCTTGGAGTTATACTTCTTGAATAGTTTTGTCTCGATGTTTTGAATAAATAATCTTACAATTATTGTTATTGTTATGAAATTAAATTGAAAATGAGATCATGCAGTGCCTATTAAGCTTTGAAATATTTAAATGAGTAAGAGTATATTTAAACTTGATATGTGTTTACGCTTTGAATCCTTGGCCACTATCTTATTCTTGTGGAATTCTTTCTAATCTCATAGTATGTAGAGATTATGTTGAAAATGTTGATTATTAAGGTCAGATATTTGTTTTACTTTCAACTCGCTCAATATTGAATGTATAGTCAATTGAGATAGTACATTCTGACCGCTTATGAATAGTGCAGTGCTAATTAAACCCCAAGTGCAAGGGTGTGCGGTGTAGTTTTAATCTCGGTGAGTCCAAAGTCGAATCTGCAGGGAGCCTATATGTTTCAGTTTCTAAGTTCAAATATGAATTTTAGGTTTAAATGTGAATTGAGATTTCAATTGAATTAAATTGGATTTAAGAGAATTGCAAATTGAAGGATTAAACAAGATACAAACTAATTAAAGGGATATTTAAACTAGAATGCAAACTACTTTGAAATAACTTAGCAATTTAAAGTTACTGAACTTAAATGTAAAGAGAATTGAATATTTTCAAATTAAAAGCTATTCTAATTTAGAACTTGCAATGCAATCAATTCAAACAAAAGTGATTTAACTTAAGACAATAATATTTAAAAGAGTTCTTGATTCAACTTTCACAATTCCAGGTAATTCGTTATTTTGCCAAGGGATGATTTAAAATACAATCTATAGTTCACGTCAAAGGATCTATAGATTGGGAAATATTTTCAATACATTCCAAAATTTCTCGATACACAGTTTTAAACTCACGTTTCATTATGGAAAATAAAATTGGAAATATTTTATGATAAAAACATTCGAGTTCAAATCTGATTTAGGAGTGAATAGATTCCAAAATTTATCGATACACAGTTTTAAACTCACGTTTCATTATGGAAAATAAAACTGGAAATATTTTATGATAAAAACATTCGAGTTAAAAAATTTCTAAACAAACAAATCAGATTTGAAAATTGTAGATCACTTCACATAGGTTTTCAAAACCCATGCGAAGGATCTACGTTCATCCCTCAACTTATAACGAATCACCCTTCATTGATTCAGTGAATCAAGAACTAGGGTTTCTACTCTAGCATGATTTTAAACGAAACAAAAGCATTAATTGAAACGTAAACATTCAACACAAACATGCTTTAAAGATTTAAGAAAGCGACTAAAACAATCTTATTGAATACAAAATTAATCAAACAATGTTTAAACACGAATGTAGATTGGAAACGAAATATTAACTTACGTAAAAACAAACTTCAAAATTAAAACCTGAATTGCAATAGCTGAGACGAACGTCTTTAACACTTCAAAAACTTGTAGAAACATTTACGAACATTCAATAACCAATCTCCCAACTCTCAAAAAAATAATGAAAAATAATCTAAAACAAAACCCTAAAGAAGCAGAAGAAGAAGTATTCTGTCCCTCCTCAATCGGCTGCAAAGTGGGGTATTTATAAGCAAACCCAAAAACCCTAATGTGTAAAGAACGGATCAATGTTTTCCCGCACATGGGGGTCCGGACCATCCCATAGGGGGTCCGGACCACAGTGTATATGAAATCCTCTTCAACAGCTCCAGCTTTCTGTGGTCGGGACCATCATGGAGGGGGTCCGGACCACAGTGTATAGTTTTCTTCTTTGGCTGGGCTTCAACTTTCTGTGGTCGGGACCATCAAAGAGAGGGTCTGGACCACAGTGTATAGGTTTCTTCAATGTTTGCTCCTCCATCTAAGCCAACTCTTGGGGAAGCTTGAACCATTGTTGACACGCTTTGTTCTCCTTTGTTTCCTTCCTCCTTGGAGCTGTCAAAATCACTGTCTTCTTCGTTGAATTCACCATTTTCCCCTAAAAGATGGAGTGAAGCTGTGCGCACATAACACACTGTGGTCCGGACCGTTTGGCAGGTGGTTCGGACCACAGAAACTTTGTTCTTCAAGTTCTGCTTCTCGTTTGCTGCTTCTGACAGCTTTCTGTCCTCAACTTCCACTGCGATTTGGACCTCGAAAACGATCGATTCAGGCTTCGGCTAAAGCACGAAAGTTGTATCCCTTTGAGTCTTCTTTCCAACCCAAAAAGAATCAGGTCAATCCGAGTTGTGAGTGAGAAGATATGGTCAAAATACTGACAGAGTGTCAAGCTGAAACTTCAGCTGCACACCACTTCAACCATCTAGAACTTCGGACCCTTTTTCTCTCCTCGGCAGCCACTTTCATCATTGCTAATCTCACTTATTTTACCCTTTTACCTGCAATTAAGAAAATAATAATAAAACTTCAAAATAAACTACTTAAATGCATCAAAAGTTATATAAAAGTGGAGTTTGTAATAGCACTTTTCAAGTGCAATCACCTTCCTTAAATTCCTAGTGTGATGACTACTTTGGATTGACCTATAATTGATTTGCCCACAATTTGCTATCCCAATTATCAAATGTTGGAAGTATAGAAGTTGTTGTGTTTCTCTCTTAATTTTAGTGATAAAAAGGGTTACTATCTTGTTCTCTACAATACATCAAAAGGAGTATAGGAGAAAAATAGATCAGAATAAGATGTGTGAAAATCATTATCACATTGTACTTATTTAATTCCTTTTTTTGGGAGAGATAAGGATGATTTAATTCAAATTGTAATGTCAATCTCATTTATCTCAAAGTGAGAAATTTTGTATCTCTTTGTTGAGCAATTGATTGGTTTGACTTCTAAGTAGACATCTATTAGGGAATTTGAATGTGGTTCTGTAGCTAGTACTATGTCTAGAGGTATTAATTGAGTTTATTATAAAACATTTATGTGCAATTAATGTCTTATTAGAAGTGCTACTATGCTTATTATGCGTTTCTCAAGGAACTTTACAAGAACTTAGATAATTTGCCATTGATAAATTGTGTTTATCTACATTTTGTTTTTGTAGACTTTGAAAAAATTTGGTATTTTGTCTCTTAATTGATGCTGTGTCTGAAAAATAAATTTTTGTTCATAGCTCTAATTATTTGATTCGACCTTCCTATATTGAGACTGAACTATATGAGAGTACATCTTCATTGATATTGGTTTCTGTTGACTAGTTGTGGCCATGAACTTCTAGCTTTTGATTGGATTAGAAATTTCTTTTCTTATAAGTTTTGTGGACAACTTGCATGATTCTCGTGGGCACGAATTATTCTTATTGCTTTTTGTGAATCTTGAGTGTGCTGTTTAGAATGAGTAATATTCTTGATTGTCTTTGCTTAATCTGATAGTTATTTTGTCCTTACTTGGCTATTATTAATTTAACAAATATAATCTTTATCTTTTTCATTGCTCCACTAACTTCTATTATGCATGCAGAGTACGGGGTGGTGCCAACTGTTCTCGTAGTGGACATAATATTTTTCTGCCAGAGTTGTAATAGGATTACGATTGGTCAAATGAATTTACTGTGGTTAATGAAGGGTTTGTCTCTAATTGGTTCGTAACTTGAACTGCTAAGTGGGTCGTGTACAAAATTTGTACTATTATTTTGTGCAGTAGAATGGATGTGACAAATTGTGATTAGAATATGCTTACTTACCAGCTGGTGCATTAAATAGGTGTATGGGTGTGCATATATATATATATATATATAAAGTTGATTTTTTTAATTCACTAAATCCTTGTGACAGGTGTTTCATCCTTTAATGTTTAATATATATATATTGGTTTGACGGTTGTTGATCTGCACTGAGCATTAGATGAGTTTTGCTTTCCCGTTAAGGGCTTCTCTTGCACTATTCCTTCATATCCTCTCAATCATTTCCACTTCATGTCTTCTAGTTATGGTATAAACCGAGTCTCTGCTATTCTTCTCTATGCCTCGCTCTTAGAAAGCCTTCCCCACAAAGGTTCTTAAAATTATTCTGAGCTGTTCTTCGCCTGTCATTTTGGGTTCCATTATTTTGGCATTGAATGTGTATCTTTTTCTAGTTATGCCCTCTTCTACTTCATTTCTTCATCGAAAAACATTATCTACTGCTCTTTATTTTTTCTTCTCTATTACACATATCTTCATCGCCCTTGAATCCTACTTTTAGTCTTCAACCATGGGAAAAATCCAAATCCCCAAATGATCTGCTCAACCAGGCTCAAAGGCTTCCTCCAAATCCGCACTACACAAGAAGAATGTGACTTCCATCAATGGTTGGTCTTTGTCCAAGCCATCATCCTCATCTCAGGTAGGGTTTCAATCCATTCGGTCTTCATCATCTCAATTTGATCTGTTTGTTGAGGGAGGACAAAAACCTTTTGATTCTATTTTTTCCCTTCGACCCATACTTCTTGAATGACCAGTCGATTTTTCTTAACTAAATTGTGACTTTTCTTTCATCAAGGATATTCTTCGTAACCGAGGTTAGGTAGAAGTATGTTCTGAACACAATCATGCCTCGTGATATTGTTTGCGAATTCTACTCCAATATTTATAATTTTTCACATGATTTTGGGGCTTTTGACACAAAAGTTTGCAACATGTCAATCTATTTCGCTGTTGATGCCATTGCCACTCACCTTAAAATCGATCGTGCCCTTGATGCTCTCTACCCTGACATTGACTAGCTGTCCCTTCCTCCTGTGTTTGAGATGGTCCATCCTATGTGGGATGTTCCTCAAGCTTGGTTTCCAAGGACGAGACTTCAAACACAGTGAACTCTCCATCTATTTCGCTTTCTAAACCTTATTGTGGTATTTGTCATCTCTCTTTCACATCATTGCTCCGAAATATCTAAGGATAGAGTCAAATTTTTGTACTGTCTCACTCATGATTTGCACATTGACATTCTCACTATGTTTTTTCAAAATATCTGTATTGCCTTTCGTTAGAAGAGTATTCGGGTTAGATTACCCTATGGTGTGCTTGTCACCAGTTATTTGAAATCTAATTTCAATATTATCCGTCAGGTGGATAAATTGGCAGTTGCTCAAGAACGACCCATCAACCGTCTCACCATTTCTTGCACAATGGCCCAGAAAAAACCCAACTTATTTTCTCAGGATCCTCTACCTCCAGGTTCTTCTATAGGAAATTGTTCTTCCCCACCTCCTGCTATTGATTTCCCTATTGGCATTTCCTCTTCTGATCAAAACTTGATGGTAGTGTTTGCTCTTAATGCCTTAACCTATCGAATGACCCATCTAGAAAAGAGACTGTCTGATCGAATGAGTCACCTGGAGCAGTCTGTGCAATCAAACAATGAAGGAACTCAAATAACACTCCTTTGTGATCTTAACACTGCCACCAAAGCTACTTCATATTGCCAAAATCAGATGGACTTCTTTTTTACCTTCTTGGGTGAAATTGCTTCCTCAGCTCAAACCTTCTTAGTTGCCCTCGGTGACAAAGTCGACCACCTAGAAGCTAAAATGGGTGATCTGGTTGGCATCCTTGGTGAACTCAAGGCCTTCTGTTGCCATGGTCGAAGCCGCTACTAACGCTTGTTTTCAACTTGTTGGATTCTATCTCATGCTTGTATTTAACTTCTGTTTATTTTGCTATTAGATTGTTAAACTTTGGGCCTCTTGTTGCCCCCTTGGACTATGTTTATTTTACTAATCTCTCACTTTCTGTTGCATTACAACTTATTAGTAGTTATATCATGGACTTTGTGGTTAGTTACTATCTTCTTCTATGGGTTGGTTTTCCACATCATGCAGGCACTTTAGTATATTAGGCCGCCTAGATTGACATCTCTTGTTATATTTATTGGCTTTGTTGTATGCTCATTCTACTTTTGTCAATTCCTCTTAAAAAGGGGGAGGAGACTTGGTTGAGGGGGAGTATGAATTTTGTTATTTATATGCTCTTGCTATTTATTTGTTGGTACTTTAATATGCAGCTCCTGTGTTTCACGTCATGCTCAATATTGTCATCAGTCTAGCTTAACCTTATAACATTTTATTGTTTATAATGTTGGGTTTGGGGTGTTTTGTCTCAGAATTGCAAAAGGGGAAGATTGTAAGTGTCATATAGGTTGCTTTGTATTGGCAATGTCCGAGAAAACACATTGATCGTAATTGTTCTCTTTAGATTTGATAGAATGTCACAAGTTAGGTGTCTTGATGCTTAAGCACATGCCAAATAATGTTTAAGTATGTATGTTAATGGTTGAGAAGAGCTTTGAAAAAGAAAAAGAAATTGGTATTATTCAACATCTGTTTGTGCCCACAAACATTGCATTTGGAATTGAAAAAACTAACTAGAAAATAAGTGTGTCTTACAAGCAGTTTGAAAGTAGTTTGCGCCCACGAGCTGCCCATAACACTTAGAAATTTCTGACCAGTGTGTAAGGGCATCTTGCGAGCAGCTCAGGTGCAACTTGTGCCCATGAACTGCTCGTGACGGAATCTAGATTTAAAAAAAAAAAATGTCTAAATGACTTTTTAACATTCTCTTTTGATATAAAAGCAAAATGTTTTTTCTTAACCTTAACCTTTTAGACCAAACATCACTCGCGCATAACTTTTTAGAGAAAAATACCAAAAAAGATGACGGTGGTGTTAGATCTCTATAGTCTTTGACATCATCAGCTATTTTTGGCAAAGATCTATCAGTATTTGGCTCAGATTTGCAGTGGTTCTATAGATTAGGGAGCTTTTCCTTCAAGGTTCGAAGGTTTTTTTCTTCACAAGTTGAGGTGTGTTGTGGGATGTCCAGTAAGTAAGGTTAGGGAGTATTTTCTTGCAAGTAGATCAATGGGTAGTTGGTTGGGGACTTCTAATACTTTCTTTTGTATACCTTGTAACCTCTTTTGAAAATAGTGAGGATTTTTAGTCAGATCCACTCTAGGATCCGAGGTTGTTTTTCTCTTTTGAGTTCAACAGAGTTTTTATCCTTGTCAATAAATCATTATGTCTCTTTGGATGATTGTTGATTTTGTTTTGCATTATGTTCTTTGTTGTCTCTTTGACTGGAGTATTATTATTTGGTCGGATACTAGTTTGTGATTTTGGGACTTTCAAATAGTAACTAAGTACGGGGTATTTAAAGAAATAAAAAATTATAAAACTAATAGATAGCTAAAAGGCATTTAAGGAAGAGGAAATTATGAATGGGTGAAAATTACTTAATTATACACTAGTTAAAATAATTTACTTTTTCTAAAATACCATTGAAATTATAAATAGTTATAGAAAGTTTAACGGTATTATTTGAAGAAGATTTTTTTTTTAACCAAAACAAAGTTTCATGAATTTTAAATCCTCACATTACCTCTAGTGTTTGCTTATATAATAATGCTAGCAATAACCCGTGCACACGACACTTTGAACAGAATTAGTATTAAATTTTCTTATATAATTGAAACTTTGGACAAAAAGTTTAAATTGAAAAAATTATGATAATTAGGTTTTAATGAGAAAAAATTAATTTTTTTTTCCAATTAATTTTTGATAAGTACTATAAAAGAAAACATAAATTATGGTACTTTAATTTGAAAAGTTCAACTTCTTAGAAATTATAATTGGACATAATTTAAGTTAGTAGTTTTAATTTGTATATGATCTCTACTGTTGAAATATGGTGAAATTTAAATTGTCCAAACTGTTTTGTGAGATAAATGATAGTGTGATCCACTAAAATAAGAATTAAACCAGAAGTTAAAAATATAAAATGATCTTAATCATTGAACGAAAGAAAAAAAAATTTTTAGCTGTTGGATCTTAGTTTATGAGAGAGAACCATCCTATTTTATTGTATAGATAAATACGTCAAAGACTAATAAAAACATACGTCGAACTTTTTTTTATTAAATCAAATGTTTAGTATATAAAAACGTATCTTATTATTGTTTAAAATAGATCCATAGCATGTTTTGAATATTTATTAAGCATTTATTATTGTTATTTATTTTTTTTTTATAAATATTTGTCATGTATTCGTCAAGTAATTTATTTAATAGTCTCAAAACTTTGTCAAAATGCAACTCATTATTTTTTAAATTAACACGTGAGATATTGTTATTAAATATTACTAACACATATAAATGATATGTATTGGATACTTATTGAAACTTAATTTATTATTTTTATTTTTTATAATAGATACACTATTTTTGACACTTATCGTATTGTTGTAAAATATTATTTACATATTAGAAACTTATCAAAATCGTTATTTTATTTTTAAAATAATATCATATTACCACAAAAATTTATCAATAAAGTGATTAAAATGATGTGATATACTTAAAGGAAATAAATCTATATAAAAATATTTTTAGCACATTACTATTATTGTCACTTCTCATTCTAATTGATTTTTTAATATATTTTTTTGATAAATTAGTATTTTATTATTATTATTATTATTATTTTAAAAGTAACACCATTTCACATTTAGAAGAGAAAAGATCAAATCCAAAAGATCTATCACTAATGTTTGGAGTTATAAAAAAATATAAAATTTTAACAATTTTTATAAATACAAATTATAAAATTATAAAATTTAAATTTCTATTTATTATATAAAATACAAAACATTAATTTTTATAATTTTATACCATTCTAAAAAGTACAGCGCTCCAAATAGGGGTTGGTCGAGGTAATTTGAGAAATGAGAAACAACCTATGGCCCGTACTTCGTAGTGACCGTTTGAGTAATAGGGCTGACTTCACTGTTTTACAGTTTATCGATAACTTTTTTGTTTCTTCTTCTTCTTCTTTTCTCCACCAGAACGCAAGAGAAGAAAAGAAAGGCTCGTTCTTCTCGAATCGTAGGGCTGGTTCTCTCTCCCAATTCTCATATAGATATATATATACACACACACATGTATGTATGTATATAGGCGTCTGTATATCCGTTTCTTGTATATAGGGTTTCAAATATGAGATCTTTCGGAGTAAGCATTAGATCTTACTCATTATATTGCTTGTGTTTTTTTTTTTTCGTTTTTTTTTTTTTTTTTGTTTTTTGATCATTTGATTCAATTGATATTTATTTAGTTATTTATTTTTTGTTGTCAGGGGCAGGCAGGATCACATCCTCTTCTTTTGAACTGCGATTAAGAAGAATTTAGCAATATTACCAGGTATTTTTCTTCTTCTGTTTTTGTTGGGAAGGGGAATTCACGGTCTTGTCTGTTCGGTTCTGGTTCTTGATGTCTCGGCTATGTGGGTTTTCGCGATTATCATTAGTTGTTTTGTTTATTTCCTTTCTTTTTGTCGGTTATTTTTTGATGAAATTTCAGTTTGTTGAGATTTTAGTCAGAATATAAGAATTGAAGCTGGAAGTTTAATCTATTTTGCACAGTAATCTATGTATCTCTCCCTGTCTATTCTTTGGATGTCTATCCGAATCAGATGGCTAATAGCCCATTAAGTACGTGGCATTCATTGTTCATGAGTGAATTTGGGAATTGTCTTTCTGTTTACTGCTTGAGTTTTAGTGCTGTCTCCACCTTCTACCACTGATATGTCGATACAATTACAGTATCAGTATTTGGGGGACAAAGTGGGACAATGGTGATATTTCCAATTTCGAGATATGGAGAACTCCAGAATTTTTTTTTTTTTTTTTTTTGGGATAAAAAGTCTTGTAACTTGCACTTGGACTTGGACTTTGCTTAAATACAAATGAAATAACAAACTCCCTAAAAGTTAGGAGACAATCTCTCTTTATTGACCCCCTCCCTGGTGACTTATTCTAAGTAAAGCAAACATGTTGCCGATTCAAAACAAATAAACGGACTTGCTGAAAATGTTCCATGCACCTCGGACCCAATGTTGACCCAATCTTCCAAGGCACACACCTGCAACTCATTTGTATGCATAAGGATGTATGTCCACATGTGTCATATCATCTGCTTACTATAGTTTTTATTTTCTATTTATTTTTGAACTTACCATTATCATTTGATTGTATGATTATATAGGGCAAAACTAGAGTTACTGATGAAGCCTAAAAATTGATCAAAGCCTCAATTTTCGCGAGGCTTTTTTAGCTTCCCGTTATACCATTCGACCTCCCATTAATTTCAAGATTTGAATCAAATAACTTCCAAAATCTACCCCTAGTTCAGTCATTTTACATTTTAAATTTTGAGTTATAATATCATTTTCCTTTTATACCCCTAATTGATTAGATTGCACAAATAAAGAAACCTAACCACATGGATTGCATGTGCACTTCTCTAGTCATTTGATAGTGTGATGATTGCACATGAATTTACAAGACTAGAGGGCACCGTGCTCTTGTTGCTCAATTGGGACCCAAAGGATATATTCAAGAGGAAATTTGGAGCTCAAGCCCTGCTAAGTTAATATTTTAAAAGCTCAATATCATATGAATCATGATGCTTTTAACCATACAAGCAGTAAAGAAAATAAAAGCGAGGGTTGTTGAGGGAAACAGTTTTGTTGGTCAGTGAATTGCGTGAGATTCAACACAATTTGTAAATTCCATTTTTTTTTTGGGGGGGGGGGGGGCGGGGGGGGAGGGGGGCCCTCTTATGTTCTTCTTTGATTGTGAGTGTACCATCATTATAGTTGCTGCTGCCGCCGTTACCTATATATGTATTGTGTATAAAAGGCCAAATATGTGTCACAAAAGGCCAAATATGTGTGTTTTGCTGATCAGGGTAATCATAGTGTGGTCAGTGGTGGATTTTGAGTTATCAATCAAAAACTTAGTAACTATGTGATGCAAGGCGAAGTGACAAAAACAAAAGGTTGAGTAGATAGACTGTGAATTTTTGTTGAGTCTGTGAATACCTAGAAAATGGCAGTTGCGGTGATGAGGATGCTAAGGTAGATGTACTGGATTACAAGGAACGATAGGATTAGGGGCAAAGTAAGAATAGCACCGATTAAAGATAAAATGAGAGAAAATCGATTAAGATGGTTTGGACATGTTAGAAGGCGTCCAGCAGAGGCACCTGTTAGAAGGTATGAAAGTATGGAGATTGTCAGGAATAGGAGAGGTAGAGGACAACTCAAGAGAAGCTGAAAAGAAATTATTAAATATGATTTGACCTACCTAGATCTATCGGAGGACATGGCCCTAAACAGATCTAATTGGTGTCGACAAATCTATATAGTTGACCCCACCTAGTGGGAAAAGGCTTGGTTTGGTTTGGTTTGGTTTGGTTATGAATACCTAGAAAATATACAGATTTCTGTAGAGTTGACTTTTCTAATAATAATCTTATTAATCAAAACTGATGAGCTGTAAGCTTACAACGTCTTAAATAGAAAAGCTAGGACCGAAACTAAGAAACAAAATAATGTAAAAATTAGGAAACAAGATAACTACCAAAATTGGAAAATCCTTAACCTTGCTAGCAAGCTAAATATAATGTTAAAAAATATAAAATAAAAGATTTTGGGCTGAGATGGCAGAATTAGCAGATTTGAGGCTATTTATCATGACTGTAGATGTGAGAATGCTCGGTCTTAAAAAAATACCTAGCATGGGCATATTATAATGCCAAATCGGACACTGTAGTAGGATTTGGCAATTAGAATAATTTCTTCAACTTTTCCTCAAATCTCGCTTCTCCAAATAGTCCAATGCAATCTGGGCTGCATTTCTATATAATGTGAACTAGCTGAAGTTAAATGTTTGCTTCAAGTCCATGTGCCTAGATTAGCCAATTCATAAAATGACTGCTTGGTTCTTTAAGAATTGTTTATGATCCCTTGATCCCAATTGCCCCCCCCCCCCCAGTGCAAAGGGCTTGCAATGTGGAGTGCTTCTCTGCTTCTTTGTTCTAATTCTGTATTTTCTTTTCCTGTTCTATTCTGCCTTCTATTTTTGTAGGTTGTGTCCCTCGTTGTGTCTCTTCGTTGACTGAGCCCAATAAAAAAAAAGAGAAAGAAAAAGAAAAAAAACTGTTCAGCCATGAAATTTTTATTTTTCTCTTTCTTTCTATTATTTTTCTTCCCTTTTTGGGTCATACTCTTATTGGGTTTCAACTACATCAATATTCTAGCAAGCTTCTTGTTGTACAGTTACTTATAGTTCATTCTGTTGGTCATCTGAAGGGAACTTTGAGCTTCTAACAAGTTGGTGATGGCTAGTCCAAATACATCAACTTTGACAATGTCTGCTGAATCCTCAGAACAAAGTGGGATGCATATGGAAAATTCAAACATGAAATCACCTCAACCACCTTCCTTGATGAGCCGAAACTCCACTTATGATCCTGTGGCTATTCTTTGGGACATTGAGAACTGTCCTGTCCCAAGTGATGTACGCCCTGAAGACGTGGCTGGGAACATCAGAATGGCATTGCGGGTCCATCCTGTAATTAAGGGTGCTGTTACAATGTTTTCTGCCTATGGGGATTTTAATGCCTTCCCCAGACGACTGAGGGAGGGCTGTCAGAGAACTGGTGTCAAACTCATAGATGTACCAAATGGGAGAAAGGATGCTGCTGACAAGGCCATATTGGTTGATATGTTTCTTTTTGCTCTCGACAACCGTCCACCATCTTCAATCATGCTTATATCAGGGGATGTTGATTTTGCTCCGGCACTCCACATACTTGGTCAACGTGGATATACTGTGATTCTTGTCATTCCTTCTGGAGTGGGTGTTTCATCTGCCCTGAGTAATGCAGGAAGGTTTGTATGGGACTGGCCTAGCGTGGCTCGTGGGGAAGGCATTCTACCACCCCCTAAGGCTATAGTTCCCCCTTGTGGAGGTCCATCTGAGCTTGCTGGGTATTTGATGGGGTGCCACATCAATGATAACCTGGAAGTTCAGAATGAAGAAGAAGCAATTGTGTATAGAGGAGTCTCACAAAATGTTTACAATTCAAAGGATTTCTCAATGATGTCACGGTCTTTATCTGAGTACAATAATACATTAATAACTGTACCTTCTTTTCCTTCTAATTTAAGATCACACAGTCTTCCATCTGGTTTGAATGAAGTTATAGCAGTACCCATTGCTTCTTGTGGCCAGAATAATTTGATGTGGGTACAGCCTGGAGATCTAAATGGTTTGAAGGCACAACTGGTGAAGCTGCTCGAATTGTTTGGTGGATGTTTGCCTCTTACCCGTCTTCCTGCTGAGTACCAGAAAACTTTTGGAAGGCCCCTTTATGTAGCAGAATATGGTGCATGCAAGCTAAAGAATCTCCTTAAGAAGATGGTTGATACAATTTCAATAGAGGGAAAAGGTACTAAAAAGTTTGTCTACCTCCGAAACTTGAGATCTGGCCCAAGTGCACCTCCAATATCTCTTGCAAAAAAGGATAGAAAAGGGAAGGCGACCCAGGAAGAGTGTGCTGATGCTGTCACTGGTGGTGGATCTTCAGACGACTTCTCAGATGAAGAAAGGGTGGTTGTACAAGAACATGATGAGCAGACAGATGCAGAGAAGACCAATTTGGGGATGGCATCTGGATGTGAACTCGATGATCACACACTCAAACAGTTCAAGTATGAGTTACAAGAGATTCTTGTGAGTTACTCTTGTCGAATTTTCCTGGGTTGTTTTGAGGCTATATATCAGCAGCGCTACAAAAGACCAGTGGATTATCAGCGGTTTGGCGTGAATGAACTGGAGGCATTATTGGACAAGGTGAGAGATGTGGTGGTTTTGCAGGAGGAACCGGGTAGCAAGAGGAAGTTCCTGGTTGCTGTGGGTAGTTAAAAGAATGGGGCAGTCGCCATCTTTAAAAGTCCTACTATTTTTAACTTATTTAGGATCTTTGTAGCTGGCATATGCTTGTTGCTACCCTATTCCTCCTTTTTCTTCTATTTTTTTTATTTAAACCATGAATGACATTTCATAAAATATGATGAGAAAACGAGGGGCACGTATATTTGTTGTGCGTCTGACATAGTTTTGGAGTTTAATCTCAAAATTCCATGCTAGACTTCTGCCTGAGTCACTTTTAACAGATCAATTGCCAAGACTTCTGTAAATTAACTTGCCTTTTTAACTTATTGTATTTTTGTTAAATAAACCAATACATTCTTTTCTTGGGGTGGTTGGCATGGTAGTATGTGTCCAATGAGGTTGATAAACAACAGGTGGTTTCATTTCTTGAATTACGCACCCTAGTAAACATGAATTGATTTGAATACCTTGGCTTCGGATTCTGCATCATAATCATGGTGATTGACTGTCTTACTGATTGTTATTTTTTTATTTACCTAGCTAGGAGTGTTAGTTCCTCGTAAACTTGCAGTTTGATGAAGGGATAACTAGGACTTGAATAATCATAGTTTAATTGAAACTGCTAGCAGTTTCTGCATCAATTATTTCTTCTAAGCAGGCATGAGCATCCCTGTGATGATCTTTTCAACTAGTTTTTGGTGGGAAAGGCATCATAACTTTGTTCAGTGTGATATTTTCTGATTTTAGGCCCTTTCAACTGTTGTTCTTCCAGCTGGTTTGTTAATGGATGTTGCTCCATGACTCAATTGGTACTGTTGAAAGCAAATCAGACCTTAGCCTTCACACAGAAATCACACCATGTTAGGTCTGCCGACACATGCTAGTAAGAGAGAACTTAACAGAATACCCTTCCCATAAAAGTACCCTATTTTATCTTTATTTTCAGACGTCTTATTATGAGAACTAGGTGCTTATATTTCTGGCTTGTTCTATTGGTTTTGCCGCTTTGAGCTTGGTTTCTGTTTGCTTCCTGACATTGTGCCGATTACTAGTGGTTGTCTGTGCTTTCCAACAAGGGACTGGCCCCTCTGTTTCAAGCTCCCTCTGGGGAGTTTTCTTCTATTCCATCTTTATTTATACCTACAACCATGTCTTGGATGCCTTTAGATCAGTCCTATCTGGGTCCTTTAGGAAGCTTCACATGCAGTCCCTGCCCGCGGCCACAATAGCAGGCATGAGCTAGCCCACAACTGATGGTGTTGATGTTATACCCTCTTGAATTTCAACGAGACTCCTCCGATGAAAACCCAATTGCAATGGTAGTTAAGAAGTATGGACGTATGGATACAAGATACGAATGTAGAATATGGATACAGATACGATATAGTATAGATACAGGTATGACAATTTAAAAAAATGTAGATACTAATATGGATACGGTAGAATTACAACCAAAAATATAACTTTTATATATTTTTATTAATTATATATGTGAGTATAACATTTATAATAATGTATAATTTAATATATAAGATATAACAAAATATAAGATATAAAATTTTATATTTTTAGGAGTTTTGACTATCAAATTTAGTTTTATCTTAATCATATATTTGAAAAAAATAATAAAAATAATAGAATACGTTATGTGATATATTTAACATGTATTTTAGAGTGTTTGAATAGTAAGTATATTCAATCTTCGTTAGATATAAATACGGCACTAATTTTTAAGTGCTTGTGCTTCCTAAGACGGTAGCTTTTGCAATCCTTGGGATTTTTGTTGCAGGGGTCAGTTGTAAACAAGGATATTCATGGGTTTTACTTCCCCAGTGGAGTTTTTTATTAGTTTTTTTTCTAGTTGTATAACATTATTATTCCCACTGCATGTTTCTTTTATTTACTTATTTTTGACAATCCACTGCATTTTTTTTTGACAATCCACTACATATTTGTTGAATAATTCAATTCAAATATACGACACCCCGAGTTAAACCTTTAAAGTGCTCATAAATCTAGTGAATTAATGGAATTGAAAGTATAGTATTTGTAGCATCAGCTGCCCCTGCGTTAGGTGCAAATGCAGCGATTATGGGACTCTTTACGACATGTGTCCTGTCAAGCTCACGCCAATTTAAACACCCATAAGTCCCATAGAACTAAATAACTTAGCAAACAAATGAAGAAGAAGAAGATTAAAAGAAAAGCTTGGAAGAAGAAGAAGAAGAAAAGAAAAGTAGGGAAGAAGAAGAAGCTATAGCTGTAGGGAAGAAGGAAAATAAATGTATTCAATATTCATTCAATAATCAATAATTCTCTTGTCAACCCTAATTAGGTTTAAATTATAAACTTCTAAAATTCATGGCAACACAAAAGACCCCTAATAAAAATAAACTCAACACTAATAAGACTCAAAACAAATAGTTCCAAATAACCATTAATAAAATAAACTCAATATTAATACAGTCTAAAAAAAAGGTCCAAATAATAAATAAAATAATAATAAAAAGAAATAAATTTGCAGAGATGTAGAACCAAATAACTTAGTAAATAAATGAAGAAGAAGAAGAAGAAGAAGAAGAAGAAGAAGAATATTAGAAGAAAACCTTAGAAAAAGAAGAAGAAAAGAAGAAGCAGGGAAGAAGAAGTAGTAGCCATAGGGAAGAAGGAAAATCAATGTATACAATATTTATTCAATAATTAATAATCTTCTAGGTAATCTTAATATGAGTTTAAATAATAAACTTATAAAATTCATGGACTGAAACACAAAAAGCCCCTAATAAAAATAAACTCAATACTTATAAGGTTTAAAACAAATGAGTCCAAATAACTTCTCATAAAATATACTCAATATTAATTAAGCCTAAAACAAATGTCCAAATAATAAATCTATATGATAAAACAAGACGGTTTTTGAAAATGTCCTTATCACAAGATAAGATCTAACAGTTGAGATTAAGTTTTATTCTTTAACAAATAGTTGGGATCCTTTGGATTCACAAAACCTTTGTTTTTTTCTCTCACATTGCTAAAACACAATAACTTCATTTTTTCTTTTTGCAAATAAAAGCACTAGAATTGTGACATATGTTTTAATAAATAATAATGTAAAAAATTCATGAGTTTTAAAAAGAGACTCACTTTTTTGAGTTTTGAAAAGAAATTCACTTGCTCATGAGTTTCACAAGTGTCTCATTTGCTTAAAAATTTAATATGATTGTTAAATTTATGTATATCAATTACATTAGTAATTAAATTAAAAATGTAGGTAAAAAATAGGGTTAAACTAAAAAATCACAAATAAAAAAGTTTAAATAATAATTAGATATTTTTTTATAACAACTCTTAATATTTTTAAAATTTAAGTACAAAAAAATATTGAATATTAATTAGACTCAAGAGTAGTTATTTTTATAAATTCTAATTTTAAATTTAAATTGGTCATATTTACTATATTTGTTTTATTTTATAAAGCACGTATGGTTAATAATAATATTTTTTATTTGAGTTATTTTTATAAAACCAATTAAAAATTTATTATCAAATTCTATGTGGTGTTATCTATCCTTATCATTCTATTTTTTTTTTTAAACATGTTTGAATAACATTAGTCTTGGGAGAGTAATTTTTTTTCTAAATTCTAATTTTAAATTTAAATTGGCAAGGTTGACTATATTTTTTTATAAAGCACAACGCATGATTAATAATAATTTTACTAAATTTTGTGTGGTACTCTCCATATTCACCATTTTATTTTTTTATTTTTACAAATCATTAAGTCAAATATAATTTTGTTATTTTTAATTCCCTTCAAACTGCCACTAGTATTTGAGTCACTTCACATTCTGATAGACTATTGAATTGAAATTAATGGTGATATGTGAAGAATTGCATTGAGAAAGACAAATTTTACTTCTTGGTATTAATGATGATTCTTTGATTTTTTGGTTGAATTATAAATGTGATGGTAATATTGGATTTTGAGTTTATATTGAGTGTTTAGTTAATAGCTTTCAAATCATGCTTTAATTCATTTGAAGGGAAGGATACAATAAAAAAGATATTTATTTTGGGTTTTTGAAAAAGAAAAATGTGCCAACATATTTTAATTTTAATGCATATATATTTAATCTTAGTTAAGGAGCACATAGGCACGGGTTATTTGCTAGTAAAATAATAAAAAAAGAAATAAATGTGCAGACTAATATTCTCATCAACTCTCCCCGGCTGAGAAGAACTCGACTCCGTCGAGTTGAAAATTTGTGCACTAGTATTCAATTACATTTTTCAATTTCGAATACATCTTCGAAGTTGAAGGAAAATGAGATTCTTAATATTGAATACAGATGAATACCACTGAAGAAGTTGAGGAATTGAAATTGGCATGAAAATATTACTATAACCTACAGACAATATTTGAAGCCTAAAAATGCTTCGACAAGGTAACAAGTTCTCTACATTACAAATTACAATAAAACTTACATCACATGACAATGTAAAAACAATTGCACTGGATAGAGGATCACAAAGGATATACAATGGTTCAATATTTATGGCATACAAATTTTGGTAGGATGATATGGAGTGGTTAATAGGTAATGTAGAAATCATCATTGAGTTACATCTAGTAAATTCTTTATTCCCATCAACAACATCAATATGAAAATTATAATAATTATTACTCAATCTAATTTTCTATTTAATATCAGTATTATCGAAAAGAGGTGGAATACGTGGTTAAAAATAAGTTAGGAGTGATAATGTAACTGAATTTGTCAAATTAGAATCCGTTAGGGATGGATAAATGGAGGGAAACTCAATGATATCGACAGAATAGTGGTAAGATATGTCACACATAACTTGTAAAGAAAACTGTTCAATGTATGTAAGAACATTTTTGTTATGCACGAGAAGTGAGGACTCATGTAATTAAATGATCTCATGAAAGAACAACTTGGACATAGACTTAAAGAACTTCTAACTGATGAGGTCAATAAATAAAACTCTTGAGATGTTTAAGTACTATCCCCTACATAAGTAACCATCGCCAATGATAAAGTCTATACAATTCTAACATCCATTTTTCATATGCAATTCTGATAGTCATTTTTCATGATATCTTCAAATAAGCTAACAAAATCAGGATAAGATGATGGTGGGACCAATTTAATCACTTCAAACACATTTTGAGGATTTGGTAGTCCTCATGATCAAATCTCAAATGAGGAGAATTAATGAGAGAATCACAAGCGTCAACAGAAATAAAGGGGCGCTAGGTTCAGGGGATGGATGTTACAACTCAATGGTTTGTATAGGGCACTTTGATTCTGACATAAACATATAAGATTCAAATTCATAATATGTTTCAATCTCTGAAGCATTGGTGTAAGTTTCATTTAAGGTCTTATGAGTGTATTGTTAAACCTTCTCACGGGTACAATGCCTTAGCCTAAGGACAAATTTACTGATAGCACAAAACTTATTTCGAAAGTTAGACGATTTCCTAAGAGTTTTAAATTGATAAAAATACTCATCAACCGAAGAATGCTTCTGTTTACGACACATTAATTGAGACCATACCTTATCTATATAACTTTTAGAAATAAATTGATCGCTCAAAATTTGTTTCATTACGATCTAGTGAGTAACAGGTCCGTGCTATAACTCGACTATTTACTAATATTCTCTAGCATAATTGGTCAATTTTGTTTTGGCCAGATGAACACATTGGTCATCAGATAAGTTGTGATAGTTAAAAATGTACTCAATATCATCTACTAATCAAGAAACTCATGAGGATCGATAGTGCCACTAAAATAGGAAGGATCTTTATATAAGTTTGACGGATAAAATGAAGTCCTATCTTATTACCCCAATATGATTGATTTTCAAAATTCATGATAAAAGGATAAAAGCAATTTTGTTTTTTTATTTTTTTTACAAATGTTGATATTAAAGAAAACTGAAAAAGAATAATAAAATATAAAATCCTAATATGCTTAAAATAAAAACAATGAATCTAATAAATGAAACTTAATAAATAAATTAGGTAAGCAATGGGTGATTGATTTTTTTATTTTTAAATAAGAACACTACTGGGCTGCCGAAGAACTACTAACGATTCACCAGTTGGTCATCGAAAAAGACATCGGAGATCGTTGGGGTCACCAGTGAGTTCGTTGGAGGGAGGTGATGTCGATGGTGGGGTTCGTCGGAATTGTTTATCATTAGTAATGGTCGAAAGTGCACTCAAAGGTTTGAGGATGAGTGTGGGTGTGTATGACTGTGGCTACCTTTGCTGTTTGGTGGGTTGGTGTCACTGGTGGCTAGAGACTGTGCAGCGGTGGTTCGACAATCGTCAGTGATTCGATCTAGTATTTACTCCAACAGATCAAGTGTGCTACTTTAATCACAGTAACTTGATTTTCAATAGTGAATAAGATATTAGAGATCAAAGTTTACTCTGATATCAAAGTTGATGTAGAACCAAACAACTTAGCAAATAAATAAAAAAGAAGAAGAAGATTAAAAGAAAAGCTTAGAAGAAGTAGAAGAATAAAAGAAGAAATGGGGAAGAACAAGAAATAGCAGCTCTAGGGAAGAAGGACAATCAATGTATTCAATATTCATTCAATAGTCAATAATCTTCCTGTTAACCATAGTCAAGGTTTAAATAATAAATTTCTAAAATTCATGAGCTGAAACACAAAAAGCTCCTAACAAAAATAAACTCAATACTAAAAAGGCTCAAAACAAATGGGTCCAAATAACCTCTAATAGAATAAACTCAATATTAATAAAGCTCAAAACAAATGGGTTCAAATAATAAATAAAATAATAATAAAAAGAAATAAATCTACAAATCGATGTTTTCATCACCCATTGCAGTCAATCCTTTGACTATGTTGGAAATCAATCTCAATTATCAAGTGAAAATCATTTTTACTATTATTTTTCTGAAAAGAGATTGTTGATGGCTGTACCACAAAGTTCATATCTTATGGGGCCATCACCTTTGCTTTATATATAGAATGTGAATCCATAACATGTTTGGAACCCTTTCAAATGTGTAACTAGAGGCATTGTTGAATGTACCGTAAAAAGTAAAATCATAAGCTTCCAATTGGGATTTGTTAGGGAATTTTACACTCTAAATGAATGGAATTATGACGTTAATTGTGATTAAGGAAGTTTAATGTGTTTTGCAGGTAATTGATTAGAAAATAACAAAAATTAAACAAAGAAAAGTTAATTCAACAAATTGGTCCGAACGTGTGTTTAGATAGACCCTTGTCCTAACATTGGTTCTAACAACAAAAGGTGCAGAGGAATGTTGAACAGGAAAAATTCACTAAGTGTCAAACCTTGGTTCAAACAAGAATTTGTTCCAATACAGGTTCGAACAACAGAAAGATGAGAAGAAAAATAGGGAAAAAAAATTCTAGGTAAAAAAATTCTATTCAGATGAATGTTCAGGCCACCCTCTATTCAAACCAATATACTTACAATAGAAGACTAGAAGAATTAGAGAACAGATAATTGTCTAAGTATGAGAATGGTGTTCAATCATTAGTTCGGATCAATATGTGCTCCAATGTGCATCTGATCAACAGTGAAAGAGACAAGGATCAAGTGAAGGAAAAAGTTAAGTGTGGAAAAGAGGTTCGAGCGAGTGTCCAGACCATGACTTGTTAGAACATGCGTGAGCACCATAGAAGGGTTGCTAAGATTCTAGATGTAGAATTTAGCTAACTTCTAAAAATAGTTTGAACTCATGTTTGAACCAAAAACTTGTTTAGACGTGTTTGAACCAACTTGCGTTCCAGGAAATTTTGTAATTGAATTGTGATTTCAGAGAGCAATTTTGTACTTACAAGATTTAGACTATAAATACTCAAAGATAAATCGTTTAGAGGTAGTTTTTACATATATATAATTCAATTATCTTAGTTTTTATTTTAGAGAGAGAGAGAGAGAGAAGTAGAGAGAGAAAATAGATCCAATAGTTGATTCAATTGAATTTTAGTTTAGATTTTGAATTTATAGCTAGAATTCTTATTGCTTTGATTGTTTTCAATTCAAATATGACTGAGTAGTACTTTTTTGGATTCAAAGTAAGAATTGTAGATGAATTATATGGATTTCAAGGTATTGTGCTTAACGTTTTACAATTCTTCTTCCAAAAGTTCAATTGATGTGTTGATTTAGTTACTTATGAATTGAGAGTTGAAACTTCAATTGAAATTTAGCTTGTATGGTTTATATATCTCTTATATATGACTTCTAATTAGAATTTTCATACACATCCTAGTGATTCGTATGTAGACTGCTAAGTTTAGATTTCATATATATGAATTATGAATGATGCACATCAGATATCTTCTGACCTATCCTTCTTTGGTATAGATTGAATATGTAAATCCTTAAAATTTCATATAATTCACTATAAACCTTGTTTTAGATCCAAAGCTTTAATTAAATTATTTTAATCACAACTAAAAACAAACTGCCATTCCAAATCGAAACACAAATTCTATCATTCATTGTGAAATTAATTTTTATTTAAGAGTTTCCAAAACAATTTGTTCATCGATTTTTACTTAAGGCTCTCTGTAGACACAATCCGATACTCACTGATTATTGTGCTTTAACTAACATCCTATACTTGGGTTAAGCCAATATTAATTAACATTAGATCAGAGCAAGCAATTGTTGTCGTTCAAGATGATGATAAAAGAAGGATAATTGATATCCATATTAGCATGTTTGCAGCTAAAGTTTGACCTTGTGATAACCTTGTTCTAGTTGTGTTGTGTAGTTCATCCCACAAAGGAAGTCAGTATAGTCTTGAACCCCCAAGTCATACATAAGTGGGTTCATGGCCTTGTCGAGGTTAACATGTTGTCCCTGAAATTGAGAAGAGCAGCAACAATCCCTGTAGCCGTGTTAATGATCATTTTGCAAGTAAAAAGTCCTCTTGAATATTTGGCACCACTTTATTGGATATCCATTGCAGCCAAAACATCATATCCAGGTGTCAATATATTAGGCATTAGTACCCATAGAGCCAGTGGATAAGTCATTTGGATGAAAACTTTGCCACCTGAGGAATGGGCTACGTACCAGTAATGTTATCTAAAATTTTATACTCATTAATGGATTGCTTAATTTGATTATATAATCATTTATATGCTCACCATCTTTTGGTTTCCCAATCACCATTGGCATAATATTTTTAATATTTTCCTCAGAGATTAGACTCACAATAGCTTAGTAGCTCCTGATCAATCTCTCAATATTTTTCCTTAGTTCATGTAATAGTTTTTCATTGTTAAAATTGCAAAAAATATATTTTCCTATAATTGCATTGTGGTCTAAGGCACCATTCTTACAAATTTTCTTCTATTCTCACGTCCAAAATTAAAGGGACTTTGAGTTCTAATATCATATTAAGGACAAAACTTCCATAGAAATATCATATTAAGGACAACTTCGTAATTTAGTTTAACATTTGCTTCAATTACTAATGCATGGCTTAACAAATAGAAATTTAACAAAGTCAAAATTTTCTAATGAATTGAATGACTTGGGCAACTAATGGCCACATTAATCGCTTATTAATGGAATTTTCTAATTAAATTTGCAATGTCAAAATTTGTTGATCTCCTGAGCTTATTTTAGACATTTTTCAACAAAAATATCTTATATAAATTCTTGGTTTATATGTTCTTATCTTTTAAGTACTTATCAATGGCCATTTTTCTCACAACTGCCTTAATTGTAAATCAATAAATATGGGAGTTGGAAAATATGGATACCTACTATGTTAACTTATGTTCCCAAATTCTCTCAAAACCTAGAAATGATATTCCTAGACCTCCCAAATCCTTTATTGATGCCTTGGCCAAAGATAACACCCCTAAAACTACCATTCCTTTTTGAACTGGTGGCACTTATCGTGGCAAGCCGACTGTTAAATTTACTGCTGAGGAAGTGGAAATTATGGCCACCCCATCAAACTCTCTTTGGTTGGTAAATTCTCTTATGGTCAGCCTAAGTTGGAAAATATAAGAATATTTTTCACAGCACTTGGATTGAAGGAAGAGTCTCAGATTTCCCTGCTTGACCCTCGTCACATTCTTATCATACTGAGTCTTGAGGAGGACTACGCACGCCTTTGGGTGAGGCAAGCTTGGCGTGTTCAGGGTTTTATTATAAGGCTTTTTAAGTGGTCCCCTACTTTCAAGTGCTCAGAGGAATCTCCTTTGGCCCTAGTTTGGATTTCTTTACCATTCTTTCCAGTTCACTTAGTTCATTGCAAGGAGGCTCTGTTTTCTATTATTGCTCAAGTGGGTAAGCCTTTGCGTACTGATCATGCCACTGCTTTACTTAACAGGCCTAATGTTGCTCGAGTTTTAGTTGAGTTCGATGTTTCCCAAGAATGTGTTGATAAAAACTGGATTGAGGAAGGGAATTAGGGCTTTTGGCAGGATATGATATTTAAGTCTGAGCCCAAGTATTGTCTCTTTTGTAAGCATTTAGCGTATAGGCAAACTGAGTGCTTCTTTGATAATCCTACTCTTCGTGACTCTCGTAAAAAGGTTAGAGAGAATGTCAAGTTTGGAGATGGTAATGCAAAACCAGCAAATGAGAGGGCATCTCAAGGGGTTCCCAAATATGTGCCAGTGTCTAAGCCTCCTTCTTCTATAACCACTATTTCTATACAGGGACTAGTACCTCCAACTTTTTATGATATAGTCCCTGATCCTGTTCATACTTCGGTACCTGCTACTACACTTTCTGCTCTAGTCACATTGGGTAACTCTACGCTAGCAGTTGGGATTATTGTTTCATTTTCAGGTTCTTCTCAGCTGTTAGCCCCTATTAGTACTTCTACAATTACTACTTCTACTGCCTCTGCCTCTACTGTTCGGACTTCTAACAAGTTTGCTGTGCTTGCTTTTTCTCCTACCGGGATTGCTTTAAACTCTACTGCCCCCAGTCGGGTCACTATTAATGTTGTGGCTTCCCTTCCTTCTGCTTCTGCTATGGGATCATTCCTGACCGCTTCTAATTAGTGCGCCTAAATAACCCCCAAGTGCAAGGGTGTGCGGTGTAGCTTTAAACTCGGTGAGTCCAAAGTCGAATCCACAGGAAACCTAATGTTAATTCTTTTCTAAGTTATTTCGGTTTAATTAATTTACTATTTTAATTTATTAAACGAAAAGATTAAAGGTTTGATTTGGTTTTGAAAGATTATTTACAAAATAATATAAGGCCAATAAACTAAACATAACAACTCAATAAAACATAAATTTAAACTAAATAATTCAACACCAACCCATTTAATATTGAAAACTAATAAAATACTAAAAGCAAAATTTAAATTCAGTTTCAATAAGTTTGATGAACGTGTATTGATTTAGCTTACAAATTAGGGTGGATCCAATTTTTAGGTCGAATAACAAAGATTACCTCGAATTGAAATCACATTTAGGATTAACAACCCGGTAAAGATTTTCAATAGAGATTACTTAAATAAAAAGTTCAATCAACCCAAAATCACGTTTAGGATAAATAGGTTGGTAAAGATCTTCAATAAAAATTCATTTGAAAATTAGTTTAGCTCAATCCGAAATCGCGTTTAGGATAAACGGATGGGTAAAAATATTCAACAAAAACTCATTTGATTCGGATTAATTTTTATTTATTTCAAAAGTATTAGGAAAGTTTTAATCTTATAAAATTATCAGGGATTTCACAGAATGTGATCAATTTTATAAGTTTTCAAAAGCTTTTGTATAAATGAAAACTGAATCCGTATAAATGTATTCAACCCTAGTTTTGGATCCGCTCGTCTTTGATGAGCTAAATCAATACAAACTCTTAATCTAACATTATAACAATCAAATAAACAAAATAATGAAAAAGTAGAGGAAGAGATACATACTTCATAGATGAACTCATGAAAATGAATATGCAAACTTCAATCCATAAACTTCAATCCACAAACTTGAATATACAGAAACTCTCCCTCTCTAAAAATCTCTATTCAGAAAATAAAACTAAAACTGAACTATATAAAAAAAAAAACTTCTGTAATAAAACATTCTCTGCCGAAATCCCCTTCTTTCTCTTTTATGTTAATCTCTGTCTCTATATATATAAATTACATCAGATCAATTCTCCATATGGCATTCCATAGCATTGCCAAAAACAAAACAATTACTGCATTTTTCCATTCAAAACTGTCATTCATGAAGCTGTGATTTTGGATCTGTATGTAGAGGTGGTCCGGACTAGGAGTAGATTGTGCCATCAGCAAATAGAGACGTTGGAGCCTTGAAGAGATGGTCCGAACCAAGGGTTGGGTGGTTGGGACCGTGGGAGAGAGGGTTGGGATCGCATGGGTTGCGGTTGGGACCGTACGCCTTGCAATTGGGACCAGCTACTGTTTTGTCATTTTATTCAAAAACACAGCAATCCCATTCTTCTCAAATCTTTTCTGTTTTTTTTTCCCTCTCGTTCAAGCTACTGTTCCTCCTCTACTTTTCCGGTATCTTCACTCTTTTTCATGCTTTTTCTATATTTTCAAATATAAATAAAATTAAACTTCAAATATATATAAATAAAATAAAATTGCTTGATATAAATCTAAATTATAGCTAAATGATTACACTTTTCTACTGTAATCACACCCCCCAACTTGAGGGTTGCTAGTCCTTAGCAACGGCATTATTTAAAGTAAATGCAACTACTATCCTGTCTCCTTTTTCATTGGAAACACGACCACACTTAGCACGTGCAGCAAGCCCTTTAAACCCCTAGGTTTCCCCTAGTGGACAAGTAAGGTCTCGTGAGGGTTTACAATGAATCTACCCACAAAATTCTATGGCATGGTCGCAAAGTGTTAAAAAGTGATCAAGATAAAAAAATGAATCAAGCTCAAACCCAACAGGTCACAAAACCCAAATATCATGTGTAATTCTCAAGTGCTAAGCATAAATGAATGGACTATCAAAGTGGAAAGAGCATGTGTGCAAAATTGTTTCATTCATTCAACAAGGTTGCAAGAGCATAAACGGAACTAGGTTTTGACTTCAAATACTCACAGGGTACCACTCATAGAAAAGAATTCACTCATTAAGGGTTCACACATACCTATTAGCATATAATGCTATCCTAGTTGCACATAACCCCACAAATAAGTAAGTGAACTGAAATGAAATTCAAAGTGGACAGCTCATAATCGTGTTCCAATGTATGTGTAAGAGATCGCACCACACAACCTACATAAGACCACTACATGCACAATACAAGAGTTGCTTGCTTAGAATCCACTAGGTCTTTGTTTTGGTTGTAACTTGGCTAAGGATAATGGTTAACAATGGAGGATATGGAAATCAAAGCACATGTCTTGGGATAAAGATAATCAAGTACACACAAGTCCCCAAACTAACCATTTCCTTTCCAACCACAATAAGAATCCAAAACAAGAAGCTTATACACACTAAATACTACCCTTTGGGACAATTGAAAATATTACAAATAATGTACAAGTCCTATAATTTCATAAACAAAAGAAATGAATTTTTTTCCTTTTTTTAAATTATGAAATAAACATAAGTTGAATTCTCCACCCAATATTCTCTCTCAATATACTCTCAGAAGTTTCCATTCCTAACCCCCATTCACATCATCGACATTAAGGCACTTTTACAACCCGAGACATATGGGGGTGAGGCTTAAAGTGTGTGAATAAGGTTAAGGGGTAATATATGAGGTGGGAACCAAAGAAAAAGAAACATATATATATATATATATATGTAAATATATATATTTATCACACACTTTATTAAAAAAGCTTCAAGTTGGTTCCTAGGGCAATTTTATATCAAGGAAGGATAAATAGGCCCAAAAGTAGCAAAGATGGCCTGGCATCATGTTTAAAGCTTGCAACAACTCATAATGTGCCAAGTGAAACTCATGCAAGTGTGTGTGATCAATTGGTGCATTGAAAACTAAAGTGATGAACAAAAGAGTTATGATTATGTGCAACCCCTCAAGAAAAGAATAATAGGCTCAAAAGCTCACCATTAGGGATATAAATGTCCACCTAGTCCAAGAATGCTCAATTAACCAATGTTAAATAAAATCCACTCCTAAGCATATAAACTCTTCTCTATAATAGTCAAAAAGAAATGCACACGGTCATGACACACTTAACTTGAACTAAGTTTCTTATTAAAGCTTGAACAAAACTCATTTATCACTTTCTCACTCAATTCCACAATCAACCAAACCAAAAAGGGCTGACATGTAGGTACAAATATGCTAAATTCATGTATTCAAGGTTAAAGATGCTCAAAAATTTTTAAATTTTATAATTTTGGCACAGAAGGTCATCATGCGAACCCTACCCCCCAACTTAAAATTCACATTGTCCTCAATGTGAGAACTGTGAAGCGTATGTGGGTCTGTAGTGTGCAATAGTGAGCATAATGATGAGCATGAAACAATAACCACAAAAGGCATAAATTAGAACAAAGCACAAAATAAACCAAGCATGCACCCATTATTCAAGCCATTTAAGGCATCACCTAATACATCCCCCCAACTTAGATTCTACAGCACTCCCAACGACAACAATTATATATGCAAAGTACCCATTAGAAATGCAAAACTAAATAAAAAGGAGATGAAGGATATTACCTCAAGAGCTTCCTTATTTGAAGAAAATAAGATAACTTGAGCACTTTATTCCTTTGAATTAAATTTTACTAAAAGAAAAATAAAACTTCTACGAGAGAAAATGTTAGATAAACAAATAAAAGTAAACTAAAAGAAAAATAACATTTAATCTAGGTAGAAAGAAAACAAAAATAAACAAATAAAATCTAATCTACTAATATACAAAGTTTAATGCAAAAATATATTATCCAACTCCTAATCTTTCCCAAGCCTCACCAAACGGTTTTAGAAACAAAATATTCTCCTTGGGTCCAGGAGATACCGAGAATGAGTGGGCTCCTAGTGTAGAGAACACTGGATAGTGTATGGCCTTGTGGAGATTCTTAAATCCCAAATATGTCCCAAAGTCATGCGCATGTGTGAACATGAAATGTGGTTGTGTGTTCTCTAGTACCACCTCGACACCTAAAAAGTCAATGCAAATTACCTCTTTGGTCTCCACCACTTTCTTAAATGTGTGGTCAGTCTTAGTCAAAACATGTTTAGTTCCCTTAGTAAGATTCCAGTTGGGGTGAGGGTAAGAGAGGAGAGGTGTGCACCACTCTCACTCTCAGGCCCGTCTATTGAACTCTCAAGGGATGATAAAGAAAATTCACTTTCATGAGAGTCCTGTGGACTTGAAGTAGGAACCCAACCATAATTAGAATCATACTTCCACTCAAATGTAGGGGTCTCAACAAGTAAGTTATCAAACATATTATCCTTAGTAGAAAAAGATATATCAAAAGTGGTCTCAGTGAGTGGTGTGGTAGAACATGATGAAACTAAATTGACTGGCTCAACAGTGAGCTCCCCTAAATCTATGGCATCAAAGCTCTCAGAATGAATATTAGGACTCTCTAAGGTCAATTGAGTTGTCAAGGTGGGATAAGCTTCAAGCTCCACGGTGGTGTTGGTCGGCATGTCTCCCAGACTCTCAATAGATGAAGTCTCATGCATATTAGAGTCTGGTGGGAATGAGTCAAAGGGCTCATTCCCTTCACTATCCCAACCATCGTCGGAAAAGTCACTCCACTCAAAGTCTAACGTTTTTGAATTAGGATTTTCTTGTGCAAGTAACAAAAAGGGCCAAGATTCAACAATTTCAGCTTCAGTGAGTGGACGGACATAAGGACAGACTGTGGACTCAAACAATGTATCATCTAATGTAGAGTCAATATATGTGAAGGTCTCATGTGCACTAGAATCTACTTTTAAGTTAATTTATTCCCTATGTTGAGTTTGCTCATAGAGTGACTCAAAAAAATCCCATGCCAATTCTGGAGTAAAGTCAAGAAACTTACCCCCAGATAACTCCTCAACAATGTGGTGCATCTCTAAAAATAAACCATTATAGAAATTTTTAATGATGCACCATAACTCAAGATTATAATCTGGATAAGAGTTTAATATATTTTTAAACCTCTCCCAACATTGATAAATTTCTTCACCACAATTTTGAGAAAAATTTTCAATTTCAAATTGTAGGCTGTAGTTTTGAAAAATAGGGAGAAAGGTCGTAATAAATTCATTTTGTAACTCTTCCCAAATATTGACGTCCCAAGTAGCGGCATAAAACCACTTGTCAGCCACTTCACATAATGATAATGGAAAAAAATTATATCTAAAAGTGTCATCTATGTCACCGTTTGTGCAATAGATACAAATTGACTCAAATTTTTCTAAATGAACTCTAGGGCCCTTATATTCAAGTCCATAAAATTTAGGTAGCATAGAAAAAGTTTTTAGAGAAAAATTAATTCCATTAATGTTGCCTAAATAACCAATGAGTGGGTGGGTGGCATCTGGTGAACTAGAATTATAAGACAAATAATCCATGTTCATGATTTTTTTTTTTTTTTTTTTTGACTACTGAAGAGATGATGGAGGAAAAAGAATTATTATTATTATTATATAAAAAGGTTTTATGAAACTACTGGAAAAAGAGAAAATAAAAAAATTAAGTGGTTCGGACCACTAACTTGCGGTTAGGACCGCCAAGCTTGCGGTTCGGACCGTGTGACTTGTAGTTGGGACCACTTAACTTATGGTTGGGATCGCACCTTGGGCGGTTGGGACCGCAGAAGTTATATTCAGAGACGAAAAAGAAAAACAGTACTTTTCTCTTTTTTTTTTTTTTTTTTTTGAAAACGAGATACAACGTAATTACTTTTATATATCAATTTCCAGCTGATGTAAAATAAAATATAAAATAATATTTTTTTTACTGAAATAGAAAAACAGTACAAGTTTTTTTTTTTTATTTTTTTTAACTGTAGTAAACTGAACTAAAAAAAAATTTATATATATAATTTTTTATTAGAAAATAGCAAACAAAATTAACCTACAATAACCTAGAAAATTAGAATTTTTTCTTGATTCCCCGGTAACAGCGCCAAAAACTTGACCGCTTCTAATTAGTGCGTCGAAATAACCCCCAAGTGCAAGGGTGTGCGGTGTAGCTTTAAACTCGGTGAGTCCGAGGTCTAATCCACAAGAAACCTAATGTTAATTCTTTTCTAAGTTATTTCGATTTAATTAATTTACTATTTTAATTTATTAAATGAAAAGATTAAAGGTTTCATTTGGTTTTGAAAGATTGTTTACAAAATAAAATAAGACCAATAAACTAAACATAACAACTCAATAAAACATAAATTTAAACTAAATAATTCAACACCAACTAATTTACTATTGAAAACTAATAAAATACTAAAAGCGAAATTTAAATTTAGTTTCAACAAGTCTGATGAACGCGTATTGATTTAGTTTACAAATTAGAGCGGACCAATTTTTAGGTTGAATAGCAAATATTACCTCGGATTGAAATCACATTTAGGATTAATAACCCAGTAAAGATTTTCAATAGAGATTATTCCAATAAAAAGTTCCCTCAATCCAAAATCACGTTTAGGATAAATAGGTTGGTAAAGATCTTCAATAAAAATTTATTTGAAAATTAGTTTAGCTCAATTCGAAATCACATTTAGGATAAACGGATTGGTAAGAATATTCAACAAAAACTCATTTGATTCGGATTAATTTTTATTTATTTCAAAAGTATTAGGAAAGTTTTAATCTTATAAAATTATCAGGGATTTCACAGAATGTGATCAATTTTATAAGTTTTCAAAAGCTTTTGTATAAATGAAAATTGAATCCGTATAAATGTATTCAACTTTAGTTTTGGATCCGCTCGTCTTTGATGAGCTAAATCAATACAAACTCTTAATCTAACATTATAACAATCAAATAAACAAAATAATGAAAAAGTAGAGGAAGAGATACATACTTCATAGATGAACTCATGAAAATGAATATGCAAACTTCAATCCACAAATTTCAATCTACAGAAACTATCCCTCTCTAAAAATCTCTATTCAGAAAATAAAACTAAAACTGAACTATATAAAAAAAAAAAAAACTTCTGTAATAAAACATTCTCTGCCGAAATCCCCCTATTTCTCTTTTATGTCAATCTCAGTCTCTATATATATAAATTACATCAGATCGATTCTCCATATAGCATTCTGTAGAATTGCCAAAAACAAAACAATTACTGCATTTTTCCATTCGAAACTGCCATTCACGAAGCTGTGATTTTGGATCTGTATGTAGAGGTGGTCCGGACCAGGAGCGGATTGTGCCATCACCAAAATAGAGACGTTGGAGCCTTGAAGAGATGGTCCGAACCAAGGGTTGGGTGGTTGGGACCGTGGGAGAAAGGGTTGGGATCGCATGGGTTGCGGTTGGGACCGCACCTTGGGCTACTATTTTGTCATTTTATTCAGAAACACAGCAATTCCATTCTTCTCAAATCTTTTCTATTTTTTTTTCCTCTCGTTCAAGCTACTGTTCGTCCTCTACTTTTCCGCTATCTTCACTCTTTTTCATGCTTTTTATGTATTTTCAAATATAAATAAAATTAAACTTTAAATATATATAAATAAAATAAAATTGTATGATATAAATCTAAATTATAGCTAAATGATTACACTTTCTAGTGTAATCAATTCCCTCTACTTTTGTTACTGCCACTGGATCTACCTCAGCATATATGTCTTTTATCATCCATGGCATCACTCACACTTCTACTGTTGCTACTTTTGGTACCTCCTCACTATCTACTGGAGCTCCTGACTTTGTGCTTAAACCTTCTCCAAGTACTTTGATTTCATCTAGTTCTACTGTTGTGGCTGCTTTACCTTCTCCTTATCCTGTTCCTCTCCACCTCAGGTACACTTCCCCTCCAACTACTCTAACAGCCCTTGATGGGACGATCTTGGTTCCTATCCCTATTAGTAGCACCTTTCCTGTAGCTTATAACTATCCATCTGAGAATGTTCCTAGTAATAGATCATTTGCAGCGGGTTATTTTGGCTCATCCCATTCAATTAGGTTTGCTTCATTTGATGATGAGTCTGGAGGTAAGAGTTATGATCCCTATTTCGGAAATGAGAAGAATGATGGTTTTCTTTTGAACTTGAACCTTTGCACGATAATCACTGTATGAGAGATATTTTGGATAACATGGGCTAAGACTCTGCTGCTCGCCACATAGATGCTTACTTAGATGACGGTTTTCAGCAAATCACCCGGCGTTCTGATCGTCTAAGATTAAAAAAAAGCCAAGAGCATTAGTGTTGGTTCTACTATGACTGGACGTAAGAAACACAGATGATTCTGAGTGAGGTTGATTTTATTTTATTTTCTACTTTCCTTTGCTTTTGTCTTTGGAGGTCAAGTCTATGCCTCTTTTGTTCTGTTGTATGGTGGTGAGTCACCACCTATTTCTTGCTTTCATTTACTGTTTTCCATTACTTATTTTGGAGGTCAGGTTTAAGTCCTCATCCTTTTATGTATTTCTTTGACTTATTATAATACACTGGTAGGGGTCCATGCTTAACCTTCCCTTTTGCTAAGGAGATTTAAAAAAAAAAACTTATGACCTTTCAAAAAATAAAATACCAACATATAAGGAAAAAAACACTGTAAACATATAATTTGTAATTTTTAAAAAATAAAACAATAATACATAGTTTTAAGGGAATTAATAGAATAATAATTATTATGTTTTCAACATTTTATATGGTTCCATCTGTGTATTTCTACACAGGTCACTATTACTGTCATATTTTAATTCAGTTGAATAGTTAAATAAGTTCAACCAATGTGTGGGTCTAAAATTTAACATATCATTAAGGTACACACAATTAGCAAAACTAGAAATTGAATCAAATAAGCTCGCTTGGATGGCTTACTACATAAAATCCTATCAAATTCAATGCATCAATAAAGGCCCAATATGGATACAATTACCGAGACCTTGTTAAATTAAAGAAACATCACAATAGTTATTGGGAAACAAAACATATAATATAATTCACAATCATAAATTTCAGGATAAAATACATAAATTTCCTAAACAAACACCCCTGGGCAAACCAATTGTTTTTATTGCATGGTTATTAGGTTGATATATTTTCTATGTTTCGTATTTTAGGAGATGCATGATTATTCTTTAAAATATATATTGCATAAACTATTTATGTCTATTATACTTGAAATTTAGATCTATGTTCTTTGGAATTGAAGTTGCAAGGTTCTTTGTTGTTTTTTAATGTGTTCACCTTTACGACAGGGAAATAAAAATTGTTATTTTATTTGTTTCATTAATTTTTTGTAGATGTAATAATTAATCTTTTTACCTAAATATTATAAATTAATATATTAATTGCAAGTATTTTGCTTGTAACCTAACTTTATTTTTGTTATGATATTAATGATTAAAAAACCAACTCAACAAAGCCTTGTTTGACAATAAAATAAAAGAAAGAAGAAATTATGGTCGTGTAATTAATTTTACGCTACATAATAGAAATATATTGTTATTTTTCTAATTTTTGTTAACCGGTCAATAAAATGAAATAATTTAAACATTATAGGCATATAGTATATGAAATTTCATTTTAGGTTTGATTTTTTCATTAAATCAAGAAAGAATTCATTCTTTCAAATTTCTCTTTTAAATGTGGTCTAGAGACGTAAATAAAACTAAAAAATAATTCAATGTAAAAAGGATATAAAGATACGTACTGATATAGATTTATTTATTTAAATTATTTTAAATTTTAAATTTTTATTATTTTTTAATTTAAATATATAAAATAAATAGTCTACATTGATATAAATTTATTTATTAAAATTATTTAAAATTTTTAAATTTAAAATTTTTTATTTTAAATATATAAAAAAATAATATACACGTGCAACGCACGTACATTCTAACTAGTAACAATTAAAATCATTGTAAAAGATTATGTTAAAAATAAAAAAAATATGTTTAATTCATTAATCCGTCACAAAAAGTTATGCCAATTTGTAATCTTTTATATTCGTAAATAAAATAAAATTTAATTCACCATAGCAGAAGATTTTATTCATAATGTATATAGCAATGCAATCATGGCAAAAGAAAAAAAATTATATTTCTAAAAGTTTTTTAATAATTTTGATTTTGGGTAAAATTACTATTACCTCTTCTTAATATTCAATTAATTGTAGGTGACTATCATTCACGTTTAAATTTGCACTTAGAATCCTTATTTTAAAATGTTATTATAATTAAATATTTCTATCGAATTAATTGTCATGTTAAATGGAAATGTCAATCTGAAAAAGTCATATCAAATGTTTTCTTTATTTTTATTTTTATTTCTTTTTTTGTTTATTTTTTTTTTTTTTTTTTGAGCCCATGCATCCAATTGTTAAATTTCTAGGTATAGAATTGTAAAGTAATCCTATTGAAACACTGAATTTGTATTTCTGTTTATTTGCTACATCTAGTAACATTGAAATTATTTACTGCATTGATTCTACTTTGGTTTCTGCACATTTTATGGTACAGGATACGATGATGAGAAATCACTTCTAATGTCATAGAAGAGCTTAGAAAAACGAATTGATCAATCTCCAGTTTTTATTGCAACAACCTTTGTGGAGCCAGGGGGATTCCACCAACAGCCAATCCAGCAGCTCTCTTAAAAGAAGCTTAATTCATGTTATTATTAGCTGCGGTTACGAGGACAAGACCGAATGGGGCAAAGAGGTAACTGAGATAGTAAATTGCATCAAGCGTATGTGCTTGGCTTCTTTTGCCAATTGTGTTTAAATTTTGAAATACAAACTAATCAAACTTCTCTCTATCGCTGTCTGGTCAGAGTGGGTAGATGTATGGCTCAGTGACGGAAGATATTTTGACTGGGTTTTAGAGCATGCACGAGGATGGATTTCAATCTACTGCATGTCTCCTCGCCCAGCATTTAAAGGGTCTACCCCAATTAATCTTTCTGATCAATTAAACCGGGTGCTTCGGTGAGCTCTGCATGGGATCAGTTGAGATCCTTCTGAGTGGGCATTGCCTCATATGGCATAGCTACAACGGGAGATTGAAGTTTTTGGAGAGGCTGGCATATATTAATACCATTGTCTATCCTCTCACCTCTATGATATCCTTCTACTTGCTTACTGTATTCTTCCTGCTATTTGCCTTCTCACTGGGAAGGCAAATCATTACTGAGGTTATAAGTTTTCTATATTCAGCCTTTGAAGAATCAGCTCATCATTTGTTTGTTGCTTCATCTTCTTTGTGGAATGGGTCTAGGACAAACACGACTTATCAAACTATCTGGTTATGCTGATGGATTCATATTTTAAAATTCAACTAAACCACATATAAATACGTTATTTAAACAACCATTTGAACCATTCCTTCAACTCCTAAACAGTGAAAACGGCTTCAAGAGTTCAATGTGGCATTAATTGCGAGTTCTTCTGAAGATCATTTTGTCAAGTAGGCTTCCATCTCCGCTTCACCGATCATACGCTTGCTTCTTTCCTTTGTAAATGAGTAAGGAACTAAAGATACTGAAAAGCTATAAGTACAAGCAGCTGGTTCTAGGTTATGTTGTACTATTTTATTTTGAAAGAGACTGAGATGTTGGAGGAAGACCAAATAAACTTCTATTATTATTATTATTATTATTATTATTATTATTATTATTATATTTTTCTGTTTTCCTTTCCTGCTTGTAAATTTTTTTTTTTTAACAGCTTAATTGTTACCTTTTACCCATAATTGTGTTTTTACATAACTCCATGCTAGAAAAAGGGCCACAGACTTCTGGATTGATTTGTGGTTATTGTACAATGTCCAGATGAACGATTTATTATTATTATTAAGATCAAATGTGAATCATCCTGGAGATGAAAAGAGAAAATAAGTTGTTTTATGGACTTTGTATTTTATTTATATATTTATTTTTTATTTGAGTAATATGTACGGTTTGAATGTGTAAAAAATTGCAATTTTTTTTTTTTTAATAACTTCTAATTCATGAACAAAATGTGTTATGTACTTTAGAATATAGACGTGTGCTGAATTTAGTTTTAGAGACAAATATTAAAAAAAGAAAAAAAATGGAAGGGGATACAAAATCATTATATATGATAAATTCATTTAAAAAATCATTAAATATTATAAAATACAAATCTGAAAGATGTCAATAATTTGGATGAAAAAACTGATGATAGTACCTTAATTCAAATCATGTGTTGATAATTAGTTCACTTTTAAGGTTTATCTATTTTTGAACTAAACTATAAAATGGTGTTATTTACTTGTCTGAGTAGAATTGAGTGAAGTGATCATTAAGGATAACATTTATTTTTAATAAATTTTGGTAACTTAATTTTATGTTAGGATAATGTACTTAGGTTGTCCAAATTATGTTTGCAAATCTTTTTATGTATCATTTCCCAGCTTGCATTGCACATGCAGAGTCCTAAAATATAACATTCACAGTAGTTTTCAAATTGAATGTAATAAACAATAGAAAATTACTAAATTAGTCAGATGAACTGTGAGAGCGTATGATACAGACTTATCACTTAGGATTAACTGTTCAAAGATGAATAGTCCCCGCATTAATTAGATATCAATTAGTATTACCTCATATTTGATTAAACAAAAAAATAAAAAAAGAAATAAAACATTGAATAAACTTTTTTCATATTTGTTTACGTACCTTCAGATTGAATTAATCGGAGAAAAGAACAATTTTGCCGTCACACTTTATTTACTTCTCTAAATTATAATTTTAATATTTAACCGCAACTTTTTTGTATTTACTTCTCTAAATTATAACTTTAATATTTAACCCCAACTTTTTACTATTATAAGTTTAAAATTATTTTAAAAATGCATAATTAAATTATAAGTAAATAAAATTAAAAGTATATAAAAATATTTTACAATAAGTAAATAAAAAAATAAAAATATTCTAAATTTTATTTATTGTGAAATTATTTATTACTAAAATATAAAGATTTATTTTGAATTTAAATTATTAAAAATAATGTCTTTTAAATATTTCATAACATGTTTCTCATTATTTAAATAAATTTGGGCCAATCCCAACTTGGATAACAAAATTGCGATTTTACTTCTAGGACCGTATTTGGCACAAATTCGCATTCATGTCTTTCCAAAAGGCTAGAAATATTCAATGAGTTGATTTTTATTATTTTTGCCCTATAAAAATTTAAGAAAAATTACTAATTTAACCCAAAGTCTTTATTGGTGCATATCCATGTTCTGAACTTCCTAAAATATTAAAAAATATTCCTCGACATATTTTTTATAAGTTAAACAAATTTTGGCTCGATTTGAAGTTAGGCAAAATTTGACCATTTTAGTTTTCGATTCATTTTTAGGCTAGGTTTGCATTTTTGACTTTCAAAAAAATTAAAAAATATTTTTTACATTGAACATGATAAATTTTTAAGAGGTTAAGAGTTAATCTTAAATATTAAAAAACTAAACATGATTAAAAATTAAAACTTCACTCACTTTACATACACAAACACGCACACATGTTCATATACAATTACACGTGTCGTTTGGGTGGTCGTGGAAAAAAGGTAAAGGTTACTCTGTTGCGATCCAAAGTCGCAGGTCCATACCTGAGAAACACCTCTATGGCAGTATGGTATTGCTCCGCACAAGACTGGAGTTCTGTTCGCAGTATTATTCTTTTGTGTTTTTGCAATTTGCGTACCGTTACTTCTTATTTCACTTCAGCTTGACAAAACTATATAGAAGTTGACATTCTTTCTTCTCTCGTGGTAACCATTTTGCAAAGCACTCACCAAGTTAACTGACAAGTTGAGATCACAAAAAGTTTGGTTTCTCATTTTTTCCCCCATTATTGTTATTTTATCTTCTTCAATTACTCTCACATTATATCTTTAGGTGTCATTACTTTATGCTTCATTTTTTGTTTCACAGCCATGGCTGAGAAAGCAGGTATGTTTTGTTTGTGGTTCCTCAAACCATTGGGAGTATTCCACGTTGCAGGTGTGGTGTTCCTATGAGACCAAATGCTAAAAATACGTGCTTGAAGTGAGTCTCTTCGGAAGTTAATGCAGGTGGTTTGCAAAAGCAGGCTTGTCATACATTGTCCTGAGGGCGGTAGCTATTTGTAGCCACCGAAGACATGGATTAAATCCCAACTGGAATTGAACCAACTTTTGGCATTTTATGTGAAGAGATTGTAGCGCTTGAATTTCAATAAACTGAGGTTGATAAATTGTAAATTTATTTGGACTGAACCCCACTCCAAGCGTATTAAGTTGTTGCTGAAAGTTCAAGAAGAGGTTCAGAGTGAGAGTGTTTCTGAAATTATTCGTATATATTGTAGAATCATCTTGGACTTGGTATTATGGGAAGAGAACTCAGGTATATAAACACTATGACATATCTTATCTAACATATGCTCTTGTATGGTAACCTTCTTTCTAAATATATATTGTTTAGTCATTGAGGCAAACGATTAAAATTTTATCAATGCGAGAATTATTTGTCAATTTTCGAAGTTAGCATGTTAAGCTCGAAATCTAATCAGGAATCATTAAAAAAATTAAAATTAATAGAAACTAACGTTGGAACACCGGAAACATTAAAAAGATTGAAATATTTACATAATGACATTCAAGTAAATAGTGAGTAATTATAGAGTATGTTAAGAAAACAAATAAAAATAGTAGAAAGTTAAAGGGTATATTAAGAAATAAAAAAGTATAAAGTTAAAAATAATTAAATGACTTACAAAATTTTAAAAATTATCTATAAACATTTTTTAAATTACGAGTACTTATTAATGGTTAAAGGTTATTGATGGAAAAAATTAAAAGTGCTATCAAATTGATGATTTTATCAAATATCTTGCATTTTTTATTGTAATAATATAGATATATAAATAAAGAGAATGTGTATGAAGTATGCCACAGTAACTATTTAGGTTGCTGGCTGCTCTTTGAAGCCTTGTTGCAATAAAAAAACATAAGACAAAGGATTCTCTTAATTTTTTGGCATTTTTTAATTAATTGTTTTAATGATAAACAATTAATTGGTGTTGCTTTGGAAGAAGTGAACAAGAGATTGTTAGATGAACTTCAAAGAAATAGATTTTCAACGTACATACTTTTATCGATTTTGTCATTTTTGTTTTTATTTTATATTTTTTTACTTCACGTGTTGCCTTTTTTTTTTTTTTTTAGAGTTTTAGTTTTTTGATGAAATCAAATATTATTTTATCTTTTTTATTATATTATTTCATATTTATTCAAATCTTTTCTCTTCCACTCGTGTTTTTGTATTTCTTTCTCTATGTAAAAAATAAAAAATAAAAATAGGAGGGAGAGACTGAAAATTTCTTCTTTTGCTTAAATTGTGTTTGAATCAAGAATTTGTCGTGGTTTAATTCCTTCTCTCATTTAGGGTATGATACAAAATACAAGAAAAATGTATCAAATATAAAAAAAATAAATTAATTAAATTATAAAATTTAATATATAACTTAATGCCTTTTATTTTAATTTTTAAATTTATTCATATGAGAGTATATATTTAGAATTTTATGATCTTTTTCATTTTTGTATATTTTCTTTTTATTTTTTTTTATTTTCATTTCATTTTTCTTTTATTGCATCAAATTTTCTCCAAACACACTTTTTTTTTCTTTTTAGAGTTTTAGATTTTTTTTTTGTGAAGCTCAAATATTTTTTATTGTATTTCATATTATCCAATTCTCTCTCTCTTACTCTCTCTCTTTCCATAAAATAAATATGAAGTGACATGGATATAGAATTCATTCTTTTATTTGGATTATGATGAAAAATAAAAAAAATAAATAAAAGTCAAGAAATTAAAAAAAATTAATATATAGACGATTGCTTTTATTTTATTATAGTTTTTAATCTATTTAAATAAGAATAAAATGTTTTTTCATAATTATTTTTATATTTCCTTTTATTATTTAATTCAATATTTGTTGATTTTTCTTTTCTTTTTCATGTCTATTTAGACTATGTTTGATTCAAGAATTTATCATAGAAAAAAGAATGGGATATAAATTTAAAATTCATCTCTTATCTCAATAATCATGGAAAATGCAAAAAATTAATTAATTAAATTAGAAAACTAATCCATTGATGAATATTTTTATTTTTTTATATTTTTAAATCCATTCAAATAAAGATATACTTAGAATTTTATATTTTCTTCTATTTTTTTACATTTTTTATTATTTTTCTTTTATTTTCTCTTCTCACAATATTTTGTTTTCTCTAAATACAAATTTAATAAATTTATATTTTTTTCTTCTTATTGGAGCACGGGCATCTCTCACTGGTGTGTTTGTGTATATATATAAAGCAATATTTACCACTAGCGAGATGGTAATTTGTGGCGAAGCAATTATATGCCCCACAATCCTGTTTCTTACAAGGGCAATAAAAATAAGGCCAAAAGTGAATGAAGATGAAATATACGATGTACGTCTTAGAAGAGTTAGTAGATTTGGTCTTTGTCATTATCACGCTTATCTAGTAAATAACTTCCTGCCGGAAAGAGTTGTACAAAAACTTTTAAGTCTGCGTTTAGTGTAAAGTTAAAAATTAAGGAATAAATGTTAAAAAATTGTAAGACGGTGAAATTTTAATTTTTAACCATGTTCAGTTTTTAATAATTAAGATTATCGTTTAACCTCTTAAAAATTTATCATTTTCAGTAAAAAAAAATACGTTGGGAAATATTTTTCAAATTTTTTGAAAGACCAAAATGTAAACCTGGCCTAAAAATGGGTCCAAACACTCCTTAGAAATGTTGGTACAGAGGACCCCATATATGCTCGACCGCTTGTAGGCCTAAGCTAAAATTCACAACCGTCTCAATCCATACACTCGACCGCCTCAGGCGGTTGTTAAAGAAGTCAATTAATTTCCCACTTAGCCTTTCCCCCTTCTTTTGCTTTGACCCTAAATCCCCAAAATCCATTTCCCTCTCTCTACTCTCTCACGCGCTCTCTCTCTTCTTTCCCCTCATCTCTCCTGCACTCCCTCTCTTCTCTTCCGTCATCTTTCCACTCCTGCCTCTCTTCTCTCCCTTCGTCGGATTTGCGCGCGCAAGAGTTGGAGGGCGCTGCCAGAGCACGAAGATGCTCTGGAGTTGCTGCAACCAACGTGGACCAGACCCAAATCTCTTTCTGTCCCTCTATCGACTGAATTTCAAGTAAGTTGGACTTTGGATTTTGTTTTTTTTTTTTTTTTGCTTGGTTGCACCGTCAATGTACATTGTTGTATGCATCTTTTGTACGTGTATTGTTTACCTCAATTTTTGTTTCTTCTGTTTTTTCCTTTTGTTGACAATTTTGATAAACTATGAATCTCTCTTTTCTCCCTCTCTTCTCTCCCTTTTGTTAGTGTGATGGATGATGAAATTTATAAGGCTAGAGGACTCTGCTTTTTTGGAAGCCAATCCCTTCAGTTTAGTTAGAAATTTAGCTATTGTTTGTCAACTGCTGATATGTTTAGTAGCTTTAATCAATCCCAAATATTTACAACTGTTTGATTTTTTTTTTGGTTAATTGGGCATATGTTGTTGAGATAAAATTTCAAAGTTTTTTGTTGATGCGAAATTTTTTTTTCTATCATTTATGAGTGGCCTGTGAAACTATCATTTTTTTATTCAATATTGTCTAATAGTTGATTTGTGGTCGTTGATTTTATGTTGTTTACAATTTTGATAATCGCTGATTGAACTTTTTGATAATTTTTGATAATTTTCAATATCGTGTGAATTTTGCCTATTTGAAAATATTTTTGGTATGTCAAGTTGAAAATTAGGTTAATTAAATTAAGAAAATTCTCTTTTACAATATTTGAAATAATCAATATTATATTTTGGTAGAATTATCATCATATAGCAATTATCACCCAATTACTTAGTTTAAGTTGTGAATGCATTAATTTATCCACTATTTTGAATAGAAGAAATAACTAATTAGGATTTTACTGAATAAGTGTTATAACATGTTGTTTAATACTAATTAATTTGAATGAAGTTTATTAGTCAAAAACTTTAATTGAATAATAAACTATTTATAAAAACTTAAGTTTAAAAAATATTTGAATAAAATAAATCATCAAAATATGTAACTATTATTTATTAAAAATAATTTTAACTAAAATTATTTTGAATAAATAATAGTTTCTAATTAAAATGATATATTTTACTAAAATGTGTTTTTAATAAATAATAATGTTAATTTAAAAAGATTTATTCTCTAAAAATATTTTATTTATGAAAATTATTTATGATAACTATTAAATTACTAGATTATGTATGTAAAACTCCTATTATTAAAAGTTATAATTCATTGAAATAAATTGCTCTTAGGCTACATTTGATCAACTTAAATACAGTATGAAATAAGGTAAAATTAGTTGTTAATATCTTAGTTTAAATATAAAATTAATTTGATATTAAAAAACTAAAAAATTGGATAATAATTAATCCTATAATACTTGAAAAAATATATTTTAAAGATTAATCCATAAATCCAAAAATAAATGTGTCCAAATAACACATGCATAGTATTAAAATTGTTAAGCTCCCTAATGTAAATCTATATTGAAATACTAAAAAGTAATACAATAATCCCACAATCACTTGATTAGGGATAAAATGTATTAAATTCTAATATTAATTAAAGTAGGGATTAATTTTTAAATTAAATTCAAAATTAAATTAAATTTAATAAATTTATGGAAAAAATTAATTGGGATTAATATTCACAAATCTCTACTTATGTGAAATTCTATAAAATCTTCAAAAATCTTCAAACAACTCTAACAATCTCTTAAAGATGTCTATAAATCTCAAGTTACGAGACTAGTTACAAAATTTGAACAGTCATGAAAGACGGCTACAAACCTTGAATTATGAGACTAGTTACAAAATCTTTCTAAATCTTTAAAAATGCCAGTAAATCTCTCAAAATCCTAATAAATCTCAAATTATTGACCACTCGCAATCATTGTTGATTTTAACCTTATTTTACACTCTTCTTTGGAACATTTTATCAAGTAAAATTCGTTTCTTATCATGTTTTGAGTGTTTATATGGTTTTTATATATTTTGTAGGGATATGGAAGGAAAACACCCAGAGAAATGCAACTTGGAAGTTTAAAGAAGCAAATCAGCAAAGAAGTGGAAAAGCTTGTTAATTACAACTTGGGGTATATCTTGAGCTTCTGGGGTCCAATTGAAGTAATTCAAAAGCCCAAAATTAAGTACACATTCTAAACTACAACTTTCGTGAAGAATCCAAATCTAAAAGAGGTCTACATCTGCCTCGAAATCAGCTTGCAAAGTTACACAATTCATAATTCTTTAGATGGTTCAACATGACATTCTGTCAGTGTTTTGATTATAACTTTTTACTCACAACTCCGATTGATGCTATTCTTTTTTCGTTAGAAAGAAGACTTAAAGGCCTATAATATAATGTTTGGATCCAAGCACTGTCTCTTGGTGTCCTGACGATGTCAGGACGGCAAACTCCAGTAAGTTCCTGACTCCAGACTACAAAGCACGCATCTTAACTGCCCAATGGCGTCTTAATGCCGTCAAGACACAGCGGCCTCGATGGTTCAGATTTTAGGATTTTTTCACATTTTTCTATAAATACAGATGTTATATTGACTTTGGGGAGCCATTCATACAGTTTAGGGTTATTTTTCTGAGAGTTTTTTTTTTTTTTTTTTTTCCAGTTTTTAGAGAACTATACTACGTTTTACGCATTTGATTTTGTTTTGAAGTTCTGTAAGGTGATTTCACTTTCTTTTCTTCTAAGGTTTACATGTAAGTGACTACTTTTCAATATTTTCAATTAAAAGTTTTCGTTTCAAGTTTTCTTCTTTCGTTTATACTTCGTATTTGTTTCACAACACATGCACATTTTTGGTTTTGTTTCGAATGAATGCTTATTATTCTTTGCATAGTTTCGTTTACAATTTAAATATGCTAAGTTAAATCTATCTTGGTTTTAATCTAAAAACGTAATGGAAGAGAATAAGATTGAATCGAATATTAAGATTTTAAACGTGATATATTTTTAAATGAATCGTAAAACTCGTTGAGTCTAGGTTTAACCCTAGAAATCGAATCACCCTTGTTATAATCGGTCATTGATTACAAGTTGATGCACATGCACACTAAGTTTCGGATTTAATGTATCGGTGACTTCGAATCTAATTTCAAAACCCTAGTTCAATATTTGTTTTACAAGAAAGGTTTTTAAAGTTAAAATTTCTGACTTAGCACTACATGTGTAGATGCTACGTTGAGTTATAAAAATATTCAAATCGATCTCTTTGAATCCATTACAGAAATATGCTAAATTAAGTGTTTTCATTTACGAATAATTTGTTAAAATCAAATCTTATCTTTTTGTTAGTGTTTTTAGTTTGAGTTAAGTTTTGTATTTAAGCATTATTCAAACCTTTTTTTTTTTTGGTAATTAGCATTATTAAAACCTATTTTTGAAAACCCCCAAAAAAATTTTTTTTCTCTTTTCCTTTTACTATTCTTTGCAATTACTTTCAAAAACAAGTTTTTCCAAATTTAGTCACACACTTGCTTCCTGTGGAGATCACTAGGACTTACCTAGACTAAACTACGACCACCTCTTACACTTAAGAGTATAAACCTTTTCATTTTTTAGAGCGGTCAATTATGAAAATCTCTTTATAATCTCCAAAATCCGTTGTTAGAATCTTTCGAGTCAAGTTCTCTTATGAAATGAATTTAGTAGAAGTTGATTTATATAAATTTATTGACATCCAATTGTGATCAATGAGAACACAAGCCATTAAGAAAGTATAGTAATAACATACACAAATACGTTGGGTGAGGATTCATGTAACTATTCTCATTGTTCTCTAGATACATACACAAATATAGGAGTACACCATTTTTTATGTCGTGTACTTGGAGAACTACGCAAAGATGCTGCTGAAATTTCGTTTGACAATAGAATAAGACATTCAAGGTGTTGGTAAGAGATGGATCGTGCATTCTTGAATGGGATAGGACCAACCACCCTTTAGTGTGAAGATTTTTTGAAAAGAGCATACACGTAGGTTTCATTAGTAAATTACTTAAATACTTTTTGTCAACTTATTCAGTATGTTTTACAATACTAGGCTTAAATGGATAAACAAGACTTTGATTAACTTGCTAGATAGGTTGTCATCTTGATATGTTCATGGGATTGAAGAGTTTATTGCGTACACCATACATTAGATCAACAATCGATCAATTATTTGTGCAGAAAGTGTATTAATCGATATCATTTCACATGAAAAGTGGTAAGGGATCATTTGATGAGGCACGAGTTCTTAAAAACTTATGAAAATTGGACAAAGTATAAGGAGGCTTATATTTTGTTGTGGCAACGTGAGGAAAAAGTAGAATTCCATGAACATGTTGTACTCGGGGATTAGATGATAGAAATGATATAGGAGATTATGGCTGGGTGCCTGCCAAAAAATCGAGTACTGAGGCTGCGAAAGTGGGCAGGAGTAATCCTCAGTTCATTGCGAACAAAGATTCATTGATGTTTTTTAAAATTCTCGATGATGCAAACGATGTCTATTGGCAATCAAACTTAACATGTAGTGAGTCCAATCCATTTAGGACTTCTAAGAACGAACTACACAGAAATCCAAGCCATAGTTTGCTCAGAATGACCCGGAGTAGATTCATGTTAAAACATGAAAGTTAAAACTTGAAACTTAGGATTCAATAGCTCAAACCAAGTGAGCGACGTCCGTGGTTAGCTGAACTTGACGTGTAGCGAGTCCTAGCCATTTGAGACTTACAGGAACGAACCGCACGGGAATCTAAGCCATGGTTCACTCGGAATAGCTCAGAGTAGATTCACGTTAAAACATGAAAGTTAGAACTTGAAACTTAGGATTCAACTACTCAAACTGAGCGAATGACAGCTGTTGTCGACTGAACATGACGTGTAGCGAGTCCTATCTATTTGGGACTTACAGAAACAAACTGCATGGGAATCTGAGTCACGGTTCATGCGGAATGGGTTGGAATAGATTCATATCGAAACGTGAAAATTAGAACTTGAAACTTAGTACTCAACTGCTTAAACTGAGCAAACGACATCCGTTGTTGGCCGAACTTAACGTGTAGTGAGTCCTAACCATTTGGGGCCTACAAAAATGGCTGCACGGGAATCCAAGCCAGAATTTGCTCGAAATGACCCAAAGTAGATTCTAGTTGAAACTTATTTAAATTTAATGTTTAAAAAGTTACATTCTTTAATGGCCTAGTTTTAAATTCATTTATTACAAATTATAACATTATTTCATTAATTTATTTTTCAATCTATTTTAGGCTTGATGAATTTTGCTACTGTTTCAAGAAGTTGATGCCTGACATTTTGTTCTTTTGAATTTTCTTTTTTTTTTTTTTTGGTAAAACTTGTAAACAATTTGTAAGAAATATTTTAATATTTATTTTATTAATTTAGTCAATTGCATTAAGTTTGTTGTGCATACAAATGCTTGCCTACAAATGCTAAAGTATCAATTGTGGTTAGCCGTGAGCAATGGAGATGGCCTTTTCCTAACACTTGGGAGCTTCGAGAGGTAATCCTTGAATACCCACCGAATTATCTACCTAACCAAGCCATAGATGATGTTTTAATTTGGACGGCTTTTAAGACAAAATGCTACAATGCTGCGGCCACTTGGGAGGCAATCCAGGACCGAGGCCCTAAGGTGTAATGGCATAGTCTTTTATGGTTTCCTAACCACAAACCTCGGCACAATTTTATATTATGGCTTGCCATCAAAGAGAGGCTTGATACAAAAGATAAACTTATTGCATGGGGAATGAATGTTGATCCTCTTTGCGTTTTATGTGGGCATTACAATTAAAATTAAGACCACTTACTCTTCCTTTGTCCACTCTCGGCTGAAGTAAGAAGAATAATATTGCATAAGTGTTTCATCTCTAAACCAACTCAGCTATGGAAGAATAAAGTTGCTTGGGCTACCAGAAAGTTCAATAGAAAATCCTTGCACAAGAGAATATGTAAGCTTACTTAGGCAGCCATGGTGTACCACATTTGGAAAGAGAGGAATGCTAGATGCTTTAATGGCCCCTCATCATCAGCTTCCGATGTTGTAAAGCAATCATACATGATGTAAAAGTTAGATGCTCCTTATCTTCATTCTCTAGGAACTCTAATGTAAATATTGACTTTTGTAATAGTTAGGAGATTCCCTTAACTACTAGATAATACTGTAAAGTGGGGGTATGCCCCCAAGATGATGTCAATATTTTTTTCCCTTTAATCCATATTTTATATAATTACCAAAAAAAAAAAAAAATTGTTGTGCATACAATGTTTGTGCAGGTTATATGATTGCCATAGGATTGGTTATACATTATTATAGGTTTTGTTTTTGTAACAAATATAATTGGGTTTTTAAAAGAAAATAGAATAGACGACCACCTCAAAGCAATCGACTAAAAGAATAGGCGTGGAAACCTATAGATGACCGCCTCAAGGCAGTCATCAATCGAGAATAGACAACCGTTTAGAGGTAGTCGGTAGTAGTTTTGCCCGCCTTCCTTAGTTAATTGCTTTTGGTGGTCGTTGCTATAAACGACTACCTTAGGTGGTATAAAGGTAGTCGTTTATACCTTTTCTCGACCCCACAATAATCGACTAGCTATAGATAGTCATCAAGCGGTTGTATATAATTTAGACGATCACCTCAAAGGGTTTTGCTGATCACCTTAGGCGATCGACTATTTTTTTAAAACTAGAAGTGAAGGCTAAAATGGTCAATTTTTGCCTAAGTTCAAATCAAGGCAAAATTTGTTTAACTTATAAGAAACATGTCGAGAAACATTTTTCAACTTTTGAGGAAGCCTAGAACATGGATCTGCACCAACAAAGACTTTGGGTTAGAATAGTAATTTTTCTTGAGTTTTTATTGGGCAAAATTTTATTTAGCTAATAAAAATCAAGTGGGTAAGTATTTCTAGCGTTTTGGAAAGACAAGAATGTTAATTTATGCCAAATACGGTCCCCAGGAGTTAAATGGTAATTTTTTTACCCAAGTTTGAATCAGTTGAAATTTATTTAAATAATAAAAATCATGTTGTGAAATATTTCAAAGACATTATTGAGATCTTGAATATGAATTTTGATTGAAACTAAAACAAGGGGTTAATTGTAATTTTTTGTCCAAATTCTAATTGGGCTAAAATTTAGTCAACTAATAAAAACATATCTATGATGAACATTCCTAAGATTTTTGGATACACAAAATGCAAATCTGGATCGAAAACAAGATCATGGATAAAACAATCAATTTTTTGGGTGTAAATTAGGATTGAACCAAAATTGTGGAAACCCTCAAATAGGGACGGGTGGATTTAATTTACAGCATGAGTTTAAATACAGAATTAATGGATTTGATAACTGTTAAATTTTGTATTCGGTTGTGTAATGAAAGGGGTGCCAAAAGTGAATAGATTGAAAGACCCAAAATCCGTGCGGTTAATTATCTTGTCAAGTAGGAAATCAAGAAGATGATTGATTTCGAGCAACAACCAAGTCAAGTCATTCAAACAGAATTTTGTAAATAAATAAGAACAAATTAAAGACACCTGAGTTTTATTATAATGATTGCTATATTAGTAACAGTAAAATTCTTTTTTCTAAAATATATTTCAAGTGTCAAAAATAGGAAGACTTTTTATTTTAGGAAGTTTTTAAATCGTTGAGTTTTGTCCAATGGTGTTATGGTTAAATAAGTATGAATTATTGATTTGTTTATTTCAAATTATGGTTAAACAAAGTATGAAAGTATCACTTGACTTCCAAAAGTAGGAAAAAAATCCCCTTCTAAATATATTAGAACTAACATATCATATACCATGCAGATGGTAATTTTTCTTTCTTTTGTTCCCTTAGAAAAGTCATGGGCAGAAATGTCATGCACTTATTTATGTAAGCCAAAAACAGGATACTACACTATTGCCATTAGAGAGATATATTCTGCACCTACCATTCTAGTTGTTGGCAAAAAACTAAAATCTTAACATAGGCAAGACAAGACGGCCAAACAAATCCATCCATACATGTATGCAGATGCAAGTGAGAGGCATCCTATTCCTCCTCATCAATTGGAGCCTCCTTTTTCACTTCTTTACCATCATCAGCTGAAGTCCCATTTTCCTCCTCTTTATCAACTCCACTACACTCCCCCACAGTTTCTCCAGTCCTCCATTGAGATTGAGCAATTTCTTCAATCTTTTTACCATCTGTAAGTAAAAAGCTAGGCAGTTAATATCATCAATAACCAAGTAAAATTAATAATTTATCATATTGATTCATATTTTCTCAAGCTTAATAATTTATTTTGGGTTTCTTAACAAATCAAATCTACTCTACTCTAAAGTAACAAGCAAGTGTCAACTCCAACTGGTTCTAAAAACACAAAAATGTAGTCCAATTGACTAAACAAGATGACATTTTTTAAATTTGAAGAGATGATGTTTGTACCAAATTTCTAGCCACGATAAAAGCTATTTTTCATTTATAATATCTAAGGTACTTAACAAACATGGTAATTTAATTTATGATAATTTAAGTGATTATGGCCTCATGAAACTTTGTGAGAACCTTTGTGAACATAGATCAAAATACTACATTTAGAGTAATTGGTAGATTAAACTAGTATTATAATTTAGGTTTATAATTTAAACTAGTATTCAAGGAGTTTATTAGCACATTATGAGATTTCTACAAGTGAGTGGGTTAGAGAGAGATTAAGCATTACGGGTATCTAATTACGAGATTGCAGAGCAAATTAATTGTCAACAAGAACAAAGTAGACACAAAGCATGCAGGAAGTGATATAAAAACATACTTAAATGGGCAAAACTAGAGCACTAGTTTTTATCAATTAATATGTATCAAGTGTATGTTCTTTTGGCTCTCAATTATCTCTTCTAGTTACACATTACTTATGAGAACAATTTAAATTTATGTCCATGGGCATTTTCATAAATATATAATGTAGAGAGACAATTGATAATTTGACCTCATAAGTTAGGAAAGTAACAAACTCCCACCAAAACCATAAATAATGAGGTGTGCAGTTTGATTCACATTCCAAGCACAAACAAATGAAAATTAGTATTTGGATGATTCCACTACAAAGTCATACCCCACCTTCATAAAAGAAGTAGCAATAAGCAACAAACATTACCTTATGTGTAGTCCACATAAGTCAAGGTAATGTTGCTATATGTTATAGTCTATATAAGTCAAGGTAGTGCTATCTATTTATTAGATTAGAAACAAAACAACTATTTCAAATACAATATTAGAACCTCTCTTTTATTTAGCAAATAGGGAGGATGAACAATCTAGAGAGTTTAAGGATATTATAGAAAAAAAAAAAAAAAGAAAAAAATAGTTTCACCAAAGATGTCATAAATTCTAAAGCCTCATCATTACCTCTATTATTTGCTTTATAATAGTATAGATAATATAAATTGATGCCTAGGGTTGTTCATAAATTAAATAATCAATGTGAACCAAGCTGGGAAAGTACCAAACTCCCACCAAAACCATATATAGCAAGATGTACAGATTGATTCACATACTGTTCTAAGGGTGGTATTCATAAAATTTATTTATTAAAAAATAAGGAGAAAGAAGAAGGAGAAATCTAGTAGCATTAATTTAGATGATTCCAATAGAAACACATCCGAGCTTCATAAAAGCAGCAGCAACAAGATAAATTCTATTAGATTAGTCTAGTAGTTTTTTTTTTTTTTTTTTTTTTTTTGGGGTAATTTAGTCTATTAGATTAGAAACAGAACATTTGAACTATTGTAAGGCCAAATTGTCTTGATAGGGGTAAAGCAGAACAACCATTTTAGATCATTAGCTACTAAATTTTAATTTTCAAATTCTTTTTTCATGCAAAAAAATAACTAACTCTGACTTGTATACAAATTAAAAAAAAAAAGATAAATAATGTTGTTCTATATCAAATTAATTAACAACACTTACAATCATCCACGGTGGCAAAGATATCTCCGGTGTCTTCTTGCAAAGACATCTGCGGCCCAAATATGTCATTAGCCTTGGGCTTAAGCTAGGCTGGCGATGGCCAGAAAATCGGCTAGTGATCCGGCAAATTAGCGAGAGACCGGCATACTTTGTCATTATTCAAGTTGCATATGCCAATGGCTCCACAAACCTCCTTTATCGCCTCTGTTGCTTGAAATGTATTTCCCTCAATTAACGGTTCATCAGAAATACTTACCCTAAAAAAAAAAATAGTCCATCGGAAATGTAAACATAACAGGGTTCGAGGCCAGCAAAATCCCGAGCATTGATAGCGGAAGACCAATCATCACCAATGAAAAATACTAGATCAATGTTTGATGCGTCTACCTTCTCCCATGTTTTTCCTACTTCATTTAACTTGAAAATATTATCCAAATACCTAGAACCATCAACGTGGCAATACTCATCATGTATCAAATACAGATCATTTCCGTATTCAACGAGTTTGCCAATTATATTGCCAATTATAACTGGGTGTATAATTTCTATTTCCATTAACTGAGAAATCACCACAAGTAGCCCACAGTCAGTTAGGGTATAAAATTTATCCCGGTTGTTCGGCAGCAAAATTTACCGCCGGAACTGCTGACCATATCAACCGGAAATGCAATCGACAACCTACCGAACAAAGACAAAAGAAAGGTTACGGCCGGAGTGGAGGTCTCTGGCCAGAAAACCCTCCGATGCTTAAGTCAACAGGTAGCCCAAAGAAGAAAGCTTTTTCAGAGAAGAAATGAGTAATAACTTAAGTTGGCAATAGTCAACTTAACTTCATCGTCCAATGGAATCTCCTATTTATAGTAATGTAAATAATAAATAAGACAATACCTGTGATTTGACTGCATCCAGGCTTCCGTGCACCTCTTTTCCTTCCTTGCTTTAAATGCCTTTCACCGCTCATTTAATGCCTCATATCTTTCATTAAATACTCCATACCTTTCATTCAATGCTTCTGGTAGTTAAACACGGCAATATAGCCGAAATTTCGTGGTCAAACTGTCTACCTGTCACATCTGTCAACTACTCATAACGAAGTGAACTGAGCTAGTTACTCCCTCAGAGATAAATATTTAGTTCAGTCATAACTACGGTGCATTTATGGTTATGATCCCTCATTAAGGCTGTGGGTCCCAAGCACAACATTTACTAGCCGCCAATCAATGGGCCGAACAAATTGGCTACTGAGGTCTTCAGCTACAGCCACGTAGCGACACATTATCCATAGATATTAGAACCAGGGTATCCCTTCGAATATTAACCCAAAGACACGTGCCCGTATATAACACTCACGCGGAACTCTCGTGTCATCAATACACTGTTCGGCGGAACGCCACGTGTCACGCTTCAACATGCTCGGTGAATGACTACATAAATCACACAGATATGCTCGGCATTGGGCCACGTGGCACCTTGACTATACTTGTTCGGCACTCCGTACGTCGAGGTATTATTTTGCCCAACACCGGTGATAGACCACATCAGAGAAACGCCCACTTTCACAGGTTACCAAATCAACCTGGATCAGCCTCCAAGTTTCGGCTTCAACTTCAAGATTATAGAAAGCCATTTTCCCGCCCAATGTAATAGCCATCACCCCATATTTATCTGGCCAAGGTGTGGGGGAGCCAACCACCTTCTGGAAATGAAGAAAGTCCATTTCTGGCAAAGTAAACTGCCGCGAGTTCTCACTATCATCAACAAATTGAATGGTTCTCGACCTTTTGATTTCAGAAATTTTATAGTCTACTAGATTAATATACTTAGGAAAGCAATCGGCATAATGGATTCTACTAAACCAAGGATAGGAATACGACAGTGACTTGTGGGAAAGGGGAATGAGGAAACTCCAGGATCTGCTATCAAAACGCTCTTTAAATTTGAGTAGTCAGCTGCAAGAGGAGGAGGGGGTGATTTTTGAAGTAGGTATATTATGCGTTTAGAGAGCCTGAAGTGCCTGCGGAGGTCAGAGTTGATATTGGGATTCGGAGATATGGGGAAGGGAAGGAAGAGAGGGAAGCACAGGCTACTCTTTGGCAATGGTGAAATAACAAAGGGATCTAATAGCACAAGTTGAGTGCGTTGACAAAGCAAAGAGAGTATCCATCGTTTACATACCGAGTAAAAGCAGAGATCATCAATGTGGTTGAGTTCTTTGACAATACCCCCCAGAAGGTCCCCCGGAAGGTCTAACCATCCCTTTATCTCTTGCTCTTTCTGCTTTGCCATTTTTTCCAACTTCACTTCCTCTTTTTATTCTTCCATTTTTTCCGACTTCAAAGCTGTTGGCATTCGTGCTCTGCAAGGTATTATGTATATGTAATGTATATGTCATATATGTGTATACGGAGGACCTGTGCACACAAACCCCAAACCTTGCATCCCTTTGTTCGTTATTAGATGGATATGGGAAAGCAATCATGAAATACAGTTACAAGACGAACCACCTCCGGTTAAAAAAGAATCACACACACTCTCTCTCTCTTTGGTTCTATTTACCAAAATATAGAATCACATACATCACCTTCCCTATTTCCTTAATTATTACTACATCTTTCAACCTATAGGATGAGGTTTTGCATTTAATAATAATAATAATAATAATAATAGTAATAATAAAATGTGATTGTATCATAATTATATTTTCATTTTCATTAGACATATTAAGAGGGTGTTTGGTTGACAAAAAGTTGGTCAAAAAGTACAATAAAAGTAAAAAGATGCGACCTAAAAGTGATATGTGAAGAAATTTAATTAGAAAAAAGTACGAAAATTAGTTAAATTTTGTGAGTTTTGGCGGTTTTTGGTTCCACCAAATAAGGCCCATTAAGAAAATAAAAAGAAATAAAAGGAAATTGGGAAAATTCTGTATATTAAAATTGTATATTAAATTGTATTAAACTATGTATTGAATACAATAGAATAACAACCCTATTTACAGAGGTACCAAAGTAGAATTAGAATAGGAATAGGAAACTAAATTAGAATAGGAATAGGAAACAATAAGAAAACCTATAACGAAAAGGAAAAGGCTTTCCAAATTATAATTTCTAAATTTTTATATTTTATATATGTCAACAGCCTCCCTCACACTCAAGATGGGAAATTGGAAATCAACTTGAGTTTGGAGACTAAGAACTAGAAAAGCAGTCATGAATACGTCGTAGCTTTGAGAGATTACACGCCTTAAGAGATCACGAACATAGATTTGATTAGATGCTGCAAGATCACAAGCTCAAATCTACTAACGCGCCTTGAGGTCACAAAAAAAACGTAGATCCAAATCTACTAACGCGCCTCGAGGTCACAAAAACGTAGATCCAAATCTACTAGCGCAACTCGAGGTCACAAAAACGTAGATTACGAGCCAAAATCTACTAACGCGCCTCGAGGTCACAAAAATATAGATCCAAATCTACTAACGCACCTCGAGGACACAAAAACGTAGATCAAAATCTACTAACGCACCTCGAGGACACAAAAACTCAGATTACTGTGATGACTCAAAATTTTAATGCTTTGATTAATTGTTAATTAATATTTAATTTGGTAAAAATAAAATTTTTATTGATTTAAATTTTTGGAGACATAAATTATATTCAATTTCTATTGTGGATGCATGAAGTTAGAAGTCTAGTTTGATTTGGATTCTAATCAATTTTCCATTAAGATTCTACCAACTAACAATAGGTACGTAGAGTTGGAAGTCTAGTTTGATTTGGATTCTAATCTTTTTTCCATTAGGATTCTACCAACTAATAGCAAGTACATGGAGTTGGAAGTCTAATTTGATTTGAATTCTAATCCTTTTTTCCATTAGGATTCTACCAACTAATAGCGAGTACATGGAGTTGGAAGTCTAGTTTAATTTGAATTCTAATTCTTTTTCCATTAGGATTCTATCAACTAATAGCTAGTCGAGGTATATGTGTATATATATATATATATAACATGTGTTCTTCAACAGTAAAGGAAAAGGGTTAAAGAGAGAGAGAGAGAGAAAAGATAAGATAAGAGGTAGTGGCGGCAGAGGAGAAAAAAAAATTAATGTGAATACTGTGGAGATTATCAGCTTCCTATGAAACTTTATTTATTTTATGTAATTATTTTAGATTTTAGAGGATTATTTTTAGTGGATTTTAATAAACCTCCATTTGTGAGGTGATAGTTAATTGTTTAATTCTGAGAGGTTGTTTGGAATAGTTTTGGAGCTCTGTTGCCTGGTTAATTTTGACTAAGGCATTTATTTAAATTTAAAGTTTAGTTTTATTTATGTTTATATTCCTTGCTCCATAGTATGTGTGTATGGTTCTGACGAATGATAGGAGAAGTTGTTAAAATGTGTATTATTTATCTTTTATTCACGTGCTCGGGTTATGAAATTCGGGGCGTGACAATTTGGTATCAGAGCTTAGGTTTAGAATACCTAGGGGCTGTGGGGATTTTGATTTGGAGTGTTATGTGTTTATACAAGAGGCTTAAATATTTAATAGGATGTCTTTTGACCGCATGTAGTGAGACTAGAAAATTATCTTATGAGCTACAATTGTTATTTTAACTAGCTATGTTGCTCATTAATAGTCAGCATAGAAAACTAATATGAAATTTTTATTTGTATACCATAGCATCCAGTAATGGTGATTATGGGAGAGTTGTGTAAATTGGTGGAGTCGACAAATTTGTTAGAATTTTTTTTTTTTTTTTCTGAATGAATGGTGATCTTTAGTTTACAGTGACTCGAGGTGTAGTTGGTTAGATGTTTAATTTTTTTTTTTTCAAATTGTCCATCTTGAAAAAGAAAAAAATTATATTGGCTTACTAGTATTTGAATCTTGAGGTAGAATAATATGTCACTTTTTTTTTAAAAATGTGGATTTCATTTAAATATCAACACGTGCATTATTCTATTTAGATCATTTATGACCAATAAATGATAAATTTTGAATGCATGAATATTTTGATAATACTTTAGGATTTAAGTTATTGCAATCATAGAATTGGATTTCCTTGCTTGAGTTTGACTTGACGATGTTAAGTATATAAAAGTATAAGTATATTGTTATGCTTTTTTTTTCTGGAGTTGCAAATTATTTGGTTTTTGATAAAATGTTAAAGAAAAATAAAATATTTGTTTTGAAAAAAAAGGGCTTTCAAAATTTTAAACGTTTAAAATATATTATTTAGGTCATGTTACAATATATTTTGTAACGGTTTAATATATTTTGATAATATCGTTATGAGTAAGTGTTGCGTGATTTAGTTTAATTTCATATGGTTTTAATAAATTGTCATAGTGAAAAATGATTAGTTTGTCAGGTGATTATGAAATTAGTGATTTGAGTAAGAATGTAGATGGTGTTTGATGAATTTTGTTTTGACATTTATTTTAACTTTTGATTTGAATTTTTATTAAATAAATAAAGAAGAAACTGGCACTGTAAAATTAGTTTATTTTAGATATTTGAAATATTTTTGAATAAAAGATGAACCTGATTTTATGTAAAATTGGTGTGACAATAGTATTTTTGAAATTGACATTCGAATATAAGATAGTCATGGGTGGAAGTTGAATTGTATTGGTTTAATATGTATATATTGATAATCATGAGATGTGATATTTGTATGATGACTTAAATAGCATTTAAATTTTTTTTTGATATATATGTATTGGAATTACTCTAAAGTTGTGGCAATCTATTATTTTGCTATACTAATATCCTCTTATACTTGTGCGATATGACTAGTTTACTTCGTAAGTTGAATTAAATTTGACGTTGGATAAATAGGGGTGACAAGTTAATTGTTTGGACTAGAAGGGATTTCAATGAATGACAACTGTTGTGGAAACCTTAATGTGAGATTTAATAATAATAAATTTGTTATTAGAATATTGCATATTATATTTGATTTCTTTATTCCACTTTAAAGGATTGAAGTTATCATATCCATTCCCTTGGCCACTATGATATGAGGAATTTAGTACTTGTTAGTTAACTAATTTTAATACATGTTATCTTGTGAGAATTATAAATTTTAGTGTGCTCAGTTGGATTATTATTTAGTTGAAAGTCTGTGATATTTTGGTTAGATTGGATTTAATTGATTGAAATATTTATTTTTAGTTATGATACAATAAATTGAATATTACTAGATTTTATTTATTAGAGTATAAAAATAAAAATCAAGAATTGTGATTTTTGCATGTTTGGTTAAATCCTTGTTATTTAGATTAAGGTATGTGAGATTTGTTAAAATTTTATCTTTTTCATTTGGAGTGCACTTTAAACTGTGTGGTATAAATAATTGTATTTTCTATACTTATCATTTAATTCGAGAGAATTGGTGTTAACTATTTGAAATTATTATATTTTTTACTTAAAAGTTTCTTTAGAGAAGATTGAAAATTTTGCAAGTTATCATAACTTTAAATATTTGGTTCATTTTCTAACTAAGGGTTTAGTACTTAATACTGTGACGAATTTTATATGACTTATACGAATGTTACTTTTGATATCAATATTTGCAAAACTCGGAGTAATTTTAAGAAAATTTTGTACTTGTTTAGTAATTGATTATTACACTTGAGATATATATTTTTTGCTTCAAATTATTGAATCAATTGGTTATGCGTTGTTTTACATAATTATTTTAAATATAATGACATGTTAACATTTTTATCTATTAGTTATGAAATGATTTAAAAAAAAACGTACTTATTTTAGATATAATGAATTTGTGTGGAGATTGTTGGTTTGATTGGATGCTTATATGAGTTGCTTTGTGCGGCTTGTCAATCTTTGTTGGTTTGTTGTGTATGGTTGGGTAGATGAATACTACTTACAATTTGATTATGGGTAGTGCTAAGACTAGTTTACATTTAGTGATGCATGCTTATTGTCATTTGTTGCATTGTTGTAATTGTGGTCTGTATTAGGCTGTGATTTTGTTTAGATTTATTTATCTATGTTCTCCTTTGTGAGTTAGATTTACACCAGTTGTAAGCTATAGTTGTGAGCTAACTGTTTATTCGAGGATATAACTTTCAAATTTTGTAATTACTTTTTTCTTAACTTAAAAAAATAATTTTGTGTGAATAATATGCATGGATTTACAAATGTTTAAACTTATTAAGGTAATTTATTATTAAAGTGCTATATAATAATCGTGAATGCATGTCATTTAGGTTTTACCTATAAAATTGTGTTATAAATTTCGAGGACGAAATTTTTTTAAGGAGGGGAGAATGTGATGACTCAAAATTTTAAATCTTTGATTAATTGTTAATTAATATTTAATTTGGTAAAAATAAAATTTTTATTGATTTAAATTTTTGGAGACATAAATTAGATTCAATTTTTATTGTGGATGCATGAAGTTAGAAGCCTAGTTTGATTTGGATTCTAGTCAATTTTTCATTAAGATTCTACCAACTAACAATAGGTACGTAGAGTTGGAAGTCTAGTTTGATTTGGATTCTAATCTTTTTTTCATTAGAATTCTACCAACTAATAGCGAGTACATAGAGTTGGAAGTCTAGTTTAATTTAAATTCTAATCATTTTTTCCATTAGGATTCTACCAACTAATAGCGAATACATGGAGTTGGAAGTCTAGTTTAATTTAAATTCTAATTCTTTTTCCGTTAAGATTCTACCAACTAATAGCTAGTCAAGGTATACGTATATATATATATATATATATATATATATATAACATGCGTTCTTCAGCAGTAAAGGAAAAGGGTTAAAAAGAGAGAGAGAAAGAAAGAAAAGATAAGATAAGAGGTAGCGACAGTAGATGAGAAAAAAAAATTTAATGTGAATGCTATGGAGATTATCAGTTTCTTGATGGCCGCGGTGATCTTAGTCAGATCTGCTGATTGAGTTTTGGGTTTCGTTACGACTTGGGTGTTCTTTCTGCAGATTTAATTTGAGGTAAGGGGCAGAACTTTTAAAAGTGATGCATATATATATGTATAAATATATATTTATTTTCTGGGCGAATGACCTGCGAGTCTATATTATAATTAACAATACATATATGTGTATTAATTGATTAGTCCTCATACTGGATTCGGTGATATGAATATGATGATATATATATATATATATATATATTTAAATATATATATATTAGACTCATCAGATTTTTATTGTTGTGAACATATGATTGATTAGATTTTTTTTACTTTAAACTCATGACGTGATTGATTGGAATATGAGGTTCACTTGTTATTTATTTATTTATATTTTTTTAGTTGGTAAACGTGAATTGTATTGAGTTCCCAGATTTGCTTGGCTACTAGAAGACAAAAATTTCTATTATATATATTTGAAGTTTTCCACGATTGGATGGTATATATATTATTACTTTATATACATATATATGTTAAAGGTGTGGAAATTAAGTGTCCAGCAAAGCCATTAAATGACTAAAGCAAAGAAACTTTGACTTTTGTCCTTATATGATAGTTTGTCTTTTTGTGAATTTTGTCTTTACATGTTAGTTTGTTTTGAAAGCTTTTGCATTAATTGTAAGAAACATATTTGGTAATTTGTTGTGCTGTGATTCTTCGGTAATTATGGTTATTATTATTTACGTGTTGAGGTTTATGGATTATTTAAAATATTATGATGAATTCATAAGGATTTAATAAATAATGAATTTAAATAAAGAATTTATTTGATGTTTGTTTAAAATGAAAGTGGATGCGTTTTGTTTGGATTTAGGGTACTGAAAATATCGGGTATACGTACCCAAGGGTCGAAAGTCTCGAAACCCACGCGGGGTTGGTTATTGATTCCAGTAGGCTAATAACCTACGAACGAGCAGATGCCTAAGGGTGACATATCATATTCCTAAGACTTCTGTCTAGGAAGCAGACACCGAAGGATGGTGTATATTGGTTGGGTCTTGTTTCTACAAGACAATCAAACAGACATCGAAGGATGATGTATATTGGTTGGATCCTGTTTCTACGGGACAACCAAGCAGTAGTACTTAGAAATCAATTTTTTTTTTGATGTGTTATGTGGTGCTACAAGGCAATTAAAGGTAATGAAAAGATAAATTGATAAATAAATTGAAGTTCTTGTTTGAAATCGCTACTTATGCATAATTGTTTCACTTAGTGGCATGCTAGGATATTACTGCATTTATAATATTATTAGGGTTCCGAGTACACTGGTATTAGTGCTAAACCCCTTACAGCTTGTAATGCAGGTAATGAATTTGAGTCAAGTGCTGGGCCTTCTGAGCATAGGATTTGAAACTTTATTTATTTTATGTAATTATTTTAGATTTTAGAGGATTATTTTTAGTGGATTTTAATAAACCTCCGTTTGTGAGATAATAGTTAATTGTTTAATTCTGAGAGATTGTTTGGAATAGTTTTGGAACTTTGTTGCCTAGTTAATTTTGACTAAGGCATTTATTTAAATTTAAAATTTAGTTTTATTTATTTTTATATTTCTTACTCCATAGTGTGTGTGTATGGTTCTGACGAATGACAGGAGAAGTTGTTAAAATGTGTATTATTTATCTTTTATTCACGTGCTCGGGTTATAAAATTCAGGGCGTGACAATTACGAACCCAAATCTAGTAATGTGCCTCGAGGTCACAAACGTAGATTATCACGAATCAAGCTTACAGGGGGAAAGGCATTGAATGGCGAAAATACACAAAGCCAAAAGCGTAACATGTCTTCAAACGAGTGATTAGGATCTTCAATAGAGAAACTAAAGCAGCAACAAATATCTCCAAAATGGAAATTTGAAATTTAAAAATTTCTAAAAAAACTAGATATGGCATAAACAAAAGTAATATGAAATTGGGTAAATGAGCAGCGGAGGCAACAGCTACAGTTGATGCATCACAACTCCAACCAAGGCTTAAGATACGTTGCCAATGCACGTCTTGGAATGGATCCATCTACAGTTCCTTAAGGACTAATGGGTCAAATGAGAAAAATGTCAACAACTCCATTGGATGTTCAGCAGCAGCCTGGGCCGGTGCCAATGCCATCACTTGCTTTTACCTTAGCTTCTGCGACTCCAGAGAATCAGCATTCGATGTTGCGGGAACAGCTATGTCCACTTGTAGAGCAACTTGAGCACGAATATGCTAGGAAAGTGATTAACATGCTGCTAGAGATGGACGAAACTGAGGTCCTCCATCTGATCGAGTCCCCAGATGCTCTGATACCATGTTAAGAAAATAAAAAGAAATAAAAGGAAATTGGAAAAATTCTGTATATTAAAACTGTACATTAAATTGTATTAAACTATATATTGAATACAATAGAATAACAACCCTATTTATAGAGGTGCCAAAGTAGAATTAGAATAGGAATAGGAAACAAAATTAGAATAGGAATAGGAATAGGAAACAATAAGAAAACCTATAACAAAAAGGAAAAGGCTTTCCAAATTATAATTTCTAAATTTCTATATTTTATATATGTCAACAGGGCCTAAGTATCACGGGCTTACAATTTCACACTTTATTTTATGTGGCACTTAGACACTTTAACCCTTTGTTGAAGTGCTAAGTCAGCCTACCCTTGCTAGGAAGCTAAAAGCTCTCATAAACTCTCACAAAGAAGCTAAGTATGAGAAAGAAGCTTAAGAGAGCAAAGAGCACACAAGAGACTTGGAGAGTGCCTTACTTTAGTCACTCAAACTTGGATTGCTTACAAATTGGGGGGGGGGGAGGTGACCCCTATTTATAGCCTTCCACCTCCTCAATGGATGGTGGGGATTTGTTTTATCCAACAGTGGAGGTTGAATCTCTAGAATCCTCCACATAAATATCTAAGATATTTACATGATGAGCTTTACAAGGAAGCTTCCCATACATTCTAGAATTCTCTACATTTATCTACATATTTAAGAGTCTATTAGCATGTACAAGAGAGTTCTAAAACATACATAGTTAGCCTAGCATAGCCTAGAGTCTTCTAGAGAATTCCAAAGCAATGCCACCTTGCTCTATCCATGTAGGCACCTACGATATGCCAAGTAGACGCTGACATGGCGAGTAATGACATAAGCCTCGGGAAAATACCAAAGGTAATTTGACTTTTTAACCCTTCATGCTCAATCTTCTTTTACAATAAATAGATTATGAAAAAAATTAAATTGCACTTAATATCATCCCTAAGCTTAATTATAAATAAAAAAAATGAATGATCATTCCTGAGATATCGATCTAAAGGCTATATGAAATTTACAATGTCAATTTTTATTTTTGTTATTGTTCTGGAATTAATTAACTTAATTAATAAATGTAAAAATACATTCGCATGATTAATTTTTATAGTTTAATTAATGTGCCATGCTTTTAATGGTTGTTTCGTGCAAATATAATAAGCTTTCTTTTCCCCCTTTTCTAACCAGGTATATAAGTTAGCTTTTTTTTTTTTAATTCCCCTAATTTCAAATTAAAAACTTTAACAATAATAATAATAATAAATTTTTTATTTTTTATTTTTTTCAAAAAATAAGTCGTTACCATTAATACCTAAAGTCAATATGGTATTTAATGATTAATATCTGTCGTTAGTAGTATAAACTTTTAAACAATTATTATCATTATCTTTTCTCTTGAGTCCTAAAATTACATAATTATATTTTAAATTACCAAAAAAATAGTGAAAGAGATGAAAGAAACATGCATGTAAGGCCCGTTTGGTAAAACTGTTAATTTTTAGTTTTTGTATTCAATTTTATATTCAATTTTTAACTTTTAGTTTTCATCCTGATAGTAAAAAAAAAAAAAAGAAAGCTTGAAAACACATTTAGCAAGGATAGTTGTTAATTAGTAATTATATTTTTCAATTAATTAAATTCAATAAATTTGATTATTTTAATTATATTAATTATTAAAAATAATTTAATCCAATAAAAAATATAGCAAACATAATTTAATTATTATTGTTATTTTTAAAAACAATTTAATAAAATAAATTTAATGTTAATTAATTAATTTAATTAACTTAAAATAATTTGATCTAAATAATTAACTATATTAACTAAATTTAATTATTTTAATTATATTAATTTTTTAAAATAATTTAATTTAGTAAAAAAAAATATAGTCAATATAATTTAATTATATTACTTATTATTTTTAATAAATAATATAATTAAATTAATTAATTAAATCAAATTATTTTAATAATATTTTTTTTAAAAAATAATTTAATTCAATAAAAATAAAATATATTCAATATAATTTAATTATATTATTTCTTAAAAATAATTTAATTAATTAAATTTAATTAAATAATTAATTTAATTTAAATTAATGAAATGTACTTATTTTGATTATATTTTTATTAAAAATAATTGAATTCAATGAAAATAAAATATATTCAATATAATTTATTATATTATTTATTAAAAATAATTTAATAAAATATTTTTATATTAATTTAACTAATTAGATTCAATTATAATTAATATAATTTAGTTAATTAATATATTGAATGTATAATTTAATATATTATATTAATTATTAATAAAATTAATTATCAATTAAATTATATTTAATATATATTTTATATAAGTAAAAGTAATATATTATTTATTTAATATATTAATATATTTCATATATGTTGGTGGCAACCAATGGACAATAGTGATTAATAGTTTTAACTGGTAGTAGTTGTGCAAGAAAATGAAAAATGAAAATAACAAATGAACATAAAAATTTGAGAAAATACTTTTTTTATATTTTCATAATTTTTGAAAATTTTGAAAATAATTTTTGTTTTTTGAAAATTGAAAACAAATTTGTCATACGAGTTTTCATATTTAGTTTTCAAAAGAAAATGAAAATAAAAAAAAATCTATAAACAAAAACAAAAAAATTTAAAACCAAATGGTTGCCAAGTTGCCCTAAGTACATCTATTGTTTACTGTGATAAATCAACAATGGTTTATAAAAGAAAATATATATATATATAATCAAAAATTGTTTTAAGAAATTTAATTATCCTTAGATTTTTGTTTTTTTCATATACATGCTCAGCTGCAAGTATAGGACTCCACTCTCCCCATGTTGAAACCGGAGCAATCATCACCCTTCCCTTGCCGCAGCACTTTCTCTCTCCCTTCTGTTGAAGATCACTAAAATCAAATAATTACCAAAATCAGATAAGTTACCTCTCGCTTGGTGAAGATTACATACCCACTATATTTGACTAATACGTAAGCTTGTTGCCAGTGCCTGGTGAGAAGGTGAAATTACTAGCGCGCGACTGCGTGTTGTAATGGTTGCATTGTTAGCTCCATCCTTAATAATGTATGTTTGAAGTACAAAAAATTAATATAAATTAGTACATGTAATAATTTCGTAATTTGTTTAAGATTTAAAAAATTAAAATTTTACAAAATTCATAAAATTTTTCGTAAAATTTTACAAAGAATTGTAGAGCATTAAATAAAACCTAATATAACCTCGCTGCTAATCACCATGATTATGACCCCAAATAAACCAAAGTCAACTAATACGTTGGATAATATTGAGACTCCGTTTCTATGACTTAATAAAACTAAATATACCATAATTAAAAAAATATAGACTAACAATTCCTTTTACAAGGAATTAAATTGTCACAAAATAGGAGGTCGGTCGGTGAAACAGTTAACTCATATAATTAGTTGAAATGTTAAAATCATTTTCAAAACTCTATTATTCGTAGCTTATCATTTTATTTTTTAATAATTTGGATTCAAAATAAATTTCTATATTTTAGTAATAAATTATTTCACAATAAATGAATTTTAGAATAGTTTTTTTATTTACTGTAAAATATTTTTATATACCTTTAATTTTATTAACTTGTAATTGAGCTATGCATTTTTAAAACATCTTTAAACTTGACTGCAGATTGAGAATAGAGAAAGAAAGAGAAAGAGACCTTGAAATTGATGTGTTTTATGTACATTAGTTTGTTTGATAATTTTTTTGATTATATTGGAATTTAATTTAGGGAGTGTGAAACAGGTGGGTAAGCCTAAGTTTATGCTTGTAGGAAAAACAATACAAATAATGAAGCTTCTGGCATTGAGCACTTTGGAATGGAAGATGCTTGCTTGCATTCCTTATTCTTTCATAGACTACTTCATCAAAAATATCAATGACAATGATCAACTTCTTCCATCAGAATTCAACTCACATTTAAGCACATTTGATGTTGTCCTGTTTTCCTCTTATCTTTACTGTTTGACCATGGGTTTGCAAACCCACCTACTGCACAAAGCCTGTGTTGATCGGGAACTAAATGCATTGTTTTGGAATTCAGGCCTTCTAAAATTGCAGCAGCAGTGGCAATGCATGTTTCAGGAGAAATACAAACAGTATTCATAAGGCAAATGTCTAGAAGCCGAAAAATAAAAAAGAGCAAACTAAACTGTCTAGATTGTAAAAGTACCCTTTTGTTTGCATTGTATTGACTTTCACGCAGGATTAATTGGTTATAACTCATGTCAATTTTTGGCTAATTAGATTTTGTTAGTCTAAGAAATTGTGTTTGAAGATCGGCTTTGGATAGAAATGAAATATCATTTTGCAGTTCCTCATGCTGCCCAACACGTAATCTCATTTGAGTTTATTACAAAAAATAACTTCACTCAACATTTTTAAACTTTTTTGATTTCCTTTTACTTTATTGAATTTGTTAGTATATATTTGGTTTCTCTTAATCTTTCGGCATTTTTCAATTAATAAAATAAGGACAATTAATTGGTGTTGCTTTTGAAGAAGTGAACAACAGATTGCTTGATTAACTTCGAAAATAGATTTTCAACATTTGCACTTTCACCAATTTTGTCATTTTTGTCCTTATTTTATAATTCTTTGTCTTTCACGTGTTGTTTTTTTTTTTAGAGTTTTTTTTTAAATATTATTTTATTAATTATTTTTTTTTATTATGTTATTTCATATTTATTTAATTTTTTTCTTTCACTCGCATTTTTTGTATTTCTTTCTCGATGTAAAAAAATAAAAAAAAAAGTTAAAAAAGGGAAAAGATTCAAACACACTTTTCCCCCTCTTTTTAAAGTTTTAGATTTTTTTGAGAAGCTTAAATATTTTTTATTATATTTCATATTATCCAATTTTCTCTCTCTCTCCTATATCTCTATCTCCATAAATTAAATGTGAAGGGGCATTAATATAAATTTAATTCTCTTGTTTGGATTATAATGAAAAATAAAAGGAAAAATAAATACAAGTTAGAAAATTAAAAAATTAATATATTGATGATTACCTTTTAATTTATTATATCTTATAATCTATTTAGATAAGAATAAAATATTTTTTCTTAATAATTTTTTTATCATTTTATTATTTTTCAATGTTTGTCAATTTTCTTTTCTCCTGTCCACTTACGCTGTGTTTGTTTTAGTAATTTGTCACAAGAAAAAAAAATAAAATATAAATTTAAAATTCTTTTCTTATCTAGATTATGATAAAAAATGCAAAAAAATAATTAATTAAATTAAAAAACCAATCTATCGATGAATATTTTTATTTTCTTATATTTTTAAATCCATTCAAATAAAGATACATATTTAGAATTTTATATATTCTTCTATTTTCTTGCCTTGTTTATTTAATTTTTTTTCTCTCACTAATTTTTTTTCTTTAAATACTATTTTCTTTTCTTATATGTCATTATCTCGCTTATTTAGTAAATAATTTCTTGTCGGAAAGAGTTGCACAAAAACTTTTAAGTCTGCGTTTACTGTAAGGTTAAAAATTAAGGAATAAATAGTAAAATAATAATTGTTAAGTGGGTGAAGTTTTAATTTTCAATCATATATAATTATTTAATATTTGAGGTTAACTTTTAACATATTAAAAATTTATCATATTCAGTATAAAAAATGTTGAAGAAATATTTCACATTTTTCTTAAAAGTCCAAAACGCAAATCTAACCTAAAAATGGATCGAAGGCTAAAATGGTCAATTTTTGCCTAAGTTTAAATCGAGGCAAAATTTATTCAACATATAAGAAATATGTTGAGAAAAATTTTTCAACATTTTAGAAAGCCTAAAACACGGATCTACATCAACATAGGTTAAATTAGTAATTTTTCTTGAGTTTTTATGGCCAAAAATTTATTTAGCTAATAAAAATCAAGTCATTGAATATTTCTAGCCTTTTGGAAAAGACAAGAGTGCGAATTTGTGCCAAATATGTTCCTAGGAGTAAAATGTAAAATGGTAATTTTGTTACCCAAGTTTGGATCGGCTCAAATTTATTTAAATAATGAGAAACATGTTACGAAATATTTCCAAGACATTATTTTTAATAATTTAAATTCAAAATAAAAGTTCATATTTTAGTAATAAATAATTTCACAATAAACAAATTTTAGAATAGTTTTATTTATGTATTTATTTATTATAAAATATTTTTTTATACTTTTAATTTTATTTACTTATAATTTAATTATGCTTTTTTTTAAAACATTTTTAAACTTATAATAGTAAAAATGTTTGGGTTAAATATTAAAATTATAATTTAGAGAAGTAAATAAAGTGTGATGGCGTAATTGTTCTTTTCTTCGATTAATTCAGTCTGAAGGTAAGTAAACAAATATGAAAAAGTTTATTCAGTGTTTTATTTATTTTTTTATTTTTTTGTTTAATCAAGTGTGAGATAGTACTACCTTGATAGATAATTAATGCAGGGACTATTCATCTTTGAACAATTAATCTTAAGTGATAAGTCTGTATCATACGCTCTCACATCTCATCTGACTAATTAGTAATTTTCCATTGTTTATTACATTCAATTTGAAAACTAGCGTGACTGATAGTTTAGCACTCTGCATGTGCAATGCAAGCTGGGAAATGATACATATAAAGATTTACGAACATAATTTGAACATAAGTACATTATCCTAAAAGTGAAATTAAGTTATGAAAATTTATTAAAAATAAATGTTATCTTTAATGATCGTTTCACACAATTCTTCTAAAACAGGTAAATAACACCATTTTATAGTTTAGCTCAAAAATATATAAACCTTAAAAGTGAACAAATTATCAACACATGATTTGAATTAAGGTACCATCATCAGTTTTTTCATCCAGATTATTAACATCTTTCATAACTTTTAATTTCAGATTTGTATTTTATAATATGTAATGATTTTTTTAGATGATTTTATCATATATAATTATTTGTATCCCCTTCAATTCTTTTTTTTTTTTAATAGTTTTCTCTAAAACTAAATTGAGCACATTTCTCTGTTCTAAAGCACATAACACATTTTGTGGATGAATTAAAAATTATAAAAAAAAAATTACAATTTTTTACACATTCAAATCGTACATATTACTCAAATAAAAAAATAAATATATAAATAAAATGCAAAGTCCATAAAACAACTTATTTTCTCTTTTCATCTCCAGGATGATTCACATTTGATCTTAATAATAATAAAAAATCATCCATCTGGACGCTGCATAATAACCACAAATCAATGCAAAAGTTTGCAGCTCTTATTCTAGCACGGATCCATGTAAAAAGACAATTATGGGTACAAGGTAACAATTAAGACTGTTAAAAAAGAATTAATTGATACTTACCAAAAAAAAAAAAATTAATTGATAACTCAGCAACTTCGTAATTGGTTATTAAAACAGTTAAGCAGTAGACAGCACTTTTTATAGGTGTACGTCACAAAATATGTCAAATGACAGTTATACATGTAACTGTGACGTAAGCTATCTTGACTTTAGTGCAACAGTCGTTTAGACTCGATTAGGGTTCATATCGCTTGGTTGGTTTGGGTCATTAGAATGGTTGTTCAGGTAATCTAGCTTGGTCGGGCACACCTTATCAAATGCCTCTGATTCCCCCAGTCACCTAAACGGATCAAGGGAAATCTAATAGCTGCATCGATCGGAAGTCATCCTATTAGATGCCCTCGATTCCCCTAGTTACCTAAGCGGATCAAGGAAAATTTGACGATTATTTGATTTTTAGGAAATATGTGCACATTTATGGCATGGCAGGTGTGCATGTGTACTTTGAAAAGATATGACCCCTTCATTTCTCTATCGCGCATTGGACATATATTGGCCATGACATTAGAGTTGTCAATACCCCATTTTCATGCCGTTAGATCAATTTTTCCCGCTTGAATCATGGCCGTTGATTTTGAAAGAATAGTGATATGAATATGGAAAGAGACCTTCTGGTTTCAATTTACGCAAACTCATTTCTGCAACTTCCATTGCTACAACTGTAGTAAAAATCTCTCCTCCTTACTTGATTTGTCTTTCTTCTTGCACTGGTAAGTTGTTTCAGTCTTTTTACTTTTTGTTGCCTCTCTTTTATGCTCTGGCTACTGATTCGCAATGCTTACTTCTATAAAGAAAACCATAGGCTCCCAAATCCCTTAGGATTTGTAGATAAGCCTCGATACATCCATTCTATTTTCAGTGGTTTGATTTTTCTGATATACGTTTTCCATTTATCCCAATTATTTCTTTCTATTGCAATGAGTAATCGTGAGAGGATTGATTCTAGTGGTGAGGAGTCTAATGCCGATGGATATTTGCTTCCTAGGTGTAGAATCCTGGTGCCCCTAGTATCAGTAGGCCCTAAACGACAAGGAAAGATATGGGGCGCATTATAGATGCTTTTGAACTTGGTGTTGGGTCAAAACAACCTAACATCACCATCATCGACTAGGGGGACAATAGGTCAACCATCACCCCTAAAAATAATTTAAAACTAATAACTGATTTCCAATTTCCCAGGGATCTTACATATAGAGTCTCTACAAGTGTAGATTCTGCGTGTTCACTGAGGAGCAGTGAAATTGCACTATACGAAGCAACTTTGGATGGCAGACTTCAGTTTCCCTTCCCAAAGTTTGTTTAGAAGGTGTTAAGTTGCCTCAGTCTTGCACTAGGACAGATCCTACCAAACAGTTGGAAAATCTTGGTAGGGAGTGCAGTCTTTTAGCAAGCTACCACAAGGCATAAGCTATTAGTGACCGAGTTTTTCATTTCTACTTGGTCATTGAGAAAGGGTTGGGCTAATGGTATTTTTCAGTGCAAAAACCAGAGTTTAATTTCATCATTTGCATGCCTACATCCTACAAAGGATGGAAAGAAAGATACTTATTCATTTGAGGAATTGGATGGGAGTTTCAGTCTTGGGAGATTGACAATGACAAAAAGATTTGAGTCTCTCGAACAGGGGGTTAGCCTACACTAAAGGGTAAGCCTAGATCTCCCGTTTCAGTTACCTTAGAACTTTTTAGGTCTCTGATTTCTGACTTTTCTTTTTAATCTGATCAGCTTGAAAGCAATTTACTCTGAGCCTGGAACAAAAAGGTCTTCTTTGGCTCGCGAAGAGGCACAAGGTTCAGGAAACCCATTTTTTGCTGACAATAGAAAACCCTACCTTCTACCTGCTTGGGCTTGATCCGACCAAGAAAGCCCTGGCAGCCAAATGTGAGTGGAGTGAGTTCATTAAATATGCTTTATCATTATTCATGTTTCAGTCATTCTCATCAGATTTCTTTTCTTTTACTTTACAGACAGTACAATCCTTGATAAGCTATCTGCTCGTTCGGTCGAGGGTATGAAACAATCTAAGCCACAAAGCGAGCAATCCCAGGAGTTGATCGAGCAATCTGAGTAAGCAAAAATGTTTGACTTAAGCTACCTAGATTGGGTTGGGAAGAAGAAAACTACTAGGGGGAGCTCATCCTAAAGAAGGCTGAAAATATGTAATTTGCTGCTAGTGATTCCAATCAATCAACCACATTCAGAAAATAGTAGAAGGCGAGATAAAAAGAACGAGGAAACCCACACAGGGAAACCTCAAAAACTTTCACTAAAATAAACGTTGGTTACAAACTCAAAACCTCGATAGATCGACTTCTCGACTCATGCTTTTGGTGATGTTTGCTCGAATCCTCGATTCACCAACTCCTTTAGTGAAAGCCCTTCAACTCCTCGAAGGCACAACACCAAAATCGCAGCAACTTCATGTGCTGAATCATCCTCAGCTCTTCCAAGATTTGAAATCCTTCGAATCACGCAGACGCAAGAATGCTTGGCTAAGTGTTTGAGAGAATGATAAGACTTTCTGGCTCATGAACTGTTGTATATTCTCTCTATTTATAACCCTAGAGTCATCCAGAGAATATATATGTAGACAAATTGGGATGATTTGGGCTTGAAAATAGACAAAATAAGTTAGATTTTGTTCCTCATGGGAAAGGTGCACTCGTGGTCATCCCGCAGCCTTCCCGTGGCCATCTTATGACTAAGAGTGGGGTTCCTGCACGACTAAATCTTAAACACTGCTCTCAACTTTATACCGCGCGCTACCTACGACCATCTTGTGGTCTTCCTGCGTTATTGACTTCTGGCTCTTGTTTGGTGTCTTTAAGACTTCCAGACTTTTGGAAATAACTTTTCTGAGGCCTTTTACAATTTTATTTGATTTAAGACTGTAGTGCCTTAGCCTACACTAACTCTGAAAGTACAAACACTCTTTTTTGACCATGGATTTGCCAATTTACAATATTTGGTCTTAACAATCTCCCCCTTTGGCAATTTTATGTCAAAACTCAAAAATATAACAATACAATAAAACTCATCCTAGATTAAGGTCTCTATAAACTTTTCATCAATCAACATGTCCCAATTTATAAACTATTTTACTGCACACTTAAACAAATTGATCATGACATCATGTGGCAACAAATAATAATAATAATCAAAACTCATTAAGCACATAATGAGTCCAAATAGAGATAATCTAAATAGATAAAAAGTACAACCACACATTACATCTCATGATTTAATATTCGAAAGAGTTCAACCAAACATAACATAATCCAAATAGTTCAAATAACAAAAGACAACAATCATCTAGATAGTTCCAAAAAAAAATTAGCATCACAAGTCCATCAGCATCTTCTTCCCCTTTTTGACTGGAATTGGCAAGAGGGTGCATCATTGGGCATTACCATCATCGCCATCATTGTTACCTCCCCCTGCATTATGGATGCTAGCCCCATCACCTTGGTCACCCATGTGAAGAAATGAATCATTGCCGAAGGGGTCTCCAAATGTATAGGCATAGCCCTCAAGCAAGTATGAGGTGCATCTCATTCTGACATGTCTGCATAGCCCTCAAGCAAGTGTCCATGTCTATCTGAAAGACATGAATCTCTACCTGTCGAGAATCTATGGCATCGAAGTGCTGATAAACCTGGGAATGAAATGCACAACTCTCCCCTTGAATGGATGCCAACATAGCATCCATCATATTTATGTCATAAACTGGCGGGGTACTAGAAGAGGGGGCGAAAGGATCAAAAAGAGGTAGAGAATACCGAGGTTAAGGAGGAACAGGTGGAGGGACAGGCTATGGAGTTTGAGTAGGTCTAGAGTAGGTCCTATTACGACGAGCAGACACATGATTAATTGTTTTGGGCATTTTGATCAACTCATAGTTCGGGAGACACTTAACACCAAGAGATAGGAGATAGTGAGTGATCAATAAACCAAACAACATGGAATCAGACCGGGACGTAGAATCACTACCAGCAATAATAAATAGAAACATGAACAACGATAGATCAAAAATGAACAATAGAATGAAAAATGTGTCCTCGACGCTCAGGCACAGCAGTGATATAAAATGTCGAATCAATAGAATTCACTACATAGAGATGTAGCACCCTATTGATCTCAAATAACTGACGGTGAAGAATAGTCTCCCCAACCCAATCAGCTCGACCCTTAGTGAGTAAATGAGAAATAGCCTGAACAGATAGGCCTCCCGTATTAAGAACAAGCTCAAAATCAACATGCTTAGGGCGAGGAATATTTAAAAACTGGGAAATAATAGAGGGTGTCAACTCAATGTTTACGAATTGAACATAAGAATGCAAGACACTAGCAGAAAAATCAATGGCATGCATGTTAACATAGAACTCATGAACGAGTTCTCCAATGGCATACTCATAACAAGGACCCTCAAATCCAGAATATGATGCATATGCAGATCAACCTAAATGATCAAAATAACGCTCAATAGTGGGAAAGTCACACAACAAAATACCCGTTCAACCACAATAGGGGCGATACAGGAAAGTATCATCATAAAGAGTCTGTTCACGATCTCCCCTAAACCTATGAAAGTCAAAAGAAAGATGGTTTCTTCTTTTAGGGGCCATAGGAACAATAAAAAGATAAACTAGAGAAGTAAATTGAAAGAAGAAACAGTACCTTGAAAATGAAAGATTGGACTTCAGGAGACAGGGAGACAGAACGTCAGGATGACGTCAGAGCAAATATGGACCGAAAATGAGCTCGGAGGGGGCCTTAAAAAGCCATACCACAAGAAGCCCGCACCCACGGTGTATAGTACCCCGAACTTTTGCATGATTATAAATAGATGGTTATTCAAACATTTTGGGGTAATAGTATGTTAATTTAGTGGTATGGATCATTAATGGCATTCTAGAGTTGAGAACTTTGAAAGGGGTGAGCTAAGCTATCAAAAGATAGCATTTTAGCAAGAGTACAGGAGGAGGACACCTTGTGCCCAAGGTCTCGGGCCCACAAAACATGGGCGCCCAAGGTCTTGGGCACCCAAGGAACAGTAGACTTGATAGGCATGGGTTACTCTGTATTTTTCAGTCGAGCCACACACTTATGAGCTTATATCTAGCCTATGGATGATGAGAAAGCCTGAAATCTACTGTTGGAGATTTAAAATATTAGTTAAATATATATATTTTGTATATATGATGCAAGAGAGAGAGAGAGAGAGAGATATTGTTGGGAGAGAAAGAAATCGGGAGAGAAGCAAAAGAGAACAAGGAAGAAGAAGAAAAGGACCGGGTAGAAATTTGATGGTAAGTTCTTCTAGCTTGCATGGTAATCAAATTAATCTTGCAAGAATGTAATTGAATCCTCAAGGAACCTTTCTATGTGATTTATTTGTAGTTTGGATCAAAGGATAAAGAGTTAGAGCTCATCAAAGTTTGAGAGCTTGGAACCGAGAGGATGCTATCTTGTTGATCCATCTTCTTACAACTTGAGGTAGGGATTTTATGCTCATTCTTACATATATGATGTGTAACAAGATCTAGAACAATAGTTGGGTAACAATTGCAAGATTTGATTTCATTTATGGAAGAAAATGTGGGTTATACACACATGTATAGGTAGATAGAGAGATAAGGATGTTTGATCCATAACTTGGCTCATAGTCAATGAAAACTCAAATGGTTGGTTTCCTTTAATGCTTATAAGACTTGTGGAGATGTTATAAACATGAAACTTTAGGTATTTTAACTTAAAGTTGGTCAATTTGAGGTTATGGAAAACCAAGAAACTAGAAAATAGAGCATGAAACCCATAACTTGGACCAAGCTATGAGCGCACGAGAGAGACACAGTTGGGAGCCCAACCCCTTGGATGCCCAAGACATGGCGCTCGGCTTCCTTGGGCACATAAAGCGTGGGCACACAAGCCCTTGGGCGCACGGCTGAGTGCCAGCTTGGGCACCCACTGAGCCTAGGTCCAATTTTTTACTTTGTTTACTTTGACCTTCTACCTTAGGTTTATGAAAGAGTTTAATAGTATGTTTTCGCATGAAACTTTATTTGATTAATTGCATGGATTTAAAAAGGGAAATGTGTTCTAAAAAGTGATTAAGGATTTGTTATCTTAAGCTAATGGGATTTAACTTGTAATGGTGAATGAGTATTACCTTAACTGAAATGAGTTGGAAGATTACTTTGAGATAAGAGTCTTAATTGAGTAGAATTGTGATTATGTCTTGATGTAAACTAAATGATGAGGATTATGAACATGTGATTGATTAAGTAAAATGTGAATTGACAAAGAGACTCAAATTCATAATGATGATAAATGTTGAATGTTTAATAAGGTTGATCAATGTTGATATGTGATGAATCTTGGTATGAATCGAAAAGTGAATATATGATTGAAGGAAATTGAAATGTGAACTTTTGCTAATAAGTGATGAAAATTAAATGAGGCTTGGGTTAAATGAAGTGAAGAGATGAAATGAGTTTGTGTTCTATGATGAAATGGAATGTGGTTATGTGTGTTGGAAAGTTTATGGTGATAAATATGAATTGTGATTAAAGAATATTGAATGTGATGAATGATTGGTTGTGTGTCGGGGGCTGTGGTGGGGTGCAAAAATAAGAAGGGTCGTGAGATTACCCTCGGATTGAAAAACCCAGAACCTGCGTAGGGTTTGGTGTCAATGCCAGTGGGTTAGTAGCCCACACAATTGTGTGTGTTTTGGCACCTCGTGGCCCTAGACAGCAATCCTAAACGACGATGTCGATTTATGGTTTTCGTTGGGTATTGGCCCATAAAAGATGATAACGTGTATGCACCCAACCCCCGAAGACTTGTGTGGTTATGGTTATGCAATGTGATTGAATGATGAATAAGTGAAAATATGGGCATGGAGATGTGATTGAATGATGATTAAGTGCTAATGTGGATATGGTTGTGTGATTGAATGTGGAATATGTGATAATGTAATATATGTTGAATATGTAATAATGTGATATGGAATGTGGTTGGAAATAAAGTTGAGAAATTTAATAATGAGGAATAATTGGAATTGAATACAATACCTTGATGATGTTGAATGATTTAAGTTGAAAATTAATAGATATTAATGAATTGTTATGGTTATTAAAAAGATATTGGTGAACCTATGCATATATGAACATTGGCATGCATGTGTTGATTACATACCATATATGTTTGTTTAAGGCATTGTGAGCACAAGTAGACCCGTGCTCACATCCCTATAGATTTTGATGCAGGAACAGGCTATAACAATCAGGTGGGCTAATGGGGTTAGACTGGAAGTGTGTGCATGAGCCCTACTAAGCTTAGCAAAGCTTTTGGTCATTTAGTATAAGTTTCATTTGGAATTATAATATTGTACATTACTAGACTTATTCGATTTAGTTGTAATGGCCATAAGGCCTAAGTTATGTATTAATGGGAATGGAGTATGGAGTATGTGACCTGGCAACAATCAAGGTTTAACTTATATTACCTTATCTTATGTCTTGGGCTCACTAGTTGATGTTGTATTGCTCTGATCATAGGTGTTTATACTAGTGCATGTTATGTGTGTTTATCACTTACCCCTCGGGTTGCGAGATCCGGGGCGTGACACGGTGATCCCACAACGATGCTGTGGCCTTCCTGCAATGTTCAATCCCTGGCTAATCGCTCTTTGGACTATCCTGCGACTCAGAGCACCCTACTCGCAGTCATCCCGCAAGTTTTTTTTTTTTTTAATGAAAATAAGAAAAATATTAAAGAAAATCGAAGTGAAAAAAAATGAAGATTATCAGAGAATTTTAAGTCTTATTCCCTTAAATATATACCAAAAAAAGGTTCAAACATTTAATAAAACATAAGTAGTAATGAAAAAGAATTCCAAAAAGCACTCTACTTTTTATGTCATGAGATGTTCACACATGTCATACTAGTGGTCAAATGCCTATGTAGTGTGTGAAACGAGGTTTTTGGATGATCATGATCTATACTTTTCACATACTTACAAGGTATTCAAGAATGCTCCTTTTGGAGTTTTGATTGTGTCAAGTAAGAAGTGTAGTGAAAGCTCTTCGACTAGATACGCCTCACTTCATTGTTTTTAACTAATCACCAAAGTATGTAATATAGAAGTAACATCTACCAATATATATATATATATTTTAATTTTTTCTTGGGGGCTTTCACGCACTTATGGGTAGGTAGCCTTCTTCCTGTATCGTCAAACCCAAAGGGTGGCTATTTTGATAACCTGCACGTCAACAGGCTGGCTGCACTCTATCCCATTGGTAGCCCTTTCTAAGTTTTTTTTTTTTTGGTACTCAAACACAATTAATAGTCTAAAGAGGAGACTTAACAAGCACAAGTAAGTAAGGAAAAATTAGTTCTTGAACACATAACCTCAGTGAATTTTCAATAGGCACACCACTACCTTGATAAGAAACACCAAAACATAAATTTCAAGATTATTAAGGAAGTCAATTTCATATCTCTTATGTAAATTAAAAGAAATACTTCTATGTTTTTGAAATGTATGTGAGGGAATAGTTCTTATAATAATCATGAAATCATCATCTTTTTCCTAAAAAAATATCTAACTCTACCTATATATATATAGACAAAAATCAAAGAAAAAATTTGCAATGCTCTTTAGTCTAGGGAACAAACGCCCAAAGAGGATCTGAGAGATTCAAACTTCAAATGGTCCAGTGGTTTGGTAAATATGTTGGCTAGTTGGTGTTAAGTTTCTATGTGTTATGGAGTGATGACTTGATGTTCAACTAGCTCATGGATAAAATGATATCGAATGTCTATGTGTTTGGTACGAGAATGTTGGACAGGATTCCTAGAGATATAGATGGCACTAAGATTATCACAGTACAAGGTCATGGTTTTTTGGTCAACTCCATAATCAGCTAGCATTTGTTTCATCCAAAGAAATTGGGTGCAACAACTACCAGCAGCTATGTATTCAGATTCAGCAGTGAATAAGGACACGGAGTTTTGTTTCTTGCTATGCCATGAAACTAGATTAGTACCAACATAAAAACATCCTCCAGATGTACTCTTTTTATCATCAACACACCCAGCCCAATCAGTATCAGAATACCCTGCTAGGGTGACATTAGTTTCATGAGAGAATCAAATACCAAAATCAAAAGTCCCATTAACATATTTTATTATCCTTTTAACAGCATGTAAGTGGGATTCCTTAGGGTAGGACTAAAATCTAGCACAAATTCCTACACTGAAAAATATATCAGGATGACTGGTAGTGAGATACAACAAACTACCTATCATGCTTCTATACAATGTAGGATCCACTGATTTGCCAGACTCATCTTTAGAAAGTTTAGTGGAAGTGTTTATAGGGGTCCTAGCATGTTTACTATTTTCAAGCCCAATTTTCTTAACTAGATCTTTTGCATATTTGGACTGAGAGACAAAAATTCCATTCTCTACTTGTCTAACTTGAAGACCTAAAAAGAAATTTAATTCCCCCATCATGCTCATCTCAAAGTTATCTTTCAAGTGTTCACTAAATTCATGAGCAAATTCAAGAAAGGTAGATCCAAAAACAATATCATCAACATAAACTTGTGTAATCAAAATGTGTTTTGAATCTCTACGAATGAATAGGGTTTTATGAGCATTACCTCTCATGAATCCAGATTCTATCAAAAAAGTGGTGAGTCTTTCATACCAAGCTCTAGGAGCCTGTTTAAGTCCATAGAGAGCCTTTTTTAATTTAAACACATGATTTGAAAAATGAGGATCTACAAATCCCTTAGGCTACTCTACATAAACTTCCTCATTAAAAAAGCTATTTAAAAAGGCACTCTTAACATCCATTTGAAACAGTTTAAACTTTAAGTAACATGCCATGGCAAACAAGATTCTTATAGATTCTAATCTAGCCACAAGAACAAAGGTTTCATCAAAGTTAATACTCTCAACTTGGGTATATCCTTATGCAACTAACCTAGCCTTATTTCTAATGACTGTTCCAAACTCATCAATTTTGTTTTTGAAAATCCACTTTGTGCCTATAACATTCACATGTGAAGGGCGAGGTACAAGTGTCCATACATCGTTTCTTACAAATTGCCCTAACTCTTCTTGCATAGCATTCAACCAAAAATCATCATTAAGAGCTTCATTCACATTTTTAGATTCTAAAAAGGATACATAGCAAAGATGTGATATCTCATTTTGAAGTTGTCTCCTTGTCTTCATTGGCTCCTTTACATCCCCAATCACTTGTGAGGTTGGATGGTTGAACTTAACTCTCGACGATGGTTCCAATTCAGTACTTTTCTCATCATTCCTTTGTGGCACATCACTTACATCTATTGAGGCTTCAGATTGTTCAATTGGAGTCGTTAGGGGTATCTCATCATCATGATCATCCTGTTGAACAGAAGAGTAAGAGTTAGTATCATCAATTATTACATTTATTGATTCCATAACAGTGTTAGTTTTTAAGTTAAAAACTCTAAAAGTATGATTGTTAGTGGAATAGCCTAGGAAGATTCCTTCATCACTTCGGGAGTCAAACTTACCAAGTTGTTCTCTATCCTTAAGGATAAGGCAATTACTCCCAAAAACTCAGAAATACTTCACACTAGGCCTCTTACCATTCCATAGTTCATAGGGGGTCTGTTTGGTTCCAAGTCTAAGATATACCTTATTTACTATGTAGTAAGCAGTGTTAACTGTTTCTACCAAAAACTTCTTTGGCAGTGATTTTCCATGAAGCAACACTTGAGCCATCTCTTGAAGTACTCTATTTTTTCTTTCAACCACACCATTTTGTTGTGGAGTTTTTGGTGCTGAGAATTTATGTTTTATTCCATTTGCATCACAAAAGTCATAGTATAATGAATTCTTAAAATCCTTTCGATGATCTGTCCTAATTCTGGTAATGCATCCAATTCTTTTTTGTTTTTCCTGTTGTAGTTTCAAACACAAGTTTCTAAAAGAGTCAAAAGCATCAGATTTTTCAGCAAGAAAATTAACCCATGTGAAACGAGTGTAATCATCAACAGCAACAAATATATATTTCTTTTTCCCTAAGCTTTCAGTGCGTGTGGGTCCCATTAAATCAATGTGTACTAAATCTAGAGGCTCCTTAGTTTTCAAATTGTGACCCTTTTTATGTGCAGTTTTAATTTGTTTGCCCATTTAACAAGGCCTACACACACCCTTGTGGGCTTTTCCTAATTTAGGTAGACCTCTAACTCACTTAGACTTAGACAATTGATTGAGCTATTTAAAATTGATGTGTCCAAGTCTTTGGTACCAGAGGTCTAACTCAATTAAACTTACAGAATTGCATATGAGACCTTTAGAATTGGATACACCATAATAGTTATCAGTAGTGCGAATGCCAGTTAAAATAATTTTTCCATGAGAATCAACAATTTTACAATCAAATTTTGAAAAATGAACAACAAGTTTGGCATCGCACAACTGACTTATGCTAATCGAATTGGCCTGTAAACCTTCAACATACAGTACATCCTCCAAACATTCTAAACCTGGGGTCTTTATATTTCCTTTGCCCAAAACACAAGATGTATTGCCATTACCAAAAATTACTACTCCTCCCTCAAAATTTTGAAAATTTGTAAATAGAATTTTATTTCCACTCATGTGTCTAAAGTAACCATTGTCAAGGTACCACATGTTTGAGTTCAAAGCTTTTAAGGTTATGTGAACTATAAAACAATTTAGATAAGATTTTCTTACCTATGCAGTTCTGGTTTCAAAGTTTTCCTTACAGCCTTATTTTTTGAAAAACGATTCTTGACAGATTGTTTTTGAGTTTTAGGACAAGCTTTCTGAAAACGAGATGTCCCTGAATAAAAAGAATTTTTAGCTGTCCTATGCAAATGATATTTAAGATAAGAAGAGGGATCGTAGTTGCTTAACACATTAAACCTGTTGTAAAAACTGTTAGTATAATTTTGGTGATTTTTATTTACAGGTCTTCTTTGATTAACATAAATTATGGGTAGTCCATAAAGTTTATGACAATTAGGTCTTATGTGGCCAGGAATACCACAATGATGACATACAGGGACAATTTTCCTTTGAGTGAAAGGTGTACCTTGGAATCTGTGAGAATTTTGTGCAAGCTGTTTACTTTTCAAGTGCTTGAATGTTTGAGAAGTTGATTTCCCATCTTGGGAAATAGCTAACTTTTGAGCTTGGATTTTTATTACTTTGGTCTTTTGACAACTTGTAAAGGCATCTTCTGTGGTTTTCTTCTCTCCAGTATATCCAAGTCCACTTTTATCGTTTGGAATTCTTTGGATCACCAGTATGTCATCTAGTTTGCAGGATGCTGAATTCATCTTGGACTACATGGACTGCATTTTACCATATGCCTCTTTCAAATGATTATCTCTTTGTTCCAATTTAGTCTTTAGTGCTGCTACCAACTCCTCTTGAGTGTTCTTACTTGCTTCAAGTGCTTCAAGTTTAGCTTGTAATTCCTCCAGGGCAATCTTCAGATTGTCTTTCTCCCTTTTTAACATCTTGTTCGTTACAATCAATTTCTCATTTTGCTTGTGGAACTTACAACAGTCTTGATATAGCTGTTCATAGGCATCTTCAAAATCCACTTCTTTTCCATCACCATTATGTTCTGATTCCACCTCTGAAGAGTCTTCCTTTGGACTTTTGGAACCAGATTAGTCTTTAAAATTTTTAGATGTCGTGCTTCTTGCCATGAAAGTTGTGAAATTTTCTGGAAAATCTTCTGAGGATGATGAAGTGCTCAATTCATCTGTATCATTCAGGGTAGCATTCACAGCCTTCTTCTTGTTCTTCTTATTTCCACAATCTTGAGCTATAGCACTTCACCCCCTTAAACTTATTCTCCTTTTTTTTTGGTTCAGAAGACTTCTAACCCTTAGATTTTTCATTCTTTTTGACCTTTTTTGGTTTCCCACTTTTCTTCTTGAAAAACTTCCTAATCTTCTTCATATACAACACTACTTTTTCAATGGAAGGAATTGAATCATCACTGGAAGGAGAGTCATCTTCTTTAACCGATTTTAGTGCAACACCCTTCATTTTCTTTGGTTTTATCATATTGGCTTCATATGTCTGTAGAGAGCCAACCAAGTCTTTTACCCTCATTGTATCCACTTCCCCGGCTTCCTCAATGGCTGTAACTTTAGCTTGAAAGGACATATGTAGGGATTGGAGAATTTTACGCTACAAGAAATAACATTTTTAGCGACCATTTTTCGCAACCAAAACCAAATTTGGTCGCTAAATATTAGTTTTTACTGACTAAATATTATTTGGCCACTAATAATTTATATTTAGTGACCAATTATAAATTGATCGCTAAAAATTTATCATTTAGCGACCAATTGTTTGCTAAAAATGATCCTTTACCGACCAAATATTAATTTAGTCGCTAAATAGTTCTAAAATATTTCCCTTCATGCTTTAGCACCAACAATGGCCTTTGGCTACCAAAACATTTGGTCACGGAATATTTTTATAATTTTTGACATTTATTTTTAGCAACTAAATAAGTTTGGTCGCTAAATTTTGGATATTTTGAAGATCAATTAGTCGTTAAAAGTGACCTTTTACCGACCAAATATTAATTTAGTCACTAAAGAGTTATAAAATATTTCCCTCCAAGCTATGGTGCCTACAATGTCTTTTGGCTACCAAAATATTTGGTGGTAGAATTTTTTCATAATTTTTGACATTTATTTTTGGCGACCAAATAGGTTTGGTTGCTAAATTCTAGGCATTTAACCGATTTTGGCGAAAAGATTTTTTAGCAACCAAATATTAATTTAGTCGCTAAAGACAAAATTTTGTTTCCAAAATTTTTTCTATAGGAATTTCATGCCAACAAAGACTTTTGACAACCAAAAAATTTGGTGGCGGAATTTTTTAATAATTTTTGACGTTATTAGTTTTATTCTTTGCAGCCAAATATGTTTGGTAGCTAAAATTCAACCCATTTAGCGACTACTTGATCACCAAAAGTATCCCTTCGCTGACCAAATATTAATTTGGTCACAGAATCTATATAATAAGGAATTTGAAGAGATATTTTCGGTCGTTAGATTAGTTTAATAGCTTAAATTACACTCTTTTTTTTCCCTTTATTTCCTCCTTTTTTCTATTTTCTCATTCATAAATTATATTTTTTTGTCTCACATCATTAAATGATTATAACTTCACTTTTACTTTTAGATATAAAATCATTATAACTATGGCATGTAATTTAAATAAATATGAAATTAACTTATAAATTCTTAAGAATGACTCACTTACTTAAAAATCCACTTTAGTTTTAAAATTTATATATTTCAAATTCTTTAAGAATTATAAGAAAAAATAGAAAAAACAGTTGAATAATAATTACAAAAATGTTTAAAATTTATTTTTCTCATAGTAAACGTATTTGTTAAAATTAGAAATAAATAAAAATGCCTCAATATTAATTTAGCTTGGGAGTATTTATTTTTCTAATATGAAAATGATAAAAAATTATCTTTTTTGAAAGATAACTTAAAAATTATTTTTTCTCAAAATAAAAATTGTTACTTTTTTTAATTTAAAAATAAAGAAAAGTTCCTAAAATAGTGGTAAGATTGGGAGTAATTTTTTTAAATTCTTATTTCAAATTTAAATTGGTCATGTTGACCATATTTTTATAAATTTAATCTAGAAATTATTATAAAATCTTACCTGACACTCTTTATGTTAACCATTTTATTTTTTAAAATTTTAATTTTAAATTTAAATAAAATTGGTGGGGTTGACCATATATTTATATAAAAAAGAAACTCAAAATTTGGAATTAAAATATTTTTTTAACCATTGAATTTATTTAATGGCCTATATTACTTCTTTTTCTCTACAATTTAGTTGTCCTTTTAGTCGTTTCACATGAAATACTCTCTCTCACTCTTTCAATATTTTTTTGAATAATTTTTTATTAAAATTGTTAAATTAACATTTTTAAAAATGTGATAATATTTATAATAAATAATAAAATTTTACAATTTTATTAAATACTGTATGGCATACTTATTAGACAAAGTTTGATTTTTTTCTTTAAAAATAAAGAATGATATTAAACTATAATTGTTTTTTAAAAATTTCTTAAAAATAAATGTTTAAATTAAAATTTTATTTAATATACATAAAATTTAAAATTCTTAATATATATATTTTCACACATTTTGTTTTATACTTACATTATTTTTAGTAACTGTTAACAGTGGCGAAGCCACTTGTGGCCGAGCGGCAGCGACTGCTGTCATTGGAATCCAAAAAAATATATATATTTAAACCATGTAATCTATAAAAAATATATTTGTTCTTCAGACCTTGTACACTTGTAATTGATTATCTTATTTTATATATGATATACTGCTTACACACATGCACAATCGAAAGTGTTCATCGCCTGAACATTCAACTTTCGAACTTTAATATCCTAAACCTGTAAAAAATTATAAGATTGTGTCTGGCATGCAATATTTAACAGGATAAATATTATTTTTGTAAAATTTTATTTATTTTAATTTTAATGTATATTTTATAACATTACAAATACATTATTCTTTTCATATACTCGTTAAAAATGACTTTTTAAAAAGTGAGGTAAAAGTTATAAAAGGTTGTGAGAGTAAAAAATTAATAATTTATTTTATAATTGAAATGTTTGAAACTCCATAAAACTCTAAACCAAACCAAACCAAGCCAAGCCTTTTCCCACTAGGTGGGGTCGGCTATATGGATTTGTCGACGACAATTAGATCTGTTTAGGGTCATGTTCTCCGATAGATCTAGGTAGGTCAAGTCATGTTTAATAGTTTCTTTTCAGTTTCTCTTGGGTCTTCCTCTGCCTCTCCTATTCCTAGCAATCTCCATACTTTCACACCTTCTAACCGGTGCCTCTGCTGGACGTCTTCTAATATGGCCAAACCATCTTAATTAGTTTTCTCTCATTTTATCTTCAATCGGTGCTATTCCTACTTTGCCCCTAATCTCCTTGTTCCTAATCCTATCTTTCCTTGTAATACCGCACATCCATCTTAGCATTCTCATCTCTGCAACTGCCATTTTCTGACTATGACTATGCTTTACTGCCCAACACTCTGATCCATATAGCAGCGCTGATCTAACCGCCACTTTATAATACTTTCTTTTTGAAACTTCATAAAACTCTAATTTTTTAAAATTTAAATTTTTTACTTACTATATAAATTATGAAAATTATAATTTTTATAAATTTATACTAATTTTTACAACTCTAAACACTCCTAATATTTATTTTTATGAATATTTTACTGCTACTGAAAAAAATTTCTGAATCTGCCACTGTCTGTTAATTAGTGATTTTTAATTTTACATGTTATTTTTATAAATTTTTATGTAGATTTATTTTATAAATTTGTATTTGAGTGTTTTTCAAGCCAAATTATATTTACGTGCGTTTATGTATGAGTAATTTATAGTATTTTAATATTTTTAGATATTTTTAATAATTTTATTTTTCTCTACCAAAGAGATTTTTCACCGAAATTTTACCTAAAAAAATTTTTCACCGAAACTTAGCGCCAATAAAATGTTTGGCGACCAAATATTTTAGTCGTGGAAGGTTTTATTTAACCCTCTAGTAACAGTTTGTAATTTCCTTTTTGATTTTTCATTTCCACTTCTTCTTCTTCTTCTTCTTCTTTTTTTTTTTTTTTTTTTTTGCAGCCAGAGGAGAGAAGAAATTGAAGGTCAAAAACCTTTCGTTGCTTCCAATCATTGCTCGCCACCACAAGAGTCTCAAAATTACCCGCCTTGTCTGATACTCCAACGAACGCGAGTCACTGACCTATGCGCTGAAGTAGGACGATTGTGCTGGTTGCGTCGGCGCCAGAGGCTGAGAGAGAGAGAGAGAGAGAGAGTCTCAGATGAACCATCATTTCTTGACCAACGGAAAATTTTGGCAAGCACTGCGGCCCATCCTTTGATAATCGTCACCTGTCGCATTGAGAACCAATCATCGTCATGTCGAGGTGAGTAACTCTCATCTGTTTCGAGGTTTTCTTGCATCCTCTGAAATTCTTTTTGGGTTTGCTGTTGTTGGTCTGTGTTTAGGGTTTGTTTGTGATTCAAATTATTGTTTTTGAATCTGCATCTTTTCTATTTTGTTATGTTATTTAGTGTTCAATTTTTAGCTGTGTTTAATCTTCGAAAATGAATTAGCTTAGGTTTTGGAGCCACGTGGCAATTTGGTTCTCCAGTGACAAGGTTCAATTGAAGAGCTCATAATTTTCTTAGAACATGAATTTTTGTTTTTTTTTTTTTTTTTTTGTCCATCTGAGTAGGTGGTAATTGCATTCATACTTGGAATAGAATAGCGAGAGGATCGTGGTCATTTTAATTTCAAATGGAAAAAGGTAAGTGATTGTCCGGCTACTTGGGGTTTCTTATCATGTCTAATAATTCTTTTGTGCAATATCTCTGCAAGGATGCTGCTATTGAATCTAAATTAATACCTTTTAAGTGCATAATTACAATTGAAACATTCCTCACACCCTTTTCCGGGAATGGGCCAGTAGCCTTAGTGGGAAAAATGAATTTTTTGCCAACCCTGTTTTGGGTACAGCACTAATTGATATGTATGCAAAATGTGGGAAGATGGCTTTAGCTTGGAGAGTCTTCAAAAGCTTGAAAGAGTGGGATGAAAGAGACATAGGCGGCCTGCCGAATGGCACTTAATAATTGTGGGTCTTTCTAGGTTGTGTCCCCATCTGGCTCTTTGTCAAGTCCCTAACTCAAATTTAATAATTTTTCCTTTGATTATTTCCTGCCCATTTAAATGTTTCTTTTTTCTCTATCTTTTAGTTTTGTCATTAATAAGTTTATTAATAATTGTCATATTTTAAATTTTGTGAAATTTGGTTAAGAAATGATGTTCTATTGGAAATATTTGTCAAGGAATGCTATTAGAATGAAATTTTAAAAAAAATTAACTTATTATTTTAATTAAAAATATTCATAAACTGCACTCTAATTACGAAAGAAAAATGTTAATGCCAAAATAATTTTTATTTTAATCATAATAAAATACAGTTATTGTTACATATAATGAGAACTCAACAAATGCTCTAATTATAACAAAATAGTTCTAGAATTATCATTTTTCTTACAGAATTTCTATTATCACATTTGTAGTTTTTTTTTCCTCCTAAGTTAAACCTACACAGGTAGTTACTAAAAAAGTTAACTTTTTTCTTATATTTGGGGAAAAAATTAAATTTTTAATAGTTAATTTTTTATTTTTTTATTAATTTGACACACTTATTTTCAAGGGTTTAAAAAAATTTAAAATGTAAAAGAGTAATTTAATCATTTAAAATAAAGTGAAAAATTAAGATTTTTTTGATTTACTAAAAAACTCTACACCCTTGCCATCACAACTCTTAGATTCTCTAGAGGATGAAGTCTCGGATGAGGAGATAAAAGCCACTCTTTTCTCTTTGCCAAGTCATAAAGCTCCAGGGCCTGATGGATACACTTCCCATTTCTTCAAGAAGACTTGGAACATTGTTGGGGAAGATTTTGCAAGTGCTATCAAGTCTTTCTTCAGTTCAGGTAAGTTGCTAAAGATGATCAACTCCACGAGCATTGCTCTAATTCCTAAAGTCCCTAATCCAAGCAAGGTAGCGGACTATAGACCCATTTCTTGTTGCAATACAATCTACAAATGCATATCCAAAATTATTGCTAACAGACTTATGAAGCTTATGCCCCTTATAATTAGTTCTTCCCAAGCAGCTTTTATTAAAGGTAGAAGCATCTCAGACCAAGTCCTACTCATGCAAGAACTTGTAAGGAACTATCATAGGCAAAACATATCTCTAAGGAGTGCTCTCAAAATTGACCTTATGAAGGCTTTTGATTCGGTGTCATGGGACCTTATTATGGATACTTTGCAAGCCTTTCACCTCCCAAGCAAATTTGTGGGCTGGATAAGAGAATGTATTACTACCACTCAATTCTCCGTATCTATGAATGGAGTACTTGAAGGGTTATTTCATGGTGCTAGAGGCCTCCGCCAAGGTGATCCACTCTCTCCATATCTCTTCCTCATTGCCATGGAGTTCTTCACAAGGTTATTCAACAAGAAGATTGAGGGAAGTGACTTTACTTACCATCCAAAGTGCTCTGAGCCCCTAATCAATCACATATGCTTTGCAGATGATTTATTCAATACTTGGATTCCAGCTTGGGGAGCTTCCCGTGAAGTACCTAGGTGTCCCACTCATCTCAACAAAGCTTAAGCATGAAGATTGTAAGGAGATCATTGAAAAAGTCACCAAGAAAGTCAAGAGCTGGACTGCTAAATGCCTCTCCTATGCTGGTAGAATGGTTCTAATCAAATCTGTTCTATTCAGTTTACAAGTTTACTGGAGCATTCACTTTATTCTTCCAAAAAGAATTTGCAATGCCATAGAACAAGTCCTGAGGAGATATCTATGGTCGGGTGCCTAAAACAATGGGGAAGCAAGGTTGCATGGGATGAAATTTGCAAGCCAAAGAAGGAAGGAGGTCTAGGAATAAGAAGACTTGAAGAATGGAACAAAGCATCCATGATGAGGCACATTTGGGCACTATGCTCTAAAAGGCCTTCCCTTTGGGTTGAATGGTGTCAGTCCAACCTCCTAAAAGGAAAGTGTTTTTGGGAGATAAAGAAGCCATCTGATTGCTCATGGACTTGGGGGAACTACTCAAACTTAGAGATGAGGCCATCCGCTTATCCAAATACAAGGTTGGGCAAGGTAACTCAATTTCTTTGTGGTATTCAAATTGGCATCCTTTTGGGCCTTTGATTCCCAAATATGGTCCTAGGATAGCCTATGATGCGGGGCTACCTACAAATGCAAGGGTAGACCGAATAGTTGCAAATGGGGAATGGAAGTGGCATTTTCCATGCACTTGGGAGTTGAGGGAAATAATCCTTGAGTACCCTCCAAATTACAAGCCGAGCACCACCTTGGAAGACAAGTTTATATGGAGTGTATCCAAGAATGAAGCATATGGAGTGGCTACAACATGGAATGCTATTCGTGAGAAGAGTAACAAGGTACCTTGGCATCATTTGATTTGGCTCAGCCAACACATTCCTAGGCATAGTTTCATCCTTTGGCTTGCTATTAGGGGAAGACTATACACCAAAGATGGAATGATTAGTTGGGGCATGAGCATTGATCCAACTTGTGTATTATGTGGAAATGACCTTGAAACTTTGGATCACATATTCTTCAAGTGCTTATTTACGGCTGAGTTGAGAACTACTATTCTAAGGAAATGCTCTATTGTCAAACCCACACAAACTTGGAAAATGGAAGTTGCTTGGGCCATGGGCAAATTTAGTTGGAAGCACCTTAGCCGTGTACTTTATAAGCTTGCTTGGGCCGGTTTGGTTTACCACATTTGGGAAGAAAGGAATAAGAGAATCTTCAAAGGGCAGTCTACACCTATGGCAACCATTGTGCATGGAATCCAAAATGAAGTTAGAAGAAAGCTATCTCAGTCTCATGTCATGTTGGCTAATGTAAATTCTAATTAGCTCAATAGTTGGGGAATCCACTAGTTATTTTGTAACTTGTATCACGAGGGAATGCCCCTAAGACATTGTACATAATTTTTCCGTTAATCCAAAATACGCTTACTTACCAAAAAAAAACTCTGAAAATTTTTAAAAATATATAAAAATTTTTTAAATTAATTTATTTTTTATTTTATTATATGAACCTATAACTTATTTTATTTTATCTTATTTTTATCACTTTAAACAAACCTAAGGAGGCTTCTTATTATTCTTCTCAGTGGATATCTTATATTCACAATAGCATTTGTTTGGTGAGTTCCATCATCATGGAATTGTCAAAGTCTTCCTTTTTTTTCGTTGGCTTTAATGGGTTCCTCTCGTTATATTCCTTTTTGCTCTACATTATCAAGAGTTAAAAACCGATTACTTATCAGTTATCCCCCCCCACGCACACAAATGGATGATATGGCATGTCCATAGTTGTAATTAAGCCACCTGTAAATATTAAAGACGATCTTGAATATTTGATGATGGTAATTAATGCTCCAGTCTCTTATGTACTCACGCTTACAATTGTTTTTTTAGCCAATTGACCCCACTCTTTACAAAAGGATATATTTTGAATTTTGTCTACCTTAAACTTGTCTTTCCTTTAGTTATCTGAGACTCTAGGGTGATGAAGAAAAGAATTTCTATGTACTCTCGAGAAGAAGGCTATTGCAAAAGTTGATAAGGCCAAGGAATTCACTAGTGCAAAGAGCACGAGAGGTAATTGCTTTTATTTTATTCGTAAGAGGACTATTTTTATTTTCTATACCATTGGAGTTAGTTTTGTGTCAATCAGCTTTTACCAAAAATAACTTGATTTTGGGTGACAAATCGATTATTTTTTTTTCATACCAATTTTTCCTTTTTTTTTATCATGATAATATCTTTTTATTATGTACCTTGTGTTCTATAAAGATTAATGGAAACTTTTAGGCTTTTTTTTTATCAACACAATGACGTTAATATTTTTTTATAATTTTTTTGACAACATTAAATATTGTTTCTGATTATTTATTATATAGGTCGCTCAAAATGGATAAAAGTTGGATGAAAATTAAAGATCGAGTGAGCGATGAGTACATATTAGGGGTTAATATATTTATTAAATTTGTGACTACGAGTGTTGGATTGGATGGGAAGATTCGTTGTCCATGTGTGAATTGCATGAACATTAACAGCTTGGATATTAATCTAGTGAAGTACCATTTATTATTGAGAGGAATCTCACCAACATACACAACTTGGTTACATCATGGAGAAGACATTACTGCTTGTTCGTCAAATCTAGAAACCAATGTCATAGATGATAACGGTAATGATTCTAAAGACATAATGACAACCAATGACATAGAACATATTAATGAACAACAGGGAAATGGTGATGAATTTTCTGATATGTTAGAAGATATTTATTTTGAAAATTTGAGGAATGATTATGATATAGAAGGAAGTGTTAATGGAATAGAAGTGAATGATGTCCAAACCTCTGACAAGTTATTACATGAGGCTCAATGTGAGTTATACCCAGGTTGTAAAGAATATAATGTGTTGTCATTCGTTATCACTATTATGCATGTAAAGGTGATGTTTAAGTGGAGCAACAAATCCATTGACGATTTATTTCAGATATTCAAGAAACTTTTGCCAAATTGTAATGAGAGGGTTCCTTGGAATCTTTATGAAGCTAAGAAATTGTTACATGATTTGGGCTTGGGATATGAATGTATTGATGCTTACAAATTTGATTGTACACTTTTTTGGAAGGAGAATGTAGGCTTAGATAAATGTCTGATATGCAAGACACCTAGATACAAACCACAAGGTAGAAACAAAAAGAAAAATTGCACACAAGGTGTTAAGATATTTTAAACTTACACCAAGATTGAAAAGATTGTACATGTCGAGGAAAACAGCTCCAGAAATGAGATGGCACAAGGAAAAGCGAGTAGATGATTGGATATCAAGGCATCCCACTGATGGTAATGAATGGAAGAATTTTGACCGAACATATCCTGAATTTGCTAAAGAACCAAGAAATATGAGGCTAGGCATAGCCACCGATGGGTTTAATCCTTTTGGAAATATGAACAATTCATATAGTATATGGCCTATCATAGTTACACCATATAACTTGCCATCATAGAAATGTATGAAAGAACAATTCTTCATGATATCATTACTTATCCCAGGACCAATTGCACCTAGTTGAAACATTGATGTTTACATGCGACCATTAATCGATGAGTTGAAGGACTTATGGGAAAAAAGTGTGTGCATTTATGATGCATCGTCAAGATGCATCCTTCAAATGCATGTAGTTGTGTTGTGAACTATTAATGACTTTCCAGGTTATAGTAATTTGTCAAGATGGACAATAAAAGGTTATATGGCTTGTCCGAATTGTAATGAAGAACATTCAACACAATCATTGAGAGGAAAAATTGGATATATGGGTGCTCGTCGTTTTCTTCTCAAGGACCATCCTTGGTGAAGGAGTAAGCTATTTGATGGTAAGATTGAAAATCGACCAAGACCAAAGGTTTTAACAAGTGAACAAATACTTGAACAAGTGTCAGCAGGTAAGTTTGCACCCTATGAGAAGCATCCCCATAATCTGAAGATGCAAAAATTGATGAGGAAATATGAAGCAGTTAATATCAAGAAAATAAACCTGAACTGGAACAAAAGAAGCATTTTTTTTGAGCTACCGTATTGGAAGACACTCAATCTCAGGCACAATCTTGATGTGATGCACATAGAAAAAAATATATGTGACAGTTTACTTGGCACATTGTTAAGCATTCCTGGAAAGAACAAGGATACCCCAAAAGCTCACATGGACTTAAAAGATATGAAAATTAGAAAAACCGTACATTTTAAGGAGCGTCCGGATGGTAAACTTGTAATGCCTCCTGCATTGTTCACATTGTCTCCCCAAGAGAAACAAATATTCTTAGACTTCTTACAATCTATCAAGTATCTAGATGGATATGCAGCAAATATTTCCAGATGTGTAAACACAAGAGATGGAAAGTTGTCGAGTCTTAAAAGTCATGACTATCATGTTCTTTTACAAAAAGTCCTTCCAGTTGGGATGCGTGGGTGCCTTAGTAAGGATATTTGCACTGCATTGTTTGAGCTAGGCAATTATTTTCAAGAGTTATATGCTAAAACATTGAATATAAGTCATTTTGAAAAATTAGAAGAGTGCATAGTTTTGATTCTTTGTAAGTTAGAGAATATTTTTCCTCCTACATTCTTTGATATCATGGTTCATTTGCCTATTCATTTACCCTATAAGGCCAAACTTGGGGGGCCAGTGCAATATCGGTGGATGTACCCAATTGAAAGGTAATGCTCTCCAATTTTATATGTGAAATTACACATTCAATGCCAAAATAAATGTCTAATATGTAACATATAGATTGTTTTATGACATTTATATGAAGGTATCTTGGCACATTGAAAAAGTTTGTTACAAATCGAGCTCGTCCAGAAGATTCAATTGCAAAGGCGTATCTTGCGAAAGAATGTCTTGCATTTTACTCAATGTATCTTGATGAGATTGAAACTGTGTTTAATAGAGAAAAGCGAAATGATGATGGTGGTGACTGTGGCCCTGGATTGGCAATATTCACTCAGAGTGTTCGTCCTATTCTTCTGATGTACCGACCTCTTGACATTACTTTTAAAAAACGAAAGATGGCTCATTGGTTTGTCATTTACAACAGTTCAGAAATAGATCCATATTTAGAGTATGTTTTTGCATATATGTCTTTCTTATCAAAAAATAGCAAAATAATTAGTTATAGTTTCTATTACATCTTTTATTTTTTTAAATAGAAAGCACAAACACATATTGGAGAGTGAAAGTACAAGGGATATCATGAAGAGACAAATGGAGCTATTCCCTAATTGGTTTAAATGTCAGGTAAGACATAATTGTAACTTATCATTTTTTTATTTATTCACCTAATTAACTTCAACACCAATTAAAATGCACTACTTTACATTGTGTAGATGAATCACTCGAGATCTCAGGGGTCGTCAGAAGTAACTAATGAATTATGTTCGTTAGCTAATGGCCTTGATCCGCTAATAAGACAATATTTAGGTTGCATATCTAATGAAGTTTGATTCCATATAAATGAGTTAGAAAGTCATCGAAGAAGTCAAAATAGTGGGGTAGTGGTAGAAGGAGACCATGGGGGACAAACTCATGACTTTTATGGTCTATTATGCAAAGTATGGGAAATGAGATATATGTTTGATCATCGAGTAGTGTTGTTTCAATGCAAATGGTTTGATACTGGAAGTCGCAAGACTATATACACAGATGCACATTGTACTACCATAAATGTTAGAAGTCGATGGTATACAAATGACTTGTTTGTTTTACCAAATCAAGTGCAACAAGTTTTTTATGTCAATGATACGAAATTAGGTTTCGGTTGGAAAGTTGTACAACGTGGGATATGGGATGTACCAGAAATAATAAGTGAGGAAATGAATGATGATGAAACAGATAATGCGTTCCAACAAGATGAAAACATCGATATTCCTCTTTTGTTACTGAAGATGACATTGTAGATGAACTATGTAGAAATGATATTAAAGCCGAAATCGTTCAAAATGACTTGATTAACACGAAGAGGCAGACACGTGATGAACTTATTGGGCTTGATCAATTTATATGTGATAAAGATGATAAGTTTGTGGAAATAGAGCACAATGATGATGAAGATGAGTTTCATGATGATTTTGATTCTGAGTGTGATTCTGATTCTGAGTCTAACAATGATTATGATGTGTAACCTTGATTTTATTGTAAGTTATTTGTTTAAAAATGTATAACTTGTACACTTATTGAGTTATATTAATCTTATAATTTGTACACTTATTGTGTTACATTTATTTTATATTTTGTGACATTTACTTAATTATTTTGTGATTACTTATATGTTCTTTACACATAATATTATATAGGTTGTGAATATGCTAGTTGGTAAGAAAGTAGGATTGAGCAGGCAACTGTCGACTACAGATGCTACATCTTTGGGGGAGTCACCTCATGTTGATGGAGCCTTGGCATTAGGATCACCTACGCTAGTAGACTCACCTACGCATTCAGGAGAGTCACTATGTGTTGGTAGCAATGCAAGTTTTTAATACATTTGTTTTATATTCTATCATAATTTTTTTATATTTTATAAGTTTAATTCATTACTAACTATCGAAAATACTAATAACTTCTACAGAAAGATCACGTGCTCGTGGCCCTATGAAGGGCAAGGTGTGCAACAGGAACTTATTAAAAATAAAGGAAACAAGCTTTTAGTTAAAGTTTGTCCGGTTGCAGCTACATTCATCGGAAAAAATGCTTATAAGATTGCTAATCAATTGGGCTTCCAAATTCGTCTTAAGGCACTGTTACAAGGTGTCAATACTTAGAGCAAAATTAATAGAGGCACTAAAGAAGTCATATTTCAGAATGTGTTGGTAATGTATTGTTTGAATTACAAACTTCTGTTTGGTGGTTCTTTGATATTTTTGTTATTATGATTAATAGGATTATATTACATGTGATATCTTGCAGCAAATGTTTGAAATTGAGGACTTTTCTGAGCAGTATGTTCAAAATGCCATTGAGCAAAAATGCCACTCTATATATAAGGATTGGCGAAGCAAGTGGAAGCAACATTACCTGCAGTTGCAAAAAAATGAAAAAGACAAATATGAGAATGCCCCTAACCCCTCAAGACAAGATGACTGAAAGTATATGATTGACACTTTCTGGGCTTCTGAGCAACACAAAGTAATTTAATAATCGTCCATTTTGAATTCCGAACAAGAGGTTAAAATGTTTGAGGTTTACTAAGTAATTTATTTTCTAGGAAACGGGCGGATCATACATCCGAATCCTAATCATTCCCAATGAAATTATCCCTTCAAGTAATATGTTAGTATTTATGTAATTTTAATATTGTAAATGCTAGTCTTTAGAAACCCTTGTACTATGCATTAATTGTTGCCGCCAATGTATCCTTAAATTATTAACTTCATATATAATTTCAATAAATTACCAAAATATCTTTAATTTTTATCATAATAAAGTGACTCGCATGCCATGTTTTTTAATGGGAGGTACATCCATCTCAAGTTTTTCTTATAACCTTTTAATTTGCTGTTAACCGGGGTTAGTCTAATTGTTAACTAACTTAAACTATTACTTATTAAATAGACTGAAAAGCTTGGAGATAAGGGTCTTCCATTTTCTATGTTTTATAAAGACACTCATTGGATTAAGAAGAATGACTACATTCATCCAAAATGCCAGGAAAATTATATATATGTTAGCTACAATTTTTTACAAATCTTTTTTATTTTATTTTATTCCCATTAAGACTATTTATAATGGTATCTTATATATTTTGAATATGTATAGGAGGAGATTGTTAGGCGTGAGAATGAGACAATGGAGTCAAGTGACCCACGTTATACACCAGAGCAACTCTCCTAGATGGTGCTCGAAGAATGATCTGGCTATTTGCTCGGATTTGGGAAGGGTCCAAAGCTATCCTCCTCGACAAGATCTAATGCATCCTCTAAAGCGTGTTATGAGGAGATTGAAAAGTTCAAGGCACAAATTAATGAACAAAATGCGATCATTATAGAACAAAATGAGCACATAATAAAAAATGAAGAGGATAGGAAGGCACGGGAAGAGCAGTACCAAAAATAATTTGATCAATTATTTGCAATGATGCGGGATAAATTTGGAGACGATTTGGAGGGGACATCGACCTAGCAAGTAGGATATGAATTTATTCTTTTTTTATGTTTATTACCCCTAGAAATAAATATTATAATTTATAATTCTTTAGTAATTGTGTTCTTGATGTAGGAGGTTACTATCAAGTTCTTCAACCAAGATTTCTCATCCATTGCTCTGGCTGAATTTAGAAGTAAAGTAAGAAATCACCACTGAGATTTTATATCTATGCTTCATTTGTTTGATAATAAAGTTGAGGCATTGCTAGCATATACCATTTTGAGTAATGGAATTTTGGATAGAATTTTTAGTAGTTATTCTTATTTAGTTTCATATATTTTTTAAGTTATATGGTCTAAAGATGAATACTTATATTTGCATTGAAACAATTGTACTCATTTTTTGCCATGGCGTGCATGTCAAATGTTACAAAGAAAATTTAAATAATTATAATGCAAGAATGTTGTACATATACCAAGTTGTCTGCCTGTTTAATAGGAAACAAGAAAATAACACGCATTTATAAGATCAATCTATCCTTAAAGTATAAAGAGAAACTACTTCTTATTATGGTTGTATGTTCACACATCTTTTTTTTTTCTTTTTGATTAAGCAACATTAATGCATCATCAAGTAACATCATCCAACCATTCTGCCAAAATAGAGAGAACCTTTTTTTTTTTTTTTTTTTTTGATTAAGCAACATTAATGCATCATCAAGTAACATCTTCCAACCATTATGCTCACACATCTTAACTCTTTATCAAATGTGTAAACTTTGTTGGATGACATTTTCACTATATATGACTATAATTTCTCTATAATGTAATCTTTTTCTTTTCAAAGAATAGTAAGCACACAATAGTTGAATAATTCTAACTGTTTCACGTCTCTTATATGATCACTTTTAGATTTAATAAAAAACAAAGAAGTGAAACAAAAAAGAAAATGAGTTTTGAAAAAAGAAACCCAAGAACTTTCCTTTCGTAAGCATTAGTACCTTCAGCTCTCAAATGTTTAGGCTTCAAGCAAATTTTTCTTTTTATCTCCCAAAGAAAGCAAATCTTAGAGATTAATAGATAAAATGCTAAATATTTTGCCTTATTTGAAACTTCTCTTTGCTTTAATTCTCTCCTATGACTATTTTCAGTTTTATAAATTTCTCTACTAAGGTGAATACTTATGTGCAATGGAACTTATTTATATCTTTAGGAACATGACAAATGTTTGTTGTTTTTGAATGCTAGGTGCGCATTATGCTTGGATTGCGACCTCTAAAGGTTGTTTGTATTTCATGGTTGCTACTGAGGCAAGAAAGTTTCATCAAGAACTTGGTTTTGTAATTGATTAATGATTTACTCCATATGTAAGAACTAGTGTAAATATGTATAGAACATTCTAATAGTATTGTTGTTGACCTGATATATATTAGTTCTATGTAATTTTTGGAGACCATATGTATGTTATGCTTTTGTTAAAAGTTTATGTTTTTGGTTGGGATGATATAATTGATCTTTAATTGACATTTTTATTTTTGGGTCAATTTATATATTTATTACAAGTGGACTTTTTTGTATGTAATGTTACAGGAAAATAAAGCAGGAAATAAAAATAATGGTAGTTGTATTATTTTTAAGCCTATTAGCGACCAATTGGTTGCTAAAAGTGAATAATCGGCGACCATTTGGTCGCTAAATGGCATTACCAAAATTGAATTTTGAATAGAATTGGCGACCAATAAGTTGCTAAATATCTAATATTGGTCGCCAAAAAAAACGAGAGTTCTAATTTTTGGCAACTATATGGAGAACAATTGGTCGCTAAAACCTTTATTTTACGCGACTAATTAGTTGGGAAAAGATATAAAAATTTGGCAAAATTTTTGGATTTCGCGACCAATTGGTCGCTAAAAAAATTGAACTTTTGGCGACCAATTAGTCGCTAAAAGGTTTTATATTCCACAACAATTTTTTTGATTTGGCGACCAACTGGTCGCTAAACAAATGATCTTTGGCAACCAATTGGTCGCTAAAGGTTTTATATTTCACGACAAATTTATCTAATTTGGTGACCAACTGGTCGATGAAAGTATGATTTTTGGCGACCAATTGCTCGCTAAAAGTACCTTACTAGCAACCAAATATTTGGTCGCGAAAAAGTCTCTTTTGTCGACCAAGCCATGAATTGGTCGCTAATATCTTCCTCCGCCAATGTTCCGCGACCAAATGCCGACCAATTTTATTTTGGTCGCAGAAGCCTTTAGTGACCATAAAGGAGTCTTTACCGTCCAATTTTGTTGATCGCCAAAAATGTACCGTGTCGTAGTATTACTTACAATCTTTCGATTTGAAATTGGTTCTCCAAGATTAAAATTGGTGTTGACAATGTCACTGAGCTTTGCATAAAAACTATCAAAGGGTTTTTCTTCAGACATATTCAAGTTTTCAAACTCAGAGGTTATTTTCTAGAACTTGGACTTCTTCACTATGGAATTCCCTTCATAAGTCAATTCGAGAATTTTCCAAGCCTCCTTCGCAATCTCACAACTTGAAATTCTTCTAAACTCATCGGCGGAGACTGCACAGAAATAGAGCTCAGGGCTTTGTAGTTCCATTCTGCCTTTTCCTGCTGTGCCCTAGTCCACATATCCATAGGCTTTTCAACTATTATGTTATCGATAGAATGAGTTGGTTTTACCCAACCGTTTTCTATGGATAGCCAAACATTAACATTCAACAAGATTAGATGTGCTCTCATTCGAGCCTTCTAATAGGCATAGTTGGTATCGTCAAACCACGGAGGTCTAATACTCGCACTGCCTTCTCTAGGAGGATCCACAGTAGATGACAAGATAACGTTTTATTCTCAAAAATGAACTTGCTCTAATACCTATTGAAAATACGTAATTTGCTGCGAGTGATCCCACTCAATCAACCACATTCACAAAATAGTAGAAGATGAGATAAAAAGAATAAGGAAACCCACACAAGAAACCTCAAAAACTTTCACTAAAATAAACGTTGGTTACAAACTTAAAACCTCGATAAATCGACTCCTCGACTCTATGCTTTTATTGACGTTTGCTTGAATCCTCGATTCACCAACTCCTTTAGCAAAAACCCTCTGACTCCTTGAAGGCATAACACTGAATCCTCGACAACTTCACGTGCTGAATCCTCAGCTCTTCCAAGATTCGAACTCCTTTGAATCTCGCAGATGCAAGAATGCTTGGCTAAGTGTTTGAGAGAATAATAAGACTTTTTGGCTCATGAACTATTGTATATTCTCTCTATCTGTAACCCTAGAGTTGTCCAAAGGATATATATATAGACAAACTGGGATGAGTAGGGTTTGAAAGTAGACAAAATAAGTTGGATTTTGTTCCTTGCGGGAGAGGTGCACCCACGGTCATCTCACAGCGTGCAGCCTTCCCGTGACCATCCCACAACTCAGAGCGGGGTTCCTGCATGACTAAAATCTTAAACATTGCTCTCGATTTTATCCCGCGTGCTACCTGTGGCCATCTCATGGTCTTCTTGCATTGTTGACTTCTGGCTCTTGTTTGGTTTCTTTAAGACTTCCAAACTTAAGGAAATAGCTTTTCTGAAGCCTTTTAAAGTTCTATTTGACTTAAGACTCTAGTGCCTTAGCCTACACTAAGTCCAAAAGTACAAACACTTTTTCTTTGACCATGGATTTGCCAATTTACAATATTTGGTCTTAACAAATGCAAGGACTGCAAAATCTTCTACCCTACCCGCCAGCCAAACCCATGACGTTCCTACTCCTACACCCATCGAGGTAATCAACATTCCTTCTTCCCATTCGAGGGGAATGACAACCAAACTGACTTCAGTGGCTGGGTCTTCTTCTCACCCAAGTCTTCTAACTAACAGGGAGTATGCATGGTAAAAGTAGCTATCAACTGTAAGTGATGTCAAAGTAGACTCATTAAGGGGGAGCCTGAGTACCAACCTTGTGTTTGACATGAACTATGACTCTCTTAGAGTACGTTTTCTCACTTCTCTTTCTTCTTTCTTTCTTCTTCTATCTTATTTAGGCTAAACCTAATCTTATCATATTACTAAAGTTGTCGCCAGGCCTTACACTGTGTACACAAGGTTGGCCAACACAGAAAGAGCCTTAGTGGATGAGAGAAAAAAAGAAAAGAGACCTTAACTGAACTTGAGGTTGCCAAAGATAATGCTAAGATCGCCAAGGTGGAAAAATAAGAGGTTCTAAAGCATAAGCGCAAGGTTAAATATGATAATAAAACCTTGAAGATCGAATGTGCCAGCTTTTAAAGGAAGCTTGCAACTGAAAAAGCACTTAAAGAGGCTATAGAGTAATAGATTAGAGAACTTATTAAGGAGTTGCACAATGCAGAGAGCATAGCCATTGCAAACTTCAAAGATACCAACAAATACCAAAATCTGCTCTACCCTATCTTCATGCAAGGGTTCGATCATGCCAAGGAAAAGTTCATTGCCTTTTTTCCTGATTTTGACCTCTCTGGAATCAAGCCTGTGTAATACCCTGGACTTTGTATTAACATAAGTATAAGGTTTTTGATGTATTTTAGAAGTAATGTATGTTAGTTTAGTTAATGGTACTTTAGGGTTGAGAACTTTGAGAGAGGTAAGCCAAATACCTCATAGTTGGCATTTTAGCCAAGTGCAAGGGGAAGGGACCTTGGGCGTACCAAACATGGGTGCCCAAGATCTTGGGCACACACCTGAGAAGGGATTGGGCGCCTAAGGTACAGCAGACTTGATAGGTATGGTTGCTTTGAATTGTGCAGTCGACCCCTTACACCTATAAGTCTATAACTAGCTAGGGGGAGTGGGGGAGGTCTAAAATTTACTATTAGGGATTAAAATATTGGCCTAAATATATATACATATGTGAGATGATGCAAGAGAGAGAGAGAGAGAAATTGTTTGGAGAAGAAGGAATCGGGTGAGAAGCAAAGAAGAGCAAAGAAGAAGGAGAAGAAGAACCGGGTGGAATCCTTGAGAGTAAGTTCTTCTAGCCCAAGTAGAAATCAAATTAACTTTGTAAAAATGTAATTAGAACTTCAAGGAACCTTCTATGTGATTCATTTGTAGTTTGAATCAAGGAGTGAAAGGATTGAACCCATCAAAGTTTGGAACCTTGGAACCGGAGGATACCATCTTGTTGATCCATCTTCTTTCAACTTGAGGTAGGGATTTAATGCTTCTTCCTTACATATGTGATGTGTAACAAGGAGTAGAACACCATTAGAGAACCTTTTACAAGTGTTGATTGTACCTATGGAAGAAAATAGAAGTTATATACACATATATACGTATGTATAGGTTGAAAGAGTGAAGTTGATGTTTTGATTCATACCTTGGCCAATAATTGATGAAAACTAAAATTGTTGGTTACTTTTGATGCCTAAGGGACTTATGGTGATGTTAGAAACATGAAATTTTAAGTATATTAACCTTAACTTGGTCAATTTGAGTTCTGAAGAGTGAAAAATCAAGAACCCAGAAAATGGAGTATGAAATCTGTAACTCAGATCAAGCTGTGGGCACACGAGGTGAGAAACAGTTGAGCACCCAACACCCTAGGTGCACAAGATATGGGTGCTCGACCTCCATGGGGGCACAAGCCCTTGGGCACACGACTGAGTGCCAGTTTGGGCACCCACCGAGCTTAGGTCTATTTCCTGACTTTGTTCATTTTATCCTTCTACCTTAGGTATAGGAAAGGATTCAGTAATATGTTTTTGCGTGAAACTTTATTTGTTTAATTACATGGATTGAGAAAGGGTAATGTGTTCTAAAAGGTTATTAAGAGTTGATTATCTTAAGCTAATGGAATTTAACTTGTAAAGTTGGATAAATGTCACTTTGAATGAAATGAATTAGAAGGATACCATGAGATAAGAACCTTGATCAACTTGAATAGTGAAGGTGTGTCATTAAAAATAAAATGTTGATGAATGTAAGTATGGGATTGAATGAATTAAATGATGATTTGAACAAGATAATCATATTCGTAATGTTAATGAATGTTGAATGTTTAATGATGTTTGATCAAAGTTGATATGTGATGAATTTTAGGATGAACCGAAATGTGGATATGTGTTGTGGGAAAGTAAATGATAATGAAAGTGAATATATGTTTGAAAGAATTGGAATGTGATTGATGATGTGCTGAGGGCCATGGTGCGGTGTGGAAAATAGGAAGGGTTTTGAGATTACCCTCAGGTTGAAAGACCCGAAACCTGTGCACGGTTTGGTGTCAATGCCAGTGGGTTGGTAAGCCACAACATTGTGTGTGTATATGGGTTACCCGTGACCTTGGATTGTGATCCTAAACGATGGATTTCGATTTATCATTTTCGTTGGGTATTGACCCATAAAAGACGATATTGTGGATGCACCCAACCCTCAATGACTTGTGTGACTATGGCTATGTGATGGATTGATGAAAAGTGATAATTGGGTATGGTTATGTGGTTGAATGGTGATTAAATAATAAAGTGAAAATGGAATGTGATTTGAATTTAATTAGTGAAATTTCAAAAGTTGAGTTTTATTTGGAATTGAATTCTTACTATAATATTGTTCTGTGATAATATGTTTTATTCCAAATTGGTTATGTCGTGATGTTGGTGAATTGTTATAGCACTAAATATGGTTGAAGTAGCTAACTAAATCATAAATAGCATGCATGTTTGGATTACATATCGTATATGTTTGTTTGAGGTATCATGGGCACAAGTGAACCTGTGCTCACGTTCTTACAGATTTTGATACAGGAACAGGTCATAGCAACCAAGTGGGCTGATGGGGTTGGAGTAGAAGTGCATTGCATGAGCCCTTCTAAACTTAGGAAGACTTTTGGTTTCTTAGTACAAGTTTTACTTGAAATTGTAATATTGTACATTTCTAGACTAATTCGATATGGTTGTAAGGGCCTTAAGGTCTAAGATTTGCATTAATGGGAAAAGTGTATGGGTAAGTGACCTGGCATATGTCAAGGTTAAACTCGTGTTATCTTACCTTATGTCTTGGGCTCACTTAAAGGTTATTGTATTGCTCTGATTATAGGATGATTATCTTAGTGCATGTTATGTGTGTTTATCACTCACCCATCTGGTCACTAAATTTGGGGTGTGACATTAATATTATAATTTAACCACATTAACTATACTATTATTGTTATAATTTCATATAACATTATTAATATAATATTTACAGTTAAGCATATTTTCAAAAAATAAAAAATAGTACAGTTGAAAAAAAAAGCATTGTAGGCAATTTTCACAAAATACCTAGAACAAAAAAATAGCAAGCAATTTTTACAAATATAACGGTAAAAAAAAATTATAATAGGAGAAAACTTAAATACCAACAGCTATCTCTGCAAACCTTAATCAGCAGCAACAAAAATAGTAGAAATAAACATCGCAACAAAATAGTGTCTAACAACAAAAAAATTAAGTAGCATCTTCTAATAGCCAAAAAAAAAAAAAAAAAATTCCAACAGTGACTAAAAAAATTCCAATAATATTACTACAAAATACAGTGGCTAAAAAAAAAGCGGAACAGCATCTTCTAAAATATTTCAACATAAAAACAATCAATAGCATACCATAACCAACACAAAAAATAGCAAGTTGTAGGGCTAAACAAAAAATACAAAAATAAACAAAAATAGAAACCACAAATACTGTAATGACCCGATTTTTTTTGAATTAATATAATTTATATATACATTTGTGATTGTAATTCGTTAATTAAATTTAATAATTTATAAATTTACTATTTAATTTTTGAAGTGTATAAAAAAAAGGTTATTTTTTGGTATATTTGAAAAGATTTTAAAATTTTAGGGAGAGGGTGTAATTTTCCTAAACTTATGAGGAGTAGGAAATTAATTAAGTTTGTTAAAATTAAATTCTGCTATTTTATATATATATATATATATATATATGCTGCAGTTTTTATTTAAAAAAAATTTAGAAACCCTAGAAAAGAGAGAGAAAGAGAGACCGAGAGAGAAAGGAGAAAAAGGGGTACGACAGTTGCACTGTGATTTCGCCAGTGACTAATTGTTTTTTTCTTGTGTGGCCGATTTCCTTCCATTGCTGGATTACAGGTAAGGGGCGAAACCCATTTAATTGTTTTTCATTGTATCGTTCCATGAGCTATTAAAAGAAGAGTAGCTTCTTTACTTATGTATACTATATGATAGAAAATTGTAATGATTTTGAAAGAGGTCAGTCAAACTTGTCAGATGAATTAATGGTGTTCTTTTTTTTTATTTATTTTTTCTTTCTAAGTCAATTGAGCACCTGGCCATGATGTAAACTGTGACATATCATTGATGGAATATGCATTTAAGACCTAAGGCATTATAAATGGAATAGGTGATTGATGGGATGATTTTTGCTGGGCATCTATTTTGCTCTATGTATATATATATATATTTGAAGTCTTCTACCTCATTGATGGGAAGGTGTACGTAATATTACTTTTTATAAATATATATGTTAAAGGTGTAGGAATTTGATGTCCAGCAAAGCCATTAATTGAATAAAGCCAAGAAACTTTGACTTTTGTCCTTATATGATAGTTTGTCTTTTTGTGAATTTTGTCTTTATATGTTAGTTTGTTTTGAAAGTTTTTGCATTAATTGTTAGAAGCATATTTGGAAATTTGTTGTGCTGTGATTTTTTGGTAATTATGGTTATTATTATTTATGTGTTGAGGTTTACAGATTTTTTTAAAATATTATGACAAATTCATAAGGATTTAATAAATAATGAATTTAAATAAAGTATTTATTTAATGTCTATTTAAAATGAAAGTGGATGCGTTTTGTTTGGATTTAGGGTACTGAAAAATATCGGGTATACGTACCCAAAGGTAGAAAGTCCCAAAACCCATTCGGGGGTTGGTTATCGATTCCAGTAGGCTAGTAACCTACGAACGAGCAGATGCCTAAGGGTGGCATATTATAATCTTAAGGCTTCGGCTTAGGAAGCAGTCACCAAATGATGGTGTATATTGGTTGGGTCCTATTTCTATGGGACAACCAAGCAGACATCAAGGAATGATGTATATTAGTTGGGTTTCGTTTCTACGAGACAACCAAGCAGCAGTACCTTGAAATCAAATTGATTTTCTTTGATTTATTATGTGGTGCTAAAACAGAATTAATTGTAATGAAAGGAGATAAATAAATAAATTTAAATTCTTATTTGAAATTGCTACTTGTGCATAATTGTTTCACATAGTAGCATGCTAGGACATACTGCATTTATATTATTATTATTAGGGTTTCGAGCACACGTGGTATTAGTGTTAAACCCCTTACAGCTTGTGATGCAAGCAATGAATTTGAGTCACGTGCTGGACCTTCTGAGCATAGGAATTAAAGTTTTATTTATTATTTTTATGTAATTGTTTTAGACTCTAGAAATTTTATTGTTCATGGATTGTAATACACCTCTGTTTATGAGGTGAAGGTTATTTATTTATTTATTTATTTATTTTAGAGGTTGTTTGGGCATAGTTATGGAGCTTTGTTGCCTAATTAGTTTTGACTAAGGCATTTATTTAAATTTAAAGTAAGAATTTTATCTACTTTTCTTTCATTAGCTCCATAATATGTGTGTATGGCTCTGATGTAGGACAGGGAAAGTTATTTAATGTTGTATTATGTGTTCCTTTGTTCACATACTCGGATTGTGAAACTCGGGGCATGACAACTTGGTATCAGAGCCTAGGTTTAGAATACCTAGGAACAGTGAGCCTTTTATTTTTCTAGGTGCTATGTGTTTACATGATAGTTTATTTAATTGTGATATGTGAATTTGATATTTTATTGGATTTAGATTATTAGGAAGGCGTTAACCTTAGTATATTTTTGTGGTTTTTTAGAGAATGTCACCACGTGTAGCTCCAGGTGCTAAAGGTAGAGGCAGGGGCCATGGCCGTGGTCGTGGTAGAGGCCGAGGCCAAGGGATTCAGGCTGGGCGAGGCCATGAGATTCCAGTTGATGATGTTCCCATTGCTGTGGGAGTGTCACAAGAGCAAGGGTCATATGCTGGGGTTGGAGCAGAGGTTCCATTAGGGGTGCCTCACATGGCTGAGGTGCAATCCGAAGTACCAAGTGTGCTGCAGCCAAGAATGGTGGACCCACAGATGTAGATGCAACAATTGGCTGCAATCTTTTACTGAAGGAATGCAAGCAAGTCAGCCTTCAACTCCGTATGAGAAATTTAGGAGGATGAAACCTCCTACTTATCTTGGTGCAGCAGACACTGAAGAGGTTGAGAAGTTTTTGCACGAGAATGAGAAGATATTAGAGGTGATGCAGTTAAATGAAGACAAGACCAGAGTTCTACTTGCGGCTTTCCAATTGGAGGGAGCTGTAGAGGATTGGTGGAGTACTGTAAAGGAGTCTCGAGGAGCATCTGCACTTACTTGGGATGATTTTAAGGAGTGTTTTAGAGACTACTTCTTCCCAGAGTCTTTGAGAGATGCCAAGCTTGATGAGTTTCTAAATTTGACTCAAAGGCCAATGACTGTGTTAGAGTATGGGCGTAGATTTACCTCATTGGCCAAATATGCTAAGGAGCTGGTGTCCACTGAATGTACCAAGTGTAGATGATTTGAGAAAGGATTGAGGTCTGCTGTCAGGGATCAAATAGTGCCTTTGGGGCTTAATGAATATAAGACTATGGTTGATCAAGCAATGGCAGTGGAGAAGAATTTGACAGATACCAAGGCACAGAATGAAGCTAGGCAAGGAAAGACTCAACACCAGGAGAATAGACCCACTAAAAGACAAAGAGAAAATTTATATGGTGTACAGACTCAGCAGTTTCAATAGGGGAGTACAACTCCAAGTCAGTCAGTAATAGCAGGGGTTCCTACACAGAGTTCCGTTATCTATCATAACTGCAAACAACCTGGGCATCGTCAGTTACTTTGTCCTTATAAGGGTGTCTCAGGTGGATCTGAAAATAGGACCGAGGTAAAATTTTGTTACACGCGTGGCCAACCGGGTTATGTGCAGAGGCGTTGTCCGTAGAGGCAAGGTAATGGAAGTGTTTGAGACCTCCACAGCCAGCTCAATCAATACAGAGTAACAGGCCGACAGGGTCACAATCAGTGTAGAATTAGTTCCAGAGAGGTACTCAAGGTGAGACATAGCAGTATCAGATGGGTATTCCAGGTAGTGTTCAGCAGCGGAGGGTTCAGGGTTGATCTCAGTAGGGCCAAAAGAAGGGTAAGCCACCAACAACACCAGCTTAGGGACGAGTTTTTACTGTAGTGAAGAATGATGGATGTGCAGAGCCTATAGTGACAAGAGGTACATTTCTTATCTATGCTACTAAATCTACAATCTTGGTAGACGCAGGAGCATCCCATTCGTTTATTGTTGCATCATTTGCATCTGCTTTGAATTTATCGACGAATGAGTTGGTTCCAACATTATGTGTTGAAACACCGATAGGGGGTCATTCTGTGTTGAACCATATCTGTAAGGGTTATGAGATCATTATCAGGGATGAGGTTTTGGGTCATGAACATTGGCCAGTTTTTTATTTGATTGTGTTAGACATGGAAAGTTTTGATGTGATTCTTGGCATGAACTGGCTGTTAGCCTATCGGGCGATGATAGATTGTTCTAAGAGTCGGGTGACTTTATTTACTCCTAAGGGAGATTAGATACAATTTTCTGGTGATCATTGTAGTCCTCAACTCTTGCCTTCCCTCGATGGGCACGAACGAGTAGACTTGTGCAGTTTGTTTACTTGTATAGCTTTGGAGGACGAGGAGGATGACAAGATTGAGTTACCACGAGTTGTTTGTGAATTTTTAGAAGTGTTTTCAGAAGTATTTGGATTACCGCTAGAACGGGACGTTGAATTTGGGATTGATCTGATTCATGGCACAGAACCAATTTCTATAGTCCCATATAGATTGACACCTGTAGAGTTGGTGGAGTTAAAATCTCAGATAGAGGAGTTGAGTTCTAAGGGATTTATCTGCCTTAGCACTTCACCTTGTGGTGTACCAGTACTATTTGTAGCTAAAAATGATGGAACTCTCAGGATGTGTATAGATTATCGAAGGTTGAACCAGGTCACGATCAAGAATCAGTATCTTTTACCGAGGATTGATGATCTGTTCGACCAACTGAAGGGTTTAGTTATTTTCTCAAAGATTGATTTGAGATCTGGTTACCACCAGTTGAGGGTGAAGCAGGAGGACATTTCTAAGATGGCATTCAGGACTCGGTATGGACACTACGAGTTCTTAGTGATGCCGTTTGGACTGACCAATGCTCCTGCAGTGTTCATGGACTTAATGAACTGGGTGTTCAGAAGATATTTGGACAAGTTTGTAGTAGTGTTTATTGATGATATTCTGGTTTATTCCCAGTCAGAGGATGAACATGAGGAGCATCTAAGAATTGTACTTCAGACCTTGAGAGACCACCAGCTCTATGCTAAATTGAGCAAGTGTGAGTTCTGGCTTAAAGAGGTGAAATTTCTCTGGCATGTTGTTTCTGAAGAGGGAGTTGTAGTTGATCCATCTAAGGTTCAGGCAGTTATGTATTGGCAAAAACCGAAGATAGTTTTTGAGATTCGAAGTTTTCTGGGTTTAGCAGGGTATTACCGAAGATTTATCTGTGACTTTTCGAGATTAGCCAGGCCGATGACTAGGCTGACTCAAAATGAGGTCAAGTTTATTTGGGATGAGCAGTGTGAGCAGTCTTTTTAGGAGTTAAAGAAGAGGCTAACTACTGCACCAGTGCCTGTGATTCTAGAGAGTGGATTGGGTTATTCAGTTTTTTGTGATGCATCCACGAAAGGTTTAGACTGTGTGTTGATGTAGGGTGATAAAGTAGTAGTTTATGGGTCTAGGCAGTTAAAGACTTACGAGCATAACTACCCAGTGCACGATTTGGAGTTGGCAACAATTATCTTTGCTCTGAAAAGCTGGAGACACTATTTGTATGGTGAGAAATTTGAGGTGTTTTATGACTACAAGAGTTTGAAATATCTTTTCACTCAGAAGGATCTAAATCTAAGGCAAAGGAGATGGATGGAGTATATGGAGGACTACGATTTTGAGCTCTAGTATCACCCTGGTAAGGCAAATGTAGTTGCTGACGCACTTAGTCGAAAGACTCGTGGTACTGTAGCGGGTCTTTTCGTGTGAGAATAGGAAATGATGAGAAGCCTTAGTGAGTTTGATCTGGAGTTGCAGGAAGATGAGGATCATGCTATTTTGTGTGCCATGACCTCTCAGCCAATTCTATTAAGTCATGTGATAGAAGCTCAGGGGATTGTTATTGAATGTGAGGCGATTCGAGTTAAGTTGTCGAGTCCTGATGAGATGCCAGAATGGGTGATTGGTGACGATAACGGTTTGAGGAATTTGGGGAGACTTTTCGTGCCTATCTCTGCTTGAGATATAGTTTTAAAGGAGTTCCATCACTCTAAATTTGCAGTACATCCTGGAAGTACTAAGATGTATCATGACCTGCGCCGTCAATTTTTTTGGACAGGTATGAAGAAGGATGTGGTAGAGTTTGTGAGTAGGTGCCTTACTTGTTAACAAGTTAAAGCTGAGTATCAGAAACCAGCGGGTCTCTTGCAGCCTTTGCCAGTGTCAGAGTAGAAGTGGAAGAACATTACAATGGATTTTGTTTCTAGGTTGCTGAGGTCTCCAAGGGGTCAAGACACTATTTGGGTGATAGTGGATAGGTTGACGAAATTAGCTCACTTTTTGCTGATTCGGTTGACCGACTCTACGGATGTCTTGGCTAAAAAATTATGTCAAGGAAATTGTCCGGTTTCATGGAGTTCCTGTATCCATCGTCTCAGATAGGGATCCACGTTTTGCTTCTCGATTTTGGCAGAGTCTCCAGGTGGTTATGGGGACAGAATTGTTGTTTAGCATTGCCTTTCATCCTCAAACCGATGGACAATCAGAATGTACAATTCAGATTTTGGAGGATATGCTCAGGGCGTGTGTGTTTGATTTTCGTGGCAGTTGGGAGAACCATTTTCCTTTGATTGAATTTGCATATAATAATAACTACTAGCCAAGCATTGGGATGGCTCCTTTTGAAACTTTGTATGATAGACCGTGTAGATCTCCTATTTGTTGGGCTGAGGCTGGAGAAATCGTAATTATTGGGCCTGAGTTTGTGCAAGAGATGACTGAGAAAGTCAAAGTGATTCGACAAAGACTTGAGACAGCACGGAGTTGCCAAAAGAGTTATGTTGACAAGAGGAGAAGACCATTGGGGTTTGAGATAAGAGACCATGTGTTCCTAAAGGTTTTACCACAGAAGGGTCAGTTTCATTTTGGGCATAAAGGAAAGTTGTCCCTGAGATATATTGTTGCATTTGAAGTTTTGGCTAGGGTTGGAGAGGTGGCTTATCGTCTTGCTTTGCCACCGTAGCTTTTAGGAGTACATGATGTGTTTCACGTGTCTATGCTTAGGAAGTATAACCCGGATTGTTCGCATGTATTAGATTGGACTAAGATAGATGTTGACTCAGATGTGACATATGAAGTGAAATCAGTGGAAATTTTAGATTCTCGAGAGCAACTGCTTCAGGGAAAGACTATTCCCTTAGTTAGGGTGTTGTGGAAGCACCATGGTGTTGAGGAGTCAACTTGGGAGCGAGAGACAGATATGCGGGTTAGATACCCTGAGTTGTTTTCTTGAATGTTCTTTTGTTACCTCCTAAATTTCGAGGACGAAATTTTGTAAGGGGGGTAGGATGTAACGACCTGATTTTTTTTTGAATTAATATAATTTATATATCCATTTGTGATTGTAATTCATTAATTAAATTTATTAATTTATAAATTTACTATTTAATTTTTGAAGTGTATAAAAAAAGGTTATTTTTAGGTATATTTGAAAAGATTTTAAAATTTTAGGGAGAGGGTGTAATTTTCCTAAACTTATGAGGAGTAGAAAATTAATTAAGTTTGTTAAAATTAAATTTTGCTATTATATATATATATATATATATGCTGTAGTTTTTGTTTAAAAAAAATTTAGAAACCCTAGAAAAGAGAGAGGAAGAAAGACCGAGAGAGAAAAGATTTCTCCAACTGCTAGGGTCATCTATGATTCGGGTTTGACTAAGGATGCTATGGTGGATAGAATTATCTCAGGTAATAGATGGTGTTGGCCTGTTGCAAATTCCCCACTACTACTGGACCTTAAAAGGGAAACTGAGGACCTATCGCCTCCTAATTCTTCTTGTGATGATATGTTGCTTTGGGATAAAGAGAAAAAGGTTTTCTCCACTAAGGTTGTTTGGAACTCTTTGAGAGTTTCCACTCCACCCGTGAGCTGGTTCAAGGTAGTATGGTTTAAATTTCACATTCCTAGTCATGCTTTCATTCTTTGGCTGGCGGTTAGGAGGAAACTTGCTACCCAGGATAGGCTTCTATCTTTTGGCATGATTTCTACTATGAGATGCTTGTTCTGTGGAGCGTTACGTGAAGATCATGATCACTTGTTTTTCAATTGTTCGTTCACTTGCAGAATATGGAAATCTTTATTGATTATTTCAGGGTTGCAACATTCAACTAGTGATTGGGATGGTGTTATTACTTGGGCCTCTACAGTTTGTAAAGGCTCCACTTTACTTTCTTTGATTGGGAGGCTCACACTTGCTGCCTCGATTTACGTGATATGGCGGGAAAGAAATAGGAGACAATATGAACAGCAGTTCCAAGATGAGGTGACCCTCCTTAGTTCCATCAAGGATTTGGTAAGATTGCGGCTTATGGATTGTTCGGGGTTTCCAAAAACGAATCAGAATTGCCTTCTTCTTCACCAGTGGAATCTTCCTCAATCTATTATTGAATAGTTTGTTGGTGTTTCTCTTGATTCTATGTCAGAGAGTGCATTGTTGTTGAGAGTTGGGATATGTGCCCGAGTTTTTGTTTGCTATTTTTTTCACTTGGGGTTTTCATGCTCATATTTGTAGGAGTGATTGGTGATTGATTTGTCCAGGGGTATGCCCCTGTGTATTTGTACATGAACTTCTAATTTTTTGATTAATATATTTACTTTTACCTTTCAAAAAAAAAAAAAAAAAGAGAGAGAAAAGAGAAAAAGGGGTACAGCGGTCGCAATGTGATTTCGTCTTGCGTGGCCGATTTCTTTCTGTTGCTGGATTACAGGTAAGGGGCGAAACCCATTTAATTGTTTTTCTTTGTATCATTCCATGAGCTATTAAAAAAAGAGCAGCTTCTTTACTTATGTATACTATATGATAGAAAATTGTAATGATTTTGAAAGAGGTAACGATTGCGGTCAAACTTGTCAGATGAATTAATGGTGTGTGTTTTTTTTTTTTTTTTTTCTTTTCTTTATAAGTCAATTGAGCACCCGGCCATAATGTAAACCGTGACATATCATTGATGGAATATGCATTTAAGACCTAAGGCATTATAAATGGAATAGGTGATTGACGGGATGACTTTTGCTGGGCATCTATTTTGCTCTATGTATATATATATATATACTTGAAGTCTTCCATCTGATTGATGGGAAAGTGTACATAATATTACTTTTTATACATATATATGTTAAAGGTGTAGGAATTTGGTGTCCAGCAAAGCCATTAATTGAATATAGCCATGAAACTTTGACTTTTGTCCTTATATGATAGTTTGTCTTTTTGTGAATTTTGTCTTTACATGTTAGTTTGTTTTGAAAGTTTTTGCATTAATTGTTAGAAACATATTTGGAAATTTGTTGTGCTGTGATTTTTCGGTAATTATGGTTATTATTATTTATGTGTTGAGGTTTACAGATTTTTTTAAAATATTATGACGAATTCATAAGAATTTAATAAATAATGAATTTAAATAAAGTATTTATTTAATGTCCGTTTAAAATGAAAGTGAATGCGTTTTGTTTGGATTTAGGGTACTAAAAAATATCGGGTATACGTACCCAATGGTCAAAAGTCCCGAAACCCGTGCGGGGGTTGGTTATCGATTCCAGTAGGTTAGTAACCTACGAACGAGCACATGCCTAAGGGTGGCATATTATATTATGCTATATTAAAATTGATTTTCTTTAATTTGTTATGCAGTGCTAAAACACAATTAATGGTAATGAAAGGAGATAAATAAATAAATTTAAATTCTTGTTTGAAATTGCTACTTGTGCATAATTGTTTCACATAGTAGCATGCTAGGACATACTGCATTTATATTATTATTATTAGGATTTCAAGCACATGTGATATTAGTGCTAAACCTCTTACAGCTTGTGATGCAGGCAATGAATTTGAGTCACGTGCTGGACCTTCTGAGTATAGGAATTAAAGTTTTATTTATTATTTTTACGTAATTGTTTTAAACTCTAGAAATTTTATTGTTCATGGATTGTAATACACCTCTATTTATGAGGTGAAGGTTATTTGTTTATTTATTTATTTATTTTAGACGTTGTTTAGGCATAGTTATGGAGCTTTGTTGCTTAATTAGTTTTGACTAAGGCATTTATTTAAATTTAAAGTATGAATTTTATCTACTTTTCTTTCATTAGCTCCATAATATGTGTGTATGGCTCTGATGTAGGATAGGGAAAGTTATTTAATGTTATATTATGTGTTCTTTTGTTCACATACTCGGGTTGTGAAACTTGGGGCGTGAGAAATACACTTGAAGATAGAGAGGAACAGAAGAGTAGATGGAGAGTAAACCTAAAAAAAAAACTAAAAAAATTAAAAAAAATAGTCATACACACACACACAAATAGAAAGAGTAAGCTAGGGATGGAGAAGAAGGGGGGATGGAGCGATCACCTAGAATCGTCCGGTGAAGGGGCAGTGGTCTTTTGGTGAGGGAGGCAGGGGTAGAGAGGGGCACAGGAACATAGGAGAGAGCGGGGGAGGGAAGAAGAGAGAGAAGGAGATGAGAAAGAGAAAGGGAGGAAAAAAAGAAAAGGCCCTCTGCTCAATATAAGTATGCGTATTAGTGACCACCTAAACCATCGCTAAGAAAGTTTTTGCAACTACTAAAAGTGGTCACCTGAGAGTTTTAATGTCACAAATAGTCAGCTTGAATTATTAGCAACTCCACACTCGACGACTACTAGAAGCGATCACCAAAACTCTGATTGCGACTGTCAAAAGTGGTCACCCGAGTTTTTGCTCCACGAACACATCATTTTCTAATAGTGAAAGAACGTTAAATTTTAGTAATGAAACAATTAAGCACTAGAAGTAAAATTCTATCTAGAGGTATAAATAACTGGCATAAAAGAAATTGTCACAATAGGTGCGACACTAAATGAGTACAATGACAATGATTCACTAATTTTATCACAAGTTTTTATATATTTAAAGAGATGTAACAAGAACATTTTTTAATGGGTGGAGGCATTAGCACTCATTCAAAAAAATTCGGTGTACCTTGTTATTTATTTATTTATTTTTTTATTAGCCTTGCAATAGACGACAAACCATATAAAATGTATTCGATAGAAGGAATTTTGTGTTGTTTTTAACTTAAGTACTAACCTTTTAGTTGATACACTATTTTACTAAACTAATTTTTTATTTTATTACACTAATGTTTTATATCCTTTGGTTTATTTTTAAATTTGCAGGTTTCAAGTTGTATAGATTTTAAAAATAAAGAGAATATATATATATATACATTTGACAAGGAGAAAGGAAAAATATGAAGTTACAGTGTTTCTTTTTTCTGAGATAGTCTTTTTTTTTTTCCTAAAACTTTATTAATAGACAGCATATCATAATTTGGTAGAATATCACTGATGAAAGAAAAGTAGATGGTGGAGAAAAACACGTTTTCCTAATAATAAATGCAAAGAGAGAATGGTTTGTGAGTTGGGGTATTAATCTGTTTTATATGAGTTGTCCGCTACCATTAGAGATGGGAACGGGACAAATTAGAGGTGGATATGGTATTATCTAAATTCAAATTTTAAATCCTCCGCCTACCTTCAAATTTGTCCCGAACTCCAAACAGATATTTTTTGACCTCTGTCCCCGCTTCAAACGGAGAACGGATATATCCACGGATATCCAAAACCCCAAATCATTTGTTTACCTCCGAATCTGCCCTTAAGTTGTATGTAACCCATTATTATCAAATAATTAATCTTCAAAATCAAAATAATACATAATAACATATTTTGTAAATATGTAATACATTTCAATAATCTAGTAATATATTTAAAAATATTGTAATGATTAAAATATAAGAAAAAACATGAGCCGGTAAATTTTAAAATAAATAAATTTTAAAAGAATTGTAAAAAATAAATAAATATCAAAATGTTAAAAAACATGACAAAAGTTTGTAAATAAATTTTAATTTATTTTATATCTTAATCAAATAAATTTAAATTTATTTTTTTATGATTGCTAAAAATATAAATAAAAATAAAATTTATTTTAGCTTTTTAAATTTTTTTCTTATATAAAACCTACAAACACAAAAATAAAAGTTGTAAATTTAAATTTCTAATTTTTTTTGTCCCTATTAACTTTTATATCAACCTAATTTCAAAATAAAATAATTGATTTTTTTTCTCACCATTCACATATAGAAAAAAATAAAACTACAAAAAATTTTTAATTTTTTTATAATATCAAATAATTTTTTAGAATAACATAAAACTATAAATTTTTATCGTAATAAGATAACTCATCTACATAAGCAAATTTTTTCAAAAAATTTAAAATGTAATTGTTTGCACTTATTAAACTATTTAAGAAAAAAAATTAATAAGTTACCTTCTCTATATATTTAAAAAAAATAATTTTCACTATAAAAAAAATATTGAATGTTTCATGAAACATTTTAGCTAAACTATTTGAAAAATCTATTTTCTAGAGAACTTTTTTTAATATCAATATTGAAAAGTTTAAAAATATATTTTAGCTGAAAATGTTAAAAATACGGAGAAAATAATAAACTATTTAAAGTTCAGGAAAGAAGTTACTTAATGAAACAGTAATTTTTTATACTAAAAATAAGAAAAACAAAATAAAATAGCAAATAAAATGTTTTAATTATTTTTTAAAATTTGTATCTAGATATTTTTCTAAAAACAATTGAGTTTACAAGTCATAATGAGGTTTGAAATTGTATAAATTAATATAAATTTATAAAAATCATAGTTTTATAATTCATACAGTAAGTAAAAATTTAAATTTTAAAGGGATTTATATAATTTTGTAGAGTCCCAAATGATATACATTATAAAATTTTAAATTTACCTCTTTAAGTTTTCTTGATTTTTACGTATGAAAGAAATAAATTGAACTTTTAAAACTTTAATTTGCACAAAAGTGTGAAAGAAATTAAATTTATAATTTCTTTCCCAAACACACCCTAATTAATATAAAATGATAGCAATTTTTACTTTAAATTTATTTATCAATATTCATTTTAATGATAATAATAGTGAAGTTCAATAAGTCTAGAGTATTATGAATGTGAATATTATTTGCCATGGTATAGTGACGATGTTGTCATCATGGTTTCAAATGATTTTGGGTTATTCAAATATTTTTCAGGACAAATCAGGACAAATCGGGGCAGGTTGGAGCATATTCGGATTAGATATTGGATTCGGGGCAGATTGGGGCGGAGGCAATGCCATCCCCATATCCGATCCAATATTCAAATTTTTTTAAAAAATCAAATCCAAATCCGATCCAATCTCCAAAAAAAATTCAAATTTCACATCCATTCAGATCGGATAACGGATCAGATTTGGATGGGTCGGCCAAGATGCCCATCCCTAACTACCATCAGACTAAATTTGTAATTTTGTGAGAATAAAACAAAAAAAAAAAAGAAAAAGAAAGGGATGACAAGGAGCCGGGCAGTTTTTTGGGGGAATGCGAATTTTTTTTTAATACTTCTTTCCCACCAGGGGAATGTGGTCGGGGTTGAGAGTACTGCATTTAAAAAATTCACTGTAAGGGTGGTAGTAGAAAATGAAGGATGGAGATTTATTCGTATTTAATCTAAAAATTTTAATTTATTTTAATTAAAATTATTTTTAAAATAAAAATAAAAATTAAAAAAATTAAATTAAAATATAATTAATATAAAATATTAAAAATCACGTGGTATTAAAATATAAATAAATTTTTTTTTTTATTTTTTATTATAATTTTTAAAATAAATATTTTCACTGCAGTTCATTAAATCAACGTGGTCATAACACAACTCGTACTGACAGATTGGCAGAAACCATTTTATGAAAAATTATTGCCTACCGTGAAACCACTATCACGTGTGAACGCGATTCTTTCGACGTGAAGTAAATGAAGCCGCCAAATACGTTGACGGGAACTAACCAAAAAAAAAAAAAATTTAACTTTTTAAAAATTTTTAACTCTCACAAATTAAATTTGAGCATACGTTAACGAGTCTTTATTATCTTAATTTTTATTTTTAAATACATTCTTCTGTGTTAAAATACATTCTTTTATGTTGAATATTGTTTGAAATGAGTGAGAATTAATGTAAAAGTGAATTTTAATATATATAATTAATATTTTTTAACCAACTTTAACCTTGAGAATTGATATAAATGTAAATTTCAATGTATATAATTAATATTTTCAACTACTTTAACATGTGTTCTAAGGACACATGAAACACATGTTGACAAGACCTGTTAAATTTTATTGTATATCATTTTTACATTATTTCGATATTAACTTTAAATTTATTCAATTTTTTTAAAACTCTAACCCCTAAATTATAAACACTTTCTCTATTTGTTAACCGGTAGGACCTTTCTTTCTTCTGTGGGTCGGGAAGAAGCCCGCAGCTGCTACCCGAAGGTGCGCACTGGGTGAAACCCGCCCCGTGGACCAAGCTGACAATGGCTCACGAGGTGGTAAACCAGCCTAGGCAAGCCCTGGTTGACCGGCTCGATCAAGGAGACCTGTTAGAAGCCCGCCAAAGCGGTAACCTACCCTCCCGAAGGAGAGTCGAACCTGGGACCGCAGGCGGCCCAGACCTTTAGGCGTCCCCGAACTCCCGCTCGACCACCCCTGAAGGGTTCATATATATTATTTGTAACTTTACTCATTTAATATATATACCCACTAGCATGACGCTACCCACGCAATGCACTGGCTGATATCTAATATATATATTTGTTAAACTTATATTTGGAGTAAAAAAATTATAGTGAGAAAAAAGTAAAATAAATAAAAAAAAGTTACAAAAAGTGAAAAAAAGATATAAAATCTCAAATACACTCTTATTTTGATAAATTTAAAAATATAATATAATAAAATGAATAATATATTAGTTTTTTAATTTAATTAATTTTATTTTTTTAATTTTATGCATTTTCCTTACATTTTCTATCACAATTTAATTAAGAGAAATTTTAAATTTATATCTCATTCTTTGTTCCGTGACAAATCATTGATCAAAACACAACTTAAATGAATAGTTTAAGCTTTCAACTTTTATTAAAAAAGTTTTGAAAATATTGACTTTGTTGTCTAAAAAGAGAGACACGAGAGAGGGAGAAAAAAATTCACAAACATTGAATAAAAAATAAAAAGACAGAGAAAAATAATTACCAAAAAAAATATTTTATTCTTATCTGAATGGATTAAAAATATAATATAATAAAAGATATTAATCAATATATTAGTTTTTTTAATCCAATTAAGTTAAATTTCTTAACTTTCACTCGTGTTTCCTTTTATTTTTCGACATAACCCAAACAAGAAAATAAATTGTGAACCAGTATCTTTTTCTATTTCTTTTATGAAGATAGAGATATATAGACACAATGAGAGAGAAAAGAAAATTAGGTAATATAAAATAAAATAATGGAAATAAAGAAAAAAATAATTAATAAAAAATATTTGAGCTTCTCAAAAAAAAAATCTAGAACTCTAAAAAATAGGTGTGCTTGGAGTAAGAGTTTTGTGCAAAAAAAAAAAAAAAAGAAAAATGAAGTGAAAATAATAAAAAAATAAAATCCTAAATATATACCCTTATCTAAATTGATGTAAAAAAATAAATAAAAGACATTAACTAATATATTAAAGTTTTTTAATTTAATTAAATTTAATTTTTAAATTTCAAATATTTTTCTCTATATTTTGTATCATAATCTAAGCAAGAGAAGGAATCTTGAATCCCCAGCCTTTTTTTCTTTTTTTTTTTTTCTTTTTGTGCATGAAGAAAGAGATACAAAAATGCAAGTGAATGATAATGAAAAAATGTGAACATGGAAGGAAACTTTTGGTTTAATTTTTACGTTATATTTTTATTGTTGCAGAAATCCTGAATCATCTTCTGACAACACTCCCAGTGAATAATGGCAAATACAAATACAAGAAAAACACACACAATAGAAGAACGCAAGATTTACGTGATTCAGCAATTTGCTTACGTCAATAAGCACTTAGAGAGGAAAATATATTATGTGAAAAATGTCACAATTACACAATCTTTCCTCTCACCCAATACCCCAATACACCCCACAAAGCAATTTCTCAAACAAATTTTAGCTCTCACCTTAAAGGAAGAATTTAACTAGAGTGCAAGCTTACTACCAAAAACTTTGACTGGTGTGCCTTTTTCAAATAAAATGACCCTTTATTTACAACCTCACCAGGCCTCGCTGCCTTTGTGAGAAAACTGATGTGGGATAGGAGCCACTATATTAACAATCTCCACTTTGGTAACTGCTTACCTCTTAGAAAACTGAACACTGGTAACTCCACCTTGAACATCATCAGTTAAGGTTGTCTCTAAACATAAATCAAGTCCAAGTAATGCTTGAACTTATCTGCTATGAGGGATTTCGTCAACATGTCTGTAGCGTTGTCAAAAGTATGAACTTTTTTTGGTACTAGTTCACCTGAAGACACTAACTCCTGGATCATGTGGAACCTCACATCTATGTGCTTGGTTATATCATGATGCACCTAGTTTTTCACCAAATGAATGGCACTCTTACTTAATGAAGCTCAACTTTACGTTCCTGTAGACCTAACTCCTTAACAAGCCCAGGCAGCCTCAGCTACTTTATATACTTTGCTTTAGTTGTAGAAAGAGTAACAAGAGACTGAACCACAGACCTCCAACAAATAGGCCCTTCTACCAGAGTAAAGACATACCCAGTGGTCGACCTCTTATTGTCCAAGTCCCCTGCATAATTTGCATCCACAAATCCTACAACTGAAGGATCTTCCTGTTGTCTGCTGAATATGATGCCATACCCCGTGGTATCCTACAAATACTTGAATATCCACTTGACTGCACTCCGATGCTATCTTCTTGGATTAGCCATAAACTTGCTCACCACTCTAATTAAGTGTGCCAAATTTGGCCTGGCATAAACCATCGCATATATAAGGCACCCAACTACATTGGCATATGGAACTAACTCCATATCCCTGATCTTATCTTTGGACTTTGAGCACCAACTTGCAGATAACCTGAAATGACCTGCTAATGGTGTGCTTATTGGTTTTGCCTTATCCATGCTAAACCTCTTCAACACTTTCTCCACATAAGCTCCTTGAGATGACCACAATCTCCCTGACCTCTGTCCTTGCAAATCTTTGTTCTAAGAATCTTCTTAGCTGCACCCAAATCCTTTATTTCAAATTCCTTGCTTAACAAGGTTTTTAACTTGTTGACCTTAAGGATACACTTTGCAGAAATCAACATATCATCCATATATAATAGGAGATATATGAAGGAACCATCATCAAGGCATTTCACATAAATGCAACAATCATACTCACATCACCTGTAGCCAATTCTAATCATAAAAGAGTCAAACTTCTTACACCACTACTGTGGAGACTACTTTAGCCCATAAAGTAACTTCTTCACCTTGCAGACTAATAGCTCTTCCCCAAGTTGTGAAAACCTCTCTTGATGCTCCATGTAAAGATCATCGTCCATGTCACTATGAAAAAACGCCGTCTTTATGTCCATCTATTTCAACTCCATGTCAAAATAAGCTACCAAAGTCAACATCACCCTAATAGAAGTGTGTCTAACCACTGGAGAAAATATCTCATCATGGTCAATCCCATTCCTTTGTGAGTAACCCTTCGCTACCAAGCGAGCCTTGAACCTTTCACCTTTATATTTTGATTTAGCTCCCTTGCATTTGTACACCCATTTGTGCCTTATCGCCTATTCTTACTCTGGAAGCTCTGCAAAGTCCCATGTCTTATTCTTATGTAACGAATCTATCTCCACCATAGCTTGCATCAATTTACTCTTCTCTTGGCTACTAATAGCTTCCTGAAAAGTAACTAGATCCCAACTACTGGTAACAAGTGTATAAGAAACTAAATCTTCAAAGCCATACCTAGTCAGTGGTCTGATAATGCGCTTGGTCCACCCTTAAGCTAAACTCTATTGTTGTTGCTCATTTGAATTGGAAGTCTGCTCCTCCGAACTAGGAGCCTCTAAACTTTGAGTAAAGATGTCCTCAACCTAACTCTCTATCTCCACCTATGCCACTTGCTTGTTGAAATCTTTATTTTCTGGCTTCTACTTATCTTGTGACTGAATACTCTTCAATATGAACTTTTCATCGAATACCACGTCCTGCTAATCACCACCTTATTTGCCTTAGGATCACAGAGCTTATGCCACTTGACCCCTTTCTCATACTCGAGAAGGATACATTGTCATGACTTTAGATCAAGCTTGGACTGCTCATCACTAGAAACATGCATGTATGTGGTACAACTGAAGACCCTCAGCCTAGAGTAGTCAACCTCCTTCCCTGTCCACACTTCCTCTATAACCTTCCTTTCAAGTATAACCCTTGGTGATCTATTAATTAAAAAGCAAGCCATACTCACTGCACCTGTCTAGAAGTTCTTTGTAAGCCCAGCATTCAACCTGAGACATCTTGCCCTTTTAGTAATTGTTTAGTTTATCCTTTTTACTACACCATTTTGTTGCAGTGTCTTACATATTGTGAAGTGTCTCTTTACTCCTTACTACTCACAAAATTGCATGAATTCCTTTTCCTTGAATGCCGTTGATTGGACTTAACTCGTTACATATTTCTTTACTTAATTACACCTTTATATAGGATATAAATGATATAAAACATGTGTTTTGTGCAGATTTTATCTTCAACTTTAAACATATGGAACATGTATTGAATTATGTCACAAGAAGAAGCAATTTGAGTATTATTAAGGATGCAAAGGAAGATTTGCTGAAACACATTTTGTTGAGCAAAGCCATCGGAGTAGGTGAAGAATTTCCATGTGAACTTAATACGAGAAAGGAAAAATCAGCAATCTGGAAGTTCCTGAAGCAAAGTCCCATTCAAATTTGGGAATTGGCCCATCCAAATACAATTGCTGAGTGAACCAATTTCTGAAGTGGATGGCATATTCGAATACAACTGAAAAGCATTCGAATGGTGGGTTATTTCCAGTAACGAATTCCATGTGACTTCAGCTATTCCATGTGACTTCAGCTATTCCATGTGACAAGATTCCGAAAGACAGTGAGGGGCAAGATCTGTAATTAAGGGTGAATTGCATAATGGAATGAGGATCTTTTTGGGGCCGAAAGAATGAGTGGAGAGAGAAAGGGGGGTGGGCATCACATGACCCACCCATGGAGGACATACACATTCGGACAGAGAGCTGGAGGGGAGGAGAGGTTTTTGGGGCTGTCTTCTTTTTGTTTCTGTTATTACTTGAGCTGAGAGGGAGTTTTTCATTTTTTTGGTTTTTCTGATTTCAACAGTTATAATTAGATTTTCCATTGCAATTCAATTTCAATTCCAGAATTCAGGTTTCAAATGTCTCAATTTCATCTTTCTATTTTTGTTTCTAATTTCCTGAGAATGATCGGCTAGTTTTTCTTGGACCAAGGCAAGGACAATGTCCTGTCCAATGATTTCCAAGATGCCGTTCTTCATGGATTAATTTTGAGTTCTTTGGTTATCAATCTTAGTTGTATCTAATTACTCTCAAAATCAATGGTTCAATGTCCGATTAACACTTGTTTACATATTTTATCAATGAGTTCATAGAAGTTGCTGAATTCAGAACTCTTATTGTAAATATGTATGGGAGTTGCTAGAATTAGATCTTCTATAGTCTTCATGATAGATTATGCACATCACTTGTTTGATCCATGGCTTGTATCATTTGAAATTAATTTTCTCCAAACATTAGAGCAACTAGAATTGATGATCTATTCACTCTTGGTATTTTGAGATTGATTTGGATAGGCATTGGCATTGTCTTGCCCATCTTTTTAATATCAAGTTTTAGTTAAGTTTAGTTTTCATTTCAAAACCCATTTCCAAAACCATCAAAAAAATTCCAAACCAGATTTTCAATTCTGTTTACCATTCATGTGAGCCATATTTTGCCCCTTTAATCCATTTGATTCAAACATGATTTTGCTCCCTAGATCCTTGTGGATATGACCTGGTTCTTACCAGTTAATTGTGCTACAATGAAACCTTGCACTTGGGGGAGTTTGTCTCGATTTTCCTTACTCAACACCTTTGAAATCTGAATTTGCATCTTTATTTACATTTGAGAGTAAGGTAATTAAGCAAACACAAGCAGCCGTTATCTATCCTCAGACACTTTATCTTTCTCTCAGTTTGGTTATCCACTTTAGCTTTCTACACTTTAAACTTAGCAAACACGCCTGACTTGTGTCACATGAAATAAACCCAAACCTTTTTGGAAAAGTCATCAATGAACATGACAAAATACTGATGTCTCTGCTGTGATGCAACTCTCATTAGCCCCCAAACATTTGAATGGACATAATCAGGAATGTCCTCTGTCTTGTATGTAGCTGTCTTGAACTACACTTTGGTCTGCTTTCTAAGAACACAATACTTGCAAAAATTAAGCTTGCAAGTCTTGACCCTCTTAAGCAAATTCCGCTTGTGTAGCTCCAACATGCCACTTTCCTCTATATGTCCTAACCACATATGCCACAAGACTGTACTGTTAGAAGTAGACTCTACCGAGGTAACTCTACCAATAACTATACTCCCTAAAAATATGTAGATATTCCCAGAAACTTTCTGCCCTTTCATCACCATCATCACCCCTTGTGAAACTTTCATTGCCCCACCCTCATATTTGCAACTGAACCCATTTGAATCTAAGGCACCCAATGAAACAAGATTCTTCCTAAGATTAGGAATATGTCTTACATCACATAGGGTTCGTGCACACCATCAAACAAAAAAATTTTGATATTCCTAATCTCGACAACTTTGCATAAAGTATCGTTACCCATCATAACTTAACTAGAATCCACTGACCTGTAGGTGTTAAACCACGTCCTATTTGGCATCATGTGAAAAAAAAAAAGCTAAATCTAGCACTTAAGAATCTGTAAGATAATCTAAACCAGATGAAATTGAAAGCATGTCACCGTCCTTCGAGTTATTCTCTACAACATTTGCAGACTTTAAACCATCTTTATTCTCGCCACCCTTGTCCCCACCCCATTCTAGGGCAATCCCGCTTGTAGTGGCCTTTCTTATTGCACTTGAAGCATTGAAGATTTTTCTTCTTCTTTGACTTGGACCAAATATTTTTATTCCCATTCGATTCCTTTTATCTGCTCCTTCCTCTATCTTTCTTATCCTTCACAACCAGACCCTTTCCCTAAGGATTCCCATCACTTTGCTTTTGCCTCTGTTGAAAGTCTAACAAGACTGTTGTGATCTTCTCATATACAAGAGTTTTTTTTTACCGTATTTAAGGGTTGTGATCAAATTCTTGTACACCGACGAATCTATTTATGAGTGCAATAACATGAGAGCCTTGTCTTCATCTTCGAACTTGATTTCTACCTTCCTCAAATCCCCAATGATTTGATTGAACACGTTAATGTACTGTTCCAGGTCTGAGCCCTCCTCCATCTTCAAGCGATATAGCTTTTGCTTAAGATAGAGCTAAAAAAATTCGGACATGTATCTTGCTTCGAGTTTATTCCATACCTCTGTTGGCAATTCCTCTTCAATAAGATACTGTATCACATCATCATCTAGATACAATCTGATTGTAGTCACAGCTCTTTCCTAAAGTTCAAGCTAATCTACTTCTTCTATATTTTCAGGTTTCGTCGTTGCCAATGCCTTCACCATTCCTTGTTACACCAACGTATCCATTACCCTTCTCTGCCACAATCCAAAAATTCATGTTCCATTAAACTAATTGACTTTGAACTTTGCAGATAAAGAGGTTCCTAACATTTTGTCTTATTGAGTTTTTACCATAGAAGTGAATAGTATCCACTAAGTAAGATCCCAGGAAAGACAAAACCTCTTTAAACTTGTATAGATCTATAATACTACCAAAACCTCTGTGAATAGTACCTACTAAGTAAGTTCCCAAGAAAGATTAGAGGCGTCACACTGGTCCCACTTAAAACCCAATCTCTTAGATAAAACCTTCTTAGACTTGTACGTTACTACACACCAAGGCAACCTGAGCTCTACTACCAATTGTTGTTGCAGAAACTCTGGATCACCTTTTTCCAACACTCTTAGTGAATAATAGCAAACATGAACACAAGAAAAACAACAGAATAGAAGAACGCAAGATTTATGTGGTTCGGCAATTTACTTATGTCCACGGGCACTTCGAGAAGAAAATTCACTATATGAAATATATTACAATCACGCAATCTTTCCTCTCGCCCACCCCACAAAGTAATTTTCCAAGCAAACTTTAACTCTCACCTCAAATGAGGAATTTAACTAGAGTACAAGCTCGCTATCCAAAGTTTTGACTAGTGTGCCTTTTCCAAACAAGAGGACCCTTTATTTACAACCTCAAAAGTCCCCTCTGCCTTTGTGAGAAAATAATGTGGGACGAGAGACACTATATTAGTAGTTTTTATGAAAAATCATTCACAAAACTAATTCTGTGGTACAATTAAGAAAGAGCATATTATATAAAAATTCAATGAAATCCTAAAGAAGCATATTCAAATTATACGAAAGACAATTTTAATAGATGTAGATAAAAAATAAGGTTAAAATTGGAAAAAAAAAGAACAAAAAAAGTTGTTGAAATTCTAAAGAAAATTTACCACTTATTACATAGAATAAAGATGGAAGTAGATACCTAGAAGATAAAATAAAAAAAAAATCATAAAAAAATTGAAAAGGGGAGGTTGACATAGCAAAAGATATGTCAGCCTGCAACAATGATTGTAGGCCGTTGGATTTTTAATCCAAAAATCCAACGGTCTAGATTCATTCAAACTATTTTAATTTAAAATAAATATGAATGCATCCGATCCATTAAATTTAAAATCAACAGTCTAGATTGTATGTCATGGAATGGACATGTTGAAAAAATATGCGAAGTGTAGTATCAAATAATCAGTCAAACAAATAAGTGCAAAAAAATAAATGAACACGAGGATTTTATAACATGGTACCCAAATCGAGAAAATCACAAACTTCTTTCACTATATAAAACGGGTTACAAAGCAACAATCATAAAGTTAAACAATCGAAAGCCCCTTAATCCCTTGCGTTAAGACTTTGCTCGTATCACAACGATAAACCCCCACTAGTGAAAGATCTCCCTGAGGATCAAAAACCTAAGTGTAAGATGATTTTTGGCTAAGTGAAAAAGTGAGAAATTCTTGTAGTAGTGTAGACAATGCAGCACTTGTTCTCTCTGTTAAGAAACCCTAGGAGAAGACTTCTTTAAATGGAGTAGCTTTGGAAATATTGGAAAGTTGCCAAAAAAAAAAAACTACTAGCTCCTAAAACAGCGTCAATCTCTCACTGGGGCAAGCATTCTAGCGAGTTCCTAGTGAGCTTGCGACCGCCTTGAAGTCCAATCTATTTTAGCTAGCAAAATATCCAAGTGAAGCCAACGAATATTCCAGTGAGATGATAACTACCTTGACATGCATTCTGAAATATCCAGCAAGTTTTCTAGTGAAGCCAGCGAGTCTACCAGTAAGGAAGTTCTATTCTTTACATCAACACTGTTTTACCCAGCGAGCTTCCCAACGAGACATTCAGCGACATGTAGAACAATCATCATATTATAACTATGCAAAAATATGTAACAAAAATCTCATTGGCAATCTTGCTGGGGCGAGCTTCCCAACGACTTCCCATCGAGGTAGCTACCGAACTCCTTTTTGCTTGAAATTTTACAGGCAACATTCCTAGACCTTAGCTACCTGATTCATATATCTTTGGTACTAAAAAAGAACCTTCAAACCTATACCTTTGACACCTAGCCCAATGCCTAAAAGTACAAGTTTGAAATCATTGTTTTGCTCACTAATTTGCCAATTACAAAAATAAAACGAAAAATCTCCCCCTTTGGCAATTTTGTGACAAAACAATGCTCTTATATACAATCTAAAAAAAAAATTACAACTTTTCCCAATATTTAAACTTAATCAAGCTAAACTCCCCCTCAATATGCAAACTTTTGGATTCTTCTTTGATTAATGTTCCTGTATAAACCTGCACATCACTTAAACAAAACATCTTGTGAAAAGCATCAAGTTTAAAATAATATAATCAAACTCTCCCCCCCCTTTTTGTCATAAAATTTACAAATATGAAATCAAGAAACTAAGAAGTGAGAAGAAAGGAACATGAATCAATTAAGATAAAGGGAATGGGAAGAATATTCAACAACAAAAAACATGCAAACAATCCAACTAACCAACTAGATTGTCTCAACAATGGATTATCCAACTAACCAATAAAGTCAACAAAATCAAAAACCACTAAGGTTTTCATCTTTTTGTCACCTAATGACTTACCAACCATATAGCCAAATTCCCAACGACCAGTAGATTTAAAATCCTGCAAAATTCACTAAATTGTGTGCTCCAAAAAAATTAAAATAAAAAATTAGGGAATAATATAAATGAGAAGTAATTGAACCTTGTTAGAGCAATTAAGTTATTAATTCACACTTTGATCTTCTCACACACTATTTAATATTATTCTTGGAGAGTAAAAAGTAAATAAATTGAACATGCACTAAGGAATGAACTAGAAATACTTAAACTCCCTTAACATAATTCCATGTATAATGTTCAAGGCTATACAAGTGATACTCTAAGTGCACGTGTGAATTAAGAATCATCAAACCAAATACAGTGGAACACTAAATTTATAAATGCCGCGGTAGAACGCTCTCCAAAGACCATATATTACAAATGGGCATAGACAAAAAAAGGAAATTTAACCAAATTCAACTTATGTCACCCTTTCTCTCTTTGTTTCTCTTTTTTTTCGCATTCCATTCTGCATGATGGCTTGCACACATTTATGGGTAGGTAACTTTTCCCTTAAATCGTCTTTTCCTAGAGGGTGGTAATTTTGATAACCGACATGTCATTAAGGGGCTTCTCACTAGTCCCACTGGTAGCCCTTTTCATGATTTTTTTTTTAAACCCAATATTCACATAAAGATAAGGAGGACAATTCAATCTGGTAAGTATAAAAATAGTGTGACATTGTATCGAGTAAGAATCAATCTTATGTTTTAATCAATTTAGAGAATCACAAGCATAACAAAGAGCACACAATGTTTGTTATGAGAAAGGAAATTAAGTAAAGCAAGTAACACACATTAATGGTGTTCAAACCATTTTTCTAAAATCCAAAAATGCAACTAATAATAGTATATTATAGATAAAATGTAAATTAATAATTTTTTATGCTCCCCTCAATTCAAGTTACTCCTTTTTTTTTTAATAAACAGAAATTAAGCAATAACACACACACTTAGAGAAGTTTAATAGAATTCAAACCTAAGGTGTTAGAAAGGCTAAGAAAAAAATACCAAAAAGATAATATACTTTTCAACAAAAATTACCAACAAAAACAAAAGATGGGGACAAAAGATAATAAACCAAAACACATAGTGGCAAACAACAAATCATTACTCCTAAAACTGTGCAACAAGTAATCATAGAATAGGAAAAAATAAACATTAAGCACACCATAGTCTATGCCACACTACCAATTATTTATTATAAAAATTAGCCCCTTTTTCATGCCTAAGGGTTTTACGTTACAAATTGCATGAGTTTTTATTTATGGTTTCTCAACTTTGGATGTCTTTTTATTAGGTGCGGTGATTTTCTTGACAAATTTTAAAATTTTCTTTTGTTTTGAAAAATGTCTCACCAACCTTGGGAAGAAAAAATTCAGGGTCAAAAGGAGGAGGGTAGTCTTGAAAGAGTTGAAATCTATTTGACAATTTTGGATAAAAAATTTTAGGATAAAGTACAAAAATCTCCCCTATAGTTTACTCTTAGTGTCACTTTAGTCCTACACATTTCAATTGCAACAATCAAATCCCTACACCTTTGATTAAGTATTAGTTCGCTCCTTCCATTAGTTGACCATTGATACAACCGTTAGATTGAGAATAAAAAAGTAAATTTATTTATAATTTACTCTCAGTGTCATTTTAGTCTCTCACATTTTAATTATAACAATCAAATCCCTACAACTTTGGTTAAGTATCAGTTCGCTCCTTCCATTAGTTGACCATTAGATACAACCGTTAGATTGAGAATAAAAAAGTAAATTTATTTATAATTTACTCTCAGTGTCATTTTAGTCTCTCACATTTTAATTATAACAATCAAATCCCTACACTTTCGATGTATATTTGAAATATATTTTATTAAATTATATAATATATTTTAATTTGAAATGTATCTTATTAAATTATTTTTAATAAATAAAATATTTAGAAAATATTTAATATACTTTCTTTTTATTGAATTAAATTATTTTTCATAAATAATATGATTAAATCAATAATATAATTAAAATAATATTTAATATAGTTTAATTAATATGAGATATATTTTATTAAATTTGAATAATGTTTAAAAAATAATAAAATTAACTATTTTATTAAAAAATAATTTATGTAAATAAAATTGCATCTGTAAATGCAATTTCAATTTTTATTTTAGAAAAAAATGATAACAGAAAATAAAACCAGAAAATAAAAAGTTAAACAAAATAAAAAAAAACAATAATGTTATTAAACAGCTTAGAATCATTATTTTTTAAATTTTCTATCTCTGCAGTTTTCTCTCTCTATATAATTTTCTACATATATTAAATTTGAGAATATATATTTATATATGTGACTCTTTTAATTTTATTACATTAATTATTACAATTATTACTGAAACCATCAAATTACTCTTTAATAAAATTTTTAATTTTATTAATTTTTTTTTAAAATTAACCAAATTTAATAAAATATATTTCATATTAATTAAACTAAATTAAATTTTATTTTAATTATTTTATTAATTTAATCATATTATTTATGAAAAATAATATAAAATATATTAAATATAATTTTAATAAAATATATTTCAAATATACGCCGAGAGTACGGGGATTCAATTGTTATATAATTGAAAAGTGAAGGATTTAAGTGACATTAATGGTAAATTATAAATAAAATTATTTTTTATCCTCAATCTAACGGTTATTTCTAATGATCAACTAATGGAAAGACTAAACTGATAGTTGACCGAAAGCTTAGGAATTTGACTGTTGTAATTGAAATATGTGGGACTAAAGTGACACGAAAGATAAACTGTAGAGGTGATTTTTGTATTTTACCCAAACTTTTGTTATTATCAAAATAGTTCTAGGCACACCACATAACTTAAAACAATTTGTTCAAATATGACCCCGTATTCCACAGTGGTGGTAGACTGGAACAAAAGGTGATTTATTAAACATACCTCGTGACTTACCTTTTGCCTGCTGGGATAGGACTTGATTCCTTCTTTATTCTTTCTTTAGAGGTGGAGCAGATGTGGAGGCCTGATTTGTAGGATCTGAAAGTTGAGTTGAAGCCTTCACAAATGCTTTTGGACTCGAGTTTGTTTTATAGTCCTTTGTATCACTCATCTCGACAAATCCCAATCTACAGTTGTCTAAAGCCCTTTGTTGCGAATCCAAGATCTCATGTAAATTTTTTGAAGGTTTATTCAACTTCTCTTGGAGTTCAAACACCTTACCTTTAACTTTGTCACATTCCTTTTCTTTCTCTTCAAGCTGGTCTCTAAATATCACATCTATGTCTTTCAGAGCCTCGTACTCCTTTTCAAGCATGTGTAGAGCATCTTCAACTTTACTTTGTTGGGCTGCAAGAGTCTTTTTTCCTTTCTTTAGGACTCGGACATGAACTTTCAACCTGTTATTTTCTTTTAACAACTTTTGATTTCTTTCAATTAATTCAAAATTTTCATCTTCACTAATGTATTCTTCATTATTAGACAATGAAAAGGAAAAATGAATTGAATTAACACTAGAACACTCACCAGCCTCAACAGAGCTATTTTGAGAAGGTTTAGACTTACCCATGTCTGTGTAGAATTTAGTGATATCTAATAAGTTCTTCTCATCTAAGTGTCATAAAGATTGTGAAGTTGCTAGAAGAGTCTTCGTCTTCAGATTCGGTTTTTGTAGTCGCCTCATAAGAGTCATCCCAAGTAACATTGAAACTCTTCTTTGATTTCTGATTTTTCTTTCGATTAGGGCATTCTTAGGAGATATAACTATAGCTATGGCACTTAAAACACTGAATTCTTTTGTTCTTCGAACCTTCTTGTTTGCTGTCACTATCTTTACTAGAGTTGGAAGCTTTACCTCTCTTTTCAGGCTTGTTGAAGGAATTCTTTTGTAGAGGGTTTGACATCCTTGCCTGTCACTTTTGAATGAGTGACTTCAATCTCTAGATAAAAAAACTTAATTTCTTCAACTTCTATGATATTAGTACTTAAGATCTCATCTTTGTGATTTAGAAAATCCTAGACGAACCCGCTCTAATGCCAATTGAAAAAATATGCGAAGTATAGTATCAAATAATTAGTTAAACAAACAAGTGCAAAAAAATAAACACAAGGATTTTAAAATGTGGCACCCAAATGAAGAAAACTACGAACTTCTTTCACTATATAAAACAGGTTACAAAGCAACAACCACAAAGTCACACAATCGAAAACTCCTCGATCCCTTGCATTGAGACTTTGCTCGTATCACAACGATAAACCCTTATTAGTGCCCCTGAGGATCAAAAACCCTAGTGTAAAATAACTTTTGGCTAAATGAAAAATTTAGAACTTCTTGTAGTAGTGTAGACAATGCAGCACTCATTCTCTCTATTTAGAAACCTTAGGAGAAGGTTTCTTTAAATAGAGTAGCTTTGGAAATATTGGAAAGTTTCCAAAAAAAACTACTAATTCCTAAAACATTGTCAATCTCTCGCTGAGGCGAGCGGTCTAGCGAGTTCTCAGCAACCTTGCAACCGCCTTGAAGTCTAATCTGTTTTAGCTAGTGAAGCCAGAAAATATTCCAATGAGAAAATAAACGACTTGACATGCATTCTGGAATAGCCAACAAGTTTTCCAGCGAAGCAAGCAAGTCTGCCAGCGAGGCAAGGAATTCTGCCAGCGAGAAAGCTCTATTCTTTACATTAACATTGTTTTACCCAGCGAGCTTCCCAGCAAGACATCCAACGATATGTAGAACAATCATCACGTTGGAATTATGCAAAACTATGTAACAAAAATCTCGTTGGCTACCATCGAGGTCCCATCGAGGTCCCAACGAGCTCCCATCGAGGTAGCTACCGAACTCATTTTTGCTTGAAATTTTACGGGTAACATCCTTAGACCTTAGCTACCTGATTTATGTATTTTTTGCACTAAAAAAAAATCTTCAAACCTATATCTCCAACACCCTAGCCAAATGCTTAAAAGTACAAGTTTGAAATCATTGTTTTGCTCACTAATTTGCCAATTACAAAAATAAAATTAACACATATCAATAATCTAGATTGTATGTCATCTCCCTCAAATCCAAAAAAATTGAAATGAAAACAAAAAAAAAATGTAACTTTTAAAAAGATTTAAAAAAAGACACACATAAGGAAAAAAATGGTACTAAACCTTAAATAAGTTTTTTTTTTTTGGTAATTTAAACCTTAAATAAGTAGAATGTCAACTTTGAGAAAAATAGTGCCAAAAGGCAATTATTGTTACTCTTAAAAAGAATTAAAAAAAAAATAAAGTGGAAAAGCGATAATAAAGCAAAATAAATAGGGGCAAAGTTGAAAAAATTATGGCAGAAAGAGCCATTGAAGGCTTAACCAAAATTGTCATTTATTATATAGACTAGTAAATTACGCTTGCGCAGTGCACAGGCTGATATCAATATATATATATATATATATTAAAAATTTGTATTTGGAGAAAAAATTAATGAAATAAAAGAAAAATAAAAGAATTGAATAAAAATGTAAAAGAAGAGAAAAATATAAAATTATATATATATATTCTTATTTAAATGAATTTAAAATAAAAAAAGATAAAAATATTCATCAATGTATTAGACTTTTTAATGGCATTTGCTAACGGGACACCTATTAAGAACCAGTGAAAACATACCATATAATAATGTTTCACATTTTTTCCATGCATAACTCCATTAAAGTGTAAGATATTATTATGTGGCATGTATTGATTGAGTCTTAATGAATGTCTCGGGTAATTGTGAATTAATAAAATAATATTAGAATTTATACAAAAAAACAAAACTCTAAAAAAAAAACAAGAAAAACAACAACAACAACACTTGAAGGACAAAAAAATATAAAACAAGGGTAAAAATAAAAAAAAAATAAGTGAAAATATATATGTTGAAAGTATATTGTACCTTATTACTAAAAAAATGCAATAACACTTGAATGACAAAAATATATAAAATAAAGGAAAAATAAAAAATTGGTAAAAATATGTACGTTGAAAGTGCATTGCAGCTTATTATATAAAATAGAAACAGCTAAAACTCTAAAAAAATACAACAAATTTTAAAGAACAAGAAAATATAAAATAAGGGCAAAAATAAAAAAATGGTAAAAATATATACGTTGAAAGAGTATTGCAACTTATTACCAAAAAAAAAAAAAAAACGCAGCAACACTTGAAGGACAAAAAATATAAAATAAAGGTAAAATAAAAAATTTATAAAAATATGTACCGTTGAAAGTGTATAACAGTTTATTATATAGAATAACAAAGATTCAAAACTCTAAAAAAAAAAAAAATAAAGCGGCAACACTTCAAGGACAAAAAAATATAAAGAGCGAGCCAAAAAAGATAAAAATATGTACGTTAAAAATACATTGCAGCTTATTATTTAAAAAAAAAAGTAGCAACATTTGAAGGACAAAAAAATATAAATCAAGGGCAAAAATGAAAGTTAAAAATATGTACGTTAAAAGTGTATTTTTATTTATTTTATAAAATAAATTTATGAAAGATGAAATAAAAATAGAAAAAATTGTAATTCTGAAAAAGAAAAAAATCAAAATCAAAATAAAAAAAAACATAAAACATAACTCTTAAACAAATTTAAAAAAAAAGTTAAAATAGTAATAAATTTTAAATAGAAAGAGGTTCAAAATAAAAAAAAAAATTGCCAAGAAAGTCCTTATTAGTATTAAAAAAAACGAAATGAAATGAAATGAAATGAAGTAGAAAAGGACAAAAGGCTATAATAATGGTAGGGCAAAAACATAAGGGGCAAAAGTGAAAAACAACCACTCAAATGGAACTCCGCATTTATTATAGATCTGTCTGGTACGGTGAAAAATAACAAAAAAAAGCAAAAAATGTGATTTAGGAAACTTTTTGTCGTTTAACGTGTAGTCATCAAATCACACTTTTCAAAGATGAATAGTAAAACTTTTAAACTTTTACATCAACATTTTGAAAATAAAAAACTGTCCAGATAGTTTTTTTAGTTCTATTAAAACAGTTTTATCTCAGAATTTATTGAAAATGATTAAAAAGTTTTTAAGATTTGTAGAAAAGTTATTAAAGTTTGTAAAAAATTATTGAGACTTGTCAAAAACTTATCAAAGTTTATAAAAATATGTTGAGATATGTAAATATAAAGAAATTTCTTGAAGTGTGAGAGTACAAAATATGTTAAAAAATTTTAAAAGATTTTAAAAATTTTCATAAATTTTTAATATTTTTCAAAATTTTTTATTGTGTCAAACAGACCTTGTATGAAATAGATATAGAAATCTTGAGGGGGAAAAAATAAAAAAAAGACAATGGCAAAGCAGTAATAAGACAAAACAAATGGCGCCTGGTTGGAAAAATTGTGATGAAAAGAGTCCTTAAAGGCTTAACCCGAATTGTCATCATTATATAGAATAGATATGTTTATTTTAATATTGTTATTATTTATTAATAAACACCTACTGGTTATATGCATAATATATGAATACATACGATAGCAATGTTAACTTTTACTAAGTTTAGGAAAATTTAATATTTTATTTAATTAATAACTTATCTTAGTAATTAAAATTAAATTATAAATTTATAATTCACAAAAATATTTAAATAGTAAAAAAAAATCACACAATCCAAGTGTCTATAATAAAATTAGCATTAACTAATGCCACAAAAATTCTAATCAACCAAATTTCTTATTATCGAATTAAATATTAATAAAAAATAATCAAAACATAAATTAAAATTCTAAATTATTATAGCAAGAAAATTTTAATTAATTCATACAAAAGTATAAGATTCTATGCAATTTTTAGTTATTAAAAATCACATAAGGAAAATCTGTTATAAGGAAATGTAAAAATATGAGAGCTTAGAGTAATTTCTCAAATATGAAGAATGATATAAATTTTCAAGAAATTACATGAAATCAATGTAATTTATCCAATAAAAAAAGAAAAATACTATTATGTCAAAAAATTATAATAAAAATTATAATTCGAATGATACGGTAATGACATTGTTGTAGTTGGCGGACAATTTCATGAGTTTTTTTTATTTTAAATTGATTAGATTACAATTTTGCCACATCATTTTAGTTTCTGAAAAAAAATTGTGCTACTTTGCCACATCATTTTAGTTTCTAAAAAAATGATTATGCGTAGTTTGTATATCATTATTCAAGATATAAAAAAAAAAAAAAATACGATACCAAGAATTTTAATTCAGGCATACACATCATGTACTTTCCCATTGTTAAGGTTTAAATTGGACTAACTTGTAATTTTTTTTTTAGAAAATAATAAATAAATACACTATTTTATTAATTTTTTTAATTTCATATAATTTTTTTTCATTAAAACTACTATAGAGCATGAAAATTTAATAGAGAGGGTAAATATCGGTATACTTTTCCTTTCTCTCTTTTTTTTTTCTCATTTTTAAATGTCTTAATCATACAACATTTATTTAACTCTGCAAAAAAGAAAGTTTCAATCTACTAAACTTTGGTGCTGTGTTTCACAATTCAACCATGGTAAAAGTGCTCTGCCCAAAAACTTGTAGAGTTCTGATGCAAGGGACGATAAAGACCCAGACAACTATTGCAATTTTAAGTCTTTCAAAATATAATGGCAACTGAGATCCTAATAAGCGTACCATTTCGTGAAGCTTAGTTAGGATCAGAGGTAATCGTGGCTCCTCTTTGTTTTGATATTTTATCTATATATTCAATAATATATATATATATATATATATGTTATATTTAATAAAAATAAATATTCCATTAATAGTGTGACTCTTATTAAAGAATGTAGCATCTTGTATATGTACGTATATACTTTGTGAGCTATTTTTGGTAGACGACATATTTTTGGTAGACATCCTTGTGAATATACAGGATGAAGATAATTGAGGTAGGAGAGTAATTTTGGGAGTTAATTGAGGGATAGAGATTTGTTTTGTAACTGGTATATATTTTCGGCCTTAGGGGCCTCTGATATACAGAAAAAAAAAAACCTTCTCTCAAAAAGGTTTTCTTTTCATGGTATCAGAGCCATGGATGACGATACGAAGAAGAAGAAACTGGTCTCGTCATACATCTTGACCTCGAACGACAATCCTGGGAATGTTATCACTCAGGTACAGTTAAAGGGGGACAACTATGACGAGTGGGTTCGCGCGATGCGAACCGCGTTGAGAGCCAAGAAGAAAAGTGGCTTTGTTGATGGAACAATGAAACAACCAAATGACGATTCGCCAGATCTAGAGGATTGGTGGACTGTGAATTCAATGGTGGTTTCACGGACCCTCAACACGATAGAGCCAACTTTGCGATCCACCATAACTCATATGGAGATCGCAAGGGATGTATGGGAAGACATCCGAGAGAGGTTTTCGTTTGCTAACGGGCCTCGAGTTCAACAGATCAAAGGGGAACTTGCGGAATGGAAACAGCGAGGACTTCCGATTCTAACCTACTATGGAAGGTTGAAGCAATTGTGGGAAGAACTTGCTAATTATGATCAAATTCCGACATGTCAATGCGGAAAATGCACGTGCAATCTCTCAGCTCAATTGGACAAGAAGAGCGAGGAAGAAAAGCTTCATCAATTCCTAATGGGTTTGGACGACACGATGTATGGAACGATCCGCTCCAACATTTTGAGCACTGAGCTGCTGCCCAGTGTGAACAAGGCGTATACTCGTTGATATGTCAAGAGGAGCGTGTTCGAAGCATGTCTAAAGAAAATGAGGGACGTGGAGAGCCCATGAGCTTTGCCGTTCAAGCCAACACAGGAAGCAGGAGATCTGGAACCGGGACAAAGGATAAGTCTGTGTTGTGTTCATTCTGCAACCGTAGTGGACATGACGCTGAACATTGCTTCCAACTCATTGGATACCCTGATTGGCGGGGTGATCGGCCCAAGGGGATTGGGACGCGGGTCAGGACGTGGACGAGGGAACCAGAATTCAGGACTCGGACGTGGGGGTGCTCCAAGGGCTAACTCCGCTCAAATGGTTGGTCCGCACCCATCGTCGGCAGAGGCTGTGGAAGGAGAACATGCAGTGCATGGATTGATGAGTAGCGAATAGTGGGCAGCCTTCCTAAGTTTGCTGAATTCTTGCAAACCGGGTACCAGTGAAAAGTTGTCTGGTAAGAATTGTTTGAATTGGATAATTGATTCAGGTGCCTCTCACCATATGACTGGAAGGTTAGAATGTATGACTGATTTGAACGAATTGACGGGGTGTGCAGTGGGGTTGCCAGATGGCAACCAAACAATGGCGTTAAAAGAAGGGTCAGTCTGTTTGGGAGAACACATGAAGTTAAAGAATGTGCTCTATGTCCCAAACTTGAATTGCAATTTAATTTCAGTGTCTCGGCTGCTTGATGAATTGAATTGCTTTGTCCTATTCACTAAAAAATTGTGTGTTATACAGGACCCCACTTCGAGGATGGTGATTGGAGCGGGTGAACGACGCGAAAGGCTATACTACCTCAAGTCTATGGCAGAAATCAAAGCATGCAACGCAAATCGTCTGGATACCATTGATCTATGGCACAGGAGAATGGGACACCCATCTACGAAAATAGTAGAGTTACTTTCTGATGTTGGTTTAGGTAGTGATAGTTTAGTCAAAGGAAAGCCATGTGATGTTTGTTTAAGGGCCAAGCAGACTAGAGAAGTATTTTATTCTAGTGATAATAAAGCAAATGAAATTTTTGAGATGATTCATTGTGATTTGTGGGGGCCTTATCGAATTGCTACTTCTTGTGGTGCCTCATATTTTCTAACAATTGTTGATGATTTTTCAAGAGCTGTGTGGATTTATTTGTTGGTTGTTAAATCTGAAGTGGAACGTGTTCTTCGTAATTTTTTTGCTATGGTTAAACGACAATACAACAAGGATGTGAAAATTGTTAGGAGTGATAACGGCACAAAATTCACCTGCTTGGATAATTATTTTGCTGAAAATGGGATGCTCCATCAGACTTCATATGTGGGAACAACTCAGCAAAATGGGCGTGTTGAGAGGAAACATCGTCATATTCTAAACGTGGCTAGAGCGCTGCGATTTCAAGCAAATCTTCCCATTGAATTTCGGGGGGAATGTGTGCTAACTGCTGGATATTTGCTAAATCGGACTCTATCCAAACTCTTGGGAAATAAGACACCTTACAAATGTTTGTTTGGGAAACCACCCTGTTACAAACATGTTCGTATTTTTGGGTGTTTGTGCTATGCTTGGGATGTGAATCGAGAAAGGGATAAATTTGCAAGCAAGAGTTGGCGTTGTTTGTTTGTCGGATATCCTTTTGGTAAGAAGGGATGGAGATTGTATGATCTTGAGACTGGTGAGTATTTTGTTTCGCGAGATGTGGTGTTTTCAGAGAATGAGTTCCCATATGCTGGTGGACCTATTACACATCGAGGTGTTTCGGGGCTGAGTCTTCTTGAAACCATTGATTGTGCCCGAGATGAAGGGGTTGATGACAAGAAAGACATTATGATTGATAAGGTTGCAAGTGAGGCATCAGAAATTGTGGATCGGGTTCCCAGTGAAGATAATGACGAAGTAAGGGGGGCACCGTAAGTGAAGAGGTTGGGTTGGTTAATGAGGAACTTGGGCGGGGTCATCGAGTAAAGCACTCGTCCAGTCGTCTGAAAGATTATGTGACATATACAGCTCAATGCATAAGCCCTTCTGTCTGTTCACCCAACTCAATCCCATCTTCAGGTACTCCTTATCCTATAGCACATTATGTGAATTGTGATAAATTTTCCTTGAGCCACCGATCTTTCTTAGCAGCAGTGACAGCCGGTAGAGAACCAAATTTCTATGGTGAAGCAGTAAAGGATGCTCGGTGGAGACAGGCTATGGCAAATGAAATCGAGGCACTTGAGAAAAATGGCACATGGACGGTGTAAGATCTGCCACCGGGGAAGAAAGCTATAGGTAGCAAATGGGTATACAAAATCAAGTATAACTCTGATGGAACTATTGAGCGGTATAAGGCACGTTTGGTGATTCTTGGCAATAATCAAGTGGAGGGAATTGACTACAATGAAACTTTCGCCCCTATCGCAAAAATGGTAACCGTTCGAACTTTCTTGTCCGTGGCAGCAGCGAAGGAATGGGAACTTCACCAGATGGATGTTCACAATGCATTTTTGCATGGGGATTTAGCAGAAGAAGTGTATATGAAGATGCCTTCTGGTTTTTCAACTTCCCAACCAGGAAAAGTATGTCGGCTACGAAAGTCTCTTTATGGGTTGCGACAAGCTCCACGGTGTTGGTTTGCTAAACTCACAAATGCCTTGCAGCGGTATGGTTTTACTCAATCTCATTCTGATTATTCGTTGTTTACTCTGAAGCAGAACAACATACAAATGTGTATCCTGGTATATGTTGATGATCTTGTGATTGGGGGAAATAATGGTGTTGCGATTCAAACATTTAAGGAATATTTATGTCAGTGCTTTCGTATGAAAGATTTAGGTGTTTTAAAATATTTCTTAGGTGTGGAAGTCGCCAGAAATAAGGATGGCATTTTTCTTTGTCAGCGCAAATATGCGTTGGATATTGTTACTGAAGCAGGATTATTGGGTTCTAAGCCAACCAGTTTTCCAATGGCGCAGAATCATCACTTGGCAGTGGCAGAGGGCATCCCATTGACAGACCCAGAGAAGTATAGGCGATTAGTAGGACGCTTAATCTATTTGACACTCATGCGACCTGAGTTGTCTTATGGTGTGCACGTTCTTGCTCAGTTTATGCAGAAGCCGAAAGAGGAGCATTGGGAAGCGGCCTTGCGCATGGTTCGTTACTTGAAGGGTAGTCCTGGGCAAGGTATCTTTCTTCGCTCGGACTGCAGCCTGCAGTTGCGTGCATACTGTGATTCTGATTAGGCAAGTTGTCCATTGACTCGCCGCTCTCTCACTGGATATTTTGTTTTCTTGGGAAACTCACCCATCTCCTGGAAAACTAAGAAACAACATACCGTGTCCAGGTCATCTGCTGAAGCCGAATATAGATCTATGGCCACCACGATTTGTGAGCTAAAATGGTTGAAAGGGTTGTTGACTTCTCTAGGGATAATGCATTCTGAACCAATGACACTTTACTGTGACAGTCAGACAGCCATGCATATTGCGGCAAATCCGGTGTTTCATGAGCGCACAAAGCATATCGATGTCGACTGTCATTTTGTGCGAGATGAAGTTCAACATGGAAATATTAAAAACCGCTTATGTACGCAGTTCAGAACAGTTAGCCGACATTTTTACCAAGGCGCTTGGAAACCAACAGTTCGAGTATCTTCTTCGCAAGTTGGACGTTCGAGATCTCCACGCACCAACTTGAGGGGGGTATTAAAGAAAGTAGCATCTTGTATATGTGCGTATATACTTTGTGAGCTATTTTTGGTAGACGACATATTTTTGGTAGACATCCTTGTGAATATACAGGATGGAGATAATTGAGGTAGGAGAGTAATTTTGGGAGTTAATTGAGGGATAGAGATTTGTTTTGTAACTGGTATATATTTTCGGCCTTAGGGGCCTCTGATATACAGAAAAAAAAAAAAAAAAAAAAAAAAAACCTTCTCCCAAAAAGGTTTTCTTTTCAACTCTCCTTCACAAATGAAAAATTTTCAACTTCACATAAAAAATTAACAAAGTACAAAAAATTAATTTCATCTTTTTGTACACAAGTTCAAAAATATCTGTCTTCTTCGAAATTTATTTTTCATATCATCAATCATCACATTTTCACATTTTTTTTTTGTACACTTCATCTTCTCATCATTTTCACCTTCCCTTGTTTTACTATTCCCTCTCTCACTCTCTGCCAACCATTTCACTCTAGCAACCTTAGCATCAAAAGACATTTTTTTGGTTCCAACAAAAGTGAGTTTTGGATAAAAGGTTAGTATTTTGTTTTTTGTTTTTCACCTTTTCGGTTTCAGGTGTTTCTGTTCTTCAAAAGAGCCTTTATTCATTTGATCAAACAAAGTATTTCACCAAATTTGGTGCGCGTCAATACTTTCACTGAAAAGTTTTTGGTCCTTCTGTCATAAAATCCTAGCTTTGTCCTACATTTGGTTATGAAATCTTATTTATTTATTTATTTATTTATTTTTATAGGCCTCGTTACTAATTGAATATTAATTAACATTTCATCGATAACCTAAAACTACTAAAAAAATTCTTAAATTGTTAGAAAAGTGACATATTTAATTTATTATTTATATTAACATATTTTCTTTTAACCATCTATAAGAACTAGGCAATTAAGGGGCTCATAAATCTAGTGATCAGAATACCACTAGAAGTACAATTATTTGTTATATCAGCTACCCCTGCTTAAGGTGCAAATGTAGCGACTACTGGACTCCTTACAACATGTATCCCATCGACCTCGTACCAGCTCAAGTATCCGTAGGTCCTGTTAAAATCAGTTCTTCGACTATGCTTCAAATCAATCTCGACCGTTAAATGGAATTCGGCTTTACTGTATTTTTCCGGGAAGGAGATCGTTGATGGTTGCACAACAATTTTCATACCCTGTGGAGCCAACACCTTTGCTGTGTACACAGAACTCGAATCCGTAACACTAGTCAACACCCTCTTAAAGGTATACCTGGACGTATTAGTGTTGTCATCCAAGATGGCGATGAAGGAAGGATAATTAATGTCTAGACTGGCATTTTTACAGTTGAAATCGGACCTCCTTGTGATAACCTTAATACGTTTCGCTGTATAGCTCATACCACAGAGGAAATTGACGTAGTCTTGGACTGCCAAGTCGTAGACGAGCCCAGGGTCCATGGCCTTGCTGGGGTTAATATGTCCTGCTCCGAAATCAAGAGGAGTTGCAGCGACACCAGTGTCCATGTCAAGGATTGTGCTGCCAGTATTGTCGAGTACATCGGCAGTTGTCATCATAGCTGATCGGACGGCAGCTGGGCTCCAGTCTCGACGGGCTGCCTTTAGCAACGCAGCCATGCCGACTACGTGGGGGGAGGACATGGAAGTTCCCGACTCTAGTTTATAATCCGTGAGCAGAACTTTCTCGCGAATATTTGCTCCCGGCTTGTTGGGTACCCATGCGGCTAAAACATCGTATCCAGGTGCTAAAATATCAGGTTTTAATACCCACGGAGCTAGTGGATAAGGTCCTCTGGATGAGAAGTCTGCCACCTGAGGAGCTGGCTTGGTACCTAGCAATGTTGTCTGAAATTGGATACTCGTAATTGGGTTATCCGATCTGATTACATAATCCTTGATGAGCTCCCCATCTTTCAGCTTCACAATCACGATTGGCATGTTGAATTCATCAACACCTTGAGAGTCCGAACTTATAATAGCTCCTGCAGCCCCTGATGTCTCAATATCTGCCATCAAATCATATAATGATTTTTCATTGTTAAAGTCGCAGAAGACATATTTTCCTGCAATTTCTTTGGGGACCAAGGCTCCACAAATTTCCTTGCTTCTATTGCCATGCCCGAAGTATAATGGGACTCTAGAGACCAATAGGTTTTCTGCGTAAATAGACCTTCCGATGACTGATAAGTTCCCATCGCCAAGTGTAACACGACCAGCAAAATCTCTGTCAATAGTTCCGGCACCAACAGTAGTGATCCAAGGTGCTCCATTGAACAAAGCAAAATGCCCAGAATTGCCAGCTGAGCATGCCACGAAAATCCCTCTCTCCATTGCTGCAAAAGCTCCCAAAGCAATTGGGTTGTGGTCAAATGAATTCTCCTCAAAGCCAAACGACATAGACATGAGGTCTACTCCGTCATCTATGGCCCGGTCAATGCCAGCCAATGTGTCACTTGCCATTAGGGGATAACCATCAAAGCCTATTTTGTACATGGCCAGTCGGGCTTTTGGTGCCATACCAACAGCCGTTCCCTTAGCATGACCAAAGTAATTAGCACAAAGCACTGAACTTCCGGCAGCTGTGGACGACGTGTGAGTCCCGTGACCAAAAAAATCCCTCGGGGAATCATAGTCCTCAGTTTTTGAAATGTTAAACCCACCATGCTTCAATGCTTTACTGAAAGAGCGAGCGCCGATGAGTTTCTTGTTACAATGAGAAGAATTAAACTCAGTTCCAGCCTCGCAGGCACCCCGCCACCGTGCCGGCACTGGAGGCATGCCTTCATCGTTGAAACTCTCGCTTTCGGGCCATATCCCACTGTCCATAATTCCAATTATCATGTCATCTCCAAACTTAGAAACTGGCCATAATCCGGCATGCTCTTCCAAGCCGAGAAATTCTGGGGTTCGGGTGATGTGGAAATGGCCAAAATTCTCTGGATAGGTTCCGAGATGACCTGGCATATTCTGGAGTTGTTCGAGCTGGGACTGTGAGAGAACTGCACTAAAGCCGTTCATCACATGGTTGTAGGTGTAAAGATGTGTCGGCGGGGAAGAACCGTCTACGGACGAGAGGGAAGAGAGAGTTGATTCATACCAGCTGTGGGGGGTGGAGAAAGGAGCTGGCATAGTTGACTTGTCCATGTGGATAATGTAGGTTCTACGTTCATCTGGGAAAGATGATGATATTGAAGCAATGATGAGAAGTAAGAGAGGGAGGAGAAGGAAGGAAGGCTTTCCATGTCCCATTGTTACAGAGACACACTGATATTTGAACCTGGATAAATGATCGAAGGATCCCCGTATATATAGCTTCGAGTATGAGCGAGATTATATGTATTATCGAACATGAAGCCAGTAACGATCGATACAATTATTGTGTAAACAGGAGCTAGCTGGCAATATATCATTGGTCAGGACCGTAAAGAGTAATTTTTTTAAGTTAATAATATCCACAATATTATGAAAAAAATGGTTGTATTTGCCGAAGTATATTTATGAAGTAAGTAATTTTCCCCTCTAGTAATAGTACAGCGTATAACACGAATAACCCCTTGATAGTATCGTCATGTCTTAACTAAAACAAAATGGGCGATGATATCCCAATCCACAAAAAACTTCCCTCACTTCACTTTTTTGCTTTCTTTCTTTTTTTTTATTTGTTTTGATGTCATTCAAATGACAAAATTATTCTTGGTTCATTGATCTTGCAGATTAAGTGATTCCATTTATTATCAAAATTAAATAATCTATTAATATAATTTAAATTTTATAAAAAATAATAATTTTTTATTCTATCAATATAATTAAAATTTTTATAATAAGAAATAATTATTTTTCTAACAAGAATTTGATTATTTATTTGAGTTATTTTTATAAAACTAATTAAAATTTTATTATCAAATCCAATGTGAAACTCTCTATGTTCATCATTCTACATTTTTTTTTTTATTTTTACAAATATTTAAATAAAATTGGTCTTGGAGTGTGACTTTTTTTCTAAATTCTAACTTTAAATTTAAATTGGTAAGATTACTATATTTATATAATAAACACATTTAAAAAATATGCAAGTGTAACTATAAGAAATTCGAGGATTTTAGTAATATAAATCTATTCAAGTGTTCTTGTGATAAAATTAGTGAATCATTGTTATTGTACTTATTTTGTGTCACATCGATTATGACGATTTCTTGTGCCAATAATTTATACCACTAAATAAACATTTACTTTCAATAATTAATTGTTTCATTGCTAAAATTCAACGTTCTTTTGTGAAATATATTGATATTCTAACGGATAATTCATTCTTGTGGCACTCTTTAACAAAAATTAAATATGCATGTATTCATTCTTGTGGCACTCTTTAACAAAAATTAAATATGCATGTATTCGTAATACCGAAAAGTAAAATATTTCTCTTTCTCAAAACAAATTTCTTTCTCATTGAAACTTTTTAATATCATCATTAAGTTTAACACAATAGTTTAACACAATAGTGACTTAAAAATTGAACGGTTGTTTGAGAAAAAAGTTTTAATTTATAAAAGATCTCAATCATTCGTTAAAAAATAAAACTTAATATTAATTTTTGGATTTTAGTTTGTGAAATGGACATATTTAAAATGTATTTATCATATAAATATTGTCAACCTCACCAATTTAAATTTAAAATTAGAGTTTAGAAAAAAATCACACCCCAAAGATTAATTTATTCAAATATTTATAAAAATAAAAATAGTAGACTGATGAATCTAGAGTTTTGCACGTTGGATTTGATAATAAATTTTTAATTGGTTTTATAAAAATAATTCAAATAAAAATTATTATTATTATTATTATTATTAATCATATGTGCTTTATATAAAATAAAACAAATAGTCAATGTGACTAACTTAAATTTAAAATTAAAATTTTAAAAAATAACTACTCTTGAGCCTAATTAGTATTTGGTATTTTTTGTACTTTTAAATTTTAAAAATACTAAGAGTTATTGTTATATGAGAAATAACCTAATTATTCTTAAGTCTTTTCCATTTGTGTTTTTGAATCCAACTCCATTTTTTATCTTTATTTTTAATTTAATTACTAATGTAATTGAAATATATAAATTTAACAATTATATTAACTTTTTAAGCAAATGGGTCCCTTTTTTAGAACTTATGAGCAAGTTAATTCTTTTTTAGGACCCAAGAAAGTGAGTCTTGTTTTAGAACTCATGAGCTTTTTACATTAATTAAAATAGTATACTATAAATTCTAGTGGTTTTATAGGCAAATGAAAAAATAAACTTGTAGTGTTTTGGCGTTATGGAATAAAAAAATAAAAGTTTTGTGAAATATCTTAACTATTCGTTGAAAAATAAAATTCAATATAAAACTTTAGATTTTAATTTGTGACAGAGACATTTTTGAAATATGTTGCTTTTCATTATATAGAAAAAAAATCACTTCCACAAGGCTAATGTTATTCAAATATTTATAAAAATAAAAAAAAAATGTAGAATGATGAAATAGAGAGTTTCATATTAAATTTGATAATAAATTTTTAATTGATTTTATAAAAATAATTCAAATAAAAAATACTATTATTATTAATCATATATGCTTTATAAAATAAAACAAATATAGCCAATTTGACTGACTTAAATTTAAAATTAGAATTTAAAAAAATGATTATTTCAAGCCTCATTAATATTCATTATTTTTTTTGTTGTACTTTTAATTTTTTTAAAAAGTTGTGCTTTTAAATTTTAAATATAGTAAAAGTTATTATATAAGCAATAACCTTATTATTATTTAATTTTTTTTGTTACTTGTATTTTTTAATTCAACTTCATTTTTATCTGTATTTTTAATTTAATTACTGATATAATTGAAATTTATGAATTTAACTATATTAAATTTTTAAAGAAGTGGGTCCCCCTTTTGGAATCATGAGCAAGTGAATTCTCTTTGAGAACCCAAGAAAGTGTATCTCTTTTTAAAACTCATAAGTTTTTTATATTTATTAAAATCATATACTACAATTTTAGTACTTTTATAAGAAAACAAAAAATTGAAGTTGTACTGTTTTGGCGATGTGAGATAAAAAATAAAAGTTTTGTGAGAGATCTCATCATTCTTTAAAAGGTAAAACTCAATCTCAGTTTTTGAATTTTAGTTTGTAAGGGGGACATTTTCAAAAATCGTCCTTTTTTATTATATAGATATTAAGGGGGTTTTGGTTTATTAATATTCACTAACTTTTATTAATTTTTTTCAACTTTTTTCAATCAACATATTATTTTTACATTAACTTTTTATACTTTTTTACCACCTACCACGACCTAAATATCATATTTATTCATTTTTCTATTTATTATTAAAAAATGGCTTGTGACGAAATTTAATTGAAAAAAGTTAAAAAATTTTTAAATATTTAAATTTTTTTTGCAAAGTTTGAAAAATCCAAACGGAGCCCTATTTTGATAGAAGGAATTTTGTGAAAGCACTAACCTTTTAGTTCATACGCTATTTCAGAGTCCAAATTTTTTTATTTTATTACACTAATGTTTTATATCCTTTTGTTTATTTTTGAAATGCAGATTTCAAATTGTATAGATTTTAACCAATGAAAAGGATTTATATATATATATATATATTTATCTTGACAAGGAGAGAAAGAAAAAATGTGAAGTTATGGTGTTTCCTTTTTTTGAGATATTATCTTTTTTAATTTTTTTTTTTTTTTTTTGGCAAAACTTTATTAATAGACAGCATATCATAATTTGGTAGAATGTCACCGATGAAAGAAAAGTGGAAGGTGGAGAAAAACACGTTTTCCTCATAATAAATGCAAACGGAGAATAATTATGATATTTAATATCTTTTTGTATGAGTTGTCCGCTACAACCAGATTAATTTTGTAATTTTGCAACAACTAAAAAAGAAAAAGATGATAAGGAGCTGGGGAGTTTTCTTGAGGAATGCGAATATTCTCTTTTAATATTTCTTTCCCTCCGGGGGGGATGTGGCCATAACGCGACTCGCACTGACAGATTGGCCGAAACCATTTTATGAAAACAATTATTTTAGCTTAACGTGAACCCGCTTCACGTGTGAATGCGATTCTTTTGACGCGAACTAATTGAACGGTGTGGATTTTTCCCCGTAAAGGCTGTCGTGAAAAAGTGAAAAAAATCAAAGGATTTTTATCAATTATTAATAAATCTTGAATTAACAAAGGATCTTTCTAACATGTGTCCTAAGGGCGCATGTTAAGGCAGTTGAAAATATTAATATTTTAAAATAAAATCAAATTGTATTAATTTTAAGTTAATATATTGATATTGAATTTGTAATTTTTCTTAATAATTTCACATTCATGTTAATAGTATTTATATTAGTTCGAATGGTGTTCTCATTCTCTGTCTAATATTTTTGTTCTTATTATATTATGTCAATAATTTAATTTTTTTTCCCATATGCATTGGAGGGCAGCCAATATGAATGATACCTTCATATTTTTTATTATCAATGAACTAAATATATAGTAACTAATTTAATTAATGAAATTTGAGAGCAATTAAATATTAGCAAACCCTCCATTTGTATGCATAATCATACCTTCATATGAATACAGTGGATCGGTATTTGAAAACTTAACTCTTCCTTTCTCTACTTCAACTTTAGGGTTTGATTTTCAAAGAATTATTCTATGGCATATTTAGGAGGTGTTGGAGTGTCAAAAAATAATGAAAAATATAATTTGATAAAATTTTGACATTTAGTGTTTCAAGGTGAAATTATATTTTTTTTTAGATGAATAACGCTGTAGAAATAAATTTTTGCTCATTTCAACAAATTGCAGTAGAAATTTTTTACCTTTTACATCAGAATGTTGGATTTTAAATCCGTGAGAATAAATTTTTAGTTTCGTTTCAATGTATTTAAGTCAGAATTTTCTAAAAATTGTTAAAAAGTTTTTTAAATTTGTAAAAAATTTATTAAGATTCATGTAAATATTATTGAAGTTTGTAAAAAATGTATTAAGTTTTGTAAAAATTTATTAACATATATAGATATATATAAATTTATAAAAATTTTACGAAATATGAAGTAAAAAAATATGTTAAAAAATTTTAAAATTCTACAATTTTTTTCTTTACTTTTTTTAAATAAACCAAGGGCGACCTAAATAATTCTTATATTGATGTAAGGGGGGCAAAGACTGGTCGGCCTTGTGATTTTGGGCCTATGACGAGAGGATCCAGTGGTCCTATATTTTTTTGGTCAGATAGTTGAATCACACTCCACGTGGGTTGTCTAACCACAAGACACGTGTATACCACCTGGTCGTGAATCTGATGTGGTCCGCTACGAACAGTTATTTTCCAATAGGTAGTCAATTTATGTGGGGGAGAGCTCACCACGTGGCCCATTTGTTCCCCTGTCATTTGAAAGGATTTTGTTGGCATTTGATTCATTTTCAACTAGAAGAAAAAAATAAATAAATAAAGCGGGGTGTGATTTCTGCTCGGGGGCATTATGAAACTCATCATGTTTGATGCAATTGCAGCCTCTCCTCCGTGTTGGAGTTGGTGCTATTCTGGGTGCATATGTATTGACAAAAATTGTGATAAAATAAGTTAAAATAAGATAAATTATAATAGTGAGATAAAAAATAAATAATTTTTAAAATTTTTTATATTTTTTATTATTTTTCAGAAATTTTTTACACTCTAAAGAGAGTTTGTGTTATATAGAAAGTGATGGATAGTGCAATTAAAATGATGATGTATAGTGCAATTAAAATGATATGTTAGTGATATTTATAAATATAAATATTACATATTTTTAGATTACATTTGTGAAAACGTTTTTCACCCACAACTCTGCTTCTCATAGTGGAAGTTATTGTCAATTTGTCCCTCAGAAGATCATAGAGTTGAACTCTACTTTAATGAGTGACTCTCCGACTAAAACTTTCGACTTTATTAAGGGGTTGAGTGAAAACCTATAGAACTTAAGAATAGAGAAGATGATTGCGATCGGAAAACGCTCGCATAGTATTCATAACTTTTATATGTATAAAAATATGTATAATAAAGTATCATAAGATGAATGTAACCTGACACAATTTGTTCAAGATTGATTAGAATAATGTAATTATATAAAATGATCAATTCAATCCCGAGTTTAAAACTTTAAATTCGATGAAAATTAAATTAATTCCAAATTTAAGATGAGCTTGAATTGAGGTTTTCGACATAAATCTATCAACTTTTTAGATATGGGTATTTAACAACATATCAAATTTTGTCTCTATTCTGTTCAGTAACAATAAGTTTTTCTACTCAAAAATTAGTAAAATTTTTACTAAATACATAAAAAGTTATTAAAAGTTGTCGAAAATTTTATCAAATACTTAAAAATTATTAAAATTACCAAAAATTGTTATTTGTCAAACACAAAAAAATTTCACCCATTAATTTTTGTCAATAAAATACTAAAGATCGCTAAAAATTAGACTTCCAAACGACCCATAAACCAATTAATTTACCCATGTAGATTCAGCTTTCAACAGCTACTTTGACTACGATACTTGATGAAATACTAGGAAGTTATATATACGTGCAATTTGTATATCTTGTTTTAGAAGTTTCAAAAAGGTAATAATTAGAAACTGACGTACTAACTTTTTTTTTTTTTTCAAACGCACATTTAGTTTGACCGATTTAAATAATTAAATGTTATAAAGAAAATGGTTACTTCGAATTTCTCCCCGATCAGCCATTATTAATCTATATGTTAGAGCAGTGCAGCTTATTGTCGAAAATAGGGCAGAGAGATTGGTGGAGAAGGCTGTTGGGTCTAGGTTTAGTGGAGCACTTGGCATATCCTCAATAGTAGTAGCACACACGTAACTTCCCAATAAAACCCACATACAAACAGTTTAATTACCAATGGATAATAAACTAAGAAAGTAAAAAAATGCGTCCCGAAATGGGTAGTCGAATTGGTTCGGATGGTGGGCTAAAAGGCCTGGGACCAATAGGTCTCGGGTTCGACTCCTATTGGGGCAGTCCTTCTTGTAATTGTGGAGGGCCATCTAACAGCATTCTCGACTGAACCGGTCAGTCAGGATTTGCCTGCACTGGTTTACCTCCTCGTGGTTCTTTGCCGATTAGGGTCATAGGTCGGACTTCACCTAGTGCGCATCCATGGGTAGCGGCTACGGGCTCCTCTCCGACCCCAAAAGAAAGTAAAAAAATGCTTGGAATACCACTACCCACAAGACAAGACATGCTTATGCTTGTGCTTGTGCTTGGACCCCCCCCCCTTTCCTACAGGTCCTGTGATGTTTGATTCTCTTAATCCTGCAATAATTAGTTCAATTACAAGGGGGAACAATTAGTTTCAGTTACCGTGCTTTATCAGAAGGATTTGAGGCGAGCTTACCGCCGGTTAAATGTAATAATACATAATTAACCTTGAACTACTAAAAATTTACCATGCCTTGAGCTGTGCCCATCCCAAATACATAATGCTAATTTTAATTATCACTTCAGTTTATAGAGTTTTCGAATCTAATTAATAAGTGATTAGTAGTGCAAATTGCAACCTGTTAACATATTTTTCAGCAGCTTTGGTGGGTGTGGGCTGGGGCTGGCTTGTGGAAGCAAACGGACGGACTTTTGTAGTAATTCCGTCCGACTGCAGCCCATGTGTAAAGTGGTGATAGATTAAAGATTTTGATAACTGATACTGGGTTTAACTTTTTAAACCGTTGATTAAAAATCAACAATTCAAATGCATTCATATATATTTTAATTAAAGAAATAGTAAGCTGATATCACGGAAAAAAATAAAACGTTCGGAAGGGAATTCACTTGTTTATGGGTTTTAAAAGGGGATCCATTTGTTTAAAAATTTAATATAATTAAATTTATAAATTTCAATTATATTAATAATTAAATTAAAAATACAGATAAAAAAATAGAGTTTAATTAAAAAACATAAATAAAAAAAACTCTAAATAATAATAAAGTTATTTCTCATACAACTACAACTTTTAATATTTTTAAAATTTAAAAGTACAAAATATAATGAATAATAATTAGGCTTGCAAGTAGTCATTTTTTTAAATTTTAATTTTAAATTTAAATTAGTCACATATTTATTTATTTTATAAAGCACATATGATTAATAATAATAATATTTTTATTTGAGTTAAATTTTTATAAAACCAATTAAAAATTTATTATCAAATCTAATGTGGAACTCTCTATTTCATCATTCTATTTTTTTTTTTTTGTGAATATTTGAATAAAATTATTCATGCGGGAGTGATTTTTTTCTATATAATAAAACACAACATATTTTACAAAACTCTCTCTCACAAATTAAAATCCAAAATCTTATATTGAGTTTTATTCTTTAACGAATGACTAAAATATTTTACAAAACTTTTATTTTTTTGTCTCACATTACTAAAATATTGCAACTTTACTTTTTTTGTTTACCTATAAAAGTACTAGATTTATAGTATATGATTTTAACAAATATAAAAAGCTCATAAGTTATAAAATGAGACCCACTTTTTTGCGAAAAGGAATTCACTTGCTCATGGGTTCTAAAAGGGAGACTTGCTTAAAAATTTAATATATATAGTTGTTAAATTTATATATTTCAATTATATTAGTAATTAAATTAAAAATACAAATAAAAAATAGAGTTGAATTAAAAAAACACAAATAAAAAAACTTAAATAATAGTAAAGTTCTTTTTTATATAACAGCTCTTTATTATTTTTAAAATTTAAAAGTACAAACTGAATGTTAATTAGGCTCCATAGTATCATTGACTATATTTATTTTATTTTATGAGCACATATAATTAATACTTAATAGCTATTATAATTAATGGAATACAGTCAAAAGAGTCACATAAATAAGTTTATCATATTGAGTTAAATATATATAAAATGACATATATATATATATATATAGAAAGCTGAAGAGAACTCATGAGCCTAAATATAATCAATATAAATTTATTATAAAGTTAAACTTACAAATTCAATGAGCTTAAATATATATATATATATATAAATTTATATATATTGCGTTAAATTTATAAATTTATAAATATATGTATATAAATTTATATATTGAGAACTCATTTATAAATTTATATATATTGAGATCTCTTCAGCTTTACCATATTCGCTAGAGAACTCATGAGCTTAAATATATATATAAATTTATATATTGAGTTAAATATATACAAAAATTTGACCCAAATGTTTCAATTATAACAGTCAAATCCCTACACTTTTGGTCAAGTAGTAATTTAGTCATTCCATTAATTGACCATTAAATATAACCATTAGATTAAGGATAAAAAAGTAACTTTTTCTACAGTTTACCCTCATATCACTTTAATCCTTTATATTTCAATTATAACAGTAAAATCCCTACGCTTTCGATATATGTTTAAAATATATTTTATTAAATTATTTTTAATAATAGTAAAATTAAAATATATTTAATATGTTTCCTTTTAATTGAATTAAATTATTTTTAATAAATGATATAGCAAAATTAATAATAGAGTTAAATTAATACTTAATTTAATTAATATGAAATATATTTATTAAATTTTAACAATTTTTAAAAATTAATAAAATTAAATATATTTAATTCAATAAATATAACCCTACATAGCAACATTAAATTATATTTAATAAATACTATAATTAAATTATATTTAATATATTTTCTTTTTATTGAATTAAATTATTTTTAATAAATAATATGATTACATTAATAATATAATTAGAATAATATTTAATTTAGCTTACTTAATACAAAATATATTTTATTAAATTCAATTAATTTTCTAAAAAATTAATAAAATTAAATATTTTATTAGATAGTGATTCAATAGTTTCACTAATAGTTATTATAATGGAATAGAATCAAAAGAGTCACATAGATCAATTTATCATATTGAGTTAAATATATACAAAATGATATATATATATATACACACACAAACCTGAAGAGGTAAACAATTCAGAAAATAGTAATTCTAGGGTCATTTGGTAATGTTACTATTTTTCTATTTTGTTTAATTGTTTATTTTCTAGTTTTATTTTCTATTATCATTTTTTCTGAAGTAAAAGTAGAAACTGCATTTAAAATGCAATTTTATTTACATAACTTAATTTTTAAAAAATATTTAATTTTATTAATTTTTAAAAAATTGTTTGAATTTAATAAATATATTTTATATTAATTAAACAAAATTAAGTATTAATTTAACTATATTATTAATTTTATTATATTATCTATTAAAAATAATTTAATTCAATAAAAAGAAAACATATTAAATATATTTTAAATGTTTTGGTAATATATTTTAATTTTATTATTTATGAAAAATAATTTAATAAAATATATTTCAAATTATAATATGTTTAATAAAATATAATTCAAATATATACCGAAAGTGTAAGAATTTGATTGTTACAATTGAAACGTAAGGGATTAAAGTGATACTAAGGATAAACTGTAGAAGAAATTACCTTTTTATTCTTTGTCTAATGGATGTATTTAATGATAAATTAAAAGAATGATTAAATTGCTACTTGACAAAAAATATAGGGATTTGATTGTTACAATTGAAACATGTGGTACTAAAAGTGATATTGAGAGTAAATTGTAGGAGTCGTTTTTGTACTTTACTTTAAATTTTTTAATTGGTTTTATAAAAATAATTCAAATAAAAAATATTATTATTAATCATTTATGCTTTATAAAATAAAATAAATATAGCCAATGTAGCTAATTTAAATTTTTATGAGAAATAACCTTATTATTATTTAAGTTTTTTTTTTTTTACTTGTGTTTTTAATTCAACTCTATTTTTTATATGTATTTTTAATTTAGTTACTAATGTAATTGAAATTTATAAATTTAACTATATTAAATTTTTAGGCAAGTGGGTCCCTCTTTTGGAACTCATGAGCAAGTGAATTCCTTTTGAGAACCCAAGAAAATGTGTCCCTTTTCAAAACTATGAGTTTTTTTACATTTATTAAAATCATACACCACAATTCTAGTACTTTCATAGGCAAACAAAAAGTAAAGTTGTATTATTTTGGCAATGTGGGACAAAAAAACGTTTTGTAAGAGATCTCAACCATTTGTTGAAGGATAAAATTCAAATCTTGCCTTTGAATTTTATTGTGAGAGAGATATTTTAAAAAATCGTCCTGTTTTATTATATAAATATTAACGAGGTTTTGGTTTACCAATACTCGCCAACTTTTATCAAATTTTTAACTTTTTTCAATCAAATTTCGTTACGTATTATTTTTATATCAACTTTTCGTATTTTTTTTCCATTCAAACACGACCTAAAATCATATTTATTTCTTTTTCTATTTATTATTACAAAAATGATTCATGACGAAATTTAATTTGAAAAAATTAAAAATTTTTTAAATTATTTTGAAAAGTTTAGAAAATCCAAACGGAGCCCCATTTTGATAGAAGGAATTTTGCGAGAGTACTAACCTTTTAGTTCATACGCTATTTCGTAGTACTAATTTTTTATTTTATTACACTAATGTTTTATATCCTTTGGTTTTTTTTTTTAAATTTGCAGGTTTCAAGTTGTATAGATTTTAGCCAATGAAAAGGATTTGTATATATATATATATATATATTGACAAGGAGAGAAAGAAAAAATGTGAAGTAATGGTGTTTCTTTTTTCTGAGAGAAGTTATCTTTTTTTAATTTTTTTTGGGTAAAAATTTATTAATAGACATCATATCATAATTTGGTAGAATGTCACTGATGAAAGAAAAGTGGAAGGTGGAGAAAAACACGTTTTCCTGATAATAGATGCAAACGGAGAATAATTATGATATTTAATATCTTTTTGTATGAGTTGTCCGCTGCAACCAGATTAATTTTGTAATTTTACAGAATTAAAAAAAAAAAAAAAAAGCTGATAAGGAGCTGGGGAGTTTTTTGAGGAATGCGAATATTCTCTTTTAATATTTTTCTTTCCCTTCGGGGGATGTGGTCATAACACAACTCGCACCGACAGATTGGCTGAAACCATTTTATGAAAACAATTATTTTAGCTTAACGTGAACCCACTATCACGTGTGAATGCGATTCTTTTGACGTGAACTAATTGAAGGGTTTGAATTTTTTACTGTAAGGGCTGTCAAAAAGAAATCAAAGAATTTTATCAATCTTTAATAAATACTGAATTAATAAAGGGTCCTAGTCCTAAGGGCATATGTTTGTTTGTTTTTTTTTTTTTAAATTAAGTAAGGGCACATGTTTAAAGTAGTTGAAAATATTAATTATCTACATTGAAATTTACATTTATATCAATTTTTAATATTAAGGTAGTTAAAATTATTAATTATTATATATCTTAGAATATATTTTTACATTAATTCTTACTCTCTTCAAACGATCTTTGACATGAAAGAATGTGTTTAGAGTAAAAATCATGATAATAAATTCTCCTCAACATATGCCTCTGTCCATATGTTAGCATTTGTCATTAATAAATTAACTAATAAATGCTGGCCTTTGATTTATCCGCCTCAGGAACCCCAAATGCAGTGACGTGGATTAACCAAAAAAAAAAATTCTAGAAATTTTAACAAACTTTTAACTTCAACTGGTTAAATTTTATTGCGTATCACTTTTATAACATTATAATATTAACTTTTAATCTTTTTAATTATTTTGAAACTCCAACCACTGCATTAATATTGTAATAAACACTCTCTTTGTCTATCAACTGGTAAGACCTTTCTTTGGGTTCCAGGGGAATGTAATGAAGAAATTTTGTAACGCCCTGAATTTCACAACCCGAGTACGTGAACCAAAGAACGCACATTACACCATTTAATAATATTCCTTGTCTCACATTAGAGCCATAAACACACACTATGGAGTAATAAATATAAAAATAAATAAAACTATACTTTAAATTTAAATAAATACCTTAGTCAAAATCAACTAGGCAATAAGCTACAAAAGCTAAATCCAAATATTCTTCCAAAGCTAAATAAAATAATTAATAATAACCTCACAAACAGAGGCTTAATAAAATCCGTTAAAAAAATAATTTCTTAGAGTCTAAAACAATTACATAAAAATAATAAATAAAACTTTAATTCCTATGCTCAGAAGGTCCAACACGTGACTCAAATTCATTACCTGTATCACAAGCTGTAAAGGGTTTAGCACTAATATCACGTGTGCTCGGAACCCTAATAATAATAATATAAATGCAGTATACCCTAGCATGCTACTAAGTGAAACAATTATGCACAAGTAGCAATTTCAAACAAGAACTTCAATTTATTTATCAATTTATCTTTTCATTACCATTAATTGCCTTGTAACACCACATAACACATCAAAGAAAACAAATTGATTTCTAGGTACTGTTGCTTGGTTGTCCTGTAGAAACAGGACCCAACCAATATACATCATTCTTCGATATTTGCTTGGTTGTCTCGTAGAAACAAGACCCAACCAATATACACCATCCTTCGGTGTTTGCTTCCTAGACCGAAATCTTAGGAATATGATATGCCACCCTTAGGCATCTGCTTATTCGTAGGTTACTAGGCTACTGGAATCGATAACTAACCCCGCGCGGGTTTCGGGATTTTTGATCCTTGGGTACGTATACCCGATATTTTCAGTACCCTAAATCCAAACAAAACGCATCCACTTTCATTTTAAACAAATATCAAATAAATTCTTTATTTAAATTCATTATTTATTAAATCCTTATGAATTCATCATAATATTTTAAATAATCCGTAAACCTCAACACGTAAATAATAATAATCATAATTACCGAAGAATCACAGCACAACAAATTACCAAATATGTTTCTTACAATTAATGCAAAAGCTTTCAAAACAAACTAACATGTAAAGATAAAATTTATAAAAAGACAAACTATCATATAATGACAAAAGTCAAAGTTTCTTTGCTTTATTCATTTAATAGCTTTGCTGGACATCAAATTTCCACCCTTTTAACATATATATGTATATAAAGTAATAATATATATACCATCCAATCGTGGAAGACTTCAAATATATATAATAGAAATTTTTGTCTTCTAGTAGCCAAGCAAATCTGGGAACTCAATACAATTCACGTTTATCAACTAAAAAAATATAAATAAATAAATAAGTAAATAAATAACAAGTGAATCTCATATTCCAATCAATCACGTCACGAGTTTAAAGGAAAAAAAAATCTAATCAATCATATGTTCACAACAATAAAAATCTGATGAGTCTAATATATATATTTACATATATATATATATATATCATTATATTCATATCACCAAATTGTATGAGGACTAATCAATTAATACACATATATGTCTTACAATATAAACTCACAGGTCATTCGCCCAGAAAATAAATAATATTTATACATATATATATATGTATCACTTTTAAAAGTTCCGCCCCTTACCTCAAATTAAATTTTCAAAAAGACATCCAAGTCGATACAAAACCCAAAACTCAATCAGCAAATCAGACTAAGATCACCGCGGCCATCACGAAGCTGGTAATCTCCACAGCATTCACATTAGATTTTTTTTTCTCCTCTGCCGCCACTACCCCTTATCTTTTCTTTTCTCTCTCTCTCTCTCTTTCTCTCTCTTTAACCCTTTAACTTTACTGCCGAAGAACGTATGTTATATATATATACACGTATACCTAGACTAGCTATTAGTTGGTAGAATCCTAATGGAAAAATGATTAGAATTCAAATTAAACTAGACTTCCAACTCCATGTACTCGCTATTAGTTAGTAGAATCCTAATGGAAAAATGATTAGAATTCAAATTAGACTAGACTTCAATTTCATGCATCCACAATAAAAATTGAATTTAATCTATGTCTCCAAAAATTTAAATCAATAAAAATTTTATTTTTACCAAATTAAATATTAATTAACAAATAATCAAAGCATTAAAATTTTGACTCATCACATCCTCCCCTCCTTAAGAAAAATTTCGTCCTGGAAATTTATAACACAATTTCATAGGTAAAACCTAAATGACCTGCATCCACGATAATTATATAGCACTTTAATAATAAATTATTTTAATAAGTTTAAATATTTGCAAATCTATGCATATTATTCACACAAAACTATTTTTTTAAGTTAAGAAAAAAGTAATTACAAAATTTGAAAGTTATGTTCTCGAATAAACAGTTAGCTCACAACTATAGCTTACAACCGGTATAAATCTAACTCACAAAGGAGAATAGAGATAAATAAATCTGAACAAAATCATAGCCTACTACAGACCACAACTACAACAATGCAACAAATGACAATAAGCATGCATCACTAAATGTAAACTAGTCGTAGCACTACCCACAATCAAATCTTAAGTAGTATTCATCTACCTTACCACACACAGCAAAACAACAAAGATTGACAAGCCACACAAAGCAACTCATATAAGCATCCAATTAAACCAACAATCTCCACACAAAATCATTATATCAAAAATAAATATGTTTTTTTTAACTCTAAAGAAAAATTTTATTATTATTATTAATTTAATTAATATATTGAAAACAAATATCCCAGATGTCACAATCTCTCCTCCTAATAAAATTTCATCCAATACAAATAAGTTCAATACCAACCATAGAAATTTAAATCAAAATTTATATGTTACCAAGTTTCAAAACTTACTTTTTAAATTTTTGTAATAGAACTTTATCATAAACATACTAACACTTCAAAAGTAACCCCAAATATCCATTTCAATTTAAACTCATATTCTCTAAACTTTAAGACCATCGTGGAGCATGTGCCTAATACAAATTCTAATGATGTCATGCCATCTTAGTATAAACTTTTTACTTCGAACATATATGCAATCATAATCCCTTACTATCATTCAAACTTATATTAGATCATTATAATCATAAAGACTAATGTCCTCTGAGCTACCTGAACTCACAACAAACTTAATATTTAGGGTTTAATGTTTTCTAGATCCTTAGAAAATATGATTTAGCCAAAAAAATAATAATAATTTCATGGCCTAGGGTCCTGTGAATCCCCAAATAAAGTTGACAATATCAAAATTCTATCTCTAACTATAATAATTCAAAAAATTATAAAATCCATGATTCAGCACATTCCGAGATTAAAACCATAGATTACCAAAGTAACATAATAACATTAATTCCAAAGTAGTTGACTTGACATTATCATGAAAATGCCAATCGGGTTAGTATTAGAAAATTTTATTATTTTCATAATTAATAGATAAAATCTTTAACATGTCATTATATCCAAAATAATTATGTAAAATAACGCATAACCAAATGTTTCAATAATTTGAAGCAAAAAAAAATATATATCCCTCTGAATTTTGCAAATATCGACATCTAAAGCAATATTAAGGTTATAAAAATTCGTCACAGCATTGAATATTAAACTGTTAGTCAGAAATTGAACCAAGTATTTAAATTTGTGTTAATCTGCAAAATTTTTTAATCTTCTCAAAAGAAATTTTTTTTTCAAATAACAAATATAATAATTCGAATAGTTAACACCAATTCTCTCGAATCAAATGATAAGTATAAGAAATACAATTATTTATACCACACAGTTTAAAGTACACTCAAGATGAAAAAGATAAAATTTTAACAAATCTCAAATATCTTAATTTAAATAACAAATAGCTAACCGAACATACAGAATTCACAATTCATTAATTTTTTTTTTACTCCAATAAATAAAATCTAGTAATATTCAATTTATCGTATCATAACAAAAAAAATAAATAATTCAATCAATTAAATCCAATCTAACTAAAATATCACATACATTCAACCAAATAATAATCCAACTGAACAAACTAAAATTTATAGTTCTCACAAGATAACGTGCATTAAAATTTGTTAACTACCAAGTACTAAATTCCTCATATCATAGCAGCAAGGGGAATGGATATGATAGCTTCAATCCTTTAAAGTGGAATAAAAAATCAGGTATAATATGTAATATTCCAACAACAAATTTATTATTATTAAATCTCACATTAAGATTTCCACAACGGTTGTCATTCATTGAAATCCCTTCTAGTCCAAACAATTAATTTATCAGTCCTATTTATCCAACGTCAATTTTTTTTTCAACTTACGAAGTAAACTAGTCATATCGCACAAATATAAGAGGATATTAGTATATCAAAATAATAGATTGTCACAACTTTAGAGGAATTCCAATACATATAGATCCCAAAAAAAAAATTAAAATGCTATTTAAGTCATCATACAAATATCACATCTCATGATTATCAATATATACATGTTAAAACAATACAATTCAACTTCCACCCATTACTATCTTATATTCGAATCTCAATTTCAAAAATACCATTGTCACACCAAATTTTACATCAAATCAGGTTCATCTTTTATTCAAAAATCTTTCAAATATCTAAAATAAACTAATTTTATAGTGCTAGTTTCTTCTTTATTTATTTAATAAAAATTCAAATCAAAAGTTAAAATAAATGTCAAAACAAAATTCATCAAACACCACCTACATTCTTACTCAAACCACTAATTTCACAACCACTTGACAAACTAATCATTTTTTTACTATGACAATTTACTAAAACCATATGAGATTAAACTAAATCACGTAACACTTACTCATAGCGATATTATCAATTACTTTAAAATAAACTCATACAAATTTAAATTCAATGCACGCAATAACATAATTTTTTTTTTTTTTTTTAGAAAATCAAGTTCTTAAGTAAGTGTATTTATCATATTATACCATCATTAATTAACAGAAGATAACATCCAAACATATTAGTCGTTACATAGATTTTTTTAACATAACTCCAAATATATATATGTATATATATTTTTAAAGTCTCATAGTTCTAAAAACTAGAATTCAATGGTAACATATTATATGTTTTGCATTTTAAAAAATCAAACGTCAAGAGAACCAAATACAGTGCTAAAAAGAATTCCAAAAATGTGATGACTCAGAATTTTAATGCTTTGATTAATTGTTAATTAATATTTAATTTGGTAAAAATAAAATTTTTATTGATTTAAATTTTTGGAAACATAAATTAAATTCAATTTTTATTGTGGATACATGAAATTAGAAGTCTAGTCTAATTTGAATTCTAATTCTTTTTCCATTAGGATTCTACCAACTAATAGCGAGTACATGGAATTGGAAGTCTAGTTTGATTTGAATTCTAATTTTTTTTTCCATTAGGATTCTATCAACTAATAGCTAGTCCAGATATACGTGTATATATATATAACATGCGCTCTTCGGCAGTCAAGGTAAAGGGTTAAAGAGAGAGAGAGAGAGAGAGAGAAAGAGAAGAAAAGATAAGGGGTAGTGGCGGCAGTGGAGTAAAAAAAATCTAATGTGAATGCTGTGGAGATTACCAGCTTCTTGATCGCCGTGGTGATCTTAGTCTGATCTGCTGATTGAGTTTTGGGTTTCGTTATGACTTGGGTGTTCTTTCTACAGATTTAATTTGAGGTAAGGGGCAGAACTTTTAAAAGTGATGCGTATATATATGTATAAATATTATTTATTTTCTGGTCGAATGACCTGTGAGTCTGTATTGTAATTAACAATACATATATGTGCATTAATTGATTAGTCCTCATACAATTCGGTGATATGAATATAATGATATATATATATATATATATATATATGTAAATATATATATTAGACTCATCAGATTTTTGTTGTTGTGAACATATGATTGATTAGATCTTTTTTTTTTTCCTTTAAACTCATAACGTGATTGATTGGAATACGAGGTTCACTTGTTATTTATTTACTTATTTATTTATTTATATTTTTTTAGTTGGTAAACGTGAATTGTATTGAGTTCCCAAATTTGCTTGGCTACTAGAAGGCAAAAATTTCTATTATATATATTTGAAGTCTTCAACGATTGGATGGTATACATATTATTACTTTATATACATATATAGGTTAAAGGTGTGGAAATTAGGTGTCCAGCAAAGCCATTAAATGAATAAAGCAAAGAAACTTTAACTTTTGTCCTTATATAATAGTTTGTCTTTTTGTGAATTTTGTCTTTACATGTTAGTTTGTTCCGAAAGCTTTTGCATTAATTGTAAGAAACATATTTGGTAATTTGTTGTGCTGCGATTCTTCGGTAATTATGGTTATTATTATTTACGTGTTGAGGTTTACGGATTATTTAAAATATTATGATGAATTCATAAGGATTTAATAAATAATGAATTTAAATAAAGAATTTATTTGATGTTTGTTTAAAATGAAAGTGGATGCGTTTTGTTTGGATTTAGGGTACTGAAAATATCGGGTATACGTACCCAAGGGTCGAAAGTCCCGAAACCCGCGCGGGGTTGGTTATCGATTCCAGTAGGCTAGTAACCTACGAACGAGCAGATGCCTAAGGGTGGCATATCATATTCCTAAGACTTCGGTCTAGGAAGCAGACACCGAAGGATTGTGTATATTGGTTGGGTCTTGTTTCTACGAGACAACCAAGCAGACATCGAAGGATGATGTATATTGGTTGGGTCATGTTTCTACGGGACAACCAAGCAGCAGTACCTAGAAATCAATTTGTTTTCTTTGATGTGTTATGTGGTGCTACAAGACAATTAATGGTAATGAAAAGATAAATTGATAAATAAATTAAAGTACTTGTTTGAAATTGCTACTTGTGCATAAATATTTCACTTAATAGCATGCTAGAGCATACTGCATTTATATTATTATTATTATTAGGGTTCCGAGCACACGTGGTATTAGTGCTAAACCCCTTACAGCTTGTGATGCAGGTAATGAATTTGAGTCACGTGCTGGACCTTCTGAGCATAGGAATTAGAGTTTTATTTATTATTTTTATGTAATGACTCTAGGAAATTATTTTTAACGGATTTTAATAAGCCTCTGTTTGTGAGGTTATTATTAATTATTTTATTTAGCTTTGAAAAATATTTGGGCTTAGCTTTTGGAGCTTATTGCCTAGTTGATTTTGACTAAAGCATTTATTTAAATTTAAAGTATAGTTTTATTTATTTTTACATTAATTGCTCCATAGTGTGTGTTTATGGCTCTGATGTGGGACAGGGAATGTTATTAAATGGTGTAATGTACGTTCTTTGGTTCACGTACTGAGATTGTGAAATTCAGGGTGTGACAAAAAATGTCGCCCCTTCGGGGGTGGCCGAGTGGAAGTCGGGCTCGCCTTAGAGCTTGGGCTTCTCGAGGTTTCGGGTTCGACTCCCCCACGGGGGTGGGTTACCGCTGTAATGGCGGGTGCCTAATGGTCTCTTCTCGGTCGTGCCGGTCAGCCAGGGCTTGCCTAGGCTGGTTAACTCTCCAGGGGCCTTTGCCGGCTAGGGTCCTGGAGCGTGCTTCGCCTTGTGCGCACCCCAGTACGGGGTAGCGGCTGTGGACTTCCACGTACCAGAAGAATCCCAAAAATGTCCAGATAACTATTTATATAAGTATAAATTTTTAACTAAAACTAATATTTGCAAGCATTCAATTATAAAATTTGACAATATCACATATTTCAATCATAACAATGATAGATAAACTCCTAGACAAATAAGGGAATGATAGTTGTCTTCTAAGAATATATTAAACCGTTACAAAATATATCGTAACATGACCCAAATAATATATTTTAAATGTTTACAATTTTGAAAGCCCTTTTTTTTTCAAAAAAAATATTTTATTTTTCTTTAACATTTTATCAAAAACCAAACAAATCGCAACCCCAGAAAAAAAAAAAGCATAACAACATACTTATACTTTTATATACTTAAAATCGTCAAGCCAAACTCAAGCAAGGAAATCCAATTCTATGATTGCATTTACTTAACTCCTAAAGTATTATCAAAATATTCATGCATTTAAAATTTATCATTTATTGGCCATAAATGATCTAAATAGAAGAATGAACGTGTTGATATTTAAATGATATCCACATTTATAAAAAAAAAAACAAGTAGTGGCACATTATTCTACCTCAAGATTCAAATACTAATAGGCTCATATAATTTTTCTATTCTTTTTCAAGACGGACAATTTAAAAAAAAAAATTAAATATCTAACCAACTACACCTCAAGTCATTATAAACTAAAGATCACCATTCATTCAGAAAAAAAAAATTCTAACAAATCTGTCAGCCACACCGATTTACGCAACTCTCCTATAATCACCATTACTGGATGATAGTTTTCTATGTTAACTACTAATGAGCAACATAGCTAGTTAAAATAACAATTGTTGCTCTTAAGATAATTTTCTAGTCTCACTACCCGCGGTCAAAAGACATCCTATAAAATATTTAAGCCTCTTATATAACCACATAACACTCCAAATCAAAGTCCCCACAGCCCCTATGTATTCTAAACCTATGCTTTGATACCAAGTTGTCACGCCCTGAATTTCACAACCCGAGTACGTGAACCAAAGAACGCACATTACACCATTTAATAACATTCCCTGTCCTACATCAGAGCCATAAACACACACTATGGAGCAATGAATATAAAAATAAATAAAACTATACTTTAAATTTAAATAAATGCCTTAGTCAAAATCAACTAGGCAATCAGCTACAAAAGCTAAGCCCAAATATTCTTCCAAAGCTAAATAAAATAATTAATAATAACCTCACAAACAGAAGCTTAATAAAATTCGTTAAAAAATAATTTCCTAGAGTCTAAAACAATTACATAAAAATAATAAATAAAACTTTAATTCCTATACTCAGATGGTCCAACACGTGACTCAAATTCATTACCTGCATCACAAGTTGTAAAGGGTTTAGCACTAATATCACTTGTGCTCGGAACCCTAATAATAATAATATAAATGCAGTATGCCCTAGCATGCTACTAAGTGAAACAATTATGCACAAGTAGCAATTTCAAACAAGAACTTCAATTTATTTATCAATTTATCTTTTCATTACCATTAATTGCCTTGTAACACCACATAACACATCAAAGAAAACAAATTGATTTCTAGGTACTGCTGCTTGATTGTCCTGTAGAAACAGGACCCAACCAATATACATCATCCTTCGATGTCTACTTAGTTGTCTCGTAGAAACAAGACCCAATCAATATACACCATCCTTCGGTGTCTGCTTCCTAGACCGAAATCTTAGGAATATGATATGCCACCCTTAGGCATCTGCTCATTCGTAGGTTACTAGCCTACTAGAATCGATAACCAACCCCGCGCGGGTTTCGTGACTTTCAACTCTTGGGTACGTATACCCGATATTTTCAGTACCCTAAATCCAAACAAAACGGATCCACTTTCATTTTAAACAAATATCAAATAAATTCTTTATTTAAATTCATTATTTATTAAATCCTTATGAATTCATCATAATATTTTAAATAATCCGTAAACCTCAACACGTAAATAATAATAACCAAAATTACCGAAGAATCACAGCACAACAATTACCAAATATGTTTCTTACAATTAATGCAAAAGCTTTCAAAACAAACTAACATGTAAAGACAAAATTTACAAAAAGACAAACTATCATATAATGATAAAAGTCAAAGTTTCTTTACTTTATTCATTTAATGGCTTTGCTGGACACCAAATTTCCACCCCTTTAACATATATATGTATATAAAGTAATAATATGTATACCATCCAATCGTGGAAGACTTCAAATATATATAATAGAAATTTTTGTCTTCTAGTAGCCAAGCAAATCTGGGAACTCAATACAATTCACGTTTATCAACTAAAAAAATATAAATAAATAAATAAGTAAATAAATAACAAGTGAACCTCATATTCCAAACAATCACGTCATGAGTTTAAAGGGAAGAAAATCTAATCAATCATATGTTCACAACAATAAAAATTTGATGAATCTAATATATATATTTACATATATATATATATATATATATCATTATATTCATATCACCAAATTGTATGAGGACTAATCAATTAATACACATATGTATTACATTACAAACTCGCAGGTCATTCGCCCTGAAAATAAATAATATTTATACATATATATATATGCATCACTTTTAAAAGTTCCGCCCCTTACCTCAAATTAAATTTGCAGAAAGAACATCCAAGTCGAAACGAAACCCAAAACTCAATCAGTAGATCAGACTAAGATCACCGCGGCCATCACGAAGCTGGTAATCTCCACAGCATTCACATTAGATTTTTTTTCTCCTCTACCGCCACTACCCCTTATCTTTTCTTTTCTCTCTCTCTCTCTCTTTCTCTCTCTTTAACCCTTTAACTTTACTGTCGAAGAACGTATGTTATATATATACACGTATACCTAGACTAGTTATTAGTTGGTAGAATCCTAATGAAAAAATGATTAGAATTCAAATTAGACTAGACTTCTAATTTCATGCATCCACAATAAAAATTGAATTTAATCTATGTCTCCAAAAATTTAAATCAATAAAAATTTTATTTTTACCAAATTAAATATTAATTAACAATTAATGAAAGCATTAAAATTCTGAGTCATCACAAATTTACTGCTGGGCTACGGTGAAGGACTGAGATTTATTTTCACTTTAATGACACGCGACTTTTTACATTCTACATTAATTGTGTTTCAATTAGATTTTTTTAACTTTTATTTTTATTTTGAAAATAATTTTAATTAAATTAAATTAGAACCATTCAATTAAAAACAATCAAATCTCAGCGTTTGATTTTCACTATAACCTCTGCAGTGAATTTCTTCACTGCAGCCCCTGGAACCCCCTTTCTTTCTTCTAAAGTAGCTTGGTTGTTTCCCTGAAATGACGAGGGGATCATTTAGTACTTATAAATATACACACTAGCATGACGCTGCTTGTGCAATGCACGAGCTGATATCTAAATCTACATTATGATATTAAAATAATGTAATTTCTCTCTCCTCCTCTCTCATTTTTATTCTACGTAACATGTCTCTTTACTCTCCATTCCATTTTTTCTTTTCTTATAAATTTTTGAATTATTTTTAAAATTCCTTCATTCTTTCTTCTTTTCTTATCTTTTCTCGTCCACAAAACTTTTTTTTTTTTGTCTTACATCGATAAAACACTATAACTTTACCATTTCTTTTGTCTATTAAAGCACTAGAATTGTAGCAAATTATTGTAATAAATCGTAAAGAACTCAAGAGTTCTGAAAAGGAACCAACTTACTTGAGTTTTGAAAATAGACTCACTTGCTTGGATTCTAAATCCAAAAAGGACCCACTTGATTATGAATTTTATATAAATGAACTCATGGGTAAAGTTTTTATATTTCAAATATCTTAGTAATTAATTTAAAAACATAAATAAAAATAGAATTAAATTATATAGCACAAAAAAATTTAAATATTAATTAGGTTATTTCTCCCATAACAATTCTTAATATTTTTAAAATTTAAAATTACTAAATATTAACTAGGCTTAGGAGTAGTTATTTTTCTAAATGATTTTAAATTTAAATTGGTCATATTAACAATATTTGTTTTATTTTACGAAGCACTTATTATTAGTATTAATATTTTCTATTTGAGTTATTTTTATACAACTAATTAAAAATTTATTATCAATTCTTATGTGCACTCTATACATTATCATTCCACTATTCTATTGTTACAAATCTTTGAATAAAATTAGTTTTGGGATTTATTTTTTCTAAATTTTAATTTCAAAAATTTAAATTGATACCATATTTTTTAAATTAATAATGATATTTTTTATTTAAGTCATTTTTATGAAATCAATAAAAAAATTATTACTAAATCTTGTGTAGCATTCTCAATATTGGTCAACTATCGTTGCGAAATTTAAATATTTAAATAATTAATTAGGCTTGAAAGAAAAATTAACTAAATTTAAAAAAAATCTAACTCTTCTCATAATAACAACTCTTAATATATTTTAAAATTAAAAAATAAAAAAAAAAACTGCTTACTATTAATTAGGCATGAGAGTTAATTTTTTAAAAAGCTTATTTTTAAAATTGAATCTGTCATACTGACCATTGGTTAAAAATCTAATTAATAATACTCAGTATTTGAATTATGTTATAAATTACAACATACAATTAACAAAAATAATATTTTTAATTTGAGTTATTTTTATAAAATTAGTCAAAAATTAATTTAATAAAATTAAGATTAATAGTATTTCTAACTCAAGTTAATTTTGCAAAATGAGTAAAGAATTAAAAAAATAAAAACATATATTGAAATTAACAAACCATGTCACGCCCTAAATTTTTCCACAAATTCGGGAACATGAACAAACGATCACAATAACCAAAACCATCTATCCATAATAGTCAGAACCAATCATATTTAATAATAAGAATTAATAATCTCCAACTTAAAGAAATTTCAAATAAATAATCCATCTCTAGTCTCCCAAACCGAGACATATATATATTACAAAAATCCAATAAAGAAAATAAACTGAAAATAAATGTACAGTTCTCTTCCTAAAATAAAATTAACGAACAAAAATTCTCTACTTTGCCTAAGCGATCCCATCTCGACCATTGTCTTGTGCAACACTTGCACCTGCATCTAAAGCTGTAGGGGTATGAGCACAATATACCAAGGTATATTAAAGCAATCAACTGGTGCTCGAAGAAAAATAAAAATTAAATAAATCATGCATGGGTGTCCTATAAATTTCCAACATATCACATCAACGTACATCACACATCAAAATATTTAAATTTAAATATTTTGATCACAACATTAAATAAAATATATTATTTTAGCAATCACGTTATTAATTAGTGGGTTAGGTATCGCTACCCGGTCAACCTATGCCTCAGCCATAGGTTACCAAAAATATCAACTCATCAACGCTTCGTAGGTTACTAGCCTACTGGACACGATAACCCAACCCCGCGCGGGTTCCTGGTCTTTCACCAGCGGAGCTTTCAGCACCAACTACTTATCCTAGCACCTCTCAAAACCCAGAAATCGTAAAAATCAACGAATAAATATTTATTTATTTATTCGGATTCAAATCCTTCTTTAAAAATACTTATTTTCCTTATTCAAAGTTTTGTAATAAAATAATTTTTTTTATTAACAAAATAATAATAAAAATTTTGTATTAACTTAAATTTAATTTCTCAAAATCAAAATCAAATTATACAAACTTTTTTTTATCTACAAAACAGTCACAATCACATAATTTATCACATAACAATAAATCAAATAATCACAGAGATTCATAAATTAAACTATACATAATAAATTTAATTTTTTATTTAACTCTACCCCTACCTCAATTTAATTCTGAATTTGTTGCAAAAAGAAAACCCAGAAAGCTAGCTGTCTTCACTATGCTCTGCCGCTGCCACTTTTCTCCTCTTCTTCCTTTTCTCTCTCTCTCTCTCTCTCTCTCTCTCTGCCGAATACCTTGCTGGGGGTTTGCCCCTTTAAGTGTGCACATATATATATGCACATATCTATATATATATATATATAGATGGGTAGCCGCCTCAAGGCAATCCCATTAGGATTCATATTCGGTTTTTTTTTTTTTTTGATCTACCGAATGCCCAGAGGTTTTAGAAGTATATAAAGGATATATATCTATAGGCAGCCGAATCTGCAATCCAATTTGGATTGAAACTCTTTTTTTTTTTTCCTAATTGTTCTCTGCCAAAGTACACTGACCTATCCTATATATATATATATCTACTAGTATGCAATCACATAGAAAGCTAGTCACTTTCACGTAATTGGAATTCTAAAAGGTTTAAAATTTTAAATTACAACCTGTAACTAACATCTTTAATATATATATATATATATATTAATATTACCTCTTTACTAATATTTAATATATTATCCGCATATATGCATACATGTTAGCAACGTGCACCACTATGTTAGTTAAAAAAAAATTAATATTTTATTTAATTAAAATTAAACCTTCTTGTTATAATTCAAAAAAAAATTAAAAAGCTAAAAAAAAATCCTCATATCACTTGCGCGTTCCACAATAAATATTTAATTAATAACTCAACAAAATTTAAATTAAAAAAATCAAATCAAGATTTAAATTTCTTGGGTCATTACATCCTACTATCCTTAAAAATAATTTCGTCCTCGAAATTTAGAAGATACCTGAATCATTGAACAATTCTGGATACTTATTCCTTATCTCTGACTCTCGTTCCCAAGTGGACTCCTCGACACCATGATACTTCTATAACACTCTAACTAAAGGAATGGTCTTTCCTCTTAGAACCTGCTCTCGTGAATTTAAAATCTTCATTGGTCTCACTTTGTATGTCATATCCGAGTCAATCTCGAGTTCAGTCCAATCAAGAACATGTGATGGATCAGCATTATACTTCCTCAGCATAGATACATGAAAAACATCATGCACACTTGATAATTGTGGTGGTAAGGCAAGACGATACGCCACATCTCCAATTCTAGCCAAAATCTCAAATGGTCCAATAAATCTAGGTGAAAGCTTCCCTCTGCGGCCAAAACGAAACACTCCCTTTCGTGGTGAGACCTTTAAGAACACGTGATCTCCCACCTCAAACTCTAGTGGTCTTCGTCTCCGGTCAGCATAACTCTTTTGGCGACTCCACGCTGTCTCAAGTCTTTGACGAATAACTTTAACTTTCTCAGTAGTTTCCCTAACAAGCTCTAGCCCAATAATTGTAGTTTCTCCAATTTCAGTCCAACAAACTGGTGATCTGCACGGCCTACCATATAACGCCTCGAAAGGTGCCATCCCAATACTTGACTGGTAGCTATTATTATAAGCAAACTCTACTAGTGGTAAGTAATCCTCCCAACTGCCTTGGAAATCAAGTACACAAGCTCTTAGCATATCTTCTAAAATCTGAATAGTCCGTTCTGATTATCCATCAGTTTGCGGGTGAAAGGCTGTACTAAGTGTCAATTGAGTCCCCATTGCTGCTTGGAGACCTTGCCAAAATTTTGAAACAAAACCAGAATCCCTATTTGAGACAATGGAAATAGGAACTCCGTGAAGTCTTACAATCTCCTTGATATAAAGTCGAGCAAGAGTATCTATAGAATCAGTTAAGCGAATAGGTAGGAAATGAGCTGACTTTGTCAATCTATCCACCACCACCCATATTGTGTCATGACTCTTTCGTGATCTCGGTAACCCAGACACAAAATCCATTGTCACATTCTCCCATTTCCACATTGATACTGGTAGTGGCTGTAACATACCCGCTGGTCTTTGATGTTCAGCTTTCACTTGTTGACAAGTAAGGCACCTACTAACAAATTATGCCACCTCTTTTTTCATCCCTACCCAAAAGAATTGTCGGCACAAGTCATGATACATCTTCGTACCACCTGGATGCACTGCAAGTTTGGAGTGATGAAACTCTTTTAAGACCTCATCTCGAATAGATGCTGGTACAAATAATCTACCTTGATATCTCAAACCACTATTTGTATCAAAAGTCCAGCCTGGTAATCCTTCTTCACTCAACACCTTTGCCCAATACATGTCGGACTCAACATCGAATCTTTGAGCCTTTATAACACGAGTAACCAATGTCGGTTGTGCCACCATAGAAAAGAGAGTAGCACGTCCTTCTTCTTCTATTAAATGAAGATCAAACTCCCCAATTTCCTTAATCATAACCCATTCTCTCATTGCAAGACTGGCCAAAACATTACAAGTCTTTCGACTAAGGGCATTCGCAACCACATTTGTTTTCCCTGGATGATAGTGTAATTCAAAGTTATAATTTTCCATGTACTCCATCCATCTCCTTTGTCTCAAATTTAAATCCTTTTGGGTAAAGATATACTTCAAACTCTTGTGATCTGAGAATACCTCAAACTTTTCTCCATATAGGTAATGTCTCCAACTCTTCAAAGCATAAATTACTGCTGCTAACTCTAGGTCATGTATAGGATAATTTTGCTCATGAATCTTTAACTGTCTTGACCCGTAGACCACAACCCTACCTCCTTGCATAAGCACACACCCTAATCCCTCCTTAGAAGCATCACAATACACTGTGTAGCTCAATCCTCTTTTTGGAATCACTAACACTAGTGCAGAAGTTAATCTCACTTTCAACTCTTGAAATGACTTTTCACAAGCCTCATCCCACACAAATTTCACCCCTTTTCGAGTTAACCTGGTCATTGGTGCAGCTAACCTCGAAAAAATCCTGAACAAATCTTCGATAATATCCAGCTAATCCCAAGAAACTTCTAATCTCAAATACTGTCTTTGGTTGTGGCCAATCCATAACTACTTCTATCTTTGATGGGTCTACTGATACCCCTTTACTGGACACAACATGCCTAAAAAACTTCACTTCTTCAAGCCAAACTCACACTTACTTAACTTAGCATAAAGCTTGTGCTCCCTTAAAGTTTGGAGTACTAATCTCAAATGCTCCTCGTGTTCCTCTTTGCATCTGGAATACACCAACACGTCACCAATGAATATTACCACAAATTTATCTAAGTAAGCACTGAATATTCTGTTCATCGAATCCATAAAAGCTACAGGGGCATTTGTCAACCCGAAAGGCATCACTAAAAACTCGTAATGTCCATATCGAGTCCTAAAAGCTGTCTTTGGTATATCTTCCTTCATCACTCTCAATTGATGATACCTTGATCTTTAATCAATCTTTGAAAAGCACTGTGAACCCTTGAGTTGGTCAAACAAGTCGTCGATCCTTGGTAGTGGGTATTTATTCTTTATTGTCACCCTATTTAACTTCATGTAGTCGATACACATCTGCAACGAACCATCTTTCTTTATCACGAACAATGCCGGTGCTCCCCACGGCGAAGTACTTGGATGAATGAAACCTTTAGCAATCAAGTCCTCAAGTTGAGTTTTTAGCTCAACCAATTCTGCTGGAGCAAGTCTATAAAGTGCCACAGATATTGGCTCTGTGCCTGGAACTAGATCAATACTAAATTTCACTTCCCGTTCTGGTGGCAACTCTATCAAGTCTTCCGAGAATATGTCTGAAAACTCACACACAACTGGTGGCAACTCTGCCTCATTACTCACCTCATCTTCCTCCAAAACTAAGCTGGCGAACAAGCTATGCAAATCAATTCTTTTCTGTCAATCTAGAAAATATATGGCCAAAGAATCTCTACGATCGCCCGTGAATCGTATTTGGTCACCCTCAGGTGTATGCAAGGTTACTCTTCCTTTGGCACAATCTATTATTGCTCAATAAACAGATAGCCAATCCATACCAAGAATAATGTCAAAGTTGTTTATCTCTAATATAATCAAATCGAACAGTAAACGATGATCGGATGCAGAAATCTCGTCAATTATGGTAATCTCGCACGCTTTACAAATTTGGGTTAAAATAGTATGGCCCCCAATTGGTGTCTCGACACGTATAGGTGGGACCAATTGCTCCATAGTTAATTTCAATGCAGAAGCAAAATGTGCAGAAATAAACGAATGCGATGCTCCAGTATCTATAAGTACTGTGGCTCTAAAAGTAAAAATAAGAAATGTACCTCTAGTCACAATAAGTTCAACAGGCCCATCATCTCGTGTCAATGCAAAAACTCTTCCCTGTGTTTGCGTCGCTGAAGGCTTGTTACCCCGTTGGCCTTATTGAGGTCCACCTTGGGTTGCTCTCGAAAATTACGGTTACATGGCCTGTGACCCTGATGGTCTAGAACTTTGCTGGTAAGAAACTAACTTAGTAGGTTGCTGTGGTCGAACAACACTTGAAATCCCTTGCCGTTGCGGACGATCTCTTAAAATATGACCCTGCTGGCCACATTGGTAACATGATCTCGATTCAATCCTCTGCTCAACTGTACCTGATCCTCCTCTTTGAGGGCATTCTGACTTTCTATGTCCAGGTTGCTTACACTGGAAACAAATAATTGGACTTTGTGAGATCATTCCTGCTGTAGAATGAGTAGGAGGTGCACTGCTCTGCTGATACTGTGAATCTTCTCTTTGTCTTTTTTTATTTCTTTTGTTTAGTGTAAAAGCTGAACTCTTACCCTGCCTGTTATCTATCTGCTGCTTCATGTCATTTAAATCTTTCTCTACTATCATAGCTCGGGATGTCAACATTTTGTAGTCTTCCAAATGTGGAAGTACTACCCTACCCCTGATTGCTGGCCTCTAACCCCTCTCAAATCTTCGGCATTTATTATACTCTGTCGAAACCATCTTTGGCGTATACTTAGCAAGAGCAAAAAACTTACGCTCATACTCCAACACGGTCATTGTACCTTGAATCAGATTCATGAACTCCTCTCTTTTTGCATCCCTCATTGGTAACGGAAAGAACTGTTCTTTAAACATCTCCTTGAATTTTTCCCAAGTTATTTCGCCCACATCCTAAGAATCTTCTATTAATGTCCACCAATCACTCGCCTTTCCAATCAATTGAAACGCAGTGTAAGACACATTCACCTTATCCTGAATGATCCCCATTGTATTAAATATCCTCCCACACTGTGATAGGAAACTCTCAACAGTATTTGGATCTGCCTCTCCATCAAATGTGGGTGGATTCATCCTCTTGAATGTAGTTAATGTTGAAATGGATTCGTCTTTCTGTGTTCCTCCCACCATTTTCATCATTGCTGTGGCCATATGCCGTAGAAATTCTTCGTGGTTTACTGAGGCTCCTTGAGAAGCATTGCCCACTCCAGCTTGATCATTAACAACTCGTGGTGTATTAGCCACCCTTGCCTGCTCGCATTCTGCCTGAGGCACGTCTCCAAACTCCGGTAGAACTCCAGTACCACATGGGACCTCTACTCCCTGCGGTGCATCAACCACTCCTGGTGGTAGCTCTACTCCAATTCCTGCATGTGACACTTGATCCTGAGCCACGTCAGGTTGCATGTGTATATCCTCAATTGCTGGGACTCCTCGTCCCTGTCCTTGACCTCGGGCACGACCGCGACCACGACCTTGGCCGTGGCCTCGACCTTGGCCGTGGCCTCGACCACGGCCCCTACCGCTAGCATTAGCAACATGTGGAGGCTTTTAAGAATGGAAATCAGAAAGGGATTAAGAAACTGATTATTATCAATTCATAATTCCAATTATTACTAACTTTCTTGAAATCCTATAAGGCACGTAAGTATATCCTATCGCATAGAAATTTTAGTTCCCACTGTCCTTAGGTATTCTAACTTAGGCTCTGATACCAATCTGTCACGCCCTAAATTTTTCCACAAACTCGGGAGCATGAACAAACGATCACAATAACCAAAACCATCTATCCATAATAGTCAGAACCAATCATATTTAATAATAAGAATTAATAATCTCCAACTTAAAGAAATTTCAAATAAATAAATCCATCTCTAGTCTCCCAAACCGAGACATATATATATCATAAAAATCCAATAAAGAAAATAAACTGAAAATAAATGTACAGTTCTCTTCCTAAAATAAAATTAACGAACAAAAAATCTCTACTTTGCCTAAGTGATCCCATCTCGACCATTATCTTGTGCAACACTTGCACCTGCATCTAAAGCTGTAGGGGTATGAGCACAATATACCAAGGTATATTAAAGCAATCAACTGGTGCTCGAAGAAAAATAAAAATTAAATAAATTATGCATGGGTGTCCTATAAATTTCCAACATATCACGTCAACGTACATCACACATCAAAATATTTAAATTTAAATATTTTGATCACAACATTAAATAAAATATATTATTTTAGCAACCACGTTATTAATTAGTGGGTTAGGTACCGCTACCCGGTCAACCTATGTCTCAGCCATAGGTTACCAAAAATATCAACTCATCAATGCTTCGTAGGTTACTAGCCTACTGGACACGATAACCCAACCCCGCGCGGGTTCCTGGTCTTTCACCAGTGGAGCTTTTAGCACAAACTACTTATCTTGGCACCTCTCAAAACCTAGAAATTGTAAAAATCAATGAATAAATATTTATTCGAATTCAAATCCTTCTTTAAAAATACTTATTTTCCTTATTCAAAGTTTTGTAATAAAATAATTTTTTATTGACAAAATAATAATAAAAATTTTGTATTAACTTAAATTTAATTCCTCAAAATCAAAATCAAATTATACGAACTTTTTTTTATCTACAAAACAGTCACAATCACATAATTTATCACGTAACAATAAATCAAATAATCACAAAGATTCATAAATTAAACTATACATAATAAATTTAATTTTTTATTTAACTTTACCCCTAACTCAATTTAATTCTGAATTTGTTGCAAAAAGAAAACCCAGAAAGCTACCTGTCTTCATTATGCTCTGCCGCTGCCACTTTTCTCCTCTTCTTCCTTTTCTCTCTCTCTCTCTCTCTCTGCCGAATACCTTACTGGGCGTTTGCCCCTTTAAGTGTGCACATATCTATATATATATATAGATGGGTAGCCGCCTCAAGGGAATCCCATTAGGATTCATATTCGATTTTTTTTTTTTTTTTTTGATCTACCGAATGCCCAGAGGTTTTAGAAGTACATAAAGGATATATATCTATAGGCAGCCGAATCAGCAATCCAATTTGGATTGAAACTCTTTTTTTTTTTTTTCCTAATTGTTCTCTGCCAAAGTACACTGACCTATCCTATATATATATATATATCAACTAGTATGCAATCACACAGAAAGCTAGTCACTTTCACATAATTGGAATTCTAAAAGGTTTAAAATTTTAAATTACAACCTGTAACTAACATCTTTAATATATATATATATATATTAATATTACCTCTTTACTAATATTTAATATATTATCCGCATATATCCATACATGTTAGCAACGTGCACTACTATGTTAGTTAAAAAAAATTAATATTTTATTTAATTAAATTTAAACCTTCTTGTTATAATTCAAAAAAAAAATTAAAAGCTAAAAAAAATCCTCATAGCACTTGCGCGTTCCACAATAAATATTTAATTAATAACTCAACAAAATTTAAATTAAAAAATATCAAATCAAGATTTAAATTTCTTGAGTCATTACAAACCATTTGAAATAAAAAGGAGATCCAAGTTGATTAGGTAAGTTTGTGATTTAATATATATTTTAGAACAAATTTTAATTTTTATAATTGGGCCAAATCAAATTTTGGTAAATATAAATTTTTGGTATTCATATGAAAAACTTGACTATAATCAAATCTATCGACTCGTTAAATAATAGTAACACAAATAAAAAATATAAAAAATAACTCAATAATTATTTTATGAAATTATGCAACTTTATTAAAATATATATTTTAAAATATATTTAAAATTATATTTTACCTAACAAAAGTATTTTACAATTTTTTGTATCGCATGGGTCAATACTAGTAAGTATATATATAATTATTAAACTTATATTTGGAGTAAAAAATTAGTGAGAAAAAAGTAAAACAAATAAAAAGGGTTACAAAAAATGAAAAAAGATATAAAATCTCAAATATACTCTTATTTGAATAAATTCAAAAATATAATATAATATAATATAATATAATATAATGTATTCATTAATATATATATTTTTTAATTTAATTAATTTTAATTTTTTTACTTTTATGCATTTTTCTTACATTTTCTATCACAAATTAAATAAGAGAAATTTTAAATTTATATCTCATTCTTTTTCTCGTGACAAATCATTGATCAAAACACTGCTAAAGTGAATATAAGTTTAAACTTTCAATTTCTATTAAAAATTTTTTTTGAAAATATTAAAATTGTTGCCCAAAGTGAGAGACACAAGAAAGTGAGAAAATAGTTCATAAACATTGAATAAAAAAGTAAAAAGATATACAAAAAATAACTATGAAAAACAGTATTTTATTAATCTTATCTGAATGGATTAAAAAATATAATAAAATAAAAGACATTCACCTAATTAAGTTTAATTTCTTAACTTTCATTCATGTTTCCTTTTATTTTCCAACCCAAACAAGGAAATAAATTATGAATCAGTATCCTTGCCTATTTCTTTTATGAAGAAAGAGATATAGAGACACAATGAGATAATAATATAAAATAAAAAAATGAAAAGAAAGAGAAATAATAATTAATAAAAAATATTTGAGCTTCTTAAAAAATTACAAAATTCTAAAAAATAAAAGGTGTGTTTGGAGTAAGAATTTGGTGCAAAAAATAATAAGAAGAAAAATGAAGTGAAAATAAAAGGAAAAAGATATGAAAAAATTTAAAAAACATAAAATCGGCCTAAATAAATCTGAATGGATCTAAAAAATTAAATAAAATGATTAATTAATATATTAAAATTTTTTCATTTAATTGTAATGACCAAAAATCTAAAATTTGCTTTGATTATTTTTTTCTAGTTATTATTTAATTCGGAAGTAAGAAATTTGGTTAATTTAAATTTTTGAGCCATTAATTAAATGTTAATGTTATTGCAGGCACGTTGCAAGGGAATTTTTTCTTTTTTGGTATTTAAGTATTTTTGTGGATTATAAATTATGTTTTGATTTTAATTAAATAAAATATTTATTAAGTCTAATTTAATGAATAGGATTCACATTACTAATACATATGTGTGTGTGTGCGCGTGGATAACATTAAATTAAATGTATGTTAAAAAAAATATTAATAATATATTGCATGTGGTTAGTTAGGTTAATAAGTAACTATGACGTGAAATAGGATTCTAATTGTAATTAAATTATTGAAGGGATCTGATATCATGTGACGTGTGTATGTGTATGTATATTGATAATTTTATTTTATTCTTTTATTATTCCTGAGAAATTATTTGGATAATATTTTTTATTCGGTTACAATTTAATTTTTGGGTGAAAATTTGTTGATTTGGGGTGAAATTGGTTATTAAAAGAAACCAGGTGAAATACTAGTAATATCTAGTTTATTTAAAACCTAATATCTATAAATATGCATGTATACATACAAAAACTTAGTAGTCATCGCTGTGTTAAATCTGAGCCGTCGTCTTCTCTAGCTGGTTTTCTTCTTCGTTGTGCTAGGTTATCTTAACTATGCGATATCTTTGCTACACTACACCTTCTTTTCTGGTCTTTTTCCTTGCCGAACCTGCCAAATTGAGGTAAAGGGCGGAACCTTTCTATTGCTTATGTGATATATAAACATATAAATATATGTATATAGTTCATATATATATATATACTGTTAGGGTTTTGCTTCCATGTATATTGTGTATTTGTATATGGAAAACAATTGAGTGAGTCAAAGAAATCCTAGAGCCTAGAAGGTCTATATATATAAGGCATTAGGTGGAACAGAGATAACTCGGAAACTTTTTACTACTATCTATATGCTTGTATATATAAATACAGATGTAATATATATGCATATATATTAACAAAGTGCAGTGGAATTTCTAGTGTATGTTTATATACAAATAATTTTTTTCTTTTGTGGTCTCGTTTAGCGTGATTTTATTTATATATATATATATGAAGTTATACTAAATTGTGTCCTGGATGTTTGATTGCTTGACAATTTTTTTATTAAGTCTTTAACGTGACTAATTTAGAAGTGATTGATTTAATTGCTAAAATTGAAACATTAATTGGATATATATATGTGTGTATATAATGCATTGTGGATGTTACTCTAAGGTTGGTTACTTAATGCGACTAAAATTTGTTTTATTTAATGTGTTGATGAATTGAGGGTTAATAAAATTTAAATTAAGAAGAATCTATTTAATGTGGGTTTGAAGTGAAATTTAATGTTATGATTTGTTTGGATTGAGGGGTACTGAAAATATTAGGTATACGTACCCATGGGTTGAAAGTTTTGAAACCTGCGCGGGAGGTAATCGAGTTCAGTAGGCTAATAACCTACGAACGAGCAGATGCCTAAGGGTGGCATATTATATTCCTAAGGTTTCGACCTAGAAAGTAGACACCAAAGGATGGTGTATATTGGTTGACTCCTGTTTCTACGGGACAACCAAGCAAACACCGAAAAATAGTGTATATTGGTTGGATCCTATTTCTAAGGGACAACCAAGCAGTAGTATCTTAAAACTAAATTGCTTTCGTTTGATGTGTTATGTGATGTTAATATACGATTAAATTATAAAGAAGAGGAATCAATAAATAAATTTAATTTTTTATTTGAAATTGCTACTTGTGCAGAAATGTTTCACTTAGTAGTATGTTAGGACATTATTGCATTTATATTATTATTAGAGTTCCGAGCACACGTAATATTAGTGCTTATCCCTTATATTTTGTGATATAGGTAATAAATTTGAGACGCGTGCTGAACCTTCTGAGAATGGGAATTAAAATTTTATTTACTTACATTTAAATGTCTATAAAATTGTTTTAGTTGTGCCTATTTCTGGAGTTTGCAAGTTAATTGGTTGTTAAAATAAAATATATTTGTTTTGGAAACGTGACATTAATAATTTGTAAAAGTTTTAACGTACATTTCTTAATTGTTTGGGTAGTGTCAAGGCACATTTTGTAGGCATTTAATTTATTTTAGGTGGATAACTATCAATCATTTGTTTATCTATTATTCTTAGGATTGAAATACATGATCATGTCAAATTTTATAATTATTGAATGCTTGAAAATATTATTTTGGTTACAAATTTTATATTCATGAAAACAGTTATTTGGATAGATTTTTTTGGCTTGTTTTTAGTATTATATTATATTCTTTTAACGTTTGAATTTAAAAAAAAAAATCCATTAATCTAATGTTCCTACATGCTTTGAGATAAATTTGTCTACATTAGCTTAAAGTAATTGATGATAACATTATGCGTAAGTCTTACATGATTCGATTTAATTTCATATGATTTAAATAAATTGTCATGATAAAAAAAACAATTATCTTATCTGTGTTTCTGAAATTTGTGATTTAAGTAAGAATATAGGTAATGTTTGATAAATATTATTTTGACATTTATCTTAACTTTTGATTTGAATTTTCATTAGATTAAAAAGAAAATAAATTGGTACTTTAAAAATTAATTTATTTTAAATATCTGAAAGGTATTTGAATAGAAAATGAACATAGTTAGGTGTGGAATTGGTATGACTATGGTATTTTTAGAATTAAGATTCAAATCTAAGAGAAAGTCATGAATGAAAGTTGAATTATATTATTTTAACATATCTATATTGGCAGTCATAAGATATGATATTTATATGATGATTTAAATTGTATTTTGAAAAATTTTGTATATAAGTGTCCGAAATTCTTCTAAAGTTGTGATAATCTATTATTTTAATATACTAGTGTCCTTTTATAATTGTGTGATATGACTAGTTTATTTTGTAAGTTGAGTTAGATTTGATGTTTGATAAAAAAAAAGGGATTTTAATGAATGACAAGAATTGCAGAAACCTTGATATGAGATTTAATAATAATAATTTAGTTATAAATATTACATAGTATGTGTATTTTATTTATTCCACATTAAAGAACTTAATTTATTAATTCATTCTCTTAACGGTTAAGATATGAGGAATATAATGTTTGGGTGGTTAACTAATTTTAATGGATGCAATCTGGGGAGAACTATAAATTTTAATTTGTTCAGTTGGGTTGCTATTATTTAATTGGATGTCATGATATGTTGTTAACTTTGATTCAATCGATCAAATTTACTGCTTTTACTAGTTATGATACGAAAAATTAAATATTTATTAAATTTTAATCTATTAAGAAAAATTTCTTGAGTTGTAAATTTTGATATGGTCACTTAAGTCCTTTTATTTAATTTAAAACATATGAGATACATTTAAATTGAATTTATTAGTTTTATTCTTTTCATCTTAAGGGTAAAAAAAAAAAATATGTGGTGCAAAAAACTTTTTACGTGTATTTGATTCGAGAGAATTGAGATTAATTAATTGAATTATTTTATTAGTTGTTCAAAGAATTTTGAAAGAAGATTGTAAATTTTATATGTTATTACAACTTTGACTATTGTTTGGTTCAATTTCTAGCTGAGAGTTTAGTACTTAAAATTATGGCAAAAATCTATAGATTTTATACAAATTTTTTGAAGGTTGAGATTTTGTAAAGATTTCAAGGAAAAAGAAAATTAATTTGCATATGTTAAATAGTTGATTATTACACTTGAAATATATTTTTGCTTCAGATTTTAGAGACATTTAGCTATGCATTATTTTGTACAATTATATCGGCTATAGTGATATATTAAAATTTTTATGTATTAAATTATGAAATGGTGAAAAAAAATTACTAGTATTGACTCAATTAGCGTTTTCATGGGGATATTTATTCATCTACTTATTGTTGTTCAGTTTTGTTACTTTGATAATTATGACTTTAACTTTGAACTGTGCTAAATTATCAAATTTATGTTTTCCTAAATATTATAGTTGGAAATAAATTTTTTTATATTGTACATTTTATGCTGGGCTCCATGAGACTTAAACAATGCAATTGGCGACCCCGCATGCTTTGCTAAACGTCACTTGTCTCAGAACAAGGTTAGAGGTAGATAGAGGTTAGAGAATATACATTGGCATTGCATTCCATCATTTCTCATTGCATGAGATTGTATAAATTATTATTATGTGTTGAAATATTGCGATATTAAGATAATATGATTGTTACATTCGTTGATGAGATGTATGGATTATTCTATTGATCATGAGTTTGGTCATGAAATAAGAGATATAATTAGGAACTATGATGACCTGACGCCTTCCTAACAATCTAAATCCAATAAAATATCAAATTCACATATCACAATTAAATAAACTATCATGTAAACACATAACACCTAGAAAAATAAAAGGCCCACTATCCCTAGGTATTCAAAACCTAGGCTCTGATACCAAGTTGTCACGCCCCGGGTTTCACAACCTGAGATATGTGAACAAAAGAACACATAATACAACATTAAATAACCTTTCCTGTCCCACATCAAAGCCATAAACACACACTATGGAGCAATGAATATAAAAATACATAAAACTAAACTTTAAATTTTAAATAAATGCCACAGTTTAAATCCATTAGGCAATAAGACTTCAAAACTAAACCCAACCAATCTCCACAAAAAAATAAAAAATAAATAAATAAATCAACAATTTATCTTCACCTCACAAACAGAGGTTTGTCACAATCCACTAAAACTAATTTCCTAGAGTCTAAAACAATTATAGAAAAAAAAAACAAATAAAACTTTAATTCCTATGCTTAGAAGGTCCAGCACGTGACTCAAATTCATTACCTGTATCACAAGCTGTAAGAAGATGAGCACTAATACCACATGTGCTCAGAACCCTAATAATAATATAAATGTAGTATGCCCTAGCACGCTACTAAGTGAAACAGTTATGCACAAGTAGCAATTTTAAACAAGAAACTTAAAATTTATTTATCAGTCTATCTTTGTTACGATTTAATTGTGTTTCAGCACCACACAACACCTCAAAGAAAAATAATTTAATTTCAAGGTACTGTTACTTGGTTGTCTTGTAGAAACAAGACCCAACCAATATACATCATTCATTGATGTTTGCTTGGTTGTCCCGTAGAAACAGGACCCAACCAATATACACCATCCTTCGGTGTCTGCTTCCTAAATCGAAGCCTTAGGAATATAATATGCCACCCTTAGGCATCTGCATCGTTCGTAGGTTACTAGCCTACTGGACTCGATTACCACCCCCGCGCGGGTTTCGAGACTCTCAAGCCTTGGATACGTACACCCAATATTTTCAATACCTCTCAATGTAATCAAAATATAACATCAAATTACACTTCAATTTCACATTAATTAATTCCTTCTTTGATTCCACAATTTTACCAAAAAAAAAATAGATAAAAAAAGAGACCAACACAAGCTCACCGTTAAACACGTCCCGAACACAAATCAAAATAATTCGTCTTATTCAACAATTTCAAAACAGTACACATTCAATTAATATCCATTCACTTATATATATATATGTATATACATAATATCAATTTTATTAAGTCAAACTGATTGTCCATACAATATACACACAACATATATATAATTAATTTAAAAAAAAAGAAACCCACAACTACTGTCAACTTCAATCGAATCAATTCTTTTTTTTAATCAAGAAAATCATTACCTGTGTAACCTATTACCTATTCAATTATATACGGAATCAATGATTACTATTTATTTACATACATATATATATATATATAACAAATATCAAAGATCCTACTAGTGAACGTTTAACCATTACCAAAATTTATCTTTTCACGTTGAACGAGGTCACTAAAATACAAATGACCATTTAATATGATATATATATTTTACACACACATACATAGGCAATAAAGGTTCTGTCCTCTTACTTGGTAATTCGACAACAAGAAAAAAACTCCGACAAAATGGAAGCTGCAATTTCTTCTCAATGCTGGAGCGGCGTTTTCTCTTTTTTCCCGTTCTCTTACTCTCCCTCTCTCTAGGGTTTTATTTTTTTACAAAATAAATACAATATTATATATATATAGTAGACATTTAACCCTGACCAACTATTTAATTTCATATTTCCCATAGGTTTAGGAAAATTACATTTTTTTCCCAAAAATTTATAATCTTTTAAATATAACCCAAAATTAATATTTTTAAATATAAATCCAAAAATTTCAAATTATTAAATTTAAACGGCAAACTAAATTTATCAAGTAAAAATTTTTCAAATTAAATAAAAAAAATATGTGTTATTACAATGTGAATGAAATGAGATAAAATAAAGATGTGATTGATATTGTGACATGAAGATGAAGGATATAGGAAAATAGGAAGGATACAAAAATTATCCTAGGTTTGAAAGACCTGAAATCTGTGCAGAAATTGGTATTTATTCTAGTAGATTACTAGTTTACAACATGACGTATATTGTGGCTATTCATGACCCTTAATGACGACATATATTGCAGCTAATCATAGTCTTTGGCAACAATGTATATTGTGAATAATCATGACCCTGAATGACGACGTTCATTGTAACCACCTCGTAGATTTAAATGGAAATGATAATGTAATTGAGAAATGATGATAATGATGCTAAGTAAGATAATAATTGGACAAAATATTGAGATTGATGATGATGATTATGATATTTGATTTTATTGAGATATTACAATGATAATGAGAAATATGATTCACCCATATGATGATTTTGATGATGTGTTATGGTTAAGTTATATATGTTGATTTGTATATGATGGTTGTGTTTAATGTTACTACTTTATGTTATATATATGCTTTTATGATACTTTGTGAGTAATTAGTCACAGAAAATGACAATTTAAGTATATTAAAATGTCATTAATCATGAATAATTAAAGGCAAAAATGAGTTAGATATGCTTATATATTTTTTTCTCCCATTTTTGGTATTTTTAAGAAAGTTTGGATAAAAAAGATGTGAATTGAAGTAAAAAAAGAGCACATCCATGTCAAGCCAAAACACTATTCAATTTTTAGGCATACCTTAAGCTACTGATCTCGGTTTTAGGATTTTTTAGCTCGTTGGAAAGCTAAGACATAGGCTTACAGCTTTCATGAGAGTTCAAGACCCAGTTTTGCTGTTTCGAATTCCAAAACTAAACAGAAATGCAGAAGTCCGAAACAACAAGGAAGGTTCCCTATAACTCAGACCCTATCTTAGTCTTTGGGTAATATCTGGGGTTCCCGAAGTTAGAATTAGGTGAGTCTAGGTGCATTGGAAAGCTAAGAAGGAATGTAAAACCTTTTTGAAGAAACTAAACCCAAACTACATCATTTTGGTATTCTAAATCTAGCTCGAAGCCAAGTCAGGAAATTAACCAGAATTCTCACAAAGTGTTTGATCCTTGTTTGAATAGCAATTTGGATAGGCCCCTGTGCGGACAACCGTGCAGTCAACAAAAGGCTAAGTTAGATTCTCAACCAAAATTTCACTATGTGTTGGAAGGTTTGTTTGGACCCCTGTCTGAATAGCCCAATTGAATTATGAAATTTTAATGGCATATTTGTAATATTGGAATGTGAGGACTATAAATACATGAGAGGGTTACGTGAGAGATAGTTTTTAGAGATATTACATATAATATACTTCAAGTAGATTAGAGAGGATTGGAGAGTTTCTTTATATCCACATATAGGATTTTTAATTTCTTTTGTAAGTTTCTACTTTCCTTTGTAATTCTATCCATCTGGAGTGGATCAAGGCAAAGGGCTGTTGGATCCTTGAAGATTTTAATGTATTTGAATCAATTGGGGTATAGTTTGCAATTTAATTCTAATCTTTACATATATGGATGCTTAATTAGTTGATCTTCTTTCAATTCCTCTTTTGTATGCGATTTTCACCTTATCTTTTCATGCTTTGTATGTTTAGTACTTGTGTTGAAATAGTATGCACACTAGCACTGGCAGAGCTAATGGAGGCAAAAGGGCAAGTGATCCCCCTTGATTTTGGATACAAAATTACCAAAATGCCCTTGATATTTTTTGCTTTATTAAAAAAATAAATTCAAAATTAGGGTATTTTGGTCTTATTAAAAAATTAATGTTAATTCAAAGTTTTTTAACATAAAAGTAATTTACAAGAATTAAGCCCAAGTATTTTTGTGAAATAAAGTGCATTTTTTCACTATACTATTGAATACTTTTTAGCATAATATCAATAAATATAACATATAATATAATAAGTTCAATAAACAATAAAATTAAATAATTATTTTGTTTGGTAATGAAGGACAACTTTAATAAATCTTACGCACTTTTAAAAAGACTAGTTAAACTATTGAACTATGAAAAAAATATATTAACTGGTTTCATGTATAAGGATAATTTTTCTTTTTTCCTAAAGGCTACATCTTTTCTGTCTTACTCTTAATTTCGATATAACTCGTTATCCTTCATCTAAGTGCTCAGTGCCCCTCTTAATCAAAATCCTGGATCCACCCCTCCATACTAGTTGTTTGAAAGAATGTCTCCATGCGTGATTTATATATAAACCTCTCATGTCTGCATGCTTTTCTAGACTTTGCATGCTCGTTAGGTGTTTGTATGCATAGTGCTTGTGTTGAGTATGTTTACATGTTAGGTCTTTATTAGAATGCTTACATGCCTAGATTGATTATGCATGCTATGTGTAGTTGATGTTGTGTTCCCCTAGGTACTCTAACAATTGAACTTTGTAAAGTTAATTTTATAGCAAATCTAAACAATTAACTAAAATTGAAAATAATGGTTAAATTAGAATTGGATATGGTCTCTTGTTTCCTAATTATATCGAATAAGCATGGGCAATGTTTCCTAAGTTGAATGGAATTCAAGACTTTCTTAACGAATGAAGATACACTTGGCAGAATAATGTCTAAATCAACAAGAGATCTTGAAGATACTGAAAAGAAAACAAAAGTCTTTAAAGCTAAAAAAATAAGATAGTGCTTAAGGCTAAAAAAACAAGACAATGCACCTCATAGCAGGAGCGCAAGGAAGGTGATCTTTCGATCTTTTGGCAGTATATCCCACAAGTAGGGTGCAGGGAAGTCGATGATTCGACCAAAGAAGATTTTGCAAAAATTTGTTGTTTGTAGGAAATCTATTTAATTCTATATTTGAGTCCTACTTGGAATAAGATTTTGCAAGTCTATATATATGCAACCAAGCTTAATGTACAACATGGAACTGAAGAGGCATATTATAGAGTTTGTAAGAGAGAGAATTTTTCCTTTGTGAGCTTATAGGTCTTTTTCTTCTTTTTCTTTGTATTCTTTCTTTACTTTCTATGCAAAGAAAATAGTTCACTTACAGGGTTTGTCGAGTGAATCGAGTAAGAGTGATAAAAGAATTTGTACAAGTGAACTGTAGAAAGTCTAAGTGGAGTCTTGTAACCTATTGATAGTGGAATTTGTATTTTAGGTTTTTCTCCCTGTGAAAGAGTTTCCTCATTAATCCTCTGATGTTATTTTCTTGACTCTGTATGTGATTGCTTGATTCGAAATATTTTTAATTCTAATTTCTTTAAAATCAACCCACCTTGTGATGGTTTTAGTTAGATGCATATGAGTAAAACATATTCACCCTCAAAATTGGTCTATTGCATACTGATTGGATAGTTCATCCTTGGTCCCTTGTGTGACATCTTGAATTTTCATTATTTTTAAATGCATTATTAATTTAATTTTTATTTTATGCTATAAATTTTAATTGTGTTAATTTGGTATTATTTAAAAAAATAATATTTAGTTTTAATATAAATTAAGTAGCATATTAACTAAGTTATTAATATAATAATTAAAGATAGGAATTAAGGCACCACGTGACTAGCATATGTACACATCAGGTGTGTAAGACTACTTATTGTATTACTAACTTAGCTTTGCTAGGTGGTTGATATGTGTGTGTAAGTGTAAGGTTGAAAGCGACACGTGACAAGCCAAAAAAAAAAAAAAAAAAGAGTGAATGCATGGCTGAGGTGGTGAAGCATTGGCTTTGGTTGGGTGAACGTATATATATTTTTATGTGGTTATTATATTAGCCACACGAGGGAAGAAAAATAGTAAAGAAAAAGTGAAGGAAAAATACTATGAGGAAGAGGCAAACCTAGGAATTTTAAACTTAGGAATTTTGGCCTAGCTGTAGGGGTACGTTATTTTATTTTGTTAGTTTAAATTAGTTATATAGAAGTTAAATAAATTAAATATGTTAAAGGTGTAATTGTTGTGTTCTATTTATTAGATTTATATTATTAACTGATTCAATTTATATTTTAACTATTCAACGTTTGATTTGTATATTTTGTTTGGGTTAAAATTAGAACCCGAGAATAACTAGTAGCAATCATCTCAATAATTTTATTTTCTTAGAATATTTGCTATCTAGGTGGGGGTGTTGAACTTAAAGATAAAAGCTAATAAATGTGAATTAATAAATTTTATCTTATTAGTATTAATTATTTGTGGTAAGACGTATTGATTGTTGTGAATTAATGTTGTCAATGGAAATTAAGATTATTTATGGGAAGATAAATGTGAGAATTGATATTTTTGTTTGAGAAATTATTTACAGAAAAAAAAATTGATTATTTATAAATTTATAGTGAATTATGAATAGTCATGGAATAGTAATTGTAAGTTGATAAATTGTTGTTACTATGATATTAATTATTAGTGTTAATAAGGAGAGTATATTATTTATAAATTAATTGTATTGACATTAAATTGGGACTATTTATGGAACTATTAATATTATTTATGTTGGTAAATTAATTCATAATTATGAAATTATAATATTTTATTTAAGGAATTATTTATATTGATAAAAAAATATTAATTAGTTATGAATTAATTGCGTTGATGATAAAGAATATTTATGGAATAATGAATGTTGAGGGAAATAAAATAATAATAATATAGATTATTTGTGAAGTAACTGCGTTGGTGGTAAATTTGTACTTAAGGTGAAAATTGATATTTTTATTTGTAAGAAACTATTTTTAAGAAATATTAATTGTTTACGAATTAATTGTCTTAATAATGGGTTATGATTATTAATGAAATGATTATAGTGAAAATCTATATCTTTATAAAAGGAATTATTTGTATTGAAAATAAAATATTGATTGTTTATATTTACTAATTATAAATTAATTATGTGATAGTGAATGGAAGGACAAATGTGAGAGTTGATATTTTTATGTGAGAAATTATGAATTACTTGTGTTGATGAGTGATTTGAGATTTGTTTATAAAATGATAATGTGTGGATTGATATTTTGGGAAATTAATTATGGTAATTGTATGGCCTGATGAATGTGAAAAGTGATATCTTATATTGATAAAAAATAGAAAAAAATAAAAATAATAATAGTAATAAGAAATAACATTGCATAGTATGAATTGTGTGCATCACACACGTGCATTTGGGGTCTGGTCAGATGGGACTAAAAATGAGGCCAAATGGGACTAGAAATTGAGGCCAGATGGGGCCAAGTCAAATAGGACTAATGGGACATGCTAATTAAAGCCACTGTCCGTAGTTAAGCCTTCAACTCATAGGCCAGATGAGGTCAACTATGTATTACATTAATATTTAAATTATTCATCATACATATATATCACGACACTACCAGATGAGACATATGGCAATCATGATGTGATGAGATATTTTTTTACCATTGTCAGATATAGTACATTGATGTGATGAAGTTGATGATTGAAAAATAGTGAAAATGATATAATGAGATATTTGCATCATTGCCAGATGAGGCATAATGTGATGTTAAGAGTTAATGAATGAAACGCAGTATTCATGATGCGATGTGATATTGTTATTATATTGCTGAATTTAATTCTTGGTTACTTGTGAGACTATTAGTTATATAATTAATTGTAGATATATATATTATAGGACTGTCAGTTAGGGCGAAATGCAACGATGAGTTTTGATACATATGTGATGAGAATGAAAATGATATTAAATTTTATCTTAAAAATAAAACGTGAATAATATATTATCTTTTATTTTAAGTATAACACTTCCACTGAGTGTGTGACACTCACACCTAAATTTTAAATTTTTTAAATCAAGTTAGGCATGGCTGCATGTGCTGGAAGAGAATCTAAGGGCTCGTTTGGAGCTATAAAAAAAACCAAAAAACTTCAAAAGTTTTCAAATCCCTCTAATCACATTTTACCACCTATCATTTTTACATCACATCAATCCCATCCATTGGTTTTTTTTGGGACTCCAAACGCCCCCTAAGTTGTCTATTTCTCCGTTTTAATCCTCGTCTTGTGCTAATTTTCGGAGTTTGTGGAAATAAACTCAGAGTTACTATTTGTGAGATTTTATGTTATGTATACACATAAAGTGTGATTAATAGAGATGGAGGATTTATGAGTGTCCACCCCATTAAAAGATTAAAGTTATATCCAAAAATAGGGGCGCGACACCTGGCCATTTAAATTTCATAGTTTTTACTTCATTTTCATTCACTTTGCATTAGATTTAATTGTTGAATCCTAGGTGTTTAACAAAATGTCTAGGTAAGTTTTATTTTCAAAATTCAACCCAATTTTCTTTGATTTTTATTGCATGACACCTACTAAGTAGGAGAAGAATAATTGTGAGTTCACAACACCTCTCCCTATGAGTATGACTGGTACTTCACCCTTATAAATATAAATTGCTACATCGGACCACCTTACACTTGGGGGGTAAATCCACATTGTGGAACGACAAATAGTGGGCATAATTGGATTAGTGCTCACGTCCCTATAGACTTTATTTCAGGAGCAGATCCAAAGGATTAGGTAGACACTTGGTGAGACTAAGAGTTTGCAAACTTTGCATTTTTAATTGCTTAAGTTTAATTTCATTTAGAACTGTAAAGTTATTTAATTTAGAATTTATTTCAATTGGGTTGTAAATGCCATAAAGCCTATGTTTCTTTATCTTTGTGGGATGTGTTAGAGCATGGAAGCCTAGCAGTAGCCAAGGCTTAGATTATATTATATATATATATATATATTTTATCTTGTATGGATGTTGCTTCAGGGTGGTGATAATGCTTTGATTAAGGTATTGTTAATTAGTATGATTTTTATATTTATTCACTCACCCTTTGAGTCACAAGATATGAGGCATAACATTTCCTCACTAAAAGTTCCTTTAGCGAGAAAAGTTTGGTTCCTTGCTGAAACTAAAAATAGGCAACAAAAATTATTTCCTCGCTAAATGTTACTTTTAGCAAGAAAAATTTAGTTCCTCACTAAAGTTAAGAATTGACAACGAAAATTATTTCCTCACTAAAAGTAACTATAGGCAAGGAAACCAGGTGTTTCTCGCTAAAAACCACAGGCGACCGAGGATAGGCAAAGATATATGCAAGAAAGATATTTTCTCGCCTATAGTCTTTAGCGAGGAAAATGTGATTTTTAGCGAGAAAGACTTTTCTTGCCCATACATATATTTATAGATTGTTTCCATCATTGGAATATTCTTAACTTGATACCTAAGCTAAATAAACTATTCTAGAAACATATTTAAAAATAAGTAAATATTCTAAACTAATCCTAATAGCTAAATATTATTTTTGACAAGTATTCAAAACAAAGTAGAATACTTCCATAGTATAATCTTATTACCATCTTCACTCTGCATCAGCCACCCCAAAGGAAGCTCGTAGGGAAGCTGAGGGTTTAGCAAGCTAAGAGTTTGATTTGACCTAAATTTCCTAATACATTTAGTCTATATTTTTCTATATATATATATATATATATGCTCCAATACTGAATGATAAAATACATAGGGAGAAAAATATATTGTCTTAAGTAAAGGGTTTTTATTGTGTGAGCTTATTATCTTTCTACTTTGTTTTCTTTTACATTCTAAACGTTTATAAGTCTTGAAGGATTTCAAGATGGTCTTTCTAAGGAATCGGAAAACTTTTTTTCACTTGGTCATGGTTTATCAAAGATCAAGCAAGATAGTTGAGAGAATAAGTACAAGGAGTCATAAAGTGTTCGGTTTAATTTTCTTGTAATCAGTTTCATCGTGAAGATGTTTGTATAGTCTCTAAAATCAGACTCGAGGTTTTTTCTTACTGTTTTGATAAGGATTTCCCATCATCAATCGTGTGCTTTATCTGTGATTGTTTGATTATGTTCCTTGGATTCATTAGTGTTGAACTAGCCTATTTGAGAATTTCATAAGGCTTGTATTCGTGGTTGAAATTTTTAGGATATTTTTGAGGTGAGAATTTGTTGAGAAAAGGAAAATAATAGGAAAAAGGTAAAGAAAAATTGTAAGAAAAAAGAGGAAGAGTTTATAAAATAAAAAATATGTCACGCCCTGAAATCCACAACCGGGGACGTGGGAACAAAACTCAAAAATAAATATCAAACCATGAAAAATGTACCATATCAGAGCGAAAGCTAATTAAAGTAAATATTATTCAATCTCTTGAATATTCAAAATACCTTTAAAATGCCCTAAGAATGGGCTACAAAACCATGCTACAAATATGGGCCCAAATCAAAACTCCATTACATTAAAATTTAAATGTTGGAACGCAAAATAAAACAAATCATCCAGCTATAACAACCCAAGACAGCTATCTAACCCACTGGTCCATCACGAGCATCAACCTCTGCATTATCGACTGTAATAGGTGGTGAGCACTAAATTCCACGTGTGCTCAGAAAGTGTTTATAACATATAATTTCTTAACCATGCAAAATTATTAACACTAATTAATAAGAATAAAATTTAAAATCTTATAATTTTCAAAATATCTATGTTCAATCATAACATTCAAATTATAAAGTTATTTAGCCATGATCCCGCAGTCTCATGCTAAAAATAAATCATATCATTTCATTCACATCACCACACATCAATATCATACTATGGGTCAGGTACTCTGCAAATTTAGTCTGTGGCCTCAGAACTAAACCCAAAATAAATTCCCAGGCCTAAGCCATAGGGTACAACTAGTCCCGCAATCCTAGATGTACTCATCACATCCCCAGATCTCAGTCATGGGGTACAATTGATCCCGCAGTCCCAAATGTACTCATCACATCCCCAAACCTCAATCATGGGATACATTTGGTCCCGCAGTCCCAAATGTACTCATTTGCCTTAGTAGGCAAACCGGTCTCGCAGTCCCGGTACTAAATATACGCTATAATAAGTCGTATATACATTTCGTAAGTTTCTAGCCTACTAGTTTTGCTAACCACCCTGCGCAGGTTTTGGGGCTTTTAACTCTTAGGCTCTAGAACCCACTCTTTCTAGTACCCTTAATGACCCCAATAACCTAAAAATCAAATCTCAAGTAATTCCTTTTATTAACAGTACAACGTACATAAAAGGTCTTCCTAATTTGATTTTTGTGTGTTCTTCCCTTTACTTTATAAGTTTTATGAAGTGTGAATGTGTTTCGGGCCTAAGTTTCATGTTGCCCTTTCATAAAAATATTCTCATACAAGATTTATCAAATAAATATCATACAACCATATTCAGGAATATATATATGCAGCTAGCTTGGTAAATAAAATTTTATATCAAGCATGTCATGACAATGAAGGATTCAAGACATAAAGTTTGATAATTCATAAAAAATAGAAAATGAAATATTTTACACTAATTCAAAAGCCTAAAATACTTGTAATTAAGTCCAGTTTCATAAAAACAAGATTTAAAATTTATTCATAAAGCCATATAATACAGATTTTAAAAATATTAAATGGGTATTTCTGTTAGAACCATACAGAATAGCTCACTTTCACGATTTTTATAAAATACATTTTATATCCAAAAATTTTGAAATTTTTACAGAAAGCTCATTCATATATCTAGTTTAACATATAAAAATTTCAAAAATTATATCAACTTTTATCTATACCTTTTATACCAAATATCTGACTGTTGTCAGTACAACAACGTAAACCAAACAGCCAGGTTTCAATATTTTTATAAAATATTTACTGTAGAATCTCTAACATGTCTAGTTTCATATATAAAATTTTTAGAAAAAATTAATTTAATCTCTAGGTATCATTTTTATACCAAAAATCAAACTCCTATCAGCACATCAATTTAAAACAAACAGTCAAATTTCACGATTTTTGTAAAATCCATTTTAACTCAAAAAAATATAAAATTTTTACTGGATACTATTTTGGATATGTACTCCCATATATAAAAATATCAAAAATTAATTCGAAAAACAGTGTGCTGATCCAGGTACAGAAATCCCAACCAATCAGTCAAGTTTGACTATTTTTAATAAATTCATTTAAATTCCAAAAATTATGAAATTTTTACAGGAAATTCATACACGTCTAATTTAACATATAAAATTTTTGTGAATTAAATCGATCTCTAAGTACAATTTTTGTGGAAAAATAGTGTACCCGTTCCAGTATGAAAGTTCTAGAATTTCACATAATTAAGAATCAATTCATAGATCAAGTTTTTCATATCTTGCACACCCACATATATATACATGACATGATAAGAAAAATTACATCAAATAAACACGATCCCACCTACCTCATTACACACGTAGACGATCGGTGTGTAAAGTAATCAATACCAACTTAAGTTAGCCTTAAACACAATCCGATAATCGTCTTTGAAACGGCAATTATGCGTTTTCCTGAAAATCTTTCAACGATCTTTACCAACGTACAACTGATAGCATAATCTCTCTCTCCCCCTCTCTCTTAAATTTGAAAGGCCAAAATAAAAAAAAAATACAGAATTTTGTTGGTGGAAAACCACAGATGGTGAAGGTTCTTTTAACAACCCTAGAGTCCCCCTCTCTCTTATTCACATGCACTCATAAAACCCTCCTTAATTTCCCTATAACTCCCACAACCTGCCAACTCTAAACCTTCCATCCCTAATGAGAGTTATTAATATAATTACATACACATAACATAAAAAAAAAAAATTAACACAAATACATAAAATATAAATGGGGTCCAAGAATATTAGAATTTAAAATATTATAAAATAAAATAAAAAACTAAAAATTTCGGGTCTTTACAAAATACACCTTTATATTTGAATAGATCAAAAAATATGTAAGTAAATTCATCAATAAATTAGTTTTTTTAATTTAATTATTTTTAATTTCTTAAATCACATGTCTAACCCCTTCTATTTTCTATCACAAATCAATTAACACTAGAAATTTTGAATCCCCTTCTATTCTCTTTATAATTAACAAATCCTTGATCTAAACGCAACTTTAGTGTACATTTCATTAGCAATGGGAATATGAGACGAGTATGAGGTAAGCTAGAGGATAGTAACGAAGTGAGTGTGAAAATAAAAATAGTAATGTTTGGTATGCATTGAAAATTAGCTTAAGGTTCGAGTGGTATATGCTTGGTATGATAGAATTAGGTGCGGACCTACTTGAAGCATGCAACAAGGTATTTTGGCCTCCTTAATTTTTCGATGAATAGACCAAAATATTCTTAATATTATAATTTTATTACAAATTTTCCATTAGCCATAAGTTATCAATCTTTTCCTCTCCCAACTTTATGTTTTACGTGGAGCACTCTCTCTCTTCCCCTCCCCCCTCGATAATAACTGATGTTGATTCTCTCCCATTTCTAGCCGGAATGTGACTAACCTCTTTTCCATGTTGGTGGTCAAAGGTCACCATATTTTTTTTTTCCATGTCTTTTAACAAATTACTCCCTGCAATACATAACTGTTAAAAGGGTGTATAATATCTAATTAATGTCAGATACCATGTACGATATGACTAAGAAATTCTAATATAAAATGCTATTAACTTGTATATAATTTAATTCTATGCATTGTGAGTAAAAAAAGTTTTGACCAATTCATATAAAAATATTTATAGCAGTAAGATTACGTATATATTTTACTGGTTATGAATGACACGAGGAAAATCTATTAAGGAAACATAAAAATACGGAAAGTTAACGTAAATTTTCAGAATGATGTGACTTTTCAAAAAATTATAAGGAAATCAATGTAATTTATCTAATACGAAAATAAAAATACTATTGTATTAGAAATTATTATAAAAAGTGCAGTCAGAATGATTTAGTAATGATATTTTTACGATTAAAGGACAATTTCATGAGTTTTTTTTCTTTTTCTTAAAAAAAAAAAAAAAAGAAAACTAATTGCACTACAACTTTGCCATCTCATTTTAGTTTCTGGAAAAAGATGCATAGTTTGTATAGTATTACTCAAGAAAAAAAAAAAAAAAAACACAATATCAAGAATTTTAATTCATGCATAAGCACCATGTACTTTCCCAGTGCCTGGGTTAAATTGGACTGGCCTGCAATTTTCTTTAGTCTCATTTTTCTGGTCAATAATCATACCACTATTATTGAACTCTACATAATGAAAGTTTTAAATAAGTTCATAAAACGGAAAATTGTATCCAAGTCATACTTTGTAATCTTTTAAAACTATTAGTCACACCCAAAAAAAGTATTGCTTTTAAGTCACATTAATGTGGAAAGTTTTGTATTTAAGTCACACTTTTGAGTGGGTTCCACGAGTTTGTTTTAAATATAGTTTCTAATATACCGATAATATCCTTTATTTCTATAACAAAGTTACACAAGTTATTTCCAGGAATTCCGGGAATCACGTGAAGATATGTTTACCAAGAATCACGTTTCTTCCATTTTTTTTTCTTTCCTTATTTTCAGTTTCATTATTTATAGTTTTAGTTATGAAGATATTAAGAAGATAGAACTTATTTGGCCTATCTTCTTCATGGATTGATTTCATGGATTGATTTTGCCGATTGGCGTTTTGGGCTATTTTCAAAACAGTACCGGTACTGTTTCAAAAAATATGATGATGTTAGCTCGTATGGTTGGTTTATGTTATGTATCGATTGATGTTTTTTAGGCAGTATGAAAACAGTACCGGTCCAAAATAGTACCGGTACTGTTTTATCGGTACTGTTTTCAACACAGTACCGGTACTGTTTTATCGGTACTGTTTTCAAAACAGCACCATGAATTATAAGCGGATGACAAGTTTTAAGGACAAGAGAAATCTATTCGGCCGATTAACGTTTTGAGCTATCTTCAAAATAGTACCGGTACTGTTTCAAAAAATATGATGATGTTGGCTCGTATCGTTGGTTTGTGTTATCTATCGATTGATGTTTTTTACGTAATATGAAAACAGTACCGGTCCAAAACAGTACCGGTACTGTTTTATCGGTACTGTTTTCAACACAGTACCGGTACTGTTTTATCGGTACTGTTTTCAAAACAGCACCATGAATTATAAGCGGATGACGAGTTTTAAGGGCAAGAGAAATCCATGGGGCCGATTGGCTTTTTGAGCTATCTTCAAAATAGTACCGGTACTGTTTCAAAAAATATGATGATGTTGGCTCGTATCGTTGGTTTTTGTTATGTATCGATTGATGTTTTTAGGCAATATGAAAACAGTACTGGTCCAAAACAGTACCGGTACTGTTTTATCGGTACTGTTTTCAAAACAGTACCGGTATTATTTTCAAAATAGCACCATGAATTATAAGCAGATGACGAGTTTTAAGGGCAAGAGAAATCCATGGGATCGATTGGCGTTTTGAGCTATCTTCAAAATAGTACCGGTACTGTTTCAAAAAATATGATGATGTTGGCTCGTATGGTTGGTTTGTGTTATCTATCGATTGATGTTTTTTACGTAATATGAAAACAGTACCGGTCCAAAACAGTACCGGTACTGTTTTATCAGTACTGTTTTCAACACAGTACCGGTACTGTTTTATCGGTACTGTTTTCAAAACAGCACCATGAATTATAAGCGGATGACGAGTTTTAAGGGCAAGAGAAATCTATGGGGCCGATTGGCTTTTTGAGCTATCTTCAAAACAGTACCGGTACTGTTTCAAAAAATATAATGATGTTGGCTCGTATCGTTGGTTTTTGTTATGTATCGATTGATGTTTTTTAGGCAATATGAAAACAGTACTGGTCCAAAACAGTACCGGTACTGTTTTATCGGTACTGTTTTCAAAACAGTACCGGTATTGTTTTCAAAATAGCACCATGAATTATAAGCAGATGACGAGTTTTAAGGGCAAGAGAAATTCATGGGATCGATTGGCGTTTTGAGCTATCTTCAAAATAGTACCGGTACTATTTCAAAAAATATGATGATGTTGGCTCGTATCGTTGGTTTGTATTATGTATCGATTGATGTTTTTTAGGCAGTATGAAAACAGTACCGATTCAAAAGAGTACCGGTATTGTTTTATCGGTATTGTCTTCAAAACAGTACCGGTACTGTTTTTAAAATAGCACCATGAATTATAAGCAGATGATAAGTTTTAGGCAAGAGAAATTCATGGAGTTGATTAGTATTTTGAGATATCTTCAAAACAGTACCGATACTGTTTCAAAATAAAAAAAAATAAATATACTTAGGAATGATGATCGATTTAGGTTTTTCCCAAATAGTTTTGATTTTGTTTCCAAAAATCGGTTTTGCTTGCTTTGTAAAGAAGATGGAAAGTCGTGGAATTAGGTTTTTCCAAACAGTTTTGATTTTGTTTTCAAAAATCAATTTTGCTTACTTTGTAAAGAAGATGGAAAGTCGCGAAATTAAGTTTTTCTCAAACAGTTTTGATTTTGTTTCCAAAAATTGATTTTTCTTGCTTTGTAAAGAAGATGGAAAGTCACGGAAGTTATGAGTGAAGTGTACACTATTTTCGGATAAAACTGACAGTTTTGAAATGTGGTGAAAAACTCGTGATGTCCTTTTTTGTCTTTTTGTTGCAAGTGTGACTTATTTACAAAGAAGTTTTTTGGGTATAACTTAAATCGTTATAAGTGCATAAATAGTGACCGGCCTCCAAAAATCCCTTCATCAAACAATGGAAGAGCCCAAATGAACTTTGGATGGAAGAGTCCAAATGAACTTTGTATTCTGTTTCACAATTACAGCTGACAAATTTGCGAATTTGGGCAGGTTTAACTCACAAACGAATTATGATTAAAAGGGTTGAATTCAAGTATATTTATTTAATAATGAATTATTATTGAGCGAATTGAATACGAGTTATATCAAATTCAAGAACCCAATTATACTTATATAATAATAATTTAATTTTTAATTAATATTTAATTTGATAATAAAAAATTTAGTTGATTTAAAATTTTTGAGATATTAAGACCCCGTTTGGTAACATTTATACTTACTATTTTTTTATTGATGTTTAAAGATTTTTGAAAACAAGCAGCAATGTGTTTGTTGAATTTATTTTAAATTTTTTTGTTTCCAAGAAAATAAAAATTTAAATAAAAAATGTAAACAAAAAAAATATTTTTACTCTTTTTTTCCCTTTAAAAATATTTTGTCAATTTTAAACTTTCGTCCATTTTTGTTGCATCAAATTAAAACAAATTATTTTATTTAAATATTTTATCAAACTAAAATTATTTTTAATAAATAATATAACTATTTTTAAAATAATTAATTATTATTAAATTAACTATTTAATTTAATTTAGTTTAATTAATTTAAAAAATAAAAAATATAATTGCATTTATTAAATTAAATTGAATAGTTATTAATTTAATTTTTTAATTTAAATAGTTCAATTAATATGAAATATCTTATTTCAAATAAATAATATAATTTAATTATATTTAATATATTTTATTTTTATTGAGATAAATTATTATTCATAAATAATATAAATAATATAATTTAATGTTTTTTATTTAATTTAATTTAATTCAATTAATTAATGTAATTAATTATTAACTTAATATGAAATATACTTTATTAACTTTGATTAGTTTTTTTAAAAAATTAATAAAATTAAATATTTTATTAAAATGAAAATTAATTATTATAAACAAAATTGTATTTTCAAATGTAATTTTAGTTTTTATCTTAGGAACAAAGAAACGATTATAAAAAATGAAACTTAAAAAACATGGACAAATAAACATAAATACAAAAATGGCAGCATTACTAAATCAGTCATAATTAAATCTTGGTTTTATTGTGGATGTACGAGTTGTGTGAGACTTTTTTTAGTATTTGAATATTTTTGTGAATTTTAAATTTGTGGTTTTATTTTAAAAAATTATTAAAATAAGTTATTAATTAAACAAAAAATGTTAATTACTTCTAAATTTAAAATAAATAATGTTGTTATATATATGCATTATGCATTGAACCGGTAACTATTGAATAATAATATATTGAGCTGCGGAAAATTAATCAGCAGTCAAAGTATTTTAGCATAAAATATTTGTCTCAAAATATATGTGTATATATTTTATCAAAATGATGTGCGAACCCTATAATAGTCATTTTACTTTAATCAAATTTTCATTTAGAGTATTATCTTAAAAAAAATATTATCTTGGAAAAAAATTGCTTTAAATTTATTTTTGAAAAGCATTTGCTTATTATCCAAATTAAATTAAATTTGAAATTGAATGTTTACCCTTACTAGTGGAAAAATAATTGTATGTATAATTAATAGGTTGTATTATTAGCTTATTTAAACCCGTTAATCTAATATATATTATCTTATCTGTCCAATTATATCTGTTAATAATTTTAGTTAGGTTGAAATTCGTTTAATTTGAATTTAATTAGACGGATTAATAGATTTAGATAATCATTTCCACCTCAATTGACAATTAAACCATGGTTGTATCAAATTGCACCACACAAAAACTTGTGTTTGTTTGATATAAGGGACGATAAAGGTACAAAGAACTATTACAATTTTAAGTCTTGCAAAATATACTAACGACTGAGAACTTAATAAGCGTATCCTTTTGTTAAGAAATCTTATTTTTTTTAAATTTTTTAAAAGATCTTGTTACTATTAAAATATTAATTATCATCTCATCTAAAAACTAAAACTGCTAAAGAAATTATTGTTCACAGTTACACTTAAATTGTTAGAGAAGTGACATATTTATTATTTATAGTAATTTATTTTGTCTTTTAACTTCTAAGAACCAGGTACTTGAGGGCTTATAAATCTATTGACCATAGAAGTAGAGTTGTTTGTGATATCAGCTACCCATGCTTAAGGTGCAAATGTAGCGACTATTGGACTTCTTACAATATGTATTGAAATTTTTAGGGTATATTTGGAGTGAGCAGTTATTGAGAAAAAGAAGATGATAGGAAAAAGGTAAAGGAAATTTTTTTAAAAAAGGGAAAAAAATATAAAATTCAATATGCGTTTATATTTGAATGAATCAAAAAATATAAGTAAATGAAAGCATTTATCGCTGAATTAGTTTTTTTAATTTAATTATTTTTAGTTTCTCAAATCTCATACTTAATCTTTCTTATTTTTCATCACTAGAAATTTTGAATTCTCTTTCATTTCCTTTTTATTTGATAAATCCTCGATCCAAATACAATTTTAGCGTTCATTTAGTTGGCAATGAGAGAATGAGGTAAGCTTGAGAGTAGAAAAGAAGTGTGCGTGAAAGTAAAAATAATTATGTTTGGTATGAGATTGAACATGAAGGGTGGGTCTAGTGTATTCTTGAAATGGTAGAATTAGGTGGGTGTAGCATATACTTGAAATGGAAGAATTAGGGGTGCACCTATATGGAGGCATGCAAGGGTCCCCCCCGGGGCCAGTTTTTTTCGGTGAAAGACCAAATTATACCTAATATTTTAGTTTTTTTACAAAATTTCCATTAACCCTAAGTTATCAAACGTCTACTCTCTCATCTTTATGTTCTAGGCGAAACACCCTTTCTCTCTCCTTCACAACAATTGACATTGCTTCTCCCATTTCTAGCCCTCATTGCGACTAACCACCCTTTTTTTCAATATTGTTGGTCAAAGGTCACCCTCTTTTCTCCATATCTCTGTGTAACCTTCCCATGTCTAAGATTAAACCAATTGATTATATAGCTACTTTCTTATTTATTAAGTCAAATTTTAGAAAATAATTAAAGGAGATTTTTTTTTTTAATTTTTTGCAGTGCCTTTTTGTTTTTAACTTATATATATATATATATATGAGAGAAAGATCTTTGTATTAACATTTCTTACTTGTGTTCAGTATGGATGCACCTAGCCACTTTTGTTTCTTTCCTTTAAAAGATGTGTCCTCTCTAATATTCTCTACATTCAGGATATGGTCCCTCTCTAAAATTTAACTATTTTTTTAATTATTATTTATAGTCCACAATTTAAAAAACTAACTTTTTTTTTTGGCTAATTTTAGAAAACCAACTTATTATACCATCTATACATATATATCAATTTATTTTTATTTATTAAATATAATTTATAATATTAGTTATAATTTTTTATAGGATTAAATTCAAGCCAAAAATAAAATAAAATAAAATTTGGCCATCCAAACCAACAAACTTGAATTCGTCACTGACCGTGTGTACATGCACAAATAAGGTAGATCCTGCCAGGAAATGAATAATTTACCTTTATAACTTTTATAAAAAGATATGGCCTACTGCCTTTGTAGCAATTTGACATGGCCTATTCTCTTTGAAGCAATTTAATAAAATTTGGACTTTTTTAACATACAACAAATTTAAATGCATTGTGATCTGAAGCTCCAAATTCTCTATGAAATGGATTAGTCTGAATGAAAGAAAAAAGCAATTTATGGAATTGATTTAGAATTGAATCAGCATGATGAATTTTGTTCCAATTTCCAAAATCAATCCGTTCGAATTGAAAAATTTGTAATAGCACTATGATAAGTCATTACATTTTTTTTTTTTTTCCCAAACACAATAAGTCACCTTTTTTTCAGCTTTAAAAAAATTAATTTTTTTTCCAATACAAAAAAGAAAATTATATTATTATGCAAATTAAACATGCCCCAAAACAAGGCATAAGAGGTGAAGGGGATCACATACAAGGATTTGACATTTTCAGATTTATTTTTTAAATATTACTTGCCACTTTTGTTCGTTCTTTTAAGCTTCAAATTATTTTCAATTTTAAGTTCTTAAATTCAAATTTCAGTAGTTCATTTAATCTCTAATTAATTTAACCATTTAATTTAAAAACGTAATTTTTATTAAATCCCGGCTATTAATCCAACCATCCAACTTAAAAGCGTAATTTTTTATTTTTTTAAAGGGCAATTAGTAAAATGCTATCCGATCAATTTCTCAACCTCTCCAAAATCTTTTCCTTTTCCGTTTAACTCAAACTCGTTGAGGCAGATAAGGAACGAGATGGTGATGAAACTGCAACAGAAGGAGAGAAGGTTGTGGGAAATGAATTCCGATTTCGAGCGGTAAGCATTTGGAGGGTGTTTCGAAGGAAACACAGATGGCGAAGGAGGGTTTGAGGGTTTCGGTACAGTTTCTCCCTCTTTTTACTGAGATTTTGGGCTTAATCCCCAAATGGGTTCTGGGATTTTTAGTTCTGTTCTTCTAACGCTATTATTTCGGCCTTTGATTTGTCGGCAACCCAACACTGATGGGTACTTTGTCTCTTGTTTCCTCCCATTTGTACATGGCAGGAAGTGTTGTGCAAAGAAAAAAAAATGTTGTTGGGTTGGTAGCTTCCGGTTTGGGGCTATATGGTTTGATTCCTGACACTACCATTGAAAAGCTTAGTCCCCAGAAATGTTCGGAGGATTTTCAGGAGGTTGATTGATTAACAAGATTTGTTAATAATTTACTGGTTTATCCTTTAAAAAAACTAAAAAAAATTGTACTTTTAAATAAATATTAAAATAAGCAGTTGAAATTTAAATTTACGAACCGAATACTTCTTTTAAAAGGTGTGTCCTCTCTCATATGCATTCATGACGTGGTCCTTCCTTAAAATTTAATTATTTTTTTTAATTGTTATGTATAGTTCAAAATTTAAAAGGCCAATCATCTATATATATTCATTTTTTATTTACTAAATATAATTTATAATATTAGCTTAATTTTTTTTAACTTAAATTGAAGCCAAAGTAAAGGAAAGGAAAAAATGACCGTAAGACAAAAATTCTGAGTTTGTTTTTGATAATACGTACATATGCAAATAATGTGGAGCTTATTAGGTAACATATAATTCAAGTGTGAAAATAAAAGGACGTGGCCAATTCTAAGTAGCAATTTAATAAAATTGGCCCCTTTGACATACACCAAATTTGAATGCATTGTGATCTGAAGCTCTAAATTCTCTGTGAAATAGACTAGTGTGAATGAAAGAAGAAAACAATTTATGAAAATGCATTCAAATTGAAGCACAATGAGGAATTTTCTTCCGCTTTCCAATCCGTTCGAATTGAAAAATTTGTAATAGCTCTATGATAAGTCTTAATACCTTAATGGGGCAGGCATCCCAAAAATCTTGATCCATTTAATGTTGTTGATTGTAGACATTGTCTCGTAGAATTGAAGTTTGTCCACATAAAATAGTTATTTGTTTTGGTATATAATTTTGTTCTTCTCCAAGCATACAACCACATTTCTAAGGAGTTTAAACCACCCTTGATCTTGTGTGACCACCACCACAACTTCTATAATCTGATACAATTGAATCGATGCGCTCTAGGATTTCAAGTGCTGCTTTGCTTCTCTTCTTGTGGATGTCTTTCATGCAAAATGTTTCTTCCCTCCTTGCTACCAACATAGGCAGCAAAATTGATGGATATGAGACGGATCAGTTAGCGTTGCTTGCCATCAAAGATCCAATGACTTATGATCTGATGCTGATCACTAGCTCATAGAACAATTCTCTCCACTTCTGCCAATGGCAAGGCGTGTCATGTGGACATCGCCATCAAAGAGTCAGTGTCCTGAATTTAGGGTCTTCTAGGTTAGTTGGGTCGATATCTCCTTCTATTGGAAACCTTAGTTTTCTCAAAACTCTGGATCTCTCAAACAACAGCTTCTCAGGAGAAATCTCACATGAAGTTGGTCTGTTATTCATGATCCAATTTCTAGACTTGACGGATAACTCATTTGAAGGAGAAATTCCAACCAATCTCTCTAATTGCTTTAACTTGGAAACCCTCATACAACATTGCAACAAGCTCACTGGGAAAGTTCCTGCAGCCCTAGGCTCCTTAACAAAGCTGGTGGAACTTGATATATATAAAAATAATTTCATAGGAACAACTGCATCATTTTTGGGGAATTTTTTATCTCTTAAAACTCTTTTTGTAGGTGAAAATGAGTTGGAGGGAAGTATCACTGGCTCATTAGGCCACCTGAAAAGCCTATAATACCTTGACCTCTGTTTTAATAATCTATATGGAATTATCCCTCCATCTATCTATAGTCTTTCGTCGCTTATTAGTTTCATCGAGTCGAACAATCAACTACAAGGAAATCTTCCTAAGAATTTAAGGATTGCCACTCCAAAACTCCATGTGGTTGACATTTTCTTGGACCAGTTTAGTGGAACGATTCTAGCTTCAATTTCAACTGGTTCAAACCCTATAATTTTAGAGTTATTATTTAACAAATTTTCTAATGGGGTGCCAGTTGAAATTAGAAAGTTGCAAAAACTCCAATGACTAAACATACAGCGCAACAGGTTGGGAAGTGGGGAAGCCAATGACCTTGATTTCATCTCTTCTTTTACCAACTTTAGCAAATTGAGAGCATTGCAGCTAGATGCAAATAATTTTGGAGGGATGCTTCCTAATTCAATGGCCAACCTCTCAATACAACTAAAGCTTTCTGGAGCTGCCACTAATCAAATATCTGGCAGCATTCCAATAGGTTTTTGAAAACCTCGTCAGCTTGAATTCCCTATCTTTGTATTATAATGAACCCTTGGGACGTATTCGTACTTCAATTTATAAGCTTCATAAGTTGCAGGAAGTAGGTTTTGATAAAAACAAGTTGTCACGGAAAATCCCTTCTTGGTGTTGGAAATTTGACATGATTAAACAAGCTCTAGTTAAAGCAAAACAATTTTGAAGTTATTTACCCAAAAAAAAAACCAATTTTGATGGAAGCATACCTTCAGGTTTTGGAAATTACCAGAGTTTGTTATTTTTATATCTTTATAGTAATAACTTAATTGGGGGCATACCTCGAGAATTATTGACTCTTGTCATCTTTGTCTATATCCTAGAACCTTTCTCATAACAATCTCAGTGGCCCCATCCTCATAGAAAAGAGCAACTTGAGAAATTTTGTTGAATTAAATGTTTCCTATACTAAGTTGTTTGGTAATATTCTGAGTAGCTAGAGTAGTTTTGCCAATTTAGCACGACTTTATATGAATCACAATTCCTTCCAAAGAGCTATTCCACAATCTACTGGACTTTTGAGAAGCATTGAAGAAGTAAACCTTTCATGCAACAATCTTTCTGGTGAAATTCCAAAGTTTTTAGGAGCTCTACGGTTTCTGCTTAATCTAAACCTTTCTTTCAATGATCTTGAGGGTGAGGTTCTTGCAGAATGATTAGTTTTCAAAAATACATTGCAGAAGGATTAGTTTTCAAAAATGGAACTGCAATTTCAATTTATGGAAACATTAAGCTTTGTGGAGGGATTTCTGCTTTAAGTTTGCCAATGTGCTCTGAAAAAAAATCGAGGCGTCGAATTGCTCTTGTACGGAAGTTGATAATCAGTTTAGCTTGTGGACTTCTAGGAGTGATTTTGGTGTCAACTTTGCTAGTAATTTGTTGGATTAGAAAATTAAGAAACTTCCTTCAACATCTCCACTGATGGTGTCACGCCCAGAATTTTTCACAAACTCAGGAATGTGAACAAACAATCAAACATCACCAAAACCATGAATCCAAAATAATTAGAATCTGTCAAGCACTGAATTTTCCACTAACTTGTGAGCGTGAACAAACAACCAAACATCACCCAAACCATCAATGCAAAATAATCAGAACCAACTATATTTAATAATAATGAATTAAAAATCTCCAAACTTAGATAAAAAAATAAATAAATAAATTCATCTCTAGTCTCCCAAACTGAAACTTATACAATAATTAAATTCCAATCAAAAGAAGAAAATAAACTAAAAAAAAAAATTGTGTAGTTCTCTTCCTAAGATAAAATTAACGAACTACTTGAGATATCAACTCTGCCTATACAATCTCATCACGACCATTGTCTGGTGCAACATTTGCACCTGCATCTAAAACTGCAAGAGTATGAGTATAATATATTAATGTATATTAAACTAAACAACTGGTGCTCAGAGAAAATAAAAAATAAATAAATAATGCACGAATGTTTTAGCATGAATTTCTAATGTGTTATATCAACATAAATCATATATCAAAAATATTTAAATTTAAATTTTAAATATCTTGAACACAATATAAAATAAAAATAAGTTATTTTAACAAAATCATATTCTTAATTATTAAGTTAGGTACCATTACTAGTCAACCGATATCTCAGTCATAGGATACTAAAAATATCAACTCATCAATGTTTCGTAGGTTACTAGCCTACCGGACACGATAACCCAACCCTGCGTGGGTTCCTAGTCTTTCACCAATGAAACTTTCAGTGCCAACTACTTGTTCTGATACCTCTCACAACTTAAAACTAAAATCGTAAAATCAATGAATAAATAATTATTTATTTATTCAAATCTAAATAATTCTTTAAAAATATTTGTTTTCCTTATTCAAGATTCCATAATAAGACATAAATTTTAAAAATTAAAATTTTTGTACCAACTTTTTAGTCCTCAAAATCAAAATCAATTTACACATACTTTATAATGCACAAGACAACCACCATCACAAAATTTATCGTGTAACAATAAACTAAATAATCACAACAATTCATAAAATTAAACCACATATAATTAATTTAATTCTTATTTCAGTCCACTCCTACCTTAAATTAATTTTAAATTTATTACAAAAAGAACACCCAATTTACCTTTGAGGTTCCCTGCCAGTCGCGACCAAGAAAAAAAAAATGAACTTGGTGTCTTCTGCCGAATTCTGCCGCAAAGTCACTCCTCTCCTTCTCTTTTTTTTTTTTTTTTTTTTTTTTTCTAACCTTTTTTTTATCTGTCACTAGAGTACCCGAGTCCTATGTTTCTATATATATATACACGCCTAAGGCTAGCTATTAGAAGAATCCTAATAGGACTGACATTCTGCACTAGCGTCAATCTGCGGGCAGAATCCTTGATGGATTATGTTATTAATAATATAATCATCGTTTACAATATTTTAATCATAGTCAAATATGCACATATATAAATTAACAACATGGACTCCATTTCATTAATGTAGAATTAATTAATATTTTATTTAATTAAAATTAAACCATCTTTTATAATTTACAAAAAAAAAAATATTTAAATTTTCAAAAAAAAATTCTTCTTATCACTTGTGCATCCCTCAATAAAATAATATTTAATTAATGTCTCAACAAAATTTAAATTGATGAAACTGTTTATTACAAAATTAAACATAATTAAAGCAAAATTTAAAATTCCTAGATCATTACAAATGGATGCTTCAAGACTATTTCCTATGGTGAGCTCCTGAATGCGACCAATAGGTTCTCTATAGTTAATTTAATTTGTGCCAGAAGCTGTCTATAAAGGAATTCTGGATCAGAATGAAATAGCTATTACAATGAAGGTATTGAACCTACAAAACAGGAGATCTTCCAAGAGTTTCATTACCAAATACAAAGTTTTGAAAAATATTAGGCACCGAAATCTTGTGAGGGTCTTAACTTGTTGCCCAAGCACTGATTTCTAGGGTAATGATTTCAAAGCCCTTATATTTGAGTTTATGCCAAATGGAAGTCTTGACACTTGGTTGCACCCATCAGTTCTGCAAACTAGAGATCATGCACATGGGGAACGGAAGAGTTTTAACCTTCTTCAGCACATAAACATAGCGGTTGATGTGACTTCTGCTCTGGACTATCTTCACAATCACTGCCACACCCCAATCATACATTGTGACTTGAAGCCAAGCAACATTATTTTGGATGGTGACTTGGCTGCCCATGTAAGTGATTTTGGTTTAGCAAAGTTTCTGAAAAAAGGTAGTGAAATTTCTCAAAATTATAGTAGCTCCCTTGGAATTAAGGGCACTGTTGGATATGCAGCACTAGGTAATAAATTTAGCTTCTATGTATGGTTTTTTATGCATCATCTATGATATCAAAAAGCAACAAAATGAATTGTATTGTGGAATATGGCATGGGGAGCGAGGCGTCAACCGAGGTGAAGTGTATAGCTATGGGATCCTTTTATTAGAAATGTTCACAGAGAAAAGTCCCACCGTGACGTTTTTCAAGATGCTTAGAGCTTTCACAAATTGGTTGAGATGGCTTTGTCCAAAGAAGTGATGGACATTGTGGACCAAGCACTTCTATTTGGCCTGGAAGAGGAGGAATCTACTGCCAGCAATTCTAGGGTGCAAGGCAAAAGGGAGCTAATACAGAGGCACCTCGTCTTAATATTCACAATTGGAGTCGCATGCTCTGTGCAATCACTGAAAGAACGAATGAACATATCTGATGTTTACAAGGAACTTGTTACAGTTAAGGGTATGCTAGTTCAGAATAGAAATTCAACCAATTAAGAGAGACCACACGAAAGGTCCAGAAGGCTTTAATTTTTGTCAATGCCCCATTTAATTACATTAATTATTTTATCATAAAATTGTTAGGTTAAGTTATGCAAAATCCTAAAATTACTGGTTAGTTTTGTTTAATGTTATGTTCATTTTGTGTTTCAGAGTGCCAACTTTAAGATTGAATATTAAGCTTGTTGATTGCATTGGCAGATGACAAATAAATCCATATTTGGCTCCGGCAGTAAAACTTTAGTCTTCTCCGTCAATAATTTACTTGTACTCGTATTGCTTGTAATCGTATTGCCGGTAAATTGTAACTATCAAGGGTTTTATATCTTCTTAATTTTAACCCAAAAATTGAAAAAAAAAATAAAAATTCTACGACCTTTTACATGTATAATATGAAGGTAATGTGAAAGTTGACGTAGTTGTTATCTGTTAGGCATACATGTACCAATATTTCTCCAGGTAAGGCAATAAAGCCATATGTATTAGTTTGAAATGATGAAATTTAAATAAACTCAAAATATAAACCGACTACATTATTATATTAAATAGATTACATACAATTTCGCTGTGTGGCAGTCTCTTGCATTAGTTACTGAGGCACCAAATGCTTTTGAGTACTCTTGTATTTGTCAAAAACTTCTGAGGCCCCAAATGCTTTTGAGTACCGTTGTATTTGTCAAAAACTTCTATGGGTGAACTTAACTCAATAAGGCCTAATTTTTAGGAGTTGGGAAAGATCGGTAAGATATGACATAAAGATGAATTTTGGGGGGGGGGAAGAAGATGAAAATTAAAAAGAAAAATACAGAAAATAATGAATACCCTGTTTGAGATTTTCAGGAACTCGTACCTCTTATGAAAATTATCAGTAAGACAATAATTTTAGATTAAAAACTTTCATCTATCCATCCAACCATATGGGCAGGTGGCGTGACTCCTTTTTTTTTTTTTTGGTAAGTTAGGTTACAGATAAATGAGGATATATATATATATATATATATATATATGAATATATATAGATGCCTTGTGCACTAATGTAGATAATGTGGAATATCAAAATCAAACGAAAGGCGGCCATGGTAACTTTAGTTGTCCACATAAAGGGTTTCCAGAAGGAGCATCATTATAATATTTTACTTTCATTCCACAAGTTGTGTATAATAGAAGGCGAAGACACAGAAATAAAAAGTTATACTTCAACGAGGGCCTGTGTTTGGGTTTGATGGCAAATATTATTGTTTTTTTTCCTGCTTAGCTTTTCTCAACAAGGAACAAAACTAGTATTATTAAATAAGAACGCATATTTACCAGTCAACTAAATGTTGCTAGTTGGCATAACAGTCATTTTGGGACATTATTGCATTTAATTAGTAAATTAAATATTTGTTTTCCCTAACAAATCAGACTTTTTCATTCTTATCACTGTTTTGTCACACAAACTCTTATGCGCTAAAAAATGTGTATATATATATATACTTGTATATATTGAACGGATAACAGAGTTATATGAGAATTACAAAGATTTGATAGCAAAAATTACTATAGATGATTCATATTTTGTAATTAAAAAATTTTAAAATTTAGATAGTTGCCTTGCAGGAGCTCAGGCTGAGGGTTCTCTCTCTCAAATTTTCTTTTTTTAAAAAAAAAAAAAACATATAAGACAAACTATATTCATTTCAGTAGTAACAGTAATTTCCTTCCCTCTAGAATAAATTAATAAAAAATTAAAATGGACATTCTAAACGGATTAATGCTTTTTTCTTTCTTTTTGTTTTTTTTAAACTAAAGTACTAAATATTTAAATTAGTAAACGTGAATATTATGACAATAATGGTTGAATATTAGACAAACCTCGCATTACTTTCTTGGAAGGATTAAGGATTATTACATATCCTTCAAAGATAAGGATAATATTATTTATTTTTTTAGAAAAAAACAAGAGAAAATAAAAATAGTTGTTTGAACGACTCAAAATTAAGACTTGGCCTCCTCACTCCTCTCAAATGGCTAGTTATTTGATTTGATTGACTTTACAATGGTAAGAAATTAAGATTGGATTACTTTCTGAATATATATAAGCATGTAACTTTTTATGTTATTAGGTGATTTTTTTGGGTGGATGGTGGATCTTATGGTAGAAAAAAAAAATAATATTAAACATATAATGGACTACTCAAAAATTATTTACGAAAAATATAGTTAAATAAACTGGGGGATTCACTTTTAATTAAAGAAAAAACAAGTCACAAATTAAGCATTCAGACAATATTTGAAAAAAGAAAAAAAAATCTACAGGAATCCATAATAATTTGTCCTGTTAATTTCAAATGCACTTGCCCATCTAGACCACAAGATATATATGTGGCCAAGTTGTTAAATTGATTATTCTTCTACCATAATTTTGCACCAATCATAAATCTTTATCTTTAATTCTAATTTCAATAATTATCAAACTCAAAACAGCTAAATATCGTGTTCATGTAATTTATTTGTAATATTCAATAGTCATCACCAAACTTAGAAGAATTGTGTGAAAGGACCCCATTTTCCTTCTCATTGGAAGTAATTTGTTGACCTTTTCAAATGTATCCCTTGGATGTGGAAAAGCTTACGAGGCTTCCGACCTTTATCTCTGAGGTAGCAAAATGATTTTTATACCGTCGTGTTTAAGTTACAAAGAATATAAATACCAATAATAACCAAAAACACTTAAATTGGAAAGAATTAATATATGAATAACATGAAAAAATAAAGAGTAGAGACGTGGATGTAGTTCTATAAATGGCTTATTAATTTTTTTGGAATGGACAAATGTTTAAAGAACTTAATGTACCTGCCATAAAATAGCGTGAAATCCTTCAGATTGCAGCAAAATAACTTAATCTTGCCACGTGGCGTATGCCTCAGTTAAGACATAGTTTGGGAAGTAAAAAGTTAGTTTTTTTGTGAGTAGTAATTGGAAAGTAAAAAAAAGTTAGTTTTTTTTTTTTTTTTTTTTTTTAATACCTAGTAACTACTAGGTACTAAAAAATTAACTTTTTTAGACTAGATCTGTTTTGTTCCTATTAAGATGAAAGATTAGGATTAGGTATTTAATTAGGGTTATACAATTTCAATAAATTAACCTGAGTTTTGAACATTTAAAATCCATTAGATTTGATCATATTTCTTTGAAAAGTTTTTGATAAATTTAAAGGAGAACTTATTTTGTTAAAAATAAAAATGTGTTAACATTAGAAATTTTTTATTTTTGACCATATTCTTGAAAATTTCTGGTGTTTCTAAAAAGAGTTCAAATTCTTCAAAATCAAACATTTTAATTCATGAAAAAGGTTTTAAGTTGAAAATCCTCCGATTATTTTGATCATTTAAGTGATCAATGCAACTAAGATAATTAAGAATGCCCTAAATGAATATTAGTTCCAATCTAGATTCTAAAATAGGAACCTTTTTATATTTAATTTGAATTATCATTATTCCATTTAATTGCAGTAATATTTCTTTAATTGCAATAATTCCTAGTTAATTTTAATTTTCTCTAGTACAATTTCTTAATTATTTAACTATTTTTACTTTTTAATTAAAATTAATATTTTTCTTAGAATTTAAATTTTTACAAAATTAAAAAAATTCTTGTGAGTTCGATCCTGTGCTCACAGAGTTTTTAACTACAACTAATCACCCCTTTACTTGGAGTTAATTTTTAGCTGTATAGGTAGAGTGCAATTAAACTCTACAAAAAGAAAGTTCCAATATACTAAATGAGCTCATAAAACGAAGCAAGAGCCAATATGAATTTTGGTTTTGTGTTTCATAATTCAACCATGGTTGTGTCAAAGTGCTCTGCCCATAACTTGTGGAGTTTAATATGAAAGACAAACTATTATAATTGTGGGTCTTTTAAAATATGCTAGCGACTGAGAACTTAACAAGCATACCATTCTGAAAAGAAGTCGTCTTTTTTTCTTTTTTTTCAAGGGATTTTTTCTGTTAAAATATTAATTACCATTTCATTCAAAAGCAAAATATTAATACTCTGTTTGGAATAGTGAATTTAATGTAAATTACTTTTATTTAGTAAGAATTCTCGTCAATTCTTATGTTTGGAATCAAAATAAAATTTTACGAGTTGAATTTTATTTGATTTTATAATTTAAAATTTAAAATTTCTATACCATTTAAAATCCAACCCAAAACAATAAAATTTGATGATATTTCATTATTTTATTAAATCATCTAAGTAAGTGGACAAATTTATTTTTATATATCATATTTATCACATTTCCTCTTTTTCACTAATATAGTCAAAATTAGTATCTCTCTTAAATTAATTCAATTCGATTTTTAAATTCAAACATGAAAACACAAAAATTCATCCCCCCGATCAATTTTTTACTAGAGTAATTACCTTTATACTCCTGTACTTATGGTCAAAATCAGTTACACCCTTGTACTTTCCTATGCACAAATGTTTCCTATACTCACAAGTAAAGTGCAACAGTGGACGAAATTGCTTATTTTAACAACACGTGAGATACATGTTTATAAGAAATGCAAGCATTCAAAATGTAAATATATATATATATATATATAAAGAGATGAAAATGCCCTTCTGATAAAGGCATAGCAGCTATGGAATACATCTCGATCATGCTCATTCTCTCTCTCTCTCTCTCTCCCCATCTCTCACAATGGAGCTCTTGGACAAAGAAACAAGACCTAGTTTTCTCCTTCAGTCTCTTGCAATCCCTCTTCCACGTTTAGAAACAAAAACCCCAGACCTCCACAAACTCTCAGTCCTCATCTCGACTTGGGAATTTGATTTATGGAATTGAGTTTGTAAATTTAAGATTGGAGGGTTGTAGTGGTGATATTGAGCAAGGATTTGAGTTCATTAATATGGAGATATTGAATTGAAAATGAATTTATATATATATATATTTTTCTAATTATAATTCGTGGCACAAATGAAAACTAGTTCCCCTCTTTTTTATTTTGCCATCGCTATCGAGCAATCCAAAATAAGATACTGGCATACCAAACTTGTCAATGAGAGAGAAAGGATAAGATGATAATAGGTGCATTTAAAGAGAGATAATAGTTGCTGAGCAATCCAGAACAAGAACTTTGGTCCTGATTTGTGTTATATATATATTTTGTGCTGCTCAATTACCTCACTCTTAATTTTGAATTCTAGCTTGAGTGTTTTGAGTAGAGAAAATTGAGATAAACTTCTCCAAGTGTAAGCTTTGGTTGAAGCGCAATAAACTGGTGAGTACTAGGTTGAATTCCACGAGGATCTAAAGGGCAAAGTAGTGGTTGATTCTAATGAATTAAAGCGGCAAAAACATGAATCACATGAATTTAAAACAGAAGTAAAAATGTAGTTTGAAAATGTTGATGGTTTTTGAAATAAGAGTTGAATTTAACTAGAATCTAATATTAAAAACTTGGGCAAGACAATTCCAATGCCATTCTAAATCAATCTCAAGATGCAAAGAGTTTGTAAATCAACCATTCAGTTTGTTCTGATTTTGAGAAAGTTAATTTGAATTGAAACAAACCATGGATCAAACATTTGGTGTACATAATCTATTTTAAGAGCAATAAGAGTTCTAGGTCTAGCAACCCACTTACAAAATTGTTATAAGAGTTCTAAGTTAAGCAAGATCTATGGGCTTATCGATAAAATCTGTAAACCAATGCTAATAGGGTATTGAATCAATGATTTCTAAAGTAACTAGACACAGTTGATCGGCAATTGAAGAACTCAGATTGAAAACATGAAGCTCGACATCTTAAGAATCATTGGAAAGGACATTATCCTTGCCTTGGCCCAAAAAAAAAATACTTAGTTGACCATGATTAGCAAACTAGGAACAAAAATGGAAATTGAATTAAAGAACATTGAACTCTAAAATTGAAATTACTTTAAAATTGAAATCTGATCACAATACTCGAAATTGAAAACTAAAATTTAAAGTTAAAACAGAACTAAAAAACCAGGGCTCTCTCTTTCTACAAAATTCTCTTTCTACCCAAATTAATTGACAAGGAATTCTCACTCTAAAACTAACTAATGGAATTCGTGTGTATGTGCCATGTGATGTCAACTATTTATTTTTTCTAATTTTCTCGAGACTTTTATTCTATTCAGCAATTGCCCACTTAATCAAAGATTTCCCTCTTTGATTTAAGGATCTTGTCACATGGAGAAGTTGAGGTCACATGGAAGACATTACTGAGAAATAACCACTTATTCAGATGTTGTGGAGCTATATTTGGATATGCTATTCCCTCCAAAGTTTGTTTCACTCACCAACAATATTTGAATAGGCCAATTTCACATTTGAATACAATTTTCTACTTTTAAGACTTCAAGGCTAATGATTTGATCCTCTTGTATTGAATTCAAATAAAAGTTCTTCATCTTCTCAAGTAGCTTTGATCAATTGATGTATTACACTTTGATATATCTAGTATTTTTCATGTCTCTTCCTTTGCACCCTCAATGTAGCTCAAATTGTTTCTCATTGTCATAAAAATCAACGTAGCTCCATATTTAAGTAATGGGGATGAACTCCGCACAAAACATAGATTTTATATCATTAATGTGTTGTGTAAACGTGTAATTACTTACATAAATGTGTAACAATTGAAGTCCAATCATAGTCAGTTCTACATATATTTTGTCTTTCATATATCATCTAAGAAAATTTTCAAATTTGAGAAAGATTTTTCTAAGTTTTGTGATTAAGGTTTGTGATTATATGATTGGAATTTGAAAAATATTTCTTAGGTTGTGATTATATATTTGGAATTTAAAGACGAACGGAAAAACAGAGAAGAGAGAAAAGTGAAAGAACAAATGAGAGAGGAGGGGGTAATGAAGAAGAAAATGAAGAAAAAGAGGGCAATTTTGCTTTCTGCCACATAATGTGATGCCATCCACTGATGCACTTTACTTGCGAGTACTATACTAATACCAAGATACAAGAGGTGTTAGTGATTTTGATCCTAAGTACAAGGGTATAAAGATAATTACCCCTATTTTATTTTAAAATTAAATCAATTCTATGATAGGAATCTTTCCAAACAAAATGTTAAATAAAATATTATTCACAGTTACACTTAAACTGTTAGAGAAATGACATGATTACACTTGAAAAGCATAATTACAAGTCCTAATTTATGTTATTAATTCATACATAAACTATGTCATTATGATAATTTTATTTAGTTTTTATTGAAAAGTCTAAACTTGGTTCCACTGTGCAGTAAATACCAAAAACTTATAATAGTAGACGTTGGAGAAGGTGAAGGAACTGAAGAAGAAAATCATGCTATCCGGACAGACACTAATCATTTTGTCTAGACAACAGAGTGATGAATATTGTGAGTTTGAAGAATCGGATTAAATGACTTTGTTTCTTCTTTGTCGTCCGAACGGCAGTGGCTTTTACTGCACAAGAAAAATTAGGTTTAGGTTGAATTTTTCTTCTATAAATATGTACTTTACAATGATGGGTAGATCAGTATGAATGATGAGATGTAGGCCTGTCAATTGGGCAAATCTAAATCTGATCTGGACCAAATCTGTCATATCCAGATCCAATTATGATGGATCTAATCCAGGTCCAAAAATAATTGGATTTGATTTGTAAGACCCGACCTAAATCCATATAACCGGCGAATCCAACCAATTTTTAAAAATATTTTTTTAAATCTTCATTTCATAAAAATAGGAAATATATATATATATATATAAACAGAACAGGGTTATTACCAGCATTGTTAGGAAGATTAGCAGCGCTGTTAGTGGGATCAGTGGCTGAGGAAGGCTTGCCGAAATCACCTTTGTCGTAGAAAAACTGAAATCACCTTTGTTTCATACCACATCAAGCAATGACACAACATAAAAACCAAACCCAAAATAAGGAATTTTAGAGAAAAAGACAAAAAATGAAGCTAGGTGCTGATTGGGTGATTTTCTCTCTACTTTCCTTCTCTATACCATCTCTACCATCGAGTCTTCCTCTACACAATTTGATTATTTTTATTTCCCATGGCTAGTCTTCGACTGCTAGAGCTACAATGCAGCCATGCTCGCCGACAACAACTATAGCTAGACTCAGTGCTACCAAACCCCTCCTCAGCTTCTACGACATGGCCCTCTCTTAGCACCTCAAAGTAACCTCCCTCTTCTAGCTCGCCAATCTCTCCACCTCCATCGCTTTCCTTGGTGATTTCGACTCCAAGCTCGCTTCTTTCTCTGACTTACCCTCCAATATCGCCTTTGTTTGCTTCGACACTTTTTAATTCGTCATCACCCCAAACATCTGTGCAGCCATCGAGTCCACCCACGCCTAGCTCACCAAGCTGGGCACCTCTACGCCTAGTAGAGCAGAGCCAAAGCCAACCGCCAGAAAGAATGAGGGGTTCCCACGAGTAAGAAAAGCCAACAACGGTGCCAGAAAATATAAAAACATAGCTGCAATGTTAAACTTTCTGAGAAAATTTTTTAGAGTGAGAAAGTGGAGAGAGGTTTATATATATATACAATTATAGTAGAACAAAAATGGTTAAAATGATTGTCTTTATCTTTTAAATATTTTATAAAATTTTATTTTTTTATTTTTAAAAATAATGTGTCTAGCGGAGCATTCGAATCCAGATACATTAGTTTTTAAATCCAACAAATCTAAATCCATTGGATCAGGAATTTAATTGGAAAGATGTGGTCTACTATAATTGGATCTGGTCTAGATCAGATCTGAACCAAATCCGTCCCATTGACAGGGCTAATAAGATGTGAATAAATTTATGCATATAATGTGAAAACTTGCATGTATGGGCTTATATTTTTTTGGACTTGTGTTTATTTATTTTCAAAAGCTTTCAAAAATAAGTTTTTTTGATCATGTTTTCAATAGTCTCTAATAATAATCCTTGATTAAAATTTTCTGTATATTTTTGAAATGATTAAATTAGATTTGAACCAAAAACTAAAATATCATAATATTATCCGGTTTTCTAAATCTTAAACGAGATTCGAAAACTGTATTTTGGAAGTTAAGAGGTTTTCAACAAAATAATTTTCAATTTATTTTTCTTTTAAGTGAAATTTAGATTAAGATAAAAATCACGTCAAATAATAAAATAGCGAATCCACCCAAAATTATAGGTTGGGTCAAGATCCGTATTTATTACATTTGCATATTCAAAACTTAATCACTGTTTTTATTTTATTGTTTGGATTTGTGAAATTGAATCGAGTTCTTAATTTATTAGTTCATTAAGTTTACTAAACTATTATTTGTTTATTTTTACTATTTTATTAACTTAAATTTATTTTATTGCTTAATTAAAATTGTAGTAATCTATCGAAAACTCCAAATTGAAATCACTTTTTATTACTTTATATATATATATATATATATATAAGAATAATAAGATTTAAAAGCAACCAAGGACTATGTTTATTTGATTCACTTAAGATACCATCTCATTCTTATCAAGTTAAGACTACATCACATCCTCTTGTACTTGATGATTAATTTAACTACATATCTAGAGATGGCCATGACATGTTTATTATTTATATTAATTTATTTTTTCCCAACATTTGGGAAGTAGGCACTTAAGGGCTCATAATTAAATCTAGTGATATAGAAGTACAATTATTTGCCATATCAACTACCCCTGCTTAAGGTGTAAATGTAGCCACTATCTGACTCCTTACAACATGTATCCCATCGACCTTATACCAGTTCAAGTATCCGTAGGTCCTGTTATAATCAGTTCTTCGACCATGCCTCAAATCAATCTTACTTGTTAAATGGAGTTCGGCTTTACTGTATTTTTCTGCGAAGGAGATCATTAACGGTTGCACAACAATCTTCATACCCTATGGAGCCAACACCTTTGCCCTGCATACAGAACTCGAATCCATAACATTAGTCAATACCCTCTAAAAGATATACCTGGAGGTCTTCATGTCATCCAAAATGGCAATGAATGAAGGATAATTAATGTCTAGATTGGCATTTTAACAGTTGAAATCGAACCTCCTTGTGATATCCAAGATGGAAATGAGGAAATTGACGTAGTCTTCTACTTCCACATCGTAGATGAGTCCAGGGTCCATGGCCTTGTTGGGGTTAATATGTCCTGCTCTGAAATCAAGAGGAGTTGCAGCGACACCAGTGTTCATGTCAAGGATTGTGTCGCCAGTATTGTCGAGCACATCAGCAGTTGTCATCATAGGTGATCGGATGACAGCTAGGCTCCAATCTCGATGGGCTGCCTTTAGCAGCGCAACTATGTCGACTACATGAGGGGAGGACGTGGAAGTTCCGACTCTAGTTTATAATCCGTGAGCAAAACTTTCTCGCGAATATTTGCTCCCAGCTTGTTGGGTACGCATACGGCTAAAACATCATTCCCATGTGTTAAAATGTCAGGTTTCAGCACCAATGAGGCTAGTGGATAAGGTCCTCTAAATAAGAAGTCTGTAACATGAGGAGCTGGCTTGGTATCTAGTTATGTTACTTGAAACTGGATACTTGTTAGTACAAAAATAACCCTAGACACGTGGCGTGCTACCGAGTGTTGTCGAAAAGTACTCGGCAAGGCTGATTACTTAAAGGATGATTGAAATTGGGTCCTACTTCATTTTGGAACTAGATTGGTGTGGTTCTAATCATAAATGTAAAATAATAATAAATGAACTAAATTTATTACCTAAAAGTTAACTTACTTAGTTCACCTCATTACAAGTGATAGACAGATCTGACATTTGGATGTCCAATAAGGTAACTTCAGCCCACTCAAATGTCTAATTTGCCAACGCGCATTAAATGTAGAATGAGAGGCATTAAATAAAAATTAAAGACATTAAAGAGGAGTGGATTACTATATACTTTAATATATATGCACGGGATATATAATGATTACAATTTAAGAATTTACTTATTAATTTATTCATATTGACTAACTATAAATACAATACTTAGTTCTAAAATCTAGATATGCTTTCTATTGTCAACTTAACAATTCTTTTTTTTTTTTTTGGTAATTAGTAGAAATTTGGATTATTGGGAAATAATTACATTATCTTAGGGGCATACCCCCGTGTTACAGTAGTTACAAAAGAAAAAATGCTAAATGCATGCGGTGAGCGTGGATCGAACACGCGACCTTCAGATATTCAGTCTGACACAACACTTCTTTCTTTACTTAACTTTCTTAAACGCTTCAAGCTCTTGCTGACTTTATCATCGGAGGGTTTTGTGGTCGGGGACCCCCTATCCAGCCATAACCTTCTATTTCTTTGTGCTCGGTAGGACTTGTTTTTAAATTTCCAATTGACGTGAAAAGCAGCTCTGGCAAAAAAAAATTTTATTAGTGAACATTTGGTGCCCACTATGGGGCACGTTTCTTTGTTCCCCACATTATTGAAATACTCTTTCTCTCAATTTTTCATCGATGATGGCTTCCAGTGGTAATTCTACGCCACCACCATCACCATAAGGAGGAGCAAATATACAAGTCCCCCAGCAAAAAGGGAATATGTTGGCCATCACCACACCAAGTCAAGCGGTAAGGAAGCAACGAAGAATAAGTGAACCTGAGGAAATGAGGAGAAAGCATGAGCTTGCAGAAACAAAGTAGGCGGAATTGGAAAAGATCCTCCAGTAACTAAGAAAAGAGAAAGAAAAAGGGGTTGATGACGATCTTTCTAATGATGAGGGTGCTAACTCTAGTACGAATGATGATTATGACTAATTGTATGATGACCAGCTTGAAATTATCTTAGAAATGGAGAAGAAAGCCATGCTGAAAAGATTCTGAGTTTCACACGTGACCCAAGAATGGTCCCTACGATTGCTCCTGGAATTGAACCATTACATGTGCACTCTGCCTATATTCAACACTAGAAGTCAATACAGCTACAAAGGGCCAATGCGACGAGAACTCAACAGAAGGATGACGTCATTGGAAAAAGCACCTTGTATGGAAGCAGCAACGTAGTGGTGAAGAGAGTGCTTCAAGTGATGAGGCAATGCCAGCAATGGTAAAAAAGCCTGGCAAATCTAGAAATGAGGGGAAGGCGCAAGTTGAAGAATAGGAAGGCTCAAAATAGTCTACCCGTATGATCACGATGAGAGAATTAGGGAGAATCTCTGCCTTTCCTTTCACCAGTGACACTACTGAAGCAGAACCTCCCAAAAAGTTCATAACTTCCCATTTCACAACGTATGATAGGAAGTCGGACCCTTGGCACATTATAAGCACTACATGCAGGCTATGACGCTTTAGACCTGGAATGACGAGCTCATGTGCCGTGTCTTTCCATCAAGCCTTGGAGACATTGCTCTCTAGTGATTTTACAAGCTACCACCAAAAAGCATCAGTAGCTGGAAACAACTCGCAAAAGAGTTTGTTGCCAGACCTAATGTAAAACAATAAAAAACTACTCATGTGCTTTTCACAAGAGGAAGAGAAGCAACGAGAGAGCCTTAGGGATTACTCCCAGAGGTATATGGAAGTATATAACGAGGAGGAAGGGTGTTCTGAACAATTGGTAGTTACTTCTTTCAAACTAGGGCCCCAGAAAGGTGAAAAACTTTAGCTTTCTCTAACAAAGAAGCCAACAATGAATATGTCAGATTTAATGTGCAGAATAGAAAAATATGCCAAAGTTAAAGATGAAACAAAGGTAGCTGACCAAAAAGAGGCTAAGCTCACTGGGTCAAGAGGAGCAAAATAGTGAGAAGGAAGAAGGGAGTTTATAGAAGATAAAAAGTCGGTCTTTAAAGCTGTCAACACAGTATTTAAGGAGCTGATCTTCAGGATCCTTTCCCTTATCAAAGACAAACCTTACTTTAGATGGCCGAATAGATTACCTAATTTCCTCGGCAATGAGACTTACAAAGATTACTGTTCTTATTATCGAGACAGGGGGCATCAAACCAAGGCATGTCATTCCTTACGATACGTCTTGGAAGATCTGGTAAAAGAGGGCCACCTTAAAGAATATATTGACAAAGTAAGAATGCAGTGAAGAGGCCCCACAACCCCGAGCCCAACGAGGGAATCAACGAGGTAAATAGAGAAGGGAGCACTCGAAGGATCAAGCTGACGACGGTGGTGACAATTAGCAAACTCCAAGAGCGAGGCCGAGAAGAAAAGTTCGTCGACCTATGGTTATCTATATCATTCAAATGGAAAATTGTCGGCAAAATATTGTTGCCTGTCTTAGAGGTGATAATCAGCATGTGGGCAGGTTTGAAGAAGTATTAAAAGTCGATGCCGTCCTGAGCAAACACCCCAAAAGAGTAGCTACTCGGGGCATTTCATTCTTTAAAGATGAATGTGATGGGGTGCAACACCCACATAACGATGTGATAATAATTACCCTAAAAATGTTTGAGATAGATGTAAAAGGAATTCTAGTTGATGCTGGGAGTTCGACTGAAGTTATGTTTTTTAGCTTATTCAAAAAGTTGGGGCTAACTGAAGAAGACTTGAAGCCGGTTGAATCCGCACTTATTAGGTTTAACACTGCACCAATTTGGCCACTAGTGATGGTCATTATACCAGTTCTGGCGAGGCCAGTAGAATATGAGATGGAGTTCACAGTGTTGGATGCACAATCTTCTTATAATGCCATAGGGTGCGTTTGGTACACCAAAAATCTTTGAAAATCTCTGAAAACCTCTGAAAAACTCTATACTTTTTTACACATTCTTATCTTCTTAAAGTTCAAAAATGTTTAATATCTTTCAAAAAAAAAGTCGATAACTAGAATTCGGTTAATCAAATAACAAAAATTTTTTCGCCATTCTCACCATAGACTCTCAAGCTACCAAATAACACCCACTTTGACTATTTTTTGTGGAGTTGTAAAAACCAGTTCCAACGGATTGTAGAAATCAATCTGACGAAATCGCGTGGCCAACCTTCATCCAAACAGTTTCTACAATCTGTTTGGACAGATTGTAGTGTAAAGAAGATGTGACTACCTAAAATTTTGAATCCATTCAAATGAAAATTTAATTCATCAGAACAGAGTCTTACTATTCATCTCCAAAAATATGGTTTGAGCTATGTGCGCCAAACACAAAAAGTTTTCCAAATCACATTTTATCTCATTTTATCTCACTTTTTATCACTCCAAACTCACCCATAGAAGAAGATCCTGGATTCACATGCTGAAGGCTGTTCCCTCGACTTATCACGAGGGTTTGAAGTTTTCATATGGCGATGAGGTGATCGAGATTAGGGGGGACCAGGACACTTCTAGGATGTGCTTCACTACTGCCTTAAAATCTAAACCCCTACCCGAGCATGTTCAACTTACGGAGATGCCTGAAAATACCTTGAAAATTGACGATGTTGGAGAGGATCCAGAATAAAAGGCCATTGAAGGGTTGGAGAGAGTTTATATTGGCCCGGTCGAGGATGATAAGCTTTTCTTGATTGGAGCAAACCCGAGCACTGTGGAAAGCTGGAGCTAAGGGAGATGCTTTTGAAGAACATTGGGATGTTTGCTTGGACGCCCTAGGAGATGCCAGGAATTTCACTCAAAGTTATGAGCCACAAATTAAATGTCAATCCAGGAGTTAAGCTGGTGATTCAAAAAGCTAGAATATCTACCCTGCAACATGCTGAGGCCATCATAGAAGTGGTCGCTATTAGAAGTTAAAGCAATAAGGGAGGTGTCCTATCGAAGTGGCTAGCTAGCACAATAGTCGTAAAGAAGAAACATGAAAAGTGAAGGGTTTGTGTTGACTACATGGACCTGAGCAAAACATGTCCCAAAGATCTATTTCCACTCTCGAAGATCGACCAACTCATAGATTCGACGGCAAGAAGTGCAAGGATGTCATTTTTGGATGCTTACAGAGTGTATCACCAAATTCCCATGCACATACTTGATGAAGAGAAAACTGCTTTCTTCACTCCAAGGGGAACCTACTATTATAAGGCCATTCCTTTTGGATTGAAAAATGTTGGAGCTACTTATTAGCGCTTGGTGACAAAATTGTTCAAGGATGACCTCAACATGATCATGGAGGTCTATATTGATGATATGGTAGTAAAAAGTAAGGAGCCTAAAAACCCATATTCAACATTTACAACATATGTTTGATACTCTTGATGAGTATGGGTTGAAGCTCAACACTGCCAAGTGTGCCTTTGGTGTTAGTTCAGGGAAGTTTTTGGGCTACTTGGTCACCAAGAGAAGAATAGAAGCAAACCTTGACCAGATCTGTGCTATTCAAGCCATAGGCCCCCCTCGGACGAAAATAAAGAAATTCAAAAGCTAACGAGGATGGTTGCAACGCTAAATAGGTTCATTAGCCAAGCTTCAGACAAGTGCCAATCGTACTTCAAGCTACTTAAGGAGGCGAATAAAATAATCTGGGATGAAGAGACAAACCAAGCGCTGAAACAGTTGAAAGATTATTTGACTACTGTAGCAATTTTAATAACCTCCTAACTTGGGGATGTTCTGCAGTTATACTTGTTGTGTCTTATCATGCGATCAGTGCCATTTGTTCCTCTAGAGAAGTTCACCTTGGCATTGGTGATGGCGTCAAAGAATGCCTACTATTTCCATGCCCACACCATTCAAGTGGTAACTGTCCAACCAATTGGCCAATTGTTAAAGAAACCTAATATCATAGGCAGAGTGGCTAAATAGGTAGTTCATTGAGGGTTTTTGACATAAGATTTATGCCAATGACAACCATAAAAGTACAAGTCTTAGTAGATTTTGTTGTCGAATTTACCCCCAATTCCCGAGCATCCAAAGGAGGCATGACAATTAAAATTAAAGTTAGAAACGAAAACAACTGTACCGGCATGGCAAATTGAGATAGACGGATCATCATCTAGAAAGAAAGCCAAAGTGGGAGTAGTTTTGACAACCTTTGAGGGTGTAATCATTGAATATGTCATCAAACTGGATTTCGAAGCTACAAACAATAAGGTCGAGTATGAAGGATTGTTGGCAGGGTTAGATATCACTTGGCTTCTATTTGCTCATAATATACTTGTCAGGACTGATTCCCAACTAGTTGCAAATCAGTTGAAGGGAGAGTACGCTGCAAAGAATAAAAGGATGGCGGAGTATCTGGAGTTATTAAGGAAAAAGTTTCAAGATTTTAATGTCATTGGGATTGAGGTAATCGAAAGAAATCACAATTCACATGCAGATAATTTGACTACATTAGCTACAGTGCCGAGGACAAAACTCAACAATAGTGTTTTCCTTGATTTATTAGAGAAGCCAAGCGTGTTAAAGGGAGACAAGTGGCTTGTATTGATTTGGGACCATCTTGAATAGATCCAATCATTGCCTATCTGAAGAACAGGGTCCTTCCAAAGGATAAAGTACAAGCAAGGAAGTTGAAAATGAGAGCTATAAGGTTTTGGCTATCTCCTGACCATAAATTGCATAAAAACTCCTTCACTGGCCCCTACCTTCTTTGTGTCCATCCAGATAAGGTACAGAATTTTCTTTATGAGTTGCATGAAGGGGTTTGTGGAGCACATACTAGGGGCAAGTCTTTGGCACACAGGGCAATTCAGGGGTATTAGTGGTTGAGGATGGAAAAGGATGCACAAGCTTACATTCGCAAATGTAAGAAATACCGGAAGTTTGCTCCAATTCCACATCAACCGGCTTAGGAGCTCAGCCCACTCACTAGCCTTTAGCTGTTTGCTCAATGGAGACTTGATATTATGGGGCCACTACCAACGGCTCCTAGGAACAAGAAGTAGTTGGTGGTCAGCATTGATTATTTTACTAAGTGGGTGGAGGCTGAATCTTTGGCTCACATTAGAGATGATGATACCATTCGATTTATATGGAGAAATATCATCACAAGGTATGGCATCCCAAGGACATTAATCTCTAATAATGGAACACAATTCGATAATGCACCATTTAGAGAGTATTATTCTAGGTATGAAATTAAGAATATCTACTCTACACCTGCTTATCCCTAAGGGAACGAGCAGGTGGAAGCTTCCAACAAAGTCGTACTAAATGGCATCAAAAAAAACTTAGAGTTAGCAAAAGGCAAGTGGGTTGAAGAACTTCCAGCAGTACTTTGGACATACAAGACTACGCCGAGGATATCAACTAGAGAATCGCTCTTCTCTCTTACATATAGAATGGAAGCAGTCATTCTGTTAGAGGTTGGTATGCCAACCATTCGTACTGCGACTTTTAACCAATGGGGAAATGATAATGCCACAGGAATTAGTTTGGCCTTTGCTTTAAGAAAAGAGAGAATTAGCGACAATTAGATAGGCATAATACGAATAGGAGATGAGAAGGAAGTTCAATAAGCATGTGAACCTGATTACACTTGAAAAGTGTAATTACAAACTCCACATTTTGATACTCATTGATGCATTTAAGTAGTTAATTTCAAAGTTTTATCGTTATTTTATTATTTATAGTGTTTATTCTCTTAATTGCAGGTAAAAGGGGAAAATACGTGAGATTAGCAGTGTTGAAAGTGGCTTCCGAGGAGGAAAAAATGGTCCAAAGTTCAAGATAGTTGAAGTGGTGTGCAGCTGAAGTTCCAGCTCGACACCTTGTCAGTATTTAGACCATAACTTTTCACTCACAACTCGGATTGACCTGATTCTTTTTGGGTTGGAAAGAAGACTCAAAGGGTTACAACGTTCGTGCTTTAGCCGAAGCCTGAATCGATCGTTTGCGAGGTCAAAATCGCAGTGGAAGTTGAGGACAGAAAGCTGTCAGAAGCAGCAAACGAGAAGCAGAACTTGAAGAACAAAGTTTCTGTGGTCCGGACCACCTGCCAAACGGTCCGGACCACAGTGTGTTATGCGCGCGTGGCTTCACTCCGTCTTTTAGGGTTTTCTTTACAACTTCTTTATAACATCTGCTACATAGCCGACCCAAGGGAGCCCTAGTTTTTAGTTCTACATACTTTACGAACCTTTTTTTTCATATTTTCAGATACTTTTGAGAGTTTTAGAATAGCTTTTTTAGAGAGTTTTCAATTACTTGTCTTGTTTATGGAGTTGTTCGATGTTTGGTTATTCTTCGCTGCACTGCTCTTTCATTACGTAGTTTCAGAGTTGCTTGCCGTGTAAGTTGACTTTCGTTTCGTTAATTTAATATATGATTTATTATTTTCTAGTGGTAGATCTAATGTTTATGCCTTCGTTTATTGCTTTCGTTTCGTTTAAAATCATGCTAGAGTAGAAACCCTAGTTCTTGATTCACTGAATCAATGAAGGGTTATTCGTTATAAGTTGAGGGATGAACGTAGATCCTTCGCATGGGTTTTGAAAACCTATGTGAAGTGATCTACAATTTTCAAATCCGATTTGTTTGTTTAGAAAACTTTTTAACTCGAATGTTTTTATCATAAAATATTTCCAGTTTTATTTTCCATAATGAAACGTGAGTTTAAAACTGTGTATCGAGAAATTTTGGAATCTATTCACTCCTAAATCAGATTTGAACTCGAATGTTTTTATCATAAAATATTTCCAGTTTTATTTTCCATAATGAAACGTGAGTTTAAAACTGTGTATCGAGAAATTTTGGAATGTATTAAAAATCTTTCCCAATCTATAGATCCTTTGACGTGAACTATAGATTGTATTTTAAATCATCCCTTGGCAAAATAACGAATTACCTGGAATTGTGAAAGTTGAATCAAGAACTCTTTTAAATATTATTGTCTTAAGTTAAATCACTTTTGCTTGAATTGATTGCATTGCAAGTTCTAAATTAGAATAGCTTTTAATTTGAAAATATTCAATTCTTTTTACATTTAAGTTCAGTAACTTTAAATTGCTAAGTTATTTCAAAGTAGCTTGCATTCTAGTTTAAATATCCCTTTAATTAGTTTGTTTCTTGTTTAATCCTTCAATTTGCAATTCTCTTAAATTTAATTTAATTCAATTGATATCTCAATTCACATTTAAACCTAAAATTCATATTTGAACTTAGAAACTGAAACATATAGGCTCCCTGTGGATTCGACCTCGGACTCACCGAGATTAAAACTACACCGCACACCCTTGCACTTGGGGGTTAATTAGCACTGCACTATTTACGAGCGGTCAAGTTTTTGGCGCCGTTGCCGGGGAGCCAAATTTTAGTTTTTAGGTTGTTTTCATTTTTAAGTTAATTTCTTTTTCTAAAAAATAAATAAATAAATAAAATAAAATTTTTTAACATGGATTATTTTCCTTATAATTCTGGTTCACCAGACACCATTCACCCACTTATTAGTTATTTAGGCAGCATTTATGGAATTGAATTTTGCCTTGAAACTTTTTCCATGTTACCTAAATTTTATGGACTTCAACATGAGGACCCTAGAGTTCATTTAGAACGTTTTGAGTCAGTTTGTTTCTATTGCACGAGTGGTTACATAGATAACACATTTAAGTATAATTTTTTCCCGTTATCATTATGTGGAGTAGCCGATGATTGGTGTCGTGTTGCTACTTGGTCCATTAATATTTGGGAAGAGTTACAAAATGATTTTATTGCAAATTTTCTCCCCAATTTTCAAAACTTCACTTTCCGCTTTCAAATTAGAAGTTTTTGTTTCAAGAAGGGTGAAGTATTTTATAAATGCTGGGAGAGATTTAAAAACCTTTTAGAAACTTTCCCAAATCATGGACTAGAACTGTGGTACATTCTAGGCATATTCTACAATGCTCTACCTTGTGAGTTACACCAAGCATTTGATAAAAGTTTGGGTAAGGAATTTCTTGACCTTACCCCAGAAGAGGCATGGTCATTTTTTGAATTTTTCTATGAACACACCAAGCCACAAGAAAAACTTGAACCTAGTTTTGAACCTCAGTCACTTGAAAGCCACACGGATTCTTTCCCACATCCTCCTACTTCACTTGATTCTCATGTTCAATCCTTAGAAAATGGAGTAGGTGTGGGACCTGATTACTTGGATATTGCTTGTCCCAACTCCACTCTACTCACCGAGGGCCAGTCTGAGGAACCCCTAGATCATTGGCTTACTGAATCTAGCAATACACAAGTTGAGTCACTCTGCGAGCAAACTCAACATAGGGAAGAAGTTAACTTAAAAGTAGATTCTAGTGCACATGAGACTTCCACACATATTGACTCTACATTAGATGATACATTGTTCGAGTCCACAGCATGTCCTTATATTCGTCCACGCACTGAAGCTGAAATAGCTGAATCTAGGTTTTTTTTGTTACTTGCACGAGAAAATTCTAATTCAAAAACCCTAGACTTTTAGTGGAGCGACTATTCTGATAATGGTTGCGATAATGAAGGGAATGAGCCCTTTGACTTGTTCCCACCAAACTCTAACGTGCACGAGACTTCATCTATTGAGAGTCTAGAGGACATGCCAACCAACACCACCACAGAGCTTGAACCTCATCCCACCCTAACAACTCAGATGACCTTGGAAAGTCCTAAGACTTATTCTAAGAGCTTTAATGCCAGAGGTTCAGAGGAACACATTGTTAAGCCAGTCACTTTAGTTTCATCATGTGCCACTATACCACTCACTGAGACCACTTCTGATATATCTTTTCCTGTTGGGGCTAGTACACTTGATGACTTACCTGTTGAGACCCCTATATTTGAGTGGAAGTATGATTCTAATTATGGTTGGGTTCCTACTTCAATTACGCAGGACTCTTATGAGAGTGAATTTTCTTTATCATCCTTTGCGAGTTCGATAGACAAGCCTAAGAGTGAGAGTGGTGCACAACTCTCATCTTTTGCTGTCGCCCCAACTAGGAATCTTACTGAGGGAACTGAACATGTTTTGACTAAGACTGACCACACATTTAGGGAAGTGGTGGAGACCAAAAAAATAGTTTGCATTGACTTTTTAGGTGTCGAGGGGATACTAGAAAACCCACAACTACATTCCATGTTCACATATGCAAATAAATTTGGGTCATATTTGGGATTCAAGGATTCCCACAAGGCCATGCATTTTCTAGTGTTTTCTGCACTAGGAGCACACTCATTTTCAGTACCTCTTGGGCCCAAGGAGAATATTTCATTCCTAAAGCCATTTGGTAAGGCTTGGGAGAGATTAGGAGTTGGATAGTATGTTTTGGCATTAACCCTTGTATATTAGTAGATTACATTTTATTTACTTATTTATTTATTTTAGTTTTCTTTCTGCCTAGATTAAATTTTAATTTTCTTTTAGTTTACTTTTATTTGTTTATTCTAACATTTTATCTCGTAGAAGTTTTATTTTTTTCTTTTAGTACAATTTAATTCAAAGGAATAAACTGCTCAAGTTCTTTTCTTTTCTTCAAATAAGGAAGCTCTTGAGGTAATATCCTTCCTCTCCCTTTTATTTAGTTTTGCACTTCTAATTGGTACTTCACATACATAATTGTTCTTGTTGGGAGTGCTGTAGAATCTAAGTTGAGGGGATGTATTGGGTGATGCCTTAAGTGGCTTGAATAATGGGTGCATGCTTGGTTTAATTTGTGCTTTGTTCTTATTTGTGCCTTTGTTGTTATTGTTTCATGCTCATCATCATGCTCATTATTGCACACTACAGACCCACATATGCATCATGGTTCTCACATTGAGGACAATGTGAATTTTAAGTTGGGGGGTAGGGTTCGCATGATGACCTTTTGTGCCAAAATTGTAAAAATTTAAAATTTTTTGAGCATCTTTAAGCATAAATACATGAATTTAGCACATTTGTACCTATATGTCATCCTTTCTTTCTGGTTTGGTCGATTGTGGAATTAAGTGAGAAAGTGATGAATGAGTTTTGTTCAAGCTTTAATAGGAAACTTAGTTCAAGTTGATTGTATAATGACCTTGTGCATCTTTGACTATCAATAGAAGAGTTTATGTGCTTAGGAGTTGATTTTCTTTAACATTGGTTAATTGAGCATTCTTGGACTAGGTAGAGACTTATACCCTTTAATGGTGAGCTTTTGAGCCTATTATTCTTTTCTTGAGGGGTTGCACATAATCACAGCTCTTTTATTCTTCAGTTTGGTTTCCAATGCACCAATTGCATCACACACACTTGCATTAGTTTCACTTGGCATATTATGAGTTGTTGCAAGCTTTGAACATGATGCTAGGCCATCTTTGCTATTGTTGGGCGTCTTTATCCTTTCTTGGTTATGAATTATCCTAGGAACCAACTTGAAGCCTTTTAAATAAAGTGTGTGATATATTTATATATATTTTTTCTTGGTTCCCACCTCATATATTGTCCTTTAACCTTATTCACACACTCTAAGCCTTACCCTCACATGTCTTGGATTGTGAAAGTGCCTTAATGTCAATGATGTGAATGGGGGTTGGGAATGGAAATTTTCAAGAGCACATTGAGAGGAAATATTGGGTGGAGAATCTAGTTGATGTATTTTCATTATTTCAAAAAAGAAAGAAAAGAAAAGAAAAAAAAGAAAAAAAAAAAAAAAGAAAAAAGAAAAAGAAAAAAAAAAGAAGAGAAAAGAAAAAAAAAAGGTTTGCCATTTCTTTTTGTTCGTGTAATTTCGGGACGTGTGCATTGGATTGTGATTATTGAGAATGTCCCATGAGTCGTTTATTAGTTTGTGAATAAGCTTCTTGTTGTAGTTCTTGTTGGGTTTGGAAAGGAATTGGGTAGTTTGGGACTTGTGCGCACTTGAGCATCTTTATCCCAAGACATGTGCTTTGATTTCCATATCCTCCATTGTTAACCATTACCCCTGGCCAAGTTACAACCAAAACAAAGACCTAGTGGATTCTAAGCAAGCAACTCTTATATTTTGCATGTAGTGGTCTTATGTAGGTTGTGTGGTGTGATCTCTTACATATGCATTGGAACATAGTTATGAGCTGTCCACTTTGAATTTCATTTCAGTTCACTCACTTATTTGTGGGGTTATGTGCAACTAGGTCAGCATCATATGCTAATAGGTGTGTGTGAACCCTTGATGAGTGAATTCCTTTTTTATGAGTGGTACCTTGTGAGCATTTGAAGTCAAAACCTAGCTCCATTTATGCTCTTGCAACCTTGTTGAATGAATGAAACAATTTTGCACACATGCTCTTTCCACTTTGATAGTCCATGCATTAATGCTTAGCACTTGGGAATTACACATGATATTTGGGTTTTGTGACTTGTTAGGCTTGAACTTGATTCATTGTTGATCTTAATCATTTTTTTTAACACTTTGAGACCATACCATAGAATTTTGTGGGTAAATTCACTGCAAACCCTCACGAGACCTTACTCGTCCATTAGGGGGAACCTAGGGGTTTAAAGGGCTTGCTGCACGTAGCTAAGTGTAGCCGTGTTTCCAACGAAAAGAGAAATAGGATGGTAGTTGCATTTAATTTTAATAAAGGGCATTGCTAGAGACTAGCAACGTTCAAGTTGGGGGGTGTGATTACACTTGAAAAGTGTAATTACAAACTCCACATTTTGATACTCATTGATGCATTTAAGTAGTTAATTTCAAAGTTTTATCGTTATTTTATTATTTATAGTGTTTATTCTCTTAATTGCAGGTAAAAGGGGAAAATACGTGAGATTAGCAGTGTTGAAAGTGGCTTCCGAGGAGGAAAAAATGGTCCAAAGTTCAAGATAGTTGAAGTGGTGTGCAGCTGAAGTTCCAGCTCGACACCTTGTCAGTATTTAGACCATAACTTTTCACTCACAACTCGGATTGACCTGATTCTTTTTGGGTTGGAAAGAAGACTCAAAGGGCTACAACTTTCGTGCTTTAGCCGAAGCCTGAATCGATCGTTTGCGAGGTCAAAATCGCAGTGGAAGTTGAAAACAGAAAGCTATCAGAAGCAGCAAACGAGAAGCAGAACTTGAAGAACAAAGTTTCTATGGTCCGGACCACCTGCCAAACGGTCCGGACCACAGTGTGTTATGCGCGCGCGGCTTCACTCCGTCTTTTAGGGTTTTCTTTACAACTTCTTTATAACATCTGCTACATGGCCGACCCAAGGGAGCCCTAGTTTTTAGTTCTACATACTTTAGGAACCTTTTTTTTCATATTTTCAGATACTTTTGAGAGTTTTAGAATAGCTTTTTTAGAGAGTTTTCAATTACTTGTCTTGTTTATGGAGTTGTTCGATGTTTGGTTATTCTTCGCTGCACTGCTCTTTCATTACGTAGTTTCAGAGTTGCTTGCCGTGTAAGTTGACTTTCGTTTCGTTAATTTAATATATGATTTATTATTTTCTAGTGGTAGATCTAATGTTTATGCCTTCGTTTATTGCTTTCGTTTCGTTTAAAATCATGCTAGAGTAGAAACCCTAGTTCTTGATTCACTGAATCAATGAAGGGTGATTCGTTATAAGTTGAGGGATGAACGTAGATCCTTCGCATGGGTTTTGAAAACCTATGTGAAGTGATCTACAATTTTCAAATCCGATTTGTTTGTTTAGAAAACTTTTTAACTCAAATGTTTTTATCATAAAATATTTCCAGTTTTATTTTCCATAATGAAACGTGAGTTTAAAACTGTGTATCGAGAAATTTTAGAATCTATTCACTCCTAAATCAGATTTGAACTCGAATGTTTTTATCATAAAATATTTCCAGTTTTATTTTTCATAATGAAACGTGAGTTTAAAACTGTGTATCGAGAAATTTTGGAATGTATTGAAAATCTTTCCTAATCTATAGATCCTTTGACGTGAACTATAGATTGTATTTTAAATCATCCCTTGGCAAAATAACGAATTACCTGGAATTGTGAAAGTTGAATCAAGAACTCTTTTAAATATTATTGTCTTAAGTTAAATCACTTTTGCTTGAATTGATTGCATTGCAAGTTCTAAATTAGAATAGCTTTTAATTTGAAAATATTCAATTCTTTTTACATTTAAGTTCAGTAACTTTAAATTGCTAAGTTATTTCAAAGTAGCTTGCATTCTAGTTTAAATATCCCTTTAATTAGTTTGTTTCTTGTTTAATCCTTCAATTTGCAATTCTCTTAAATCTAATTTAATTCAATTGATATCTCAATTCACATTTAAACCTAAAATTCATATTTGAACTTAGAAACTGAAACATATAGGCTCCCTGTGGATTCGACCTCGGACTCACCGAGATTAAAACTACACCGCACACCCTTGCACTTGGGGGTTAATTAGCACTGCACTATTTACGAGCGGTCAGAACCCAAGAGAGTTTGTCGCACCCCGAAATTCCGAGGTCCCAAGGAGTGAGTTTGAATTGAAAATTTAATGCACCTAGTCCATTACGGTTTCATTGCTTACTTTTTTTTTTTTTATCCATTAACCATCCTATTTATTAGTATAAACAATAAAAATGTCTATTTTATTAATAAAATACATAGCTTTAATTAATTTAAAACTAGATGACATAAGTTTTATTTATTAAAAAAATTTCATATACATAAACTTTTAAAGTTATCACATCTAAGTCGTAAAAGCTACTCAGTAGAACTGTGGGGTTTCAAATGGTTGTGTCGGCCCTATTAAGTATCAGGTTCCGTACCTACAACACAATTTATAGGGGCGTGAGCACCAAACCACTTATGCTCACGATATGTAGAAATATACTTTTTATAATGCATTTCATGAATCACATAAAACAATGAATATAGCAAGGAATCATCGAATAGATCAACATATAGTAGGATAGGACAACAATAATTTTTAACATTTATTTCTCTTATTAACCTTTCTTCTTTTATTATTTTCTTTTCCCAGGATGGGGAAGGATACTCTGCAAGACTGTTCCACAATCAAAGTGGTAGTCCAAATCATCACCAGTTTGTAAAAATATACAGGTCGCGGAGTATCCCTACGTCGTAGTTTATAGATCCGAATCTAAAGGCCAAGATGAGCATTACCATTTCCATAGTTATTGTGGATTACTAGTCCATGGACATGATTACCCGACCCTATGCAGGTTTAGGGTCTTTCAACTCAATGCTATCTCTTGACCCTTCCTATTTTGTATAGTATCCTCACATTCCCCAAAATCAACATTTTCTTAGTTTTCCCCTTTACGTTGTTAAAGTTTAGAAATAATGTCAGTGAGTGTGTATCAGCTTTCACAATTTTATGTCTCCATTTTATCATCTGTTTCAAAAAGAACACATATTCCCCTTATTTCAACATATCATAGCATGTCTTAGTATTGAATAGAAAATTTTGTAAATCTAATCACAATTTCAGTGTCATTGAAAATCCAACTATCAAACTTAATATTAATTTAAAAATAATATAAACTTAAACTCACCAATATATCCCTATTAAAATAAACATATTACAAAAAGTATAAATAATACATTAATTTCCCTGCCTCAGATCTGAAGAAAAGGTGAAGAAACCTCAAAACTTTAAAATTTCGCTCCTTCATATTTTCCATCTTGGGATGAATTACCATGATCCAACACTGCCATGATGATCACAACGTCAAAAATACTAAAGTCCCGTTATTCCTAAACTTAAGTCCTCACTTTCTCTCTTCTTTTTCTCTCTATTCTTTTTTCCTCTCTCTCCTTCTCTCTTGTTTTTTCTTTTTTTTTTTTTCTCAGCTCCCCTTTCCCAGCCAAAACATATAGCACACACACACATATATATATGTATGTGTAATCATGGGGCTAAAGGGTAAGGGGTGATTCATTAGGCTTAGGGTGCCACCAACACCCGAATGGGTGCCAAGTTTTTTTTTTTTTTTTTTTTTGTTTTCTCTCTCAGTTTGTTGCCCATGTTGCATGGCCAATTAATGGCCCTGTACACATATACACACATATGACATATAGTTTGCCACTTTTTTTTTTCATTCATACCACGCATCCAACTCAAAGGTCTTTCCCCAAGTGTTTTATTAGGCCATGTTTGGGCCAAAACAAAATAAAACATCCTAAGGCCTTGTTTGGCTGAGCAAAGTTATTAAAATTTAATTTAATTAATTTTTTTGATCATGTATTAAAAATAATAAGTATATTGAAAAGACAAAATTTTGGAGTTATTACATTATTCCTTCCCTATAAAAATTTCGTCTTTGAAATTTGAGGCAACCAGTGCAAACATAACTCTAGTAAAATAGTTATAGATATTTTCCTTGCATCTGAAACTCATACTCCCAACTAGACTCTTCAGTATCGTGATGCTTCTAATGTGAACAAGATTATTAAAAACTTAATTAAATATTACTCAAATCATTCCAGAAATTAGCAAATAATAGAAAATCGAAAACATAAATATTCACACTTCCATTACGCTACTCTAAATCTCAATAACCAATTCAGTAGCTCCTTAAATAATTTATAACAACCCACTATCAAATCTCTATCTTAATACATCGAACTTTAACCTCTATCCCGTATTACATTATATACTATTCGAATTTATTACACTTGATCATTGCCTAAGTCAAAGTCATTTTCTTTGCAAATTGAACCTCAACATTTCTTCCACATCCCAATATTGATATTTCCTTATTCAAATTTCTACAGCATTTCCCACTAAATATTTTAGGAATCATTTTCTATCAATTTCGTCATTCGATTTATATTGATATTTCTTCTTCAATAATAATCCTCCCACAAATTTATTTCAACAAACCTTGCATTGGACTTATCATTACCTGGAAATGGTACCTCTCTATTTCACTTCTAATCTCTCCCATCAGTTTAAATCTATGGCCTTAATATTTAATTTCCCTAATTGAAATTTTGAGACTATCCGATCAAATCTATACCATAAATCAAATAAGCTACATTAAAATTTAGCATGTCAAACACATAGTTAATGCTGAAGATCATAATAAGATCATACTAATCGTATAAGACATAACATCAAATGTATCATATTTAAGTTCAAGCATAACTATTAACCAAATTAGATCACAAATCTTTTGTCAACTCTAACCTTCTAACTATCCTTTTTACTCCTACACCTCTAATTCTCAAGTATTGTTTCTCTCTCAGTTTTCCCCCCCTGTATTTGCATACTTACATTAACTCTAATAAGTTATCAACCTTCCAATCTAATCCAAGTCATTAGATACTAATGAAAATTCACAAATTCCAACCTGCAATTTACCATGTTATCCACAACATGTTTAATAACCTGAAAATAGAGATACTAACAAATACACATAGTAGGCTATTTATTCCATTTCAAAACCCTTCTACTTCTACATATTCATTCTATTTCCCACTCCCAACTATAACTGAACTCCCCTATTAGCTTCTAACTTTCACTAGACTAAACCTAAATAATTCTAAAGTCATCTCCCTCACCTAGCTTGATACTTCCGTATATACACTTATGCACCATAAACCAGTTGGTAAACTAATATTTCAACTTACCAAAACATGTATCAATACTGTCTTTTTCATTTCGATTATATTTACTTACCACTTCCACTTCGTCCCGAATTTCAGTAAATAATCCTTCACTAATCAAGAGTTTAACATTTGCATAACATACATTCTTCTACAATGTGTCTAGGTAATCATTAAACACCCTACTCATCAAATTCATGGACATTAATCAATCTAAATAGCATTTTCAAGAGCTTAAAGAATGTCATTTTAGAAATATCCTCCTGCTTTACCCTCAATTTGTGGTACCACGACTTTAAATCAATCTTTGAAAATATCAATGATCCTTGCAACTGGTTAAACAATTCATCACAGATCTTCAACGTCCCGTAGCTGAAATCCCATAACACCCTATCCATATTATCAGTATCGTTCCTAGATATTTAAATTTCTAGAAGTTTATTTTTTCTTTTACCATAATTCTCGCTCCAAGAATATCAAATCCTAAATATTTCCTCAAAGACTTTAATGAAGCAATCCTAGCAATGATCAACCTCCTCAATTTCTTATTTAAAATATCAGTCATTACATTGGCCTCACTGGATTAAGATTAGAGATTTTAAGACCAAAATCGTCCTAGTACTCCATTTAATTACATTGACTCACAGTCAAATTATGTTGCATAAATAATAACTTTGAAATTTTGGTATCTTGAGTACATTCTAAACTCTTTTGCTATTTCACTAACTCCATCAAGATTTCAATGCAAAACCATTTTAGTTAATCCTTCTTATGTGATTTCAACTACCTTAACTCATAACATTATCTAATCATTATGTATTAGCACACAACCTAAATTTGCTCGTACTCCATCATGATACCCAAGGTAACCCACTCTACAAGTAAAAATAACCAACATAAAGTTTCTCATCAAATGTTCTCATTAACTTTACCCCATCAATTTCCAACTCTTTCCCAGATTAGTCGAATCAATAAGTCTATCAGCTAAGAGGTATCCTACATAGGGCAGTGGTAGTAATCTGCTAGATTCTCAATGCTTGGATATCAAACATAACACCAATCATACTCAGCTAATAAAACTAAAACCTTTAGAGGATCCATCGCAATTACCCAACCCAATATTACTTGACGCCAAACTTTATCTCGAACAAATCAAATGTATGTAAAACCATTCAATGAATAGTTAAACTAGGTAACCACTATGCCTCATCAATTATTTCTAAGTTTAACAATCTCTAGTTTACTTAAAATTACCATCCCCTTTTAATGAGTTCTAAGGCCCCCTCAGCAAAATATTACATTAGTTAAAACCATAGGCCCACAAACCACTTAATTAAATTCTGAACTTCCAGAACTTAACCAATACCGTAGAATGGCGCAATTGAAAAATGAGTGACATCTGATATAGAATCTAAGAAAAGGTAATCTACCTTTAAGGAAATTAACCCCACTCTTTCTCAAGAAATACCTCCGCAATCTACACATTACTTATAGAAACAAAATTGAGACTCCTTCTTATTCAACCTCAAATTGGCTATCTAAACACAAAGTTTCCCAATACACTTAATATCATTAATGGAGAAAGTAACATTACTCTTGTTTCATCCTAAATCTAAACTATGGTGTCATTAGTCAAGATAGTCGTCACTAATCCATAATAACAGTTAATCACCACTTATGAAGTTGCTAATTCATCCATTTCAAAATTTAAATTTCCACTATAGCCATTTCTACGTCAAAATCACCTCATAATTACACATCACTTGACAATAAATTACAACCTCAATAAATCCTTGAGTCACTAAGTCAAACTTTTTAAGCCGTGGGACTTTTGCCGAGCAAAAAATTGGTCGCTGAAAGGTACAATGTAATCGGCGAAACTTTTCCCCACCAAACTTATTTAGTTAGAATTTAGTTGGCGAAAACTGGTGGGGAAACTTTTCCCGACCAAAAAATCATTTGGTCGACATATGTAAAATCTTTCCTGACTAATTGGTTGGCAAAGAAATATTTAATGGGAGAAATGCCAAATCTTTTCCCGACCAAATAGTCGGCAATTCCCCGCTTTTCCCGACCAATTGGTCGACAATTGTACACTTTCCCTAACAAATTGGTCGGCAAAAAGTATAGAATTGAAAATTTAAATTAATTTTTAAAAAATTTAAATGTGATGCCACGTGGCATTATTTGCTGACATGTCATCATGCCACATGGCACCTTATGTTATGCCACGTGTCGATCTATGATTAGGCCACATGTTAGCCTATTATTAGGCCACGTGTCAGCTCCATATTTTTAAAATTTTTGTTATTATTGTTGGTGAGACTTGAACTCATGCCATATCTTTGGAAGCTGGTATGTTTGGCCACTAGGCCAAGCTTTTATTTGTATATATATTTTACAAATTTATATATATAAACAAAATCTATTACTTTTGCTGACCAATTGGTCGGGAAAAGTTCACCTTTAGCGACCAATTGGTTGCCAAAAGTGATAAAATTTTTATTATTTTTATTTAATTATTTTAACATTTTTGTAATAATTGTTTTTACACTTTTGCCAACCAATTGGTCAGAAAAAGTTCCTCCTTTAGCGACTACTTGATTGCCAAAAGTGATAAAATTTTTATTATTTTATTTAATTATTTTAACATTTTTGTAATAACTTTTTTTACACTTTTGCCGACCAATTGGTCGGAAAAAGTTCCCCCTTTAGCGACTAATTGATTGCCAAAAGTGATAAAATTTTTATTATTTTTATTTAATTATTTTAACATTTTTGTAATAATTTTTTTACACTTTTGCTGACCAATTAGTCAGGAAAAGTCCCCTTTAGCAACTAATTCGTCGCCAAAAGTGATAAAATTTTTATTTTTTTATTTAATTATTTTAATATTTTTTGTAATAATTTTTTTTTACACTTTTGCTGACCAATTGGTCAGGAAAAGTCCCTTTTAGCGACTAACTGGTCGCCAAAAGTGATAAAATTTTTATTTTATTTAATTATTTTAACATAATTTGTAATAATTTTTTTTACACTTTTGCCGACCAATTGGTCGGAAAAAGTTTCCTTTAGCGACCAAATTTATATTTAGTCAGGAAAAGTTGTCTTTTAGCGACCAATTAGTCGGGAAAAGTTATCCTTTGGTGACTAACATTTTTTGGTCGGGAAAAAGTGACTATTAGCGACTAAATTTATATTTGGTCGGGAAAAGTGGTCGCCGAATGTGTGATTTGTTGTAGTGTCAAATTTAAAATCTTTTTATTATATTCACATCTACATCTAACCATCATTCTTGATGCCAGAGCTACCACCAAAACATCTTTCACACCTTATACCTAAGCCCAACGAACCATTATTGCTTACACTATTTGCACATATACCAACTCTATTTACCATCAACTAAGAATATTTCATAAGTTTTTATGTCCCTTACAAATAGGGTTGCTATTCTAACAACATTCCCAATTGCATCCGCTTACACCACCAACTATACCATAAAATACTAATGAGTCTATTTTCAAAAATAATTAAATGTTGGTTATAACACACAAGCACACAACATATAATATTAGACTCCCACTGTCCCTTAGGTATTCTAACTTGGCTCTATACCACCCTGTCACGCCCCAAAATTCTTACACCCTGAGGATTGAGTTTAAATTGAAAATTTAATGCACCTAGTTTATTACAGCCTTTTTTTAAGCCATTAACCATCCTATTTATTAGTATAAACAATAAAAATGTCTATTCTATTAATAAAATACACACCTTGAATTAATTTAAAACCAGATAACGTACGTTTTATTTATTAAAAAAAATTCATATACATAAACTTTTAAAGTTATCACATCTAAGTCATAAAAACTGCACAGTAGAACTATAGGATTTCAAACAGTTGTGTCGGCCCTCCTAAGTATAGAGTTCCATACCTACAACACAATCTGCAGTAGCGTGAGCACCAAACCACTTGTGCTCACGATATATAGAAATATACTTTTTATAATGCATTTCATGAATCACATAAAACAATGAATATAGGAAAAAAATCATCGAATACATCAGCACATAGCAGGATAGGGTAACAATAATTTGTAACTCTTCTTTCTCTTATTAACCTTTCTTCTTTTATTATTTTCTTTTCCCAAGGTGAGGAAGGATACTTTGCAAGACTGTACCACAATCAAAATGGTAGTCCAAATCATCACCATTTCGCATAAATATACAGGTCACAAAGCACCCCTACATTGTCATTTATGGATCTGAGTCTAAAGGCCATGATGAGCCTTACCATTTCCGTCGTCATTATGAATTACTAGTCCATGGGTACGATTACCCGACCTTGCGCAGGTTTAAGGTATTTCAACCCAATGGTATCTCTTAACCTTCATTATTTTGTATAATACCCTCACTTTCCCCAAAATCAACATTTTTTTAGATTTTTCCTTTATGTTGTTAAAGTTTAAAATTAATGTTTGTGAGTGTGTATAGTTTTCACAATTTCATGTCTTCATTTTATCATCTGTTTCACAATGAACACATATTCACCTTATTTTAACATATCATAGAATGTCTCAGCATTGAATAGAAAATTTTGTAAATCGAATTGCAATTTCAGTGTCACTGAAAATCTAGCTATCAAACTTAATATTAATTTAATAATATAAACTTAAACTCACTATTATATCCCTATTAAATAAACATTACAAAAAGTATAAATAATACATTAATTTGCTTACCTTAGATCTGAAGAAAATGTGAAGAAACCCCAAAACTTTAAAATTTCACTCCTTCATATTTTCTATCTGGGGCCAAATTACCACGATTCGACATTGCCATGATGATCACAATGTTGAAAATACCAAAGCCCTGTTATTCCTGAACTTAAGTCCTCACTTTCTCATTCCTCTTTCTGTCTCCTCTTTTTTCTTCTCTCTTCTTTTTCTCTTCTCTCTTCTTTTCTCTTTTTTTTTCTTCTCAGCTCCCCTTTCCCAGCCAAAACATATACATATATATATATATATATATGTGCAATCATGGGGCTAAGGGGTAGGGGTGATTCATTAGGCTTAGGGTGCCACCAACACCTGAAATGGGTGCCACGTTTTTTTTTTTTTCCTCTCAATTTGTTACCCATGTTGCATGGCCAATTAATGGCCTTGTACATATATACACACATATGACATAGTTTGCCACTTTGTTTTTTCATTCATGCCACGCGTCCAACTCAAAGGTCTTTCCCCAAGTGTTTTGTTAGGCCATGTTTGGGCCGAAACAAAACAAAACATCCTAAGGCCTTGTTTGGCTTAGCAAAGTGATCAAATTTTAATTTAATTAATTTTTTTGATCATATGTTAAAAATAATAATAAGTATATTAAAAAGATAAAATTTTGGGGTTATTACAGAGTTTTAAGTTGGAGACTTCGTCCTCAGGAAGATAATGAGGGCAAGAAGAGACTTAACAGAGGGAAAGCTCAGCGTAAATTGGGAAGGGCCATTTCAAGTCACAAAAGTGCTCGGTAATGATGCATGCCGTTTGGCAGATATGGAAAACAAACCAATAAAAAGGCCATGGAATGGGGTACATTTAAAGTTTTATTATATATAATGATGTGATTTGTTTTTGTATATAGATTATTGATGGGACAGGAATGAAAGTGGGCTTTACTCTAGCTTCAGAGACATGCATAAAATTAAAGGAACGTCTATCTGAGTTTTCCAAAAATAACAATCAAAACAGAAAGAATTGTCCTACTAGGGCTCCCAAAAGTTGACTCGAGAAAGAATAGTTCGACTGGGGTTCCCAGTGGTTGACTCGAGAAAGAATAAAACCCACTGGGGCTCCTAGTGGTTGCTTCAAGAAAGAATGATATTGAAAGCAAAATTACTTAAAGTACCTTCAATAATGGACATTTCCCTTGAGTTTCATCTCTATGCCTAATACAAACTCACAATTTTGATAAGAATGCGTGTACAAGTGACCATTACTCTCTATGCTATCATGAGATATGAGGAATTACTGTCCCGACCACTTTGTGTTGGAAAATTAATTAAGAAAGCTAGATACATTAGATGGACAAGGCTACCATCGTGGAAAATATGCTCGGCAGAATGCAATAAACAATTGCATTTTGACTTATGACACTCTAAGTTAGAAAATTTGCTCAAATTATTGAACTACACTCGTATAAGGGAAACTTGAGTTTGGTTCGAATACAGCTTTCATTAACTTTGGATAATTTAGTTTTCACCAAAAGCTCTGTTATTTTACTCCTTTCCTAAAAGGATTTGACGCTTAAAGTCTAGTAGATTATTACATCGTGAAATGCTCACATTTAGTATTAGCTTGGAAAGTACTTAAGTGTCTTTATTCAAAAATTTGAAAATACAAATAAAAGTAAAGGATTGATGGAAAGAATTCGTGAGTTTCACTAAGGGCAGGATATGCCAATCAAGGAAACTATGAAAACAATGATATAATACATGCTTTAAGTGTCACTTGTAATTATTTTATTGCATATTATTTCGATAAGGTCTTCGGAAGTGTTTGTAATAATCTCCTTGGCAAATGAGGCAACGTATCCTTCGATAGGGTCCTAGGAAATGTCACTGCTGGAAACCCAAAACACACAACACAATTTAGCAGAAGTAGAAATATCACGTACTCAACAAAAGAAAAATAAAGTTTTATTTCATTTCTAGTAAATTTTACAAAAAAAGGTTCAATTACAATGATAGATGGGGTTTGAATCTCATTTTGTTTCCCTCTCTAGAGATGTCTGCCTCAAGGTCAAGGGATATTTCTTTAGTTGTCTGAGGAACTTGAGCAAGGCCCTGCAAAGAGGAATCTTGCTAAGGATCACCTTTGGAGACGCTTTCCACCTCAACTTCTTTTTCCTCAAGTTCTTTTAGTTCTTGCATGTCGATAGATGAAGTTGAAGGGAGGTGGTCCTGTCCTAGTTAAACTTGGGATTTTCTTGTCAGGGTAGGACCAGGGCACATTCAGGTAAGTATCTGAGGTCGGCTCAATAGCAAGCTTCTTCATTGCTGCTTCGTAGCCATCAAGAAAATACTCGTTACGCACGTTTGTAACTTGCTGGACAAAACTTTGGAAACTGGTTTCAATCTCCTGGTTTGCCCTTTTATCGATTGTCTTTATTTGTTATTCTTTAAGCTAAAGGGCATTGACTTTGTTTTTAATTTCTACCCTCAACTGTAAGTTGGCTTCTCTTTGGCTAAGAAGCTCTGTCTGAGAATTCTTAAGCTCTTTAGCTAGCCTCTTTGCTTAGCCTAGGACAGACTGAGCTTGGCCCTGACCCCAAAAAATGTGTTACTTTTTTCCAGAAGCTCCTCATCTTAAGAGGCCAGAAGCTTATCGACAATAGCAAATTTACGCTCATGGCCTCCGCCTTCTCCTCGAAGTTGAGATTTTTACAGTTGAGGCCTTGAGCTAAGCTTCCAATTGTTCTTTTTCTTTCTCTAGCTCAGTGATCTTTCTAGCATTCTCCTACTCGAGCTTAGCTAATTAAGACTTCATACCTCGAATGAGGCCTTCATCAACATCGATTTTTCGATGTATGATCTGGCTACGATTGACTAGCTCGAGAGCGTTGAAGGAAGCCTGTAGGAAAAAATTGAAAAAATGAGGAAATAAGACCAAATTGAAAGTAAAAAGTATGAAAAATAACAAGAGAATAAAAAAGAATAACTTACTGCTACAATATTCTTGAGCAAGTTTTCATGGATGCTTTCCACTCAACTCCTTCTTATTTTATCAAAATCATAAAGAGCAGTAACCCCTTATAAGTATTCATGAAGGTATAGGAGTGTAGACTCTAAGATAGTGAAAGGACGACCGTTGGAGCTTTCAAACTGTTGCACCCTTATTTGGGGGATGAATTCAGGGGCTTTCCGTAGAGGGACAGGCTGAGGTCTTTCCCCTTCAAATGAAGATGGACCCAATTGTTAAAATGGTGGAGATAGAGATCGAGGAGTCTCCTCTCTTGGCTTTTCCAAAACTTGAGAAATGTCTAAGGAATGAGTATCCTTCAAGATAACTAAGTTAGAAGATTCACCAATCTTCTACTTTTTCTTCACTTTTTCGTCCTCTACTGTTTGGGAGGGCCCTCGAGGTGCTTTAAAAGGTTCCCTAATCCATACTACAGAGGCTGCTTTGTTGGCCTCTATATGTTCTTTTATTACTTTAATACTCTGCTTGGCCTTGGCTACCTCAATTTCAGAAGTTCTCTTCTTGATCGCTGCTGCCTTTCTCTTTTTAGCCATTTCCTTCTCAGTAATTTCAAATGGTGTGGCGGAGGTTTCTTCTTCTTCTTCTTCTTCTTCGGCTTCAAGAACTTCTTTGACTCGAGGATCCATGATGGGGACTACTTCGAGAATTAGATAGTCAGTATGGATTAGATCTTCAACAAGAAGCATAATGCTAGGAGCTGGGCACTAAACTGGATGATGTGTGTAATAGAATTCAAATCTTCGCTCGGGCATCTAGTGAAACCACTACTGTAGTGTTTGAGAAATAGAACCGATCGCAAATCCTCGCAAAAATACGCTGAATGATCGGTAGCTCGGTCGGTAATTGAAAAGAATAGGTGCTGACCTCGTGAAGGGAAAGTTATCGGGCCCACCCAAAAATTCCAACACACTTTTGATATGAGGGCAATCAGCGAGATTATCCTTGGCCCAAGCCTTTCTAGTACGGTCATCTGTACATGAAAATCATCAATGATAAGAACAAAAATTTCAAATGAATCAAAGGTGAAAAGATAGAAAAGAAAAACAAAGACATGCTAAGACTCCTCGACCTAGGCCCTGTGCAATTACTGTGATTGGAGGAAAATGATCCTCATTGGGACGACTCATCCATTCTCCTAACTCGATGCAGATGTCATCCTCAAATCCCTTGATATTGTCTAAAAGCATTTTCACGACGGCCTTATCAGGTCGGCACTTGAGTTACCACTTCTAAGTTTTTGGATGTTGTAACAATACAACAGATCCCACTCAGAGAGGTGGAATCCATACCTACAGTTGATTTCTTCTACCCCATTGACTATTCTATAAAAGTTGTGAAAGATGAATCTAGGGGAGAGATTAACTATGTGAAACATTTTTCGGAGAAAAAGAGAAATACGAAACCTTAAGCAACCCTTTGTAATGGCTACTATAAGGAGCATCCCTAATTCTTGGTCATCCTCGTTGGCTAACCTAACATCTACAGTGTTTGGGATGTTGTATTTTCACTTGAAGATGGTGATTTTTTTGACAGAACTGAGTTCATCAGTGAACTTACCCATCCTTGCTTCTCAAAAATAGAATTAGAAAAGGGAACAAAGGGAAAAGAAAACCCTAAAAGCTCATCGTATGAAGACTTTAGAAGTGAGAGAGGATTGTGAAGGAAAAAGAGTTTAAGGAGCGGCTTGAATGCTCAGAATAACTTGAAAAGTGCAGAAAAGTTAATAGAAGTGAAGGCTCGAGATATATATACATATATCAAAATTTTGAAAAAGCATAGGTGAAACGACTGGCGGCAAAAACTTCACTTAATGCGCCGTCTGAATTGATGTTAATATAACAGCTGACAATGTGTCTAGGGTTTCGAAGTAACGATTGGTATTTTTATGCGTTGGGAGACAAAAGGGCTATCACACAACATAAAGGGACTAATGACACGGCCAATCAAGAAAGGACGCGTCAAAAATAAAGCCGAGTATTAAATGGGGCAAGTAGGGATAAGCTTATTACTCTACTCTGGTTGGATAATAAATTATCCTGACTAGAGCGTGGGCATAACGTTAGTACAAAAATAATCTTGAACACGTGCCGTGCTATCGAGCCTGGTCGAAAATTGCTCGGCAAGTCTGATTAGTTAAAGGATGATTAAAATTAGGTCCTACGTCATTTTGGAACCAAATCGGTGTGGTTCTAACCATAAATACGAAATAGTAATAAATGAACTAAATTTATTGCTTAAAAGTTAACTTAGTTAGTTCACCTCATTATAAATGACAAACAGATGTGACATTTAAACGTCTAAGAAGGCAACTTCGGTCCACTCAGATGCCCAATTGGCCATGCACATTAAATACAGAATAAAAGGCATTAAATGAAAATTGAAAGGCATTTAAAGAGGAGTAGATTATTACGTACTTTAATATATATGCACGGGATACACATCTAATAGTTTACTTATTAATTTATTTATATTGACTAACTATAAAGATAACACTTAACTCCAAAATCTAGGCATGCTCTCTATTGTCAACGTAACGCTTTTTTCTTTACTTAACTTCCTTAAATACTTTAACCTCTTGCTAATTTTACCATCGGAGGTTTTCTGATTGAAGACCCTCTCTCCGGCCATAACTTTCTATTTCTTTATAATCGGCAAGCTTGTTTTAAATTTTCAATTGACATGAAGAACAGTTTCGACAAGGAAAGTTTTTATTGTCGAACACTCGTAATTAGGTTGTCCAATCTGATTATATAATCCTTGAAGAGCTCCTATCTTTCACTTTCACAATCACAATTGGCATGCTGAATTCATTAGCTTCTTGGAAGTCTGAACTTATAATAGCTCCAGCGGCCCCAGATGCCTCAACATCTTGCACCAAATCATATAATGATTTTTTGTTGAAATCATAGAAGATACATTTTCCTGCAATTTCTTTGGGGTCCAAGGCTCCACGAGTTTCCTTGCTTCTATTACCATGCCTGAAGTATAATGGGACTCTAGGGACCAATAGGTTTTCTAGGTAAATAGACCTTTCGATGACCGATAAGTCCCCATTACCAAGTGTAACACAAGAAGCAAAATCTCTGTCAATAGTTCTGACATCTACAGTAGTGATCCAAGTTGCTCCATTGAACAAAACGACATTCCCAGAATTGCTAACTGAACATGCCATGAAAAGCCCTCTCTCCATCGCTGCGAAAGCTCCCAATGCGACTGGGTTGTGGTCAAATGACTTCTCCTCAAAGCCAAATGACAAAGACATAAGATATACCCCGTCATAAATGGCCCGGTCCATGCCAGCCAATTTGTCACTTGCCATTAGGCGATGACCATAAAAGTCTATTCTGTACATCGCCAGTCGGGCTTTTGGTGCCATGCCAATAGCCGTTCCCTTAGCATGACCAAAGTAATTAGCAAGCGCACTAAACTTCTGGTAGCCGTAGACGACGTGTGAGTCCCATGACCAAAAATGTCCCTCGAAGAATCATAGTCCTCGATTTTTTAAATGTTGTGTTGTATTGCCCCGTGATACGTCCACATAGACATTATTTGACTCAAAGTAGGACACTAGATAAGTTCTAGTATTGGGATAATTCTATTTATATAAGAGATAAGGTTGATCTTTTATTTTGAATAGTTGAGTTAATATCTAACTCTGTCCCTTTAGTGGTTGAGATGAGTTAGGCATCTCACTATTATATATAGACACAAACTAGTATTGAAAAAAACATACAACAATCAATATTCCTCTCTCTCTCTCTATATATTCTCTCTTGATTCTCTCTAGGGTACCATCTTAGTCCCTAGGATTTTGGTTCGTGTGTTTTGTAGATACTCTAGTAGTATTCTATATGAAACTCCCAAATCACTCACTGGTATCCAATACAAGAGATAATAAGCTGAAATTAACTAACATCCATAAAGAAAAATCTGCTCATAATAATTATCCACCACAAAGACACAAGAGTTTTGTTAACTAGGGAAAAACTCCTTTGAGCTCAAAGGAGAAACAACCCCGGATCCTTGAGTGAATCAACCTAAAAATCTTCACTATATAGAAATGAGGTTACAAGGTAACAAAGAAGAGTTATACAAGTTTACCCAACCAATAAACCATTGATCCACTTGTACATCACACTCCCCTAACCTTGGTTGCTAGACTACCCACAACTCACCTCAACCCATGAAGATTTCTGCCTTCAATCCATGAAGATATCAGCTCCCTAATCTGATTCCACACCACAGATCTAAGCTTCAAGAGAGATAGATTGTTGCCAAAGATAGTAAGAAAAACTTAGATTCTAATCATCCAGAACCTAAGATCATCCTCTCAGCTTTTTGTAGAGAAAAGTAAGTATCAGCTGCGCAGAACCAAAAAGCTTAGGGTTAGAAAAGAATATTTACTTTTTATATCAAGAAGAGGGGTAAAAAAGTCTTTTAAAATTTCTTAAAAAAATCTGCGTGACTGACTGGGGCAGTTCTTGGGCACGAGCTTCCCTGCTCATGCTCACGAAGCCTACTGTTCACTTACTGTCAAACTCCAGAAAAAGACTTTCAATTAAAACAGAGAGAATGACCAGAGAACAGAGCATAGCAGCAACCACTTACTCCCCAATTCTACTCCCAACAACCTCAAAGATTCACAAACATTCTCTGGCTTATGTTTGTGAACAAGTTCATCAACAATGTGACATTTTAGGAAACAAATACAAGCAAAGTGTTTGCTCGGGAATTGCCAATCAATAACCTATACAGACACTAACACTATAAAAGCGAGAAAAAATCCGTTCAGAAATCTGCGTACATGACAAATGAGCTCGTAAAGTAAGCGAATATCCTGAATCAAAAGTTTTCCGCATCAAAAAAGTACAATGAATTATATATTCATTATTTCCATATTTTTCCTACAGTGGTATCAAAGCAATTTTATGCTTGTTTTCGCTCTTTTTTTTCGTAGATCTAATTTTTAATTTATTTAAAATTTAGATCTTATTGTCACGTGTTCTAGATTTTTTTTTAAACAAAATCTAAAGCAACCGAACTTAGTTCATGATTGAAGATGGCACTGTGTGTTTCCATCCGTATTGTTAAAAGAAAAATTCAAAAAGGCTGAGCTCAGTGGCCTGGGCTTGTGACCAAAGTTCTCGGGAGAAAAGGCCAGAAGCCGCCTTACGCAGCCAGTGCAGGATCTTTTTATATGCTGGAAAATTGTGCATTAAATTATTTTTATATGCTGAAAAATTGAGCACAACGTCTGGCAACCTCCCGTTCTGTACGGTGGAAGGATAAGACCAACAATGCAAGTTTTTTTAGTGCAAAATACAATGAAACACAATTGTTGGGAGTGGGATTTGAACCCACGTCCATTTAACATAGAGTCTTAACATTCACACTTTAAACCATTCAACCAAGCTAGACATTCTGTTGGTTTGTCTAACATAATAAAATATATGTATATATGTTCTGTATGTATATACAAGTGCATTACATATTGCGTTGATGTTTTTGGTTCAATTTTTTCGGAAATTTTTTATATATGTGTAATAATAATAATAAATTTATGTTTTAATGTTTTTTGAAATAAAACAAAAATTGAAATTTAATTCCCCACTTACTTGTTTTAAAGGGTTTTATGTTATTAGGCCTTGTGCAAAGATGTGTTCTAGGTATTTATGTAATCTGTTTAATTATATTCTAGTAGATCATGCATGAATAATTAATTTGTTTAATTATATAGCTCATGCATGAATAATTAATTTGTTTAATTATATTCTAGTAGCTCATGCATGAATAATTAATTTGTTTAATTATATTTTAATAGCTCATGCATGAATAATTAATTTACTTAATTATTATTTTTTAGCACACGCATAATTAATTTGTTTAATTATATTCTAATGGCACATAGATAATTAATTCGTTTAATTATATTCTAATAGCCCATGAATAATTAATTTGTTTAATTATATTCTGTAGATAAATAATTTGTTTATTTACATGAACGAATATTTAGTGTATTCATCCAATTGTGCCATATGGGCATGTGTTTTGACACCTTAAAAAATAATTAAAAAAAAAATTTTGACCATATATTAACTCCTTTAGATGTGAGCTTAGTAACCTCCATTTAATATAATCTATGTATGTGTATAAGAAATTAAATGGATAGAGAATTGGTATTTTATGATGCTCATGAATTTTATTGTTATTTATTATTCCAAAATAATTCTTAGAATACAAAGGAGGTGTGGCGTCCCCATTTATTTATGTTTATTAGCATGATGTAGTAGGTTTATTTTTGGCAATGTAAAAAGGATGTAATTTTTTTTGAAGCCTTGTAAGGGGATGTGTCTCGCATTAAATTTGTAAACTTTGAATTATTTTGGCATTAGCATTAGTTATACCAAAAGAGTCTTATGGGACTCACATTATTTTTTAATTATATGCATATGTTGTATAAACCTTCTGGAAAGTAGGAGTCATTCCCATATTTTATTTTAAAAATAATTAGATACTTTATTCTAATTTACATTATAAGAGATGATTACTAGCACCAAAAGTGTGAAATTTTCGATTTTATAATGTGGAAAAGAATTTTGTAGTCTAATTAACTTTTTAAAATAAATAACAATAATAGATATGTGCCTAATTAAAATTCCTTGCCCAAATTGTATGTAGTGAAATGGCCTCAAAGAACATTATTGCTGAACTTAACAAGGGAGAGAAACTTGATGGGAATAACTATGACGTGTGGCATAGGAAGGTTCAATACCTCCTTAATGAGCAAGAATTGCTTGACCATTTAACCAACAACATGGATGCACCTACTGAAGGTACAACGGCTCAACATCGCCGTGACCAACAGGCTTATCAAACTTGGTTCAAAAGAGATAGGAGTGCGCGCTTTACTTTATTAAGCTGCATGCATGATGATCTCATTGGAGAATTTGAGAAATTCTCTACTGCCAAGGAAATGTGGGATCAATTACGCCTAAAATATGGTAGTACCACCGCCACTAGGCTACGTGCCTTAACCTTGAGGTTCAACCAATATACAATGGACCTCAAACACACGATGGCAGAGCACCATAGGGTAATGTCTGCCATGATTAGAGAAATGAAGGCAGCTGGTAATGATCTCACTGAAGAACAGCAGATTTTGGCAGTTCTTAGGTCTTTACCTGAGAATCCATGGAGTCAAGTGAAACTTGTGCTTACGCACAATAAGAGCATCAAAACTTTTGATGATGTCTCACGTCACCTTGAGCTTGAAGTGGAGCGTAGGGATGCAAACCGTGGTGCTGCACTTGTCGCTCAGGTTGGACAACGTAAGGGAAAAAGGTCCCAGCGCAAAGGACAACAAAAGGGAGCAGGACAAGGCAAACTCCAAAATCTTGCACCTCAAGTTGGCAACGAAACCAAGCACCATAGAGGCAAGCGTAGTGGAAAGAAAGACAAGTCTAAGTTCAAATGCTATAATTGTGGTCGCAAGGGTCACTTCGCTTCTGAGTGTAATGAGCCAAAAAAGGTAAACCCTAGCACTAGCTCTTTCAATTTTGTTTGCTCACATGTTTATATTGCTCATTCTCTCTTTGGTTGGATTGTAGACTCAGGAGCAACCAAACATGTAGCAAAAGATCGAGCTGGACATGTAGATTATCGTTGGGTCCCAGCAGATAAATATGTAGTTATAATGGGGAATGGAGCGCAGGAAAATGTCCTGGGAGTTGGCACCTACCAGCTCAAGATGCGTACTAGACTCACTTTGCTCTTACATGATGTACTTTATGCACCCACTGTCCAATGTAATCTACTTTCAGTTTTAGCATTATTAAACTTAGGTTTTTCTTTTCATTTTGAAGGTAGTGGTTTGTCCATTTGTCTTGATAGGACGCTTTATGGTCATGGTAGTTTAAGAAATGAGTTTTTTTTTGCATTAGATTTGGATATGGATTTTTATAATAATTTAACTTTTATTACATCTTCTTCTTCTGATGTTGTATCTAATTCTGTTAAATCGCATGCTAGACTAGGTCACATAGGGTAAGAAAGGATGGCTAGATTAGCTAGAGAAGCGCTTTTGGGCTCTCTCACTAAAGTAAGCCAACCTACTTGTGAACCTTGTTTGGCTAGAAAGTCACCCAAAAAGCTTTTTGGTAAGGCTAATAGGACCAGTCATCCTTTAGAGCTAGTCCATTCAGATATTTGCGGACCAATGAATATGAAGGCACGATATGGCGCATCCTATTTTATTACCTTTATAGATGATTCCTCACGTTTTGGCTCAGTATATCTGTTAGCTCACCGTTCTGAAGCTTTGGATTGTTTCAAACACTTCATAATTGAGGTTGAGAATCAAAAAGAAATGAACTTAAAAGTCCTTCATACTGATAGAGGCCGAGAATATTTTTCTGATCAGTTTAAAGGATTATGTGAGGAAAAAGGGATACGCAGACAATTAACGATTCTAGGTACTCCACAACAAAATGGTGTTGCAGAGAGGCGAAATCGTACTCTTTTAGATATGGTTAGATCAATGATGGCACAGGCAAATCTCTCGATAAGTTTCTGGGGAGATGCTCTCTTAACTGCTGCCTACATACTTAACCAAGTGCCTTCAAAGTCAGTTCCTTCCACTCCATATGAGTTATGGAATGATAAAATGCTTAATCTAGAAGGCTTACATCTATGGGGCTCTGCGGGATATGTTCACAATACTTCCCATAAGTATGGGAAGTTGGGCCCAAGAGCTAATAAGTGTGTCTTCTTAAGATACTCTAAACACTCGAAAGGCTACGTTATGTATGGTGAACACCCAGATGGAAGAATGACTGAGATAGAGTCACGCGATGTGGATTTTCTTGAAAATGATTTTTCAAGTATTGGTGAAATTAAAGGGGATCTTGAACTCTATGAGTTAGAAGAACCTCAAGAAGATGTACCTTTATCTCATAGGCAAGATGAGGCATCACAACCTCATCCTATGGTTGCTAGAGATAGTGGGAGGATTTCCTTACCTAGTGGAAGTATGCCACTAGGAGACTCTCAGGATTCACAATTGCGCAGAAGCAGTCGTGGAATAGTTCCTCGACGACGCTTTGAGATTGAATGAGAGTCTTTCATGACTACCTCTGTGGATGCTGATGAGCCTGCCTCCTATGAGGAAGCATTGAATTCACCTGCATCTGAAAAATGGATAGCTACTATGAAAGAAGAGATGACCTCAATGGCTAAGAATCATGCATGGGAGTTAGTTGACCTTCCACCTAAGCACAAGGCCATCGGTAACAAGTGGGTTCTGAAGGTCAAGCGCAAAGTGGATGGGTTAATTGACAGATACAAGGCCCAACTCGTGGCAAAAGGCTATACCCAAAAGGAGGGCATAGATTATGAGGAGATATTCTCTCCTGTGGTGAGATTTGCCTCCATTCGCCTCTTTCTAGCTATTGTCGCACATTTAGATTTGGAATTGTTCCCAATGGATGTGAAAAGAGCATTTCTCAATGGAGAACTAGACGAGGAGATCTATATGGATCAACCGAAAGGATTTCAAGTTGAAGGACAAGAGCGGAAGGTTTGTCGCTTAAAGCGTTCTATTTACGGCCTGAAACAATCGTCTAGACAATAGTACATTCGATTTTATCAAGCCATTCTCTCTGTGGGATTTATGATGATTGAAGAAGACCATTGTGTGTATGTCAAAAGAGAAAAAGGTAAGTTTCTTATTCTCTCAATTTATGTGGATGACATTTTATTAGCTGGAAATAACATGGAGATGATTGTCGCCACTAAGAAGTGGTTGTCCTCCACATTTGAGATGAAGGACATGGGTCAAGCAGATTATGTGCTTGGGGTTAAGATCTCTAAAGATTGCTCTAAGAAACTTCTTAGTATGTCCCAGGAGACTTACATAAAGAAGATCCTAGAACGATTTCGTATGCACCATTCAAAACCCATAGACACTCCAATGGAGAAGGGTCAAACTCTTAGGATTGATCAGTGTCCTAGAACAGAGGAAGAGAGGAAGAAAATGGCTAATGTTCCATACGCCAGTGCAGTAGGAAGTCTGATGTATGCTATGATGTGTACTCGACCTGACATATGTTTTGTTGTTGGTATGGTTAGCCGATACCAAAGTAATCCTGGAACTGCCTATTAGGTTGCAATTAAAAGGATATTTAGATATTTGCAAGGGACTGCAGACTTCGCTTTATGCTATGAAGGGGGGAGTATGAAATTAGCTGGGTATAGTGATGCGGACGGATCTGCTAACAGAGATGAGCGCAAATCCACATCCGGTTATGCTTTCATACTTGGAGGAGGAGCCATTTCATGGTGTAGTAAGAAACAACAATGTGTTTCTTTATCCACCATGGAGTCAGAGTATATTGCTTGCACTGCTGCTGTGCAAGAGGCTTTATGGTTGAGGAGATTCTTACAGAGCTTGAGCATTACAGGGCACTTGGGCGAGGCTGTTGTGTTTCATTGCGATAACACAACCGCCATAGCTTTTGCAAAAGATCCAAAATACCATGGTAGATCCAAGCACATTGATACTCATTACCATTTCATTAGAGACATTGTTGCGCAAGGTCAGGTGTGCTAAAGTATGTCCCCACCATCGACATGGTTGCTAATCCCATGACTAAACCCATATCGAGAATTATTTTTCGTAGACATGTTATGGTCTTGGGTTTACGTAGGGTTTGACATTTTTTTTTTTTTTTTTTTTGTATGATGGACATTTTTTTATGCATTAATAAAATATGTTTTTGATTGCATATTATTTTGTTTAATTAGTGCACATATCTAGTCATATGAGTAAAGTTACCAGGTTTTGGTTAGCCCACTCACACGGGTGATCGCCCTGGCACTTGAATAGCGAGCAGGATGAGACATAGATGATCATACTATGAAGTAGTGATCTCCATGGCGCTTCGAAAGCGACAAGGATTGAGTTATCATAAGTCGCCTTAGCATTGAGCTAAGATGAGACTACATTAGTCGAACATAGAGTATATCCACGTCTCCATGAAACCTGAGAATAGCCGAATATGAGACTCTTGAGAAAGCGCTATTGACTGACTATCTCAAGAGGCTCAAGTTAGGCGCTATGAGAAGCGACTAAACTAAGATTCATATGGTGTTAGAGTGTGACTAACCCTAAGTGGGAGCTCCAACATAACATACAGATCATACTGTATGTGCTGCTAAGCGACCGTGAGAAGGAGTGACGAAATAAATCCCTTTCTTCGTCACTGTGTGAGACTTCTGGAATATTAATTCCATCTCATACCCTTTGGGACTTAGACTTACGTTTTGAAGTTGAGACTTGATGTTGCTACCTTAGCATGTTATCCAAAGGCCATGAATTATACAGTCCAACGGAGCATGTCTAGGAAAGTAGTTAAGTTTAGATGGACAGACATAATGTATAAGGAAAGGTCATTGGATACCACACTGAGATTTTGTAACTCATAGCCCAAGCGATTATGTCATTGTTAGTTTTTTTATATAATCATGAGTGCAAATATAATGTGAGATCTAGCATGACTTTGTATGTGTTACAAAAGGGATTAGAGGTGCTAGATCTAGTGTGATTTGATGATATGGGGTATAAACGAGACTTGGAGTTGTAATGTTATATTAGTGAGATGGTAACTTAATATAACATTCCTCATTTTAGACTTTCTCGTTTTGGTCGCACAATCTAAAGAGATGAACAGGATGAGTAAATTTTTGGATGAGAGATATATATTCCCTATGTGTCCGAGTGGGAGATGTTGTATTGCCCCGTGGTACGTCCACATAGGCATTGTTTGACTCAAAGTAGGACACTAGATAAGTTCTAGTGTTGGGATAATTCTATATATATGAGAGATAAGGTTGATCTCTTATTTTGAATAGGTAAATTAATATCTAACTCTATCCTTTTAGTGGTTGAGATGAGTTAGGCATCTCACTATTATATATAGACACAAACTAGTATTGAAAAAAACATACAACAATCAATATTCCTCTCTCTCTCCATATATTCTCTCTTGGTTCTCTCTAGCGTACCATCTTAGTCCCTAGGGTTTTGGTTCATGTGTTTTGTAGATACTCTGGTAGTATTCTATAAAGCGAGAAAAGATCCATTCAGAAATCTACGTACGTGACAAAGGAGTTCGTAAAGCAAGCGAAGATCCTGAATGAAAAGTTTTTCACATCAAAAAGGTACAATGAATTATATATTCATTATTTCCATATTTTTCCTACATGTTGAACCTACCTCGCTTCAGTGCTTCACCAAAGGAGGGAGCACCGATTAGTTTCCTATTACAATGAGAATAGTTGAACTCTGTTTCAGTCACGCAGGCACCCCCCATCATGCCGACACCGAGGACATGCCTTCGTCGCTGAAACTATCACTTTCGGGCTATATCCCACTATCAATGATCTCGATTATCATGTCATCTCCAAATCCAAAAACCGGCCATAACCCGACGTGCTCATTCAAGTTGAGAAATTTCGGGGTTCGGGTTGTGTGGAAATGGCCAAAAGTCTCTGGATAGGTTCCGAGATGGCCTGGCATTTTCTAGAGTCGTTCGGGCTGGGACTATGAGAGAACTGCAATAAAGCCGTTCATGACATGGTTGTAGGAATAAAGATGTGTTGGTGGCGGGGAAGCATCGTCTACGAAAGGAAGGGAAGAGAAAGTTGATTCATACCAGCTGTGGGGTTTGGAGAAGGGAGCTGGCATAGTTGAGTTGTCCACGTGGATAATGTAGGTTCTACGATTGCCTAGGGAAGAGGAAGATATGGAAACTATGAAGAGAAGTACGAAAGAAAGGAGGAGACAAGAAGGCATTTCATGTTCCATTGTTACAGTGATAGTTCAAGAGAATGTCAAAGGATCACACACACAAATATATATACATATAAAGAGAGCGAAGGATTTGAGAATAAGAGAGTATCGACTATGAAGTCAGAAATTAATGACAGATTATCTCTTTAATTAACCTGTCTGATTGTGGGAGTTAGGATTTATAATAAGTGAGGATAATGTTATATTTTTAAAATAAATGGAAATAAAATTAAAATAATAATAATAATAATGGCAAAATATGAAAGAAGTATAATTTTATAAAAAATAATAATAATAAAATTAATTAATATCATTTTAATATAATTTTTTAAATCAATGGAAACAACTACTCTCACTCAACCTTGTTTGGTCCGACCATGTCCCTAATTGAGGTGAAGACTGAAAGCCGGCAATAGATACATAAGTGATTGGAAAGTGATCGTGTATATATTTATATAATATCATTACATTAATTTGAACAAAGACAACAGTAGCCGAATCGCAGGAAATAATTTAAATATGCATTGATTTGGTTGATAGCATTTGAGGTCAAATGAACATCCTTTATCAGAAAGTGATGATGAGATTGATATTAATCCGAAGCCCAAAGGGAATACTCCCAATGATTATCAGCCTGCATATAAAGAAGTAAACAAGAAAGTCTCATATGTCAGCATGGTTTTAAAAAATGATAACAGATGTCGTAACGATAATGATTGTGGTAACACGGACGCAGGATATAACGAACGTTACGTAACAAAAACGAAAATCGAAAGCGTAAATTTTTTTTTCAAAATCACATCTTAATTAAATTCAACAATTTTTAATGTTTTAATAACTAAAATGTATAAATATAAATTATTAGTGTTATTTAATAGTTTTATATTAATTAATAATTCTATATTTAAATATTACTTTCTTTTAAACATGTACATGAAGATAAGCCCATTAATGTTATTAATAAATTATATAAAATATTGGTATAATAATATTATTAATTATATAATGTTAAATTTATTATAATTAAAGTTGATAAAAAATATTAATATAACAATATTATTAATTATATAATACTAAATTTATTATAATTTAATTTGATATAAATTTTTAATACCATTAATATTTTTGTTTGTATGTTATAATATATAGTAATACTTTATTAATAACTTATAAAATAAGTAATATAATTTAAGTGAGATTTGGATCCTCAAGAACATAAAAAAAATTAATTTTCATCAATTTTTAAAAATATTTCAATCGTCACTTTTACAATAAGTTTAAAATTTTTTTTAAGCAAATCAAACATTTTAATATATTTATATTAAAATATAATATATTATACTTATATACTATCATTGTATATTAGTATAATTTTATAATTATATTTATATATCATTTATTACTTATAACACCAATTCAGAGCCTCGGTTGGGCTCCCAATAAACCAACCATCCACCCCACTGCCAAATCAAATCAACTCTCTTCGGTGGTTCCAGAAGCAATTAATGCTTTCCAATCTTCCTCCAAACGCTCAAGACGCTTCGGCATGTTCAAATTATCTTCCTCCAGACACTTTGTTTTGTTCACTTCCACGGAGTTTGCTTCAATTTTTTCTTTCAAATTTGTTCACAAATTTTTTTGGCAATAATCTACCCTTTAGAAAAGGGGAAGAAAAAAAATCTGAGAAAGAAAAAAAAGATCCGGATCTAATCTGTTTCTTGAAAGCCTGAAACCAGAGCGGAAACAAGACAAACTGAAATCAGAGTCGAAAGAAGACGAATACGTGAAATTACTTGCTTGATCTCGATTTTTAGAACAGGAAGTATTCAATCCTTACTACTACTTCTCTTATTTGTTTTCACAATTTTTAATTTTTCAAAAGACCTAAAGCATGTTTATTTCATATTTTCAGATTTCGAACGATAGTTCTATTGATTTTTTTAAATCTCTGTTAAATAAAGCCTTTAGTTTTCAATTTTTTGTTGATTTTTCTTGAAAGTTCTTTGTCGATTCTTCTGTTGTTGTCATTTTTGTTTGCCTAACTAAGCGTAACGTGGGTGTAATGCCTCCGTAACGGCCGTTACGGCACTGTAACGTGCCGTTACGGTGTGATGGCCGTTCCACTCATGTAACAGAATTTTAACGGACTTGACGAGAGTCGATGCCGTTACGCAACGGACGCTACCGTTACGTAATGACGATTTTTAATACCACAGATGTCAGACAAAAATATAGACTAGGTCCAAGTCCAAGATGGATCACATGGGAAGAGAGAAAGGAACTGCATAAGAAGACGGTTTGACGGCTCGAATCCCCAAAAATTATGGGTGCAAATAGTCTTGCGCATGTCCATTCACTATAGCTATCTATCAATCTTTGGAAATGAATATGTAGCGGAAATGAATTCCCTTCCTGGTAAGGATAGATGCTTGGCATTGAGCAAGCTTCAATTAATTAACCAAAAGTCTGCCGTTTGATTTACTTCACGAGAGAAAATCACCAAAAATTATGGGTGCAAATAGTCTCGCTGCATGTCCATTCAATATAGCTCTCTATCAATCTTTGGAAATGAATGTGTGGCGGAAATGAATTCCCTTCCTGGTAAGGATAGATGCATGGCATTGTGCAAGCTTCAATTAATTAACCAAAAGTCTTTGCCGTTTGATTTACTTCACGAGAGAAAATCACCGAATGTTGTTCTTTGTTTCTTTTTTTTTTTAAATTCAATTAAAGATGTGATTAATAGATAGATTTGCAGCCAAAAAAAGTGTTAATTAGAACTATTTAATTAAAATTCAAAACTTTTGATATGTTATTACTTTTGTGTTTTTGTATCGTTGTGCCCGTTTATGAATTGTTAATATGGTTGGTTTGTATTTTATAATATTTTAAATTATTTATTATTGATTTATTTTTATTTATGTGGGTATCCATCTCTTGCATCCAAAATTATAACACAATTTGTAAGTCATCTTATAAATGAGAGTGCAAATATTTGGATATCCTCTTCGTCTTCTCATATAGTTTAATGTCGGAAAAAAGAAATTTAGTGTAAAATGTAAACATGTGACCTTAACTCCCCTTTGGAATGATTGATTTAGTGAGATTTAATTTTATTTGATAAAAATTTTCATTAATTTTTATGTTTGTAATTAAATAAAATTTTATGTATTGAATTTCATTTCATTTGGTAACTTTAAATTTTAGAATTTTATATTATTTGAAATTTCACCCAAAACAATAGAATTTAATAAAAACTTATTATTTTTTAAGATAATTAAATAAATGGACAACTTAATTTACTCTCATAAATCACATTTATCTTATTTTACTTTCGGACATAGTCAAATTTAATATTTCTCTTAAATTAATTAAATTTTTAAGTTTAAAGATATATTTTAAATATAAAATTCTATTTATTAAATCAAATCAATTCTTTATTTTTGAGATGAGTGCATTGCTGATCCGAAAAAGTAACCAATTTTTTTTAACTTAGGTTCCGTTTGACAGCACAAAAATGTGTAAAAATATACTAAAAGTTACAAAGTAAGTGTTTAGTAAAATCTTTACTTTTGCTATTTTTCCACTCTACTACAATAATTTGCTTCACTTAAACATTACTAAAAGTCTCACCAAAGACACAAAAGTTTTTAAAAATTACCAAAATTTTGATCAAACACTCAAAAGTAACTAAAAATTACTAAATGTTACCAAAAATTTTATCAAATACTTAAAAGTTGTAAAAAATTACTAAAAATTACAATTTACTTTACCAAATATACTAAAAATTATCAGTAATAACTTTTGATTAAAAATTACTAAGAATTATGTCGCCAAACACCTCTTAATTTTTTACAGGTGCGATGCGAGGTAGAGCACGTTGAAGCGATCGACGTACAGCAACAGGTGCCAAGAAATTACCCAAAAAAAAATGAAGAACAGGTGCCTAGAAAGACTGCCTGTGCTTCATTGAAGTGATCGTTCGCAAGGATGACACTAGCAAAGAGCGGCTGGAATGGGGCTCCAGGGTCTCTGCTGCAAATAGCCGCCCCCCAAACCCTCAGTAAAATTCCTCTTACTGCTGCTTAAAGGTTTTTAGAGTTCCTCAGCTCCAGCATTTTGATGCTTTGCTGTGGAAATTGAGTTGTTTTTTATCTTCTTCTTCTTTTTTTTTTTTTTTTTTTTTTTTTTTTTGAGCTATCAAGTTTGAATGTTCTGCAGTGGACGGCTGAATATTGTGGTGTCTCTTCCCTTGAATTTTAATATCTACTAGTCTTTTTCGCCTCACTGCTATTCTTTCTTTCATATCGAAACTTCGTTCTCAAATTGGCTGGTGGGATTGATGGGATATGTGAATAGATAGATGAATGGTCACAGATATATATATATATATGTATAATTGTGGGTTTCCAATAATTCTGCATCACAAATAGGCATGAAATTGAAATAATTAACGAAATAGTAGTGAATGGCCATGGAATCTCTTCACCAACGATGGGGGAAGCATTTGGCCTTGTCTGGCCTTGTCCTATCGTGGGTCAATATATCAACGGACAAATAGGCGTTTGATCTCTCTCTCTCTCTCTCTCTCTCTCTCTCTCTCTCTCTCATGCACACGCACGCGCACACGCACGCACGAAAATGATGGTACGATTCAGAATCTCTCTTTATTGTTAAAAGTGTGAGACATGTTTGGTTAAATAAAATTAATTAAACTTTATTAATTTTTTATATTTTTTTCAGTCAAATATAATTTCATATCACTTTCATATTAAATTTTTATATTTTTAATGTACTCTTTGGCAACTAAACACCCGCTAAATGTTTTTATTTAATTTGAATGGACGTTTTTAATTTTTTACTTAGAAAGTGGCGATCGGATTGATGTTAATCAGAAGCCAAAACAGAATGCTCACAAGGATAATTAATTACAAAAAAAAAATGCTCACAAGGATTATTAGCCGGTAAATGAAGAAATAAAAAAGACTAGTCTCTCAGATGTGAAAAAAAAAAAAAAAACAAAAGAAAATAAAATGATGCTGTCCAGAACTCCAAATAATAATTTATAACATAATTTGTAAGTCATCTTATGAAAGGAAATGCAACGGAATATTTGGATATTCTCTTCATCTTCTCGTATAGTTTGTTTCCGGGGAAAAAAATGGTGTAGAATGTCAGCATTTAGCTTTAAAGTGATCAATTCTGATAGAAGATATTCATAGGATTAGGATTGATTTATTTCTTTCTTTCTTTTCTCTTTTTGAATGGGAACCAAGAATGTTTATTCATGTATTTTTCTATTCCTAATCATTGTTGAATTGTTATTTGCAAATTCGTCAAGGGCATGCATTAATTTAGCACAATTGTAACACTAAACTATCTATTTATGGCTAGTATTTGCTAAACTTGTCAATAAATCGAATTTGGCTCAAACTCGACCAGAACAATGTCCAATAATATTATAGAAGATTCGATTGATTTAATTCGTAACTCAATGCATCTAAATCGATTGTATTTAATGACTAATCTAGATCTGTATTCGGATCGATCCATCAACCCATTATTTTTAAAAGTAAAAAATAAAAATGAAAATTTAAAATTACAAAACTATCATTTTTTATTAAGTAAAATTACAAAATTATCTTTTTTTTTATTAACTATTCTTATATTTAATTTGAAATAATATAATTTCCATTCATAAATAAAACATTTACAAATTTAAACAAACACCTTTATGACTACATGAAGAGAATAGAAAAATCATTCTTAAAGACTAAAATAATTTTTATTATTATTTATACTTTTAGCAATCATATAAAAATAAATTTTATTTTACTTTATTTCATAATTTAGTCAAATAAAAAATTAATTTCTCTTTCAAAATATTTTTTTTTCATAAACTTGCAAACTTGAAAATAAAACCATTTGTAAATTTAAATTTCTAATTGTCTTTTACCCCTACTAATTTTGTCTCACCGATCAAAAATTCAAAATAAAATCTTAGATTTTTTTTCACACCTTCATGTACAAAAATAAATAAATAAATAAATATATAAAACTACCAAAAGTATCTAACTAGGGAAATCAATAAATTAAAAGAATTAAATTTTAAATATGCAAACAGATTTATCAAACAAACAATAAATATATTTCTTTTGAAAACTTAATTTGAATTTTTTCTATTAACAAATATTTTTTTCTAAAAAAAATTAGAATTAAAAATTCTTATCATCGTAATGTAATTCGTGTGCGTAAATTAATTTTTTCAAAAAATATTATATTATAATTATTCACTTACTTATCAAAATACCTAAGAAAAATTAGTAAGTTACATTTTGTATATATTTGAAAATAATAATTTTTATTATAAAATAAAAGTATTTATAATGTTATAGTTATGTCTTGAATTGCCTTTTTGTATAGAGTTTTTATGATATTTTAAATATGTAAAAACATATATGAAAAGAAAGATAGGCAATTGTGTAATTTTAATTAATGAAAAAACAAAATGGGACTCTTTGTGGATTGCAATAGGATCACCCTAAAATCAATCATTTTGATTAATTTACTTTACTATATATACATATATAAATATATAAATGAAGCCACAGAAAGTTGTACTCTAGTTGATTTGTAAATTAATTATGTGAGAAGAAGCTTCATTATTTATTTTTAATCTTTTAATTTTAATTTTTTTTTTTTTTTGGCTCTAGATACATAATTTTTCAAAGTATAATAATTAAAAGAAAATTTTATTTACACTACTGTACCGTTAAAGAATTTATTTTTAACAATAAATAATATATATAGAGAGAGAGAAAGAGCATGTGCTAGTTACATGCTTCGATTTTCTTAATGTATCATTATTTATAATTTATATCTTTAGCTTTCTTTTATTAAAAATTGAAGATAAATAGTTGATGAAAGTCAAATTATACGCATAAATGTCATTTGTCTATTCCCCCAGCATTAACATTCATGATTATGTACAAATAAATAAAATATATTTTTATTTTATATATATATATATATTGAATAAAATATATTTTTTATTTTCATGAAATAATGGTTTAAAAAAAAATTTATTTTTTAAAACGGGTTAGATCTAAGTATATGGATTGAATTTGAATCTTATTAGATTGGACTCAACTAATTTTAAATTTGGATCGAATCTATTATATTTGGTTCTGGATTGGATCTGGACCTAATAGCTCTGATTCAAACCCGATCCATTAACAGGTCTAGTATTATTGGTTGAAATTTTTAAGATATGTGTAGAGTAAGGATTATTGAGAAAAAAAAAAGATAATAGGAAAAAGACAAAGAAAATTTGCAAGAAAAAAGGAAAGAAATATAAAAATTCAAAATACACATTTATATTTGAGTGGATCAAAAAATATAAGTAATGAAAGCATTCATTAATAAATTAATTTTCTTAATTTCTCAAATTTCATACCTAATTCCTTCTATTTTTCATTGCAAACCAAAAGAATAATAAAAATTTTAGTACCCTTCTATTTACTTTTCATTTGACAAATTATTGATTTAAACACAACCTTAGCATACATTTAGTTAGCAATGAAAACATGAGATGAATGTGAGGTAAACTTGAGGGGGAGAATTAAGTGTGAAAGTGAAAATAATCATATTTGGTATGCATTGAAAATGATCTTGAGGATGGAAGTGATATACGCTTAGTATGGTAGAATTATATATTGGTAGATATATGGAGGCATACAAGGGGTACTTCCCCCCCAACGCACACGCGCATGCACATGCACACGCACACACACAAATAAATATTTTCGTTAAAGACCAAAATATACATAATATTTTAGTTTTAATTATTACAAAATTTCCTTTAGCCCTAAGTTATAAAACATTTTTTTGGTAAGTAAGTTACAAAACTTCCCCTCTCTCACTTTATGCAAGGGGCAATCTCCCCCCTCCCCCCAAATTTTTTTCTTTAAAGACGAAAGGATACATAATATTTTAGTTTTATTACAAAATTGTCATTAGCTCTAAGTTATAAAACTTCTCCTCTCTCAACTTTACGCTTTACGTAGAGCACCCTTTCTCTTTCCTTGATAACAATTGACGTTAACTTCTTTTATTTCTAGCCCAAATGCAACTAACCACGCTCTTTTAAAAAGTGTATAATATCTCCTCATTATTGGTTAAATTATGTGTGAAATAACCAAAACATTTTAATATTAAATACTATATCTTATACACATACAATTTAATTTTTTACATTGTAAGTAATAAAATTTTGATTAATTAATTCATGTAAAAATATTTATATTAGTAAGATTCTATGCATTTTTTAGTTATTATAAATGAAATGAGGAAAATCTATTAAGGAAACGTAAAAATATGAGAGGTTAGAGTTATTTCTCAAACATGAAGAATATTCAAGAAATTATGGGAAGTCAGTGTAATTTATACCTAATAAAAAAAATACTATTGATTTGTAACGATATTCTTACAATTAAAGGACAATTTCATGAGTTTTTTTTTTTATTTTAAATTGATTGGATTACAATTTTGTCACATCATTTTAGCTTACAAAAATAGATCATGCACAGTTTGTATAGCGTTATTTAAGAAATAAAAAAATAAAATATCAAGAATTTAATTCATGCATATACACCTTTTACTTTCCCATTGCTAAGGTTTAAATTGGATTGGCTTGCACTTTTTTTTTCTCTTTGTTAGAATATTTTATATTAAATTATGAAATATTCGTCATATATATATATATATATATTACTTATATTAAAATATTCTTTATCTTAATTTTTAGTCAGTAATTAAGTTTATTTTGGTGCGTTGATCATTATCATGTATACCTCTGATTGTAAACCTATTTTAAGGCTTACTCTTTACCTTTATGAGATATATGACAAAAATGTACACCTTACATTTTTTTCTCTCCAATTCTTTTTTTTTTTTGTCTTTCATTTTTTTTTTATTTCAACATGGTATCAAAACACATAGTTTTCGATCCTAAATAATCAGCATTTTGAGCCACAACAAAGTTTTTTTGCGTTATATTTCTTCTCTAGTGTTTTTTTTTTTTTTTTTTCAGAGTCTTATTATGCCATAACATCATTACAATCATAGCAGAATTTTTTTTCTTCTGCAATTTGAATTGATTCTTAGGTTTTTTTTTTTTTTTTTACCTTTCTAATTTTGATTCTGATATTTATTTCTTCGTATTTCAGCGTCTTAGTACACTTTTTATGTAAGATAACATCTCAACATTATATTTTCATCCTATTCACAATACTAAGACGATGTTAGTTTTTCTTATTGGCCATAATCTCCAAAGAGTGAAATGTTGTTATTTTTCCTTCGACGTTTTTCGATCAGTTTTATTTTTCTTCTTCCATCTTCGCAAACTGTAAATTCTGTTTGATTTTTTTTTATCACCAATTCGAAAAAGTAATCTTACTAGTGGTAACGAAATTTTTTCAGGAACTCACCGTCAAAATTAGATCTCCAAATTTTGCACTCACGACTTATTTTGCTATCCGGTTCAACTGATTTTGCAATTCTCTTATTTTTAAACATAAGTTAGTTGACCACCTTGAGTTTCAGAGATACTGTTAGAATATTTCATATTAAGTTATGAAATATTCTTCATAAATATATTACCTATATTAAAATATCCTTTATCTTAATTTTTAGTAAGTAATTAAGTTTATTTTGACTTGTAAATTATTACTATATATAGTTTTTATTATAAGCTTATTTAAAACTCTTTTCTTTACTTTGATGAGATATATAACAAGATATGGATCTTACATTTTTTTCTCTCTAATTCTATTTTTTGTCTTTCATCTCTTATTTCAACAGTCTCATTTTTCTATTTAAAATGTTTAATAATCATACGGCACTTACTGAACTCTACAGGAAGAAAGTTTCAATTTACTAAATGAGCTAATAAAACGAAGCAAAAGAGCCTAAATGACCTTTGGTATTGTGTTTCACAATCCAACCATGGTTGTATCAAAGTGCTTTACCCAAAAACTTGTGGAGTTTGATATAAGAGACGGTAAAGAATCAAACCACTATTAAAATTTTTGGTCTTCCAAAATATACTAGCAACTGAGAACTTAATAAACATACCATATTCTGTTAAGAAGTCTTATTTTTTTTAGAGGTCTTGTTACTACTAAAATATTAACCATCATCTCATCTTAAAACTAAAACCGTGTAAAAAATACTTAAATTTAGAGAATTGGCATGTTCATAATAGTACTATAAGTACAATTATTTGTGATATCAACTACCCCTGCTTAAGGTGCAAGTGTAGCGACCACTGGACTCCTTACAACATGTATCCCATCGACCTCATACCAGCTCAAGTATCCGTAAGTCCTGTTATAATCAGTCCTTCGACTATGCCTCAAATCAATCTCGACCGTTAAATGGAATTCGGCTTTACTGTATTTTTCCGGGAAGGAGATCGTTGATGGTTGCACGACTATCTTCATACCCTGTGGAGCCAACACCTTTGCCCTATATACAGAACGCGAATCAATAACATTAGTCAACACCCTCTTAAAGGTATACCTGGAGGTCTTCTTGTCATCCAAAATGGCGATGAAGGAAGGATAATTAATGTCCAGATTGGCATTTTCACAGTTGAAATCGGACCTCCTTGTGATAATCTTGATACGCTGCGTTGTGTAGTTCATCCCACAGAGGAAATTGACGTAGTCTTCTACTTCCAAGTCGTAGATGAGTCCAGGGTCCATGGCCTTGTTGGGGTTAACATGTCCTGCTCCGAAATCAAGAGGAGTTGCAGCGACACCAGTGCCCATGTCAAGGATTGTGCCGCCAGTATTGTCAAGCACATCGGCAGTTGTCATCATAGCTGATCGGATGGCAGCTGGGCTCCAGTCTCGATGGGCTGCCTTTAGCAACGCAGCTATGCCGACTACATGGGGGGAGGACATGGAAGTTCCCGACGCTAGTCTATAATCCGTGAGCAGAACTTCCTGGCGAATATAGGCTCCCATCTTGTTCGGTACCCATGCGGCTAAAACATCATTCCCAGGTGCTAAGATATCAGGTTTCAGAACCCGTGGAGCTAGTGAATAAGGTCCCCTAGATGAGAAGTAAGCCACCTGGGGCGCTGGCTTGGTATCAAGTAATGTTATCTGAAATTTGATACTCATAACTGGATTATCTGATTTGACTATATAATGCTTGATGAGCTCCCCATCTTTCACTTTCACAATCACAATTGGCATGCTAAATTTATTATCTTCTTGGGAGTCTGAACTTATAATAGCTCCAGCGGCCCCTGATGTCTCAACATCTTGCACCAGACCATATAATGATTTTTCGTTGTTGAAGTCACAGAAAATATATTTTCCTGCAATTTCTTTGGGGTCCAAGGCTCCACAAGTTTCCTTGCTTCTATTGCCGTGCCCGAAGTATAATGGGACTCTAGAGACTAATAGGTTTTCTGCGTAAATAGACCTTCCGACGACCGATAAGTCCCGGTTGCCGAGCGTAACATGACCAGCAAAATCTCTGTCAATAGTCCCGGCACCAACGGTAGTGATCCAAGGTGCTCCATTGAACAAAGCACGATGCCCAGAATTTCCAGCCGAACATGCCACGAAAATCCCTCTCTCCATTGCTGCAAAAGCTCCCAAAGCAATTGGGATGCGGTCAAATGACTTCTCCTCAAAGAGAATAGACAGAGACATGAGATCTACTCCGTCATCCATGGCCCGGTCCATGCCAGCCAATGTGTCACTTGCCATTAGGCGATGACCATAAAAGCCTATTTTGTACATGGCCAGTCGGGCTTTTGGTGCCATACCGATAGCCGTTCCCTTAGCATGACCAAAGTAATTAGCACAGTGCACTGAACTACCGGCAGCCGTGGACGACGTGTGAGTCCCGTGACCTAAAAAATCCCTTGGAGAATCATAGTCCTCCATTTTTGAAATGTTAAGCCCAGCTCGCTTCAATGCTTTACTGAAAGAGCGAGCACCGATGAGTTTCCTATTACAATGAGAAGAGTTGAACTCAGTCCCTGTCTCGCAGGTGCCCCGCCACCGTTCAGGCACCGGTGGCATGCCTTCGTCGTTGAAACTCTCACTTTCAGGCCATATCCCACTATCGATGATCCCAATTATCATGTCATCTCCAAACCCAAAAACCGGCCATAACCCAACATGCTCGTTCAAGCCAAGAAATTTCGGGGTTCGGGTTGTGTGGAAATAGCCAAAAGTTTCTGGATAGGTTCCGAGATGACCAGGCATTTTTTGGAGTCGTTCGAGTTGGGACTGTGAGAGAATTGCACTAAAGCCATTCATGACATGGTTGTAAGTGTAAAGATGTGTTGGTGGGAAAGCACTGTCTACGGACGAGAGGGAAGAGAGAGTTGATTCATACCAGCTGTGGGGGGTAGAGAAGGGAGCTGGCATAGTTGACTTGTCCATGTGGATAATGTAGGTTCTACGTTCATCTGGGAAAGATGATGATATTGAAGCAATGATGAGAAGCGAGAGAGGGAGGAGGGGGAGGCAGGAAGGCTTTCCAAGTCCCATTGTTTTAGAGACACACTGATCCTTTGAACCTGAGATAAATATCACAGCACCCCAGTATATATATATATATATATGTGTGTGTGTAGTTTTGAGTATGAGATTACGCATATCATCGACCATGAAGCTAGTAATGATCGATACAATCAGTGTGTAAAAAGCAGGTAGCCGGCAATAATTCAGTGATCAGGACCGTAGAGAGTAATTTTTTAAGTTACTAAGAACCACAATTATTGTGAAAACGATGGGTGCTTAACCAGAAGTAGATTTTTTTAAATAAGAACCATAATTGTTATGAAAGCAATGGGTGCTTATATATGCAGAAGTAGTTTTTTTTTAAGTAGATTTATGAAGTCAGCGAGTTTCACCTATAGTAATAGCACAGGGTATAACACAAATTACCCCTTGAAAGCATCATTATATCTGAACTAAAACGAAATATCCAGACAACAGAAAATAATTTAACTATGCATTGATTTGGCAGATAGCATTAGACGTTAATGTAAACGATGAAATTTATAACAGAAACCCACAAAGGAATGCTTGCAATGATTATCTGCAGGCGCGGAAAGAAACCAAGAATATTCTCAGATTTCAGAGAAAGAAACAGAAAGACAGGATCTAAATATTGCTATCTAGGCCATATATACCGGAGTTAATAACACCACCTCTTATCTATCACACACACCCATATATATATATATATATATATATATACTTATAAACGGGAATAAATGGCTCAGTTGCATGGAAAATACTATATACTTGAGACAATAACACCCCCCCCCCCCCTAAAAGTGGAGTTATCAGTCATGGGTTAAAAAACACACAGCAAACATACAGTCATGGCTATATAAATGGCTTCTAATATCATGAGCATAATAAAGTTCATTGAAATATGATAAAACATAATTTTACAAAATTGCGGTTCATTCCAACCTTGAAGATTTCAACATGCTGATGCAATAAAATAAAAATAAAAATGTACAGCTATATGTCCTAATTTCTCAATAATACAGACCAAGATACATTTTTAAACCTTTTCCCCCAACAATATTTTAGCACAATGCAAACCAAAATGAAGAACATCCCTGCTCTTGCAGTATTTCTTCTCCCCTCCCCTTTTCCGCTTGAAATGTCTAGTAATAATGTTGCATTTATTGAATTACCATGCAGAAAGAAAGCTCCAGTTTACCAAATGAGGATCAAATGCGTGCTTGCCTGAATGAATTAAGACCATGTAATATTACTGTGTTTTGCTAATTCAACCATGGCTCCACCTAAAAGCTTCCAATCCATGGCTCTTCAATGTGATACAGCAGCTAAAAATATGATTGGCTGTCCTCAAATGGAGGGTATTGCTGAAGGTGACTGTGGAGAACTAGTTTCGAGTAGAAAGCTTCTACTACAATAGGACCTTGAGGTACTTGAAGAAGAAGCAAGACACCTTCCATCTCCGCTGTGAAAAATGGCCTCACTGCTATGCATTTTACCTTTACTTCTTCTCTGTCCCCCAGTTCCTTCAAACCCTTCGTCTTCCACAGCTTCAACAAACCCACTGTGCATCGGGTCTGAACACTCGTACAAAAGCCGAAGAACTTGCTTAATCGATGGTCTTGCCCTTCCTTCTCTCTGGGTGCACCATCTCACAATTGTCACAACTGTTCGAAGTTGATCAAAGTCAAACAAATCCCCAATACTGGGGTCCACAAGCTCAGGAAGCATTGACTCCGAATTCATGCATACTTGGGACCACTCCACCAAATTATTGTTATCTTGTATCGCTCTTCTTGCAGTAACCAGCTCTAACAGTACCACGCCATAACTATACACGTCACTTTTTTCAGTGAGCTCTCGAGTGACGGCATACTCGGGGTCCATGTAACCTAAAAGTTTTTTTTGTCTCTTCAGAATTAGGTACAGAGAATTTGTGTATGTGATAACAATTTTCTTTTCTTACCTGGAGTGCCCCTGATGTCAGTGTTTACTGGTTCAAAGCAAATTGAGCCATCTTTTGAAGCATGTGCAAGTCCAAAATCAGCAACCTTAACAAACAAATTAAGATTATAGAATTAGTCCAACGTGCTAAAATGTGCATAAAATGTCAGATCGAATAAGTTAATGTTGTTTAGTTAAATCAGACTAATTTGAGGACAATCGAACCCAAAATTTTGTTTCACACCCACTGAAGTTGAGTTAAGCACTACAAAAACTAATGATTGTAGGGGAATCTAACTTTGTTTCTTACCTTTGCAACATAACTCTCATCCAGCAAAATGTTGCTGGATTTAATGTCTCTATGGCACAGGGGAGGATTACAATAGAAATGCAGGTACTCCTGCATCAGGATATCAAATTAGGGCAGAGCGTGTCAAAAGATGATAGTTGGATTTTCGATCAATCTTGCAGTTTGAAATTAAAGTCCATTCAATTATAGGTAAGAACTATTTGGCAGTTTACCAAGGCATTTGCCACATCAATGGCAATTTGAATTCTAGTTCGCCAACTCAGAGGACTTCTACCTGAAGCTGAAAGAGGAATTTCAAACACATTAGGAAGGGGTTATAAAAAAAGGGGGGGAGGGGCCTACTCCAAAGTAATTAGTTTCCAACGCATCTGAACACTTATCATGCATAATAGTTGTGGGGGATCGGAGTGACGTAGAATACTCCGACAATCTAGGAATACCCTTGGGCTATGTTTGTTTTGAGGGATTGGATGATGGGGTTTAAGTAATACCATGGATAATATATGGGATTGGATATAATATGAGATTAATTTTTTATGTGGGATTATTTTTTTTGTGTTTGATTGGTGGAATATAAAGTGAGATAAAAGATGTGATTTGACAGGAGATATAACAAAAAATAATTTTAAACCTTTAGATTTTGGCGGGAAACAAATCCAGAGATATGGTATAAGTAATATTATATCCTCCATCGTATTACTTATCCCCCATTTTGGGGGGATATGCAGAAATAGGGCATAAGTAATATCATATCCTCTATAGTATTACTTATCTCCCATTTTGGGGAGATATGCTATATCCAAAATGGACTACTTATCCATTGTTATTTTACAAATCCAATCAAAGGATATTGGGCCCCACTGGACTAATAATCCAATCCCCCTTTTTTTATCCTGTAATCAAACATGGCCTTGGGGTAGGAGCAACACCCAGAGGGGGGACTACAAAGTAACATAGCCAGTGGATCGGTAGCTAGAGCTGGGGAATTGTCGAGGCCCTACCTCGATCGACTTTGGAAACAGAGAAACGCCCACCTATGAATTTATTACACATAAGCCAGACATTCAATACCTTCAACCACCTAGCCAGGGGTCGCTTGTCTGGCTTAAGTGTAATAAATTCATAGGTGGCGCTTCTCCCTTTCCATAGGCCGATCAAGGCAGAGCCTTGACAATTCCCCAACTCTAGCCACCGATCCACTCCCCCTGATGGTCCCACTGTGGATTACTATGTAGTCCCCCTTGAGCCTTGCTCCTAACCCAAAGGTATGTGTTAGTTTTATGACAAGCTATGGATGTCTTGCTCTCAAAATTGAGTTCTTCAACTCACACTTTTATCATTATGATTGGGGAGATAGCCTTATGACATAGGTGTGATCCCGTACATTAATGCCCCCTTGCACAAGGACTTTTATTCAAGTTCCCAGACAAATTATCTATGATGTTGACAATCCAATTGGTTGCACTAAATTAACAGTTTGTTTCTGTCTCTTCAATCTTGTCATCTTCCACTTCATGAGGTATAAATATGAGCAAACTTCAATCGTGAGCCACTTGCAACTCCCACTACTTGTCTGAGAATTGCGAAATTCTTTAGAGGTTATCTTTTTAACTTTTCTACGTGCCTTGAGGTTCTCTCTTTCAACTTTTCTAAAACCCACGAGTCAAAAAGTTCTCCTCTCAACTTTTCTAAGTGCCGTGGGTCACAAAGTTCTCTACTCCATCACACAAAGCTTCTAGGTCATCCCAATGAGATTTCCTTAAGTGATTTAACCTAGCTCACTGTGCGACCTAGCCCACTGCGTGACTTAACCCACTACACGATCCACCACACGAGATTTTTTCGTTTGGTCCATTGCGTGAGGTACTCTGCTACAGCTCTAGTTCGCGTAGGTCACTCTTTTCGTCAGTGCGCGAAGTCCCTCATCTAGCACACCTCTGCCGCACGAATTTTACTCCCCTGTTGCACAAAACTTCTCTCCGCCATGCGAAGTTTCTTTGTGCCTTCAAATCTTTCGTGCGAAGTTTCTTTCACCAAACAACTCCGTCGCAACTTTATTCATCAGATTCAGATTATAGTTTGCTCTCCTCTTGCAAGGTTCTTCACGCAAGCATGATTCTTTAAAGGCAAGAAGAGCGACTAGGGCTTCAAAAGGATCTCTTCGTAGTGGCGTCGTTTCTAAAGGCACTCCTTGTGCGGTGCCTTCCAAGGTTATCGCACCCATCACACCAACTCAAAAGATGCATAAGAACCCCATCCGCGACTTTGGAGCTTTGTGGGATGATGCTGTAAAGGAGTTTGCCGCACGGAAAGTTAATTTAAGGGATCACACCTGCATAATAACATATCAAGGATCAACGCCTTTTGACCCAAGGTCAGACTAACGTACCATCACCCTCCTTTCCGCAGGCAAAGACACTCTGACTTTTGACTGTGGACATGGACATGGGGCATTTCAAGCTAAGTTGACTTGTATTAACACGTATCCTTGGGGTGAAGGAAATTTGGTGACTTCAACTATGTCTGATGAGGAATAGGCTATCATAGATGCTATGCTTGAAACACATTCCGGGCAAAAATAACTTGGGCAGCTGGTTTGAAAAGATGGCCAGAAAGAAGAACTTGCAGACCAACACCAAAAACACGTTTGGAGGTTGAATGCGGTATTAGCACAAAGATTACGCTAATGTTTGCGATGGGACTGGAGCTTGCGAGGATGGACATCAACTCAATTCCCTCATCATCTAGTTGCCTAATTGACTATGTGCTTGTCGCAGCACATTCTGAAGAGTCCACCCGCTAACGTGTTAACCAACAAGTATTTCCGATTACGACGAAGCTTACTTGCGGCAAAACTGTCCCTTTGGCTCCTCTTTTTCTATGCAACCTTTTTATCGCTTGGATTTGATACAAGAGGGAATGAGCAAATATGCCGGTCAGTATGATCTCCTATATTAGTTGTATACTCTCTTTTTTACAAATGTGGTTATAGGAGCATTTTTCCGCTTTTGCACCTAATCCTATTGAGTGGTCCCCGGAGATGGTTCTTAAGGAAGGACAACTCTTGTGAAATTGATGAGCTATGGTTTGCTCGATAGATGGGGCAAAGATTAGGAGGTGATTTATCCGCGGTGATTGATCGCGATAATGACTTCTCGTGGCATCCATATGTAAAACCATGTGTGGGCATCAAATCATGCAGTTGCTATTTTTCACTTGATAATTTGGTTGAGAGGTCCCAAGAAAATTGTTAAGATGCCTGATGTCATGATTTGGCTAACATGGATTTTACCTCCAAATCTTCCTATACTAACTTATGATGGGTGGAGATTCGTTACATACAATCCACACTAAACTGCTCGACAATTGGGTTTGATCAAAGGTTGTCTGGCCCTGAAGACGTGCTAACAGCGTGTAAGGTTTTCAGTTGTTTTGCTTTCCGCATGGTCTGGAAGCCTTGAAGTCACGAGTTCTTCGTTGTAAATTGCCGCGTGATGGGCACAAGGGCCGACTATCCATTCAAAGTCAGTGGTGACATTTTCAACTTACTAAATTTTTAAACTATGTTGAAGCCTTTCCTACTTACATTAAAGTGCCTGCAATACTCAAGGATGATAGTACTTTAGCACCCATGAAATCTGACGATTCTAGAGGTGACGTCGTCTCACGTTTTCGTAAGCTATTGCAATTAACAGTTGTTGTAACCACCGAGATGCCTATTGGGCAAGGATGTCAAATATACCTGTATCGGGTAGGTACCCGCTTCACCGACCCCATTTGGGAAGGGTCTAGGGATACCAATAGCGAGAACGGGGACTGATATGGGTTTTAAGGTATTATCCGAACGGGTACAGGAACAAGGACGAGAATGATAGTCCCCCCCACCACGTACCTGTTTAAATACTTTTTTATTAATTTACATATATTTTTTAATTTTTATTTAATATATATAAAATATGTATTTTTATTTAATATATATAATATTTATAATAATTTTTAATATTTATTTTATACATATAATATATAATTTATAATAATTAATATGTTTAGCAGGTAAACAAGGATGGGGAATCCATTGCCAAGCAAGAACAAGTATGGAAAAAACTTTTTTCCCCAAAATGGGGACGAGAACAGGGACAGAGATAAAGACGAGGAAGGCCATACCCACCCCGTTGACATTCCTATCATTGGGGCTATGGTAATAACTCCTCCCCCAGTGAAAATAACTTTGTGTGGTGCTAAGACGTGGCCAAGCAAGCAACGAGTACATCTGTGCTCTAAAAAGTAGGTTTAGTTGGTACGCAATCTACCAATAATTTTTCACAAATGTCATCCAACAAACCATGCAAAATCCACTTATTAAACTCACACCCCCCATGTAATTCATCACTAGCTACGGCCCACTCTATGGTCAAAGCTTGCTCTTTGCACTTCAAATCAACTAATCTCTCTGCAACACTTGCTATATTCTGACGGATGGTGTGTAGTTCAACTTGGATATGGAGGGACCGTAGGGTCTTCATGATGATGTTTAGCGGTTCTTCTATCCAACTCAAATCTAGCCAAGTATACTTAAGAGGAGCAAGACTCTCTTGAAAGAAGGAAACCTCTTCCACAATCAATTCACGGATGAGCTTATCATCTAGGCTTTGTAGAAAAAAACCCAACTATTTTAATGCTAAGCGCCAAATAGAGCTACTCAGAGCAACAAGATCTAAAAATGTATGCGCTTTATGGTAATAAACAAGCCACAACAACAGTAGAAAAACTGCTGATACCCCTTCAAATAAAATTTTTGCATCTATAATTCCTGCATCGGGCCTGCACCAACAGAACTCGCGCGACGTTCAGCATTTCCAGAGTCTAGACCTACCAGTCAAAACACCTCACCAACATTACTAGGATCAACATCCACTCTAGGAATCCCAAAAATAATTAATGGGGCAGGAGGCATATTGGTAGCCTAAGCATCAAGAATAGTAAATGCCGTGGAAGTGGGAATCTGCTGCAAGGACTCCACATTACTTTGATGTTCAATAAATCCAATGCAGCCCAATGCTTTCACTGCATACGAAAGAATTCCTCTTTGATGGATAAGGATCCCCTTCACCACCCATTACTTCATGTCACCATTGTCTCCATCTTTGTTGCTTGACTTTTCTATCTCATTTCCCTCTTCAGTGGTTGCTACTGATCTTTGAAAACGAATATGTGCAGTTAATAAGGACCGTCTATATCAACATTGGATGAATCACCTCGTCATCGCCCACATAATCATTTTCAGATATATGATTTGTCACCCATCTATGACATCTCCAACTGCAGGAGCAAGAGAGCAGCCGCTAGCTTCCTGCTGGACAATTACAGTTGAAGGTTCTACAACAACATGCTCTGAAGACACCGAAGCCGCAACTCCACTACCCTCATTTGTCAATTCAGCCTCCAATTCAAGAACAACTCCTGCGGCATCAACTGGGGGTGCCCAGACAACATCTCTGCCTTTATTGGCCTTGTTGCCCAACGGGGACCGAACTCTCCCAGTACCTTTTCCCTAATAAAGAGAAGAATGGTCCAAAAAAAATTATTATTAGACTACGTACTTAGTCTTCTTTATAGGGTGCAGATGTACTCCTCACTCGCTTGGCCGCTTCTTAGCACCAACCAAAGTTATTTTCACTGGGGGAGGATCTATCACCATAGCCTCAATAGACATCCCAGTGGCTGCAACTCCAACTTTTAAATGCAATGGCTTACAGAAACATGAGACGACATCACCTCTGAAATTGCCCGATTTTCATTAATGTTAAAGTGCCATCATCCGTACGTACTGCGGGCACTTTAATCCCAGTAGACTTAGTAAGTTGAAAATACCACCACCACCGACTTCAAATGGATGGTCAACCCTTGCGCCCACCACGTGGCAATTTACAATGAAGAACTTGTGACTTCATTACTTCCAAGCCATGTAGAAAGTAAAATAATGCAAAACTTTGTGCAACCATAAGAACATCTCTAGGGCCAAGCAACCCCCGATCAAACCCAAACTGTTGAGTAGTTCAGTGTGGATTATATACGATGGACCTCCACCCATTATAGGTCAGTACAGGAAGACTGCAAAGTAAACTTCATGCTAGCCAAATCATAACATCAGGTATCCAACAATCTTCTTGGACCTCTTAACCAAAGTATCAAGTGGAAAATAGTAACTCCATCAATTGATGCCCGCACATGGCTTTACATACGGACGCCACGAGAACTTGCTGTCGCAATCAATCACCGGGAATAAATTACTTCCTAATCCCTACCCCATCCACCAAGCAAACCGTAGCTTATTCAATTTCACAGGGGTTGTCCTTCCTCAGGGACCATTCAACAGAATTAGGTGCAAAAGTGGGAAAACATTTATATAACCACATTTGTTAAAAAAATAATAATAACAATAGAGTACAAATGTAACATGGGAGATCATACCGTCCGACAAATTTGTTTTTTCCCTCTTGCATCAAATCCAAGCAATAAAAAAGGTTTCCCAGAAAAAGAGGAGCTAAAGGGACAACCTTACCACAACTAAGTTTCGCCACAATCATAAATACTCGTTGGTTAACACCGTCAGTTGGCAAGCCCTCTAGAATATGCCGCGACAACTACGCAACCAAGTAAGCAGCTAAGTGATAAGGGAAATTGAGTTGAGGTCTAGGTCCAACCCTAGTCCCATCGAGAACATTAGCATAGTCTTTCCACCAGTACCGCATCCAACCTCCAGGGGTGTTCTTAGTGCAGGTACCCTCACAAGTGCACCTTTTCTAGCCATTTTTCCCAAACTAGTTGCCCACGAAGCTTTAAAGTTTGCGAATGGGGCCCTTATGCACCTTTTGAACTGGTGTGATGGCAGTGGTAACCTTGGAAGGCGTCACACAAGGAGGGACTCTGAAAACGACACCACCGCAAAGAGATCCTTTCGAAGCCCTTTACGACGGAGTCATTTGGTGAAAGAAACTTCACGCGGTAGATTTGAAGGCACAATTAAACTTCACACGGTAGGGGAGTAAGCTTCACAAAGCAAAGGTGTGCTAAACAAAGGACTTCGCATGACGACAAAAAAAGGGACCCGTGTGAACTAGATCTATAATTTTGTACCTCGCGCAATGGACTAAAATAGAAAATCTCGTATGGTGGGTCACGCAGTGGACCAAGCCACGCAATGGGCTAGGTCGCGCAGTAAGCTAGGGTTTCTTAGCCCTTAACATGACAAGAAAGCAAAAAAATAAGAAATCACTTAAGGAAATCTCACGAGGACAACAAAGGAGCTTCGCGCGACGGAGCAAGGAACTTCATGACCTGCATCCCTTAGAAAAGTTGAGAGGAGAACTTTGTGACCCACGAGACTTAAAAAAGCTGAAAGAGAGGACCTCACAACACTTAGAAAAGCTAAAAAGAAGACCTCTGGAGAATTCTGTGACCCTCAAAAAAGTAGTAGGACTTGCAAGTGATCCATGACTGCAATTTGCTCATATTTATACCTCATAAAGTGTAGAGGACAAGACAATTAACAAGACTGAAGAGACAGAAGCAAACCATCACTTTAGTGCACCAATTGGATTGTGTCATAACATGTCAAGGATCAACACCTTCTAACCCGTGTCATACTAACACACCACAAGCAAAGACGCTCTGACTTGTGACCGCAGACTGGGGGCATTTCAAACTAAGTTGACTTGTATTAAAACATACCCTTGGATTAGAAGCAAGGCCTAAGGGGTGACTACAAAGTAACCCACAATAGTCACAACAGAAGTTTGATAATGAATGAGTAGTTTTATATGTCACGATTTGTCAAATAAATGCAGTAATTATGCAAATTAGTCACAAGGGAAATGTTTGAAGAAAAAACAAAGATACAAATTACTGATTTCATATAAAAGTAAAAATGGAACTATTCCATCTGCATGCGAGAGTTGCAAACAATGCAGGGGTGGTGGCCAACAAAAATAAAAACAAATAAATAAATAAATAAAACCTTTTGTTCCCTTAAATGACCAAGCACTAAAAAATAAAAAGGGAACAACTGAAATTGAAAAGCATACCGTGAAGATGGTCCATCAAACTTCCATTTTCCATATACTCATACATGAGAAACCTGCCATGAAACAAAATAAATTTTCATTACCTGCAAGCAACTAATTACAGATGGACATTTATATAAGTATGTATGAAACATGTTAATGGACTACCTCTCACGTTTTTCAATGCAAAAGCCCCTAAGAGCAACAAGATGGCGATGATGCAGCCTAGCAAGAAGCTCTATTTCTCTGCAGAACTCATCCTCAGCCTGCTCTGAAACTGTGTCCATCCGCTTCACTGCTGCCACTGAACCATCACTAAATTGAGCTTTATAAACAGTTCCAAACCCACCTTGTCCAATTATGGTGCTGAAATTATCTGTTGCCTTCTTTGTCTCCTTATAACTGAATTTTCGAAACATTGATGACGGGGCTGCATTTGGTTCCAATTTCCCAACCCCCCAAAAATAAATAAATACATAAAATGAATCAAAACAAAATAAAAATGATAGAGACCAGGAAAATAAAAAAGATAAAAATTATGAAATACTTATGCTAAAGTTAAGACCAAGTAAACAAGAAACATATGACAATTTTACCTTCTGAAAATCTTCTAGGAGGCTGAGTGAAGGTTTTGGGAGAGGCCTTATCAATTGTCTCAGAATCATCTAGCTCTCTGCTTTTCCTTCGAATCAGAAATATCAGTACCACGAGAATCATAACAGCAACTGATGTGACAGCTATGCCCAGACCAGGAATTAATGTGACATGGTAGGGGCGGTTCTTTTCATTGGGAGGCCCACTCAAGGAGGTCTGACTTGGGCCAGCAGCAACCGGAGGACCTGGAGAGGCCTCAGGTGAAAGCACAGGTGGGGATGGCTCGGAAGCTACCATAAAAATGCAACAGAACAATAATGAAAAGGTTTAACACATGGATTAAAAGCACAAGGATATTGCATATAAACGTTAAAGATGATCATCACATGTGATGAAACTAATGGGTGAAATCCAAGGATAAGAGAAAATATTACAAAGAAATTAAATTAAACAAACTACATTATCGTGGAGAGTTTAGTATAACTTACCACAATTACCCGTAGCTTGACTTCTGCTAATACGCAAGAGAGAGAGAGAGAGAGAGAGAGTCAAACTTAATAGACTGAGTTTTCAGAAGTTCTTTTTTTTCTTGCAAAACTGAGTTGGCATCTTGACTGAATCCAATAGATCATTACCAAGATAGCCAAAGAAACATTGGGTAAAGGATTCACTGAACTTTATTGCATGACAACCGAAAACCTAGAGAATTCAAAATTAGTTTCTAAGAAAAAGATCCAACCATTGTTAGTTCTTATCTCATGAGGACGTATAAGAGTATTGGATGTTTGGGAGCTCTAGAAAATTAGTTATGGAGATTTAAGACTTAGGTTACTGAAAGCCATCAAACTCGAAAGCTTTTACTAACTCCTTTGACTTTAGTGAGTTTCAATTTCGTTAGGAACATTCTCCAACACAATAGGGAACCTACTCATTAAAACCTATCCGCAACGTCAACAAAAAACCATATTGAATAAAAGATCTCAGTCCATTTGTTATCATCTTAAGCAACTTCCTCAACACTGTTACACTGACTAGCTTCAGCACCGAAGTTCAAAAGGACTAAAAAGTACAAAACAACTAAAATTATGCAGGCGAACCCTTCCATGCATGCAGAGTATTATTCCAGTTTCATGAAAATATTGCACACAAATTTAGCCAAGTAAAATGAACAGACACAAAATGATGAAAAAGCAGCATTTTCAAGTAACTCTCCCAGAGAGGAGATTTAAATTTTCAGTGAGACAAGGTAATATAATGGTCAACAAAAGTTATGCTTTATGCTGCATCTAGTAATACCTTGAGGAGTTAGAAGCCCTTGAACCCCAAAGAAGCAGCTCGCAATGTCAACAGCCGATTTATTATCAACTTGGCTTGCAAGTGCAACAAAGGTTGCATCTCGGCAACTATTCAATGTTGTATTATCTACCGCGCCTATTAGATTGCGAATGTATAGAATGCCAGCATTTATACATTTTCTGCAATTACTTTCCACTGACAGTGGCACGCTGCAATGTTTGGTGACATTTTCAAATTTTGGAGACTGCAACATCTGTTTAACAGTTGTTCGACCCTGGCACTCATAATTAACAGGGACCTTTGTTCCCAATCCACAGAAAACCGTAGCATTTCTAGTTACTCCATACAGTTGTAAGGTTTCTGAAATGGAACTTACGCAAATCTGAGATAAATCTGATGTAACACCCAGGTTGCTCGTGAAATTTGCATAGCGAGCAATAGAAACTGCAATACAAGCATTAATGTACCGGCAACACTTCCCTCTGTCTTCTTTATTGGGACAGATGGAGGCAGCCAGTGTAAAATTTGACCCACCCAAATCTAAAGGGCAATCTGCATAAATAAAAAAGAAGATTAAAATATCTGCAATTTTCTAATTTGACAGATGTGAAAGCTATGCCGAATTTCCAGTAGCAACTTTGGAAAAAAAATAAAGGCCAGGCTGTAAAACATGTAAAATCCTAGCTTGAATTTTTTCTTTTTGTCCCTTTCTTGCAGTGTCCAACTGGTATAAATTTATCCATTTTTTTTGCATTTAGAACTGTACAATACATTTTCATGAAGGTGCTGAAATTCATGCCACAAATCATTTTCTGTCAGCAGTCAGCAATAGAGCATATTAGCAATTTGCAGAACACAAAACTGATGTCAGTCTCCAGAAAACAAGACAAAAGTTATCATATTGACTTACTGAGGTTAACTTTAGGAGATTAGTCTTACTTTACCAACAAATTGAAAGTCACAAGCTCTTTGCTCATAGCTTTAAATCAATTTTTTGGAAATGGCTGTCAGAAATATTGTGCCTTGGGACAGTTTCAAACATGAGTTCTGATACTGCCACTAAGTACGCCTCATCAATTTGATTTATGTTAAGAGAAAGTACAAATAAATAAATTAAAATTACAAATATGATTAAGTTCAACCATAAATATCCACAAATAGCTGGTATAGTGCCTTGTTGAGCCCAATGAATAAACAAGATAAAAGAAAATGATGAAATTTCAGAGTGAAAAGCAATCATGTTAGAGAGAGCTCTAATTACAGTTATTTTACATCTTGACATCATCAAAAGCCTCAATACCATTGTTCACTCATCCCGATTTCTCTCGTGTTTCATGGGTTTCTCTATTATGAGAATTATCTTTTTTATGCAACTTAAAGACTTAGAGAAACTCTAGAGTGATAACACAACAAAATGTCTTGTTAAAAATGAGCAGGTCAACAGCCCAAATAAAACAACGATATCAAGCAATTCTAACAACAAACTAAATTCTTTAGAGTAAAATAAACTGGAATGAAGTTTAAATTAGTCAGAGAGGCATGTTTGCTCATATTCAAGTTAGGGTAAATAATAATAATAATAATAATAAGAAGAAGAAGAAGAAGAAGAAGAAGAAGAAGAAGTATGGAGTATTCAATCAAGAACCACATACCATGAAGAGAGAGAGAGAGAGAGAGAGACAGAACTGGGAATATACAAGTATGAAAGAAAAGAAAACAACTATACAAAAACCAGCTGCAGAACCATAAATTCCAGCATGATTTGGAAAGACAGACCCAACTTAGAGAAATGAAATAAGTGTCCTGAAATGTTTAAACAGATGCATACAAAAACAGTGCCGATGCTTTACTTAAAAACTCATACTCTGCTAAGTAATATAGTGTGTCAACATTCACCGACTCCACCAAATGCAAATCAGAAACATCCAATGTTCATCTAATCATATTTTTATGTAAAATACCCATGAAATTATAATAAAGAAAAAGAACAAATCGAGAATCTTCGAGTTCACAACCAAAACCAAATGCACAACTAGCGAGAAATGACTCAAAAAAGACACATTAAATAGAGGGAACAGCAAATGAAAGAGACGTGAACAGCTAAAACGATGATTAAAATGTGCCATTCCAAGCCAGTAAGGAAAAGAAAAAAAAGAAAAAAAAAGAAAAAAAGGAAAAAAAAAACACAGAGATTTTAAAGAAAGGGCTTGCCTGTAGCTGACATTGTGAGTGAAAAACGCATTACAAGAAAGATGAGTAAGCCCAGCAACACGGTCGTTCTATACATCAGCATCGTCGCGACGAAGAAGGAAAGAAACCCAGAGAGAGAAAGAGTGGAAAGCGGCGAAACAAAGGCACCTGGGTCTTAGCCCATTCAGAGAGCTACCAGGCACAGGAGGTAAAGTTTTGACGACTCTCAGATGACCGCAGTTAGTGCGCATTCTGAGTGTGTCTGATTGAGTCAATAACCCTTACCTTCCAACGATAACCCCGTTGGGCCGTCGAGGGGCTCAATTTTTAATAAAAATTTATTAATTTTTATTTTTCTGAGTATTTAATTTATTATTAAATTTTATCATTTTTCGTTTTAGTACAATAAATTTTTAATTTAAAAATTACTAAAATTTGTTAAAAATTATTAAAAGTTATTAAAAATTAACTCCACTTATATTTTTTTTCATAACCGGTCCCAAACCCAGATAAAGGAGGAGGGTTGTGTTAGGTAGTCAACAACTAGCGTAAAACTTTGTTGAATTTTTTTATGGATTTTCGGACACTTAATGAGATTTTGTAGACACGTTCCCTATTTAGCGACGCGCTGTATGATCCGAGTACAGTGTTAAATAAGCAAGGATGGCTACATCGGCACTTGGGTATAGTGTTAAATAGGTAAAGGTCCTCACACTTTCCTGGACGAGTGGGGGGAAGGAAATTAGTCCAAAATAGAAGATTGAGATTAGATACTTGAAATATTGGGAGCTTAACTGGAAAACTTATAAAAGTGGTAGATACAATGGAAAGGAGAATAATCGCAATTGCTTGCTTTCAAGAGACAAATTGGGTGAGATAGAAAGTTAAAGAGATTGAGATGACAGGATAAATTATTTTAAAAATTATTCAAAATTGTCAAAAGTTTTATTAAATACTAAAAAATTATTAGAAATTACTACTGACTTTATTAAACGCACCAAAAATTACAAATAACAACTTTTAACCAAAAAAATTCAAAATTTACAAAAATTTAAACTCCCAAACATTGCCAATTATAAATTTTTGCCACGGAAATCGTTGCCCTTTCTTTTTTTATTTTAACACCTTTTATATTTTTAAAGTAGGAAATGTTAACCATATTTTTATAATAACAATACAACTCACCAGTGAATTTATTGATTTAAACTGAATTGTTCTTAATAAAAAATTCTTATTATACAGTAAAAAAAATAATAAATCACCTTCATTTCATGACGACTACAATTTAACAACAAATATAGGAGACGTCTGAAGTGATAAATTTTGATAAAATTGTGGGTTCGTAATTCATGTAGTAAAATAATAATTAAATAATTTTTAATATTTTTTCACTAATTTTCAGAGATTTTCAATACTCCAAATGGAGTTATAACTGATTGTACTTAATTCTTAATTCAAGTGATTTTAATATGAACTTCGTAAATATTGACCGTTAAAATAGGTTAATAGTATAACTAATAACAATAGCATCACTTCTAATTTTATGTCATGAATTAGAAAGTTCATAAAATTAACAATTTTTGTTTCATGTATTGTTCACATAAGACGCAGAATTAGCTTGTCGTAGAAGTCATCGAACTTTTGATCTTCTTGGATTCTTTAGCCCTTCAGCTCGGTTACCAGCATTTGAAGTTTTAGCTTCTTCACAAGGGATTCTCTTCACGAGTAGACCAAGGTTTTCAAACCGTTCCTAGCATTCTTATATCTTAAAATTCTTCTAAACCCGTGGACACACACTACAAGTAAGAGGATGTTTGGTTGGCAAAAAAATATAAAAAAAATTAGTATAAAAATAATATATGACAAAATTTAATTGAAAGAAATTAATAACTTTTTTATAGCTGTTGGTAACTTTTTGTATTTTTTTAAAAACCAAACATCTCCGAATATACACCCAATGGCCTTGTAGTTTCATTCCAATTTCTCTTGTTCTGACTTGGTCCATTTATTCATAGGTTTAGAAATCTCAACGTCTTCAACCTTGTAAATATATAAGACGACACCAATCTTATTATGTGGCAAGTCACACGTTGCAATTCATAGATATAAGATGTGCCTTCATACGCATTTTTCAATATGAATAGTTGGTACCATCGAAACATGGGATCAAGTACTAAGACCTACTTCCCTCGGGTGATCCATCACACTAGTAATAGAATCATGCCTTTGTGATAGAAAATCCTAAATGAACCTTCTTTGATACCAAGTGAAAATTTTGCCCTTTATTGTTATGAAATATAAATTAAGTAATAAACAATCTCACAATGTGAAAAATAAAAAGATTGCATACGAAGAATTAACAAGAAAGTCATTCATGAATAAGGGTAGAAAAATCTCGAGTCACGAAGATAAAAATCTCCACTGTATGCAAATGATTACAAAGACCACAGTAGTATATATATATATATTATATATAATAAAACATATCCCTTTGATGGGACGTTTGTCCTACATGGCATTGAGAGGAAGAAGGGGGATGGTTGGGTAGATCGGAATGAGAGGAAAAGAGAAGGGAGGGGATGGGGAGAATGGATAGGTCTGCTGGGCGGAAAGATTGACTGTTTTTGGGGTTTTTTTTTTTCCTCGAGGCAAAGCTAAATTTTTTATCTGAAACAAACAAAAATAAATAAATAAGAATAATTAATTTTTATAAATAAATTTACGATATCATAATTAATAATTAATTTTAAATATATACACTTTAGCACTATTGTGTCATCTATATAATAAAGAAGTTAAAGAATTTGAATTTGACATATTTTTAGTCGTTGAATTTACTTAGTGTTTAGGACTACTTTTCTTTTCATATCCACTTTAATTGTTTTTTCAGTCACTTTACATGAAAATACAGTCTCTTATTGAATATTTTTTTAAATACATACATTTTTTCACTTTAAAGAAAGTAAAGAATTTAAATTTGAGATATTTTTAACCATTGGATTTGCTCAATAATCATGATTATTTTTTTATTTTTCTTTCCAATTTAGTTGTCTTTTCGATCACTTCATATGAAAACGCACTCTCTTACTCTTCCCATATTTTGTTGAATATTTTTTTATAAGAGTTTTTAATCAATACTTTTAATAATATGATAATATTTGTAATAAATAATAAAATTTTACACCTTTATTAAAAATTGTATAAATACTTTAGTCTCCTTTAATTAATGATTTTTATTTTTATAAATTATTTTTAAAAATTTTCATGTAGCTTTGTTTTACAAATTTATATTTGAGATATTTGCAGATCAAATTATATTTCTATACTTTTAGACATGCCAATTTTTAGTAGTCTATATTTTTTACCCTTGCCACACCAATCACAACGTATGTATTCTCCAACACATGAAAAAGAATCTTTATCCACACTTAATGAATAATACATCTTCAAACAACCTTAAAAAACTCACGCAAAAAATTTGAGAGATAAAATCTTTTTGTGACTAAGTTGTAAGGGGACTTTTGAAACACAATAATATTATGATCTTCTTCTTCCTAATAAATTGATGCTCTAAACTCTAAGAATAGGTACTTTATTTAGAGCACAATTATATTTTAAGATGGACTTGAAATATGATTCATGATGTAATTCAATCTTAGATGAGAATATAGTAACTCTCATGTTCTCTAAGTTCCTTCAAAAGTAGAAGTCTTTTTATTTCTATATCCCATAACACCCTAGCAATGTCTAAGAATATAAAATTAAATTTAGTATTTTATCCATTAATTTGTTAATTGTAATTATAAACCTAACAATTAATTTTAAAAATATACATACAGCGTGCCCTCCCATAGTCTAGTATTCTATAATTTGTTCATGGCTAAATTAAGATATTTGCATTTTATCATTAGATTTATTAATTTATATAATAAAATAGAACAGTTTTTAAAAATATCTTTCTCACAAACTAAGATCTAACAAACTAAGATCTAACGACTAAGAATTATTTTTTCTTTCATTCAACAATTGAGATCATTTTTATATTTTTAACTTCTGCTCTACTCAATTCTTATTTTAGTGGACTCCACTATCATCTATTTCACAAAAACGACTAGGGCATTTTAAATTTTGCCATATTTCAAGGGTGGAGATCATATACAAATCAAAATTATTAACTTCAATTTTGCCCAATTATGACTTTTAGGAAGTTGAACATTCCAAATTAAAATATCATAATTTATATTTTTTTATGGTGCTTATTAAAAATTAACTAAGAAAGAGATAAAAATACATATAATAGCTGTTAGGATCTAAAGTCTTGAAAAAAAATTAAAACTTATGGCATAATTTTTTCCGTTTGAACTTTTTATCCAAAATTTCAACTAGATAAAAAACATAATACAAATTTTGTTCATAATATCGTAGGCATGAATTATTACTAATTCTATAATAATATCAATTTATTAGAAAAAAATGTGCAAGTTAAAGAAGTTAATATAGTTATATGGACGTACTGCAAATCTTGTTCATTTATCAATGTGTATATACATATAAATTTTATTTTGGTTAAGTGCTATTTGCACTTCAAATTTAGTTTCTTGTACTTTAGTTTTATCTCTACTTCTTCTTGAATGAAATTACTTCATTATCCTTTTATTTCCATGCTTTTTTCATAAGTAAATTAAACTCTGATTAGGAAAGCTGTTATTACATAAAAATTAAAAAAAAAACCAAAATAATATTAAAAGTTAGAGTTATTTTTTACACATTTAAGTGTTTCTTATTTCTTTCTTTTTTATTATTTGATTTGTGCAACTAATTAAATATTCAAAACCTAAAGAAGAATACAAAGAAAATCATTAAAATATTAAATTTTTTAATATAAAAAAGGACAATCTCATTAACATACGTTAAGTGAAATAAACAGATTAAGTTTGAAGCTTTTAAAAAAATTTAACATGTTTTTGTCTACTGAGTTATATATATTTTAATTAAGGATGTCTAAGTCAATTTGTGCTTACTTAATCTAATCCCTGGAACCTTAAAATTAACAATTGAATAAATCCTTCAGTAATTCTGAAAAAACTCAAACTAGTAACCATTATGAACAAATCCAAGACATATATCCCTAATAGCTTATAACTTGATAACTTGTTTCACCAAGTTCTTCCAACAAACAAAAAAAATTCCAAACTCACAAAGCTTATGGTTTGGTTTCTATAGAATGATTTTAAGTTAATTTTTCATGTAAAATAAATAAATTTCTAAACCATAAAACTCAAGAATAAAGTCAATGAAAGAAGAAAATTTAAAAATAAAATTATCATAATTATTGGAGTTGCAAAAGGCTAATGGTTTATAATAATTAGGGATTTACTGTATTACTTTTACTAACCAATTTAATCACTTTTTACCTTTCATATTCAATTATTCACTCTCTAATTTGCTAATGTACAATGTTCATCTTTATTTATTTATTTTATATAAAGGCAACTGTAATATTTAATTTGCATGTAATAAATGCAAGGAGATATGATTAGGATTTAGATCCACTGGGCTCAAGCCGAAAAATATAAATTTGCACTTGCACATAATATACTAAAAGATAATAGGTAGTGTACCTGACATAAAAGTAAGGATAAAACTTATAAATTATTTGAGGTATTAGGGCAATTGATTTTGAGAAAAATATTTTGAGGGAAAAATTATAAAAATACTTTAAAAATTATACCATTTCCCGCAAAAATTTTGCTTCTAGTGCGGTCAGTTGACCCCCGTTGCCCTTTCTTGCGCCCGCCACTGACATAGAGACTGTTTGGTCTGTCCAAAAAAAGAAATAATAAATTTTACTAATTCTCTTCAACTTTCTTCACAAAACATTTTATCAATTTTCTCTAAATTTATCAACTTGTCCAATTTTTACAAAATTTTCTTCATTGCTCTGTATTTTTTACAAATTTTTATCAAATACCTAACTAACTACTGAAGTGATGTGTCAAATTAAAACTGAAGAAATTTTTTTTTTTTAATGTGTAATACCAAACTCCATAAGAATAATGGAGTTATTTTATAAGAGGGAAAAGTAAATATTGAGTGTAAGAGATTGTACGTAGGTTGCAAACAGCACTGGTCTTTTATTTTGACGAAGAATACCATCATTTGCACAAACATATAATTTATAATTAAAATTAATGGAACTTCACTTTCTTAACTTCGTAGTAGGTAGAGCTTTTATCATCCCACCTATTTGTTAGTAGTTGCCTTCAATTATTTTTTATCTAAAAAAATGAATGCAACAGGGTCTAATGCATACGGTTTTTCGAAGAATAGGAGAGATTGACATAGAAATTTATGTTATTTCGGTGACATTGAGAATAGTGATTTAAAAAAGTAAGAATATGTCTATATTATTAAATATTAATCCAATAGTTATCAATTACAAGTCACCGAATTAACATAAATTGTTGTGTTAACCCTCAAGGTTTCGAAAGATTTTATCACCAATCCCTTCTCTTTGAAAGGAAGTGAATGGGATTGAAATGGAATAAATAAAATGAGATAAAAAGATTTACATTATTTGAAAAGAGGTGAATGGAAGGGACGTGATGTAAATGGTGATAACTCGTTTACCTCCATTCACCTGTATTAACCAAATTTTTTCAACCCTAGTTTGGAAGGAATAGGTGTAAAAACATTTTAAAGTATCTTTTCTCTACTTTGTCTTTAATATTTTTTTATTATTTCTATAAATACCTATCACAAATAAATATATTTTAAAAGATACATAGTAATATTTTTAATTATATCCTTTGCATTACCCTTCAATCTTCTTTCAATATATATCTCAAGCACAAAATATATATATATATATGTATGTATAATTACTTTCCATTCCCATCCTTTCCCTTCTCTCTCATTTAGTTTTGTTTACTTCCCTTTTCCTCCCTTTCAGTTCTCCGAACAAAAGCTAAACCAGGCTGGGCTCAATTAAATGAAATAAAGCATTTTTAGCGAACTTTCAAATACCCACGATAACTGTGGAGCTTGTGATAACCCACTTCTATTGAAAGGTGTGATAACCCATTTTGGCCGTGTCCTAGTAATGTGCAATGAAAAATATTTATTAAATGGGTCACATTCCCCAAAATCCCCTTTGTTTGATGCCAATTGAAGGGTACCCATTAAATTGGGACCCACAAAACCTTGAAAAAAGCAAAGTAACTTGAAGGAGCCGCAACGGGCCAAAATGAGACCCGATCGATCGCCCGCATGTCTGGATGGGGCACGGGTTATTGGAACGTTGTGAATGTCTTGTTTTGTTACGAAATCAATGCGTTGGTAAACCATCTCTCGCTTTCATGTTTGGCGCTTTGCAAGTTGCCTTGGCTGTTAAGCTTTTCACAGACAAAAAGATTAACACGTGTCATGCTCTTCCAATGAGAAGGAACATGACACCTGCTCAAGAGGCTAGACGCACTTTGGTTGCTCTACAATTGGCAGGGGTTGAGAGCGTGCGTGTCGGGTCGGGTTTAGACCCATAATTAACTCGTTAATTTTTTATTTTAAGTTTGTTTATCGAATATCAAACTCACTTTCAATCTGATTAATTAGTAACAATGAAATACTGACATTTTAATATAGTATTATATTAGTATTTAATACTTATTAAACATGCATATATTTTGGATTGTCATGCCCTAAATTCTGTAACTTAAGTAACGATCTATTAATCGTGTGTAATTATAAAATATTTACATCTAACTTAATCAGAGCGGTACAATTACCATAGAGTTTGTGACATTAAGAAAGTAAATAAATAAAGTCTCAGTCTATATTTGGGCAATCATACTCCCAAATGAATAGGCTCAGCTAGTCTTTATAACCCAATTGAAATATCAAAAGAACAATTTATACAAAACATCTTCCTTGAAGGGCACAAAAACAAAATGTACACAAAATACAATTTGTTATATTTATTTTTGTAATTGGTAAATTAGTGAACAAAATAATGATTGCAAACTTGTATTTTTAGGCATTTGACTAAAGTATCAAAAATGTAAGTTTAAAAATTTTTTTAGAAAGTTTCCTGATTCTTAAGGTACCGTTTGGTATATCTATTTTGAAGTCATTTTGCATTTTATATTTTTAAAAATAAGGAAAACAGTTCAAAATACATTTGATCGCTTGTGTTTTTAAAATCTACTTTAAAAATAGAAAATGAGTTTACACATAATATGCAAAATAGTAAAAATTCGTTTTGAACGTTTTTAACCCAAAATAAAGAAAATATCAAAACACGAAAAACTAAAAATGTCAAACCAAATACTTGTTTATGTTTTCCTTATTTTGGAATTCCTAAAACATAATGCACATAAAATAGAAAATAGAAAATAAAAACATAAAACAGAAAATAAAAATGCAAACCAAATACTACCTAAGAAGTTTGGAAAGATTTCCTAATATTTAAGGAGGTTGAAATTACATTAAAGAATATTTCCTAATGTTCAGGAGATTGGAAAGTTTTCTAAAAGATTTTGGAAATGTTTCTAAAAGATTTTGAAAATGGGAAATTATATGTAGGATTAGATTGCTTAAGTGTTATATAAATAGAGACTTTTTCCTAGGGTTTTGAAAAACATCCGAGAGAAAAGTATGAATTCTTTATGAGCTGATAATTGACCTCTCTCAATTTAACCATGATAGTTTTTTTAACTATCAAATTTTTTGTGTGCGGGTTCTTCAAAGGAGTTTGAAGGCATGAGCGTGGTCTTCATCAAGCGCGTGTGAAAATTCTTCATCATTTGTTAAAGAAGGCATCCACTGTAAATCGGTGCGGTAGGGTTAGAAGAGTACTATGTGTATGTTACCGTGGTGCTCCTTGCAATTAGTTGTGTATAATGGAAATTTTAGTTTTTGTGGCCGAAGGTTTTTTTTTCCCCTTACTTGAGAAGGGTTTTCCTCGTAAAAATTTTTGTGTTCAATCTCTTCTATTTTTTTTTTACTTTGAGATTGTGTTTGATTGCTTGGTAATCCATAACTAGTAAGGGTGAAATTTCACAATCCAATGATAATATACACATCACCAACCTTGACTCGGAGGTACTACACAAGTATCAAGCTTAAAACTTGTAATGAAGTCCCTATGGAAGTGAGCACATGTCCATTTGTTCCTATTATAAACAATATACAACATTATGCCTTCATATGCCACGATCATGCATCACATAAATTCCCAACACCATGATCATATATTTTAATCTATAATTAATTACCTTTACACCCCTTGTACTTAGGCCAAAAATCACTTAAATCCCCTCAACTTCATTATTATAGACTAACACCTACTATATTGTTCATTAAAGTGCAAAAGCGGACGGAACTTTGTGAGTTAACTATGTGTGCATTGCACGCGCATCAAATGTGAGAGTATGCCATCTTTAAGTGAAAATACCAGAGTGAAGAGATGAAAATACTCCTAGGGTTAAAAAAAAAAAAAAGGAGAGCCATTTGTTCTTCTTATCTTTTGTCGTTCTTCACTTTTAAACTGTCACCAAGCCATTGGTAAAGGGAAGGAAGGTTGCAAGCTACTAGAACGGAAGATTCTAGAGAGCCCGGGTTTCAATTTCTGAACATGAAAAATCACTCGACATTGAAAGGTGGAGAGTTTGACTCCAATAAGTGGATTGAGAGCTTGATAGGTTATGTATTTGGGGGGGGGGGTTTGGGTTTATGTATTTTTGGATTCAATTTCTAAACATTGAATCAATGTGGGTTTTTCTGGGTTTATGTATTTTTTGGATTCAATTTATGAACAATGAATCGATGTAGGTTTTTTTGCATAAAAAGCCATTGAATGCTTTCTTTGTCTTCTTGTATGCAATATTATATATATATATATATATTAGATGATTTTCCTTGAGAATCTTTCTGCTTTTCATTTCTTCTTATCTACTATTGTATTAAAGTCCTTCACGTCTGCAATGAACTTTGGGATCGTTCCATTAAGCTGATTTAAACCCAAATGATGTGGGTTAGAATTTGTGTTTGAGATTTTTGGAGAATGATTTTGGAGAATTTGAAGATGATTTTGAAAATTTTGGAGAATTTGTGTGGTGTATATATAAAAAATTTAAACCTATGGCGTATAAAGGATTTGGGATTTTGGAATTTTTGTGCATATATATATATACACAGTTGATTTTGGAGATGATTCTGGGTTTGAGAGATGATTTTGGAGATGAATCTAGGTTTGGTGTTCTTCAATTATGAAATGTTTACTTTAGGTGGAGAAAAGAAAAAGGGACTAAACGCAAGCTATTGATGCAGGGGAATGAGTGGAAAGTAATTTTGTCTTTTTATATGTTAATGTAACGCTATCAGTTTTTGCACTTTAGTGAACAATGCAAAAGGTATTAGTGCATAATAATGAAATCAAGGGGGCCTAAGTGATTTTTAGCCCAAGTACAGGGGCTAAAGGTAATTAATTCTTTAATTTAATTCATCATTATTGCATAACCATATCAAAATCATAACCATAATTAAACATACACAACAGTGGAGTAGGTACTTTGTAAGATTGGACTATGGCAACGATACCAAGCCTAACATGGACCATCTCTCGGTGTCTACATCCGATACTTGAGCTAAGGAAATATGCAACTCTTAGGTATCTGCATCCATTAATATAGCCAAAGAAATAATTTATAACACCCTTAGGTATCTGTATCCTTGAACTATACTTAGAAAATAAATACACAATCCTTAGGTGTTCGCATCGTTTCACAGGTTATTAACCTAGTAGACATGAAAAATTGACCCATATGTAAGTTTAGGAACTCTCAACCAATGATAGTACCTCTATAACCCACAAATCAATCTAAAAAAAATAGTTTTCATTGTTTTTTACCCCAACGAATAGCTTTTGTCCATCAGAAGTGAATTTTTCAAATTAGTTTTATAAATGTGATTAGCACACGTAAAAGAATAATCAAATTTTGGTAAAAGAATCCATATAAAATGAGAAAAAGTTACCAAAAAAAAAAGAAAAAAAAAAACTAAAAACCAACTTTTTCGTAACCAAATTAAGATTTAACTATTCAAAAAAAGAACAATTAAATATATTAATTTATTTCATATTTAAATAAATAACAAATACACAAAGGAGTCATTGTTTTTGATAACTCCGCTACTCAAATTAAGATTAAGCATTTGGTTCATTTTACTATTAAAATCAAATGAATCTAAGTTTTTCATTTGTGTGTTTTTTTTTTTTTTTCTTATATCTCATTAATTCATTACTCATGTATATGTACCACTATACTGTCAAAACTAGTATTTTAAATAAACAAAATTTCTGGATTTGTTTCATAACAATGCCACTTTCCTTAAAGCAAAATTCATTCTTGTATTGTATAACAAAGGATATACAAATTCTCTTTCACGATGATGAAATGAAACCCCTGATTACATTTTGCACTCATGAAATCAAGACAAAATAGAGTTTATATTGTTATAGAATTGTAAGTGAAAAGAGAAAGAGACCCAAGTCCTAGTAGACCCGGTGAATGGTGATTCAATATAGATTCTACGTCTTGAAACCAAGCCAATTTGTTTTCCTGTAGCAAAACAAAAATCATATTGTTAATCTATTTATAATGTCTATTTCAAACTGAATAGATGCGATGAAGAGTTATATCTGTTAGATAGAATGGATGCGATGAACAGTTGTGTCGGTTAGACAAGTAGCAAATAGTTGTATTTGTTGGAATAATTATATTTGTTAGATAATCAGCCGTAATTGATAGTTGTGTCATTTGGATAAAAAATAATGATGAATAGTTGTGTCTTTTGGATAAATACGGCATAGTTATATTCATTGTAATAATAATCATAATAAATAATAATTAAATAAATAATTATTATCATTTGTAATATCCATCAGTTTGAGTTATCAAGATATACTAAGTCTTATCCAAATATTATGTGAGTTATCTAAATATCTTATTATATAGAGAATGTATTCAGATGATTACTTATGTCATCTGAATACCTATCGTATTTCTTTTAAGGGTGTGCATGAGTCAGTTTAGTTTAGCTTCATGCATAACTCAAGACCGAACTAAATTTTTCTAGTTCTTGAAAATTAGACCTAAAACGAAATCGATTTTAATGTGGAAGTAAACTAAACTGAACAAAAAATATTGGGTTAGACTAATTCATTTATTTTTATTATTAAACATCTAAATAAATAATATACTACTTGTTAATATTATAATTTTTTGGCTCAAGTCAAACTGATGCAAGAGTGCGTATATGCCTTATAAAATGTTGATCATGTGGACTTATCATGTGGACGTGGAATGTATAAGCAAAAGGAAGCCTGGTGAAGTAGTACTTACCTACAAAATTGAACCTTTTCCCCTTAGGTTGCATTTATGATTTGTATATGTTGCTAATTAGAATTTAGCTCATCAAGAGGGGAAAAAAAAAGTACTTTTAGAGATGTAGTGTGTAATTAAATTAATTTTTTACTTGAACTTTTGGAAATTGCTCATTCATTCACTATATGTTTAGTGCATTCAAAGAGACTGTTTTATAAAACTTGATTCCATTGCCTTAAAAACAATATTATATATTATGTTTTTTTTGGGTTGGTTTTGGGTTAATTCGGGTTATGTTATTTTCAGTTTAGTTTGGTTTGGTTCTTTTACTACTAGCCCAAGAACTAAACAAAAAAATCAAGTTATTAATTTTTTAATCCAGAACCAAATTGATTTTGATATAAAATTGAATCAACCCAAATCAAAGTGATCAGATTAGTTCAATTTTAAGGTTGTTCTGTCACGCCCCGAAATCCACAACCGGGCACGTGGGAACAAAACCCAAAAATAAATATCAAACCATGAAAAATGTACCATATCAAAACGGAAGCTAATTAAAGTAAATATTATTCAATTTCTTGAATACTCAAAATAACTTTAAAATGCCCTCAAAATGGGCTACAAAACCATGCCACAAATATGGGCCAAGTCAAAACTCCATTACATTATAATGTAAATTTTGGAATGCAAAATAAAACAAATCATCCAGCTGTCAAACCCAATATGGCTAGCTAACCAACTGGTCCATCACGAGCATCAACCCCTGCATTACCAACTGTAGTAGCGGTGAGCACTAAATTCCACGTGTGCTCAGAGAGTGTTTATAAAAAATAATTTCTTAATCATGCAATGCTTTTAACACTAATAAATAAGAAAAGAAGTTAAAATCTTAAAATTTTCAAAATAGCCATATTTAATCATTACATTCAAATTATAAAGTTACTTAGCCATGATCCTGCAGTCTCATGCTAAAAATAAATCATATCACTTCATTCACATTACCACACATCAATATCATACTATGGGTCAGGTACTCTACAAGTTTAGTCTGTGGCCTCAGAACTAAATCCAAAATAAATCCCCAGGCCTAAGCCGTCGGGTACAACTAGTCCCGCAGTCCTAGATGTACTCATCACATCCCCAGATCTCAGTCATGGGGTACAATTGGTCCCGCAGTCCCAAATGTACTCATCACATCCCTAAACCTCAATCATAGGGTACATTTGGTCCCGCAGTCCCAAATGTACTCATTTGCCTTAGTAGGCAAATCGGTCCCACAGTCCCAGTACTAAATATACGCTATAATAAGTCGTATATACATTTCGTAGGTTTCTAGCCTACTGGTTATGCTCACCACCCTGCGCAGGTTTTAGGGCTTTCAACCCTTGGGCTCTAGACCCCACTCTTTCTAGTACCCTTAATGACCCCAATAACCCAAAAATCAAATCTCAAGTAATTCCTTTTATTAACAGCACAACATACACAAAAGTTCTTCCTAATTTGATTTTTGTGCGTTCTTCCCTTTACTTTATAAGTTTTATGAAGTGTGAATGTGTTTCGGGCCTAAGTTTCATGTTGCCCTTTCATAAAAATATTCTCATACAAGATTTATCAAATAAATATCATGCAACCATAATCAAGAATATATATATGCAGCTAGCTAGGTAAATAAAATTTTATATCGAGCATTCCATGACAAAGAAGGATTCAAGACGTAAATTTTGATAATTTATGAAAAATAGAAAATAAAATATTTTATACTAATTCAAAATCCTAAAATACTTATAATTAAGTCTAGTTTCATAAAAACAAGACTTAAAATTTATTCAATAAGCCATAAAATACAGATTTTAAAAAAATACTAAATGGATATTTCTGTTAGAACCTTACAAAACAGCCTACTTTCACGATTTTTATAAAATCCATTTTAGATCCAAAAATTTTGAAATTTTCATAGATAGCTCATTCATATATCTAGTTTAACATATAAAAATTTCAAAATTTATATCAACTTTTATCGATACCTTTTATACCAAATATCTGACTGCTGTCAGTACAGCAATGTAAACCAGACAGCAGTACAGCAATGTAAACCAGACAGCCAAGTTTCAATATTTTTATAAAATAAATTATTAGTCAAAAATTTATAAAAAAATTTACTGTAAAATCTCTAACATGTCTAGTTTTATATATAAAATTTTTAGAAATTAAGTTAATTTCTAGGTATCATTTTTATATCAAAAATCAAACTCCTGTCAGCACAGTAATTTAAAACAAATAGTCATCTTTCACGATTTTTTTGTAAAATCCATTTTAACTCAAAAAAATATGAAATTTTTACTGGATGCTATTTTGGATATGTACTCCCATATATAAAAATATCAAAAATTAGTTCGGCCTCCAAGTATGAATTTCATATAAAAAATAGTGTGCTAATCCAGGTACAGAAATCCCAACCAATTAGTCAAGTTTGGCTATTTTTAATAAATTCATTTAAATTCCAAAAATTATGAAATTTTTACAGGAAACTCTTATATATGTCTAATTTAACATATAAAATTTTCATAAATTAAATCGATCTCTAAGTATGACTTTTATGAGAAAACAGTATACCCATTTCAGTGTGAAAGTTCCAGAATTTCACATGCATAATCAAGAATCAATTCATAGAATAGGTTTTTCATCCCTTGCGCGCGCGCACACACACACACACACATATATATAACGTGATAAAAAAAATTATATCAAATAAACACAATCCCACCTATCTCACTACACACGTAGATGATCGGTGTGTAAAGCAATCAACACCAACTCAAGTTGGTCTTAAACACGATCCGGTAATCCTCTTTAAAACGCTAATTACGCGTTTTCCAAAAATCTCTCTATGATCTTTACCAACGTACAACCAATAGCATGATCTCTCTCTCCCCCTCTCTCTTAAATTTGAGAGGCCAAAATAAAAAAAAAATGCAAAATTTTTTTCTTGGTGGAAGATCATAGATGGTGAAGATTTTAAACAACGTAAAAGTCCCCCTCTCTCTTATTCAGATCAATAAACTCATAAAACCCTCCTTAATACTTTCTCTAACGCCCACACAACCTGCCAACTCTTAGCCTCCCCACAATAAATAAATAAACTATCAACGCTTCCCCTCTCTACTAATGAATATAATTACATACATAATGAGGCACACATTAATGCATACAACATAAAAAAAAAATAAATTAACACCAAATCACCTACATAAAATATAAATGGTGGTCCAAAATATCAAAATTTTAAATATTATAAATTTAAAATAAAAGAAAAGTAAAAAATTCCGGGTCTTTACATGTTCGATTTTTTTTGTGCACTTGTAATTTTTTTGTAATCCAGATACAACAATCCATATCCTACAAATTATTTAAAATATGAAATATTTAACATGTACCACTTATATCATAAATATAAATAAAGATAAACAAACTCTCGACTAGTTAGACCATAAACTTACTCTCCAAGATCACTAATTCAAGAGTGAATAGAAACTTATATGATCGTTATCTTCAAAAATCTAAAAATTAATCTAAAAAATTAATTGATATGCACGTTTAATCCAAACATCTTCAGTTATAAAAAATATGATAGGTATAATTACATTTCTTTTCCTTATGGATCAAACATTTTATCCATTATTAAAAAATACATACTTTCATATAATCTCACTAAAAGAACCCATCATAGAAAATGAAAAAAGAAATAGATACTTGATCCCTCCTTTTTTTTTAAAGGAAGAAAGAATAAATTAAATAATAGAAAAAATTACAAAATCAAGGGCATGCCCCATTATTGTAATAATGCGTAAAACCAACTAGCATAGAGCATACTCTCAAGCTAGATAAATGGAGAACGTAACCAGGTAAGCAACTAGACAAAAAGTTTATTCAAAGCAACAAATTCAGCAAAATAAAATAAACACAAAATATTAATGCTAATCTTCAAGTATGAGCAATGCACCATACCAAAATGAAAGTTGAGTAATATAGTTCGTTGATAATCTTTAAAGTAAAACAACAGCAAGTTTGCTTTAAATCAAGAAAAAATCAAGCTAATTTAGCAGAAATGAACTAGCATTAGCTAAAAATGATTCCGTTTTCAACAATCAACCAACAACATAAGCAAAACCATCTTCAATACCAAGAACTTATCAAACCAGAACCAGGTTGTCGATGGGAGGCCATAAGCAGGACCAAAAGAGAAAAGAATCATCAACCGTAGCATATGGCAATAGAAGATCCATTAAACAAAAGATGAAGCTTGTAACACGAAAATCAGGTCCACCAAAAGTAAGCGGTAACAAGCCAACTGATAATAGAAAATCCAGAGGTCATCCTAAATCACAGAATACAATAGCGGCAACAATAATGGAAACTAGTAACTAGAAAAAATAGAAAAATAGAAGAGATGGAGAGAGAAGAAAAGAAGAAAGAGACTCCAATCTCTATGAAGAGATAAAAGTAAATCATCTAAGACTAGCCAATCAGGAATGGCAAAGACAGCTTATAAAACTGCCAGAATAGATTCCTCCGTGAAAAGCATAGCTCCATTCAATGCAACTAAAATTAGCAAGTAACTTTGATCATAACCCATCAAAATTCCATCAACACAAGCTAGAACCAGCAGCAATTTAGACAAGGTGCAATGAATAGATGAGCACAAATCAGCATCAAACAATCAACAACAACAGTTGCCATGCCAATGGAAATAGAGATTAGGATAACTAAAAGGCAATGATAGGAAACAACAACGAGAAACAAGTAAGAATCATGCAACTCATATCTCCAAATGACGTCCATTGTAGTCAACAAGAAGAAATTATGTAGTTGATCCCAATTAGTTTAAAAACAATACTTTATTTGGTTGGGCTAATTAATTTTAAACTTATATATTAATATTATAATTAATCTACTATGGTGGTGTTTAGAATTCTGAAAAAGTTCAAAAGAGAATCAAAAGTTGGTGTAAAAAGTGGCATGTGCCAAAATTTGGAGTTTTTTTAAAAAGTTTGGAGCTCCAAATGGAGTTGACATATAAAGTTTGATCTATTTAATATTTTCTTTTACCATAAATATTAAATAAACAAATTTAGAAATTTTTAGTTATTTATGCTAATCATATGATAAAGTTTAAGCTAATCATATTGAAATGAACTTTATAAAATCTATATAATAAAAAAATTAAACTAAATATATTAAGAAAATTTAATTTAACCAATATTTTAATTATTTTGTATATTAACCATTTTTTTATTTCTCATCGCTAAAAGGGAGCCAAAAAAAAAAAGATCCTATTGTTTCTCCAAAACACTAAAAGAAAATTAAAAAAAAAAGTAAATTGATAAATAAAATTTATTCAAAAGCAAAACTATTTTAGAATCACTATAAAATTAAAAATTTCTCTAAAGTAATACTCAAGATGCCACCTTCTACTATTCTGAAGCAACTAATGAGTCTCATAGCCAACATCAACGTGAAGTGCAACTTGTCTATTTTCACAGCTCTAGTGCTTCATGGCTTCCCAATCTACTATTCCACCTAAAATACAAACATTAAAACTATGTTTCGCGCATGGGAATAGAATGGAATGGAATGGAATAAGAAATGGGTATAGAATGTAAGTAGAAATGAAATAGAATACTAATTTCATTCATTTATTTGGTTTCCAACATGAAAATAATAGAAATAGAATATACATTCAAAAATTTATAATTTAATTACGTATTTTAAATATAACAAAATAAAATGAAATATAATAAAATTACTAATATTAATTTTTTAAAAATTATAAAAACAAACTTTATTTTCGAATCGCGATTTTGAGTCATAATTTAAGTTCAAATTGGATCAAAATTTTTTTAACTATTAAGAAACATGTTAATAAATATTTTTTAGTCTTTTGAATGCCTAAAATACAAGTTTAGTCTAAAAACAGGTCTAGGGACAAAATAGTCGTTAAATAGTGTCAATTTAGATTGGGTTAAAATTTGTTTAACTATTAAGAAATATACCAAGAATATTTTTTAGCCTTTTGAGCAGCTTAGAATGCAAATTTGAATAAAAAATGACCTAGTGGTAAAATCATCATTTTACAATTTGAGTTCGAATTGAGATGAAATTTTACTAGTTATTAATAAACACATCAATAAATATATTTTAACTTTATGAGAAGCCCAAAATGCAAATTTGGGAAAAAAATGAACTGAAGGGTAAAATAATCATTTTGCAACTCGAGTATGGATTAGCTTAAATTTTGCTTAGTTATCAAATAATATGAATGAATATTTTTATTAACCTTTTCAGAAGCCTGAAATACGAATTAAAAAAAAACGAACCTAAGGGTAAAACAGTCATTTTACAGCAGATCTAGTTTGAAAATAAGGTTAAGAAGTAAAATGGTCATTTTTACAACCTAAGGGACTTGAGAGAAATTTTTAATTACAAAGTAGTTGTTTGTTTTTTATTTTTATTTTCTTTAATTTTTGGATCAAATTTTGGTTGTAAATTTGTAATAGAATAGCTAGCTATTCCATCACTTAAATTGTGGAATGCATTTTTTCATTTTTTTTATTGTAATAGAATAACTATTCCATCATTTAAATTGTGGAATGCATTTTTCCACTTTATGTGAAAATGGCATTCCAACTTCATTTTCTGATACCAAACATGAGAATAGGCTAGAATGGGAATGGATTCTATTCTATTCTATTCTAATCTCACATACCAAACATAGCCTAAGTTCTTTATTAGCTTTCCTATCTTTTAGGTGACCAAAAGTTTTATTTTTGGTTCAAAAATAGCTGAATCTTGTCTCAATAATAATAAATGGATATAAATAATCCATTCAAAAACAAAATAAAATATTGAAAATTAAAAATACTGAATCAAATCAAATCAAATTAAATAAAGAATTGCATAAATCAAATGCAATTTGAGTTCAACTTTACTTTTACTCAATTATATTAACAAGAAAATTTAAATGTTCTTTAGAATTCCTTCATTTTAAAAATATTTCAATAATTTTTAATAGAAAATAGGTTATTTAGTTTGATTTAAACTATTCTTGATCAACATGAAGTTAACAATGAAATTTAAAAATATTTTTAAAACCCTTCACCTTTCTAAATCAAACTTAAATAACTCCCTTACTTATCTCAACTCAAGTAGAAATAGTCAATGGTGCACATGATTTAGTTTAATTCATATTTATATCAAAATTTAAATCAAACAATAAGTTACTAGTTTAATAGTTTTTTATTTTAGACAATTTTACAACTTAAAATGTAACAAAAGAGATGACTAAAAAACCATATGTAGCATGTAAAAATATGAACAAGCTTAATTAAATTCAAGGTTATTATAAAACATGAAGATAAGTTTCTAAACTATATTGTTACATCTGAATAAACTGATTTTTTTTCCTTTTTAGCAGAATCACGAAATAAAGAGGACTAATGATTTAATATCCTAAGCTGCACAACAACTCAACAAAACAAAATTGAATAATATAAACTCCAATTTTGATACAGAATCTTAAAAAGTCACTCAAACTTAATTATTTTTTTAATCAACTTAATTTATTTATATAATGTGTATATATGTATTTTTTTAAGGATTTATGTTGATAGGGTTATAGGGGATAGTGAACTTTAATAGATTTTTTGTTTTTATGTTACTTTGTTGAGTATTTGTTTTAGAAAATATCTGTCTTTTGTCATATGCTTAACCATAGAATAATGAAAATAAAATAATTGAGAAAGTGAGATAATTAACATATATGACAGTATTTGCTAATTGTATCTATTTGGTTTGGTTCAGCAAACTATAAGTCAAATTGAATCATTTGATAAGGGAGTTAGATAAGCTTATAGACACGTGGCAAGTATCAAAGAGTTTCTCAATTACCTCCCCAATTTGGGGATAATAGGAACACTTGGTAAGGTGTAAAAAAAAGGACATAATTTGTTCATCACTCTTTCATGCACAACCAGAGTAACCCACGCACAAGCAACATGGTCTGACCAACTAGAACAACGATTGTAGGTCTAGCCTCAATCCTATATAAGAAAACAAATGACTAAGATAGAAGATACATGTTCTCTTGCACTTGAATGTTGCACAAAATATACTATTTCTTGAATGACTCCTAACTTGACCATCAAATAGGCAGTCAGTCACATCTCACTCGACAATCATTTTTCAAGCAATCGGAGGGCAATGAGGTAGGAGAAAATATCAAATATTTCCACTAATTAGTATCAGCAGAGTGGAGATTAGTAATAGAAGCAATGAAATTTCTCAGAAAGTTTTCGTATAGAGAGAGATGTTAGAGGAAATTAAACAAATATATAAAGAGATGGTAGAGGATATTAATTGGCGTTCTCGAGTCTGTTGATGTCAAAAAGAAATCCATACAAAAATCACACATCTATAACAACAAATTGCTAAGCAACCAATAAATAATCAAAAAAAATCAACAATTCTCAGAACTTTACTAAAGAGAGCAACAAAAAATAGATTAGGTAAAAAAAAAAAAACAATATCCAACCCATAACAACAGACTAACTAAGAAAAATATAAATAAACAACTCAAGCTTTTAATAACTTATCCAAAACGACCAATAAAAGGAAAAAAAACAAAACTAAAATGGCCCAAATGATTAACCTTCAACCTATAACCAGAGATTAACTAAAGAATAACTCATGCATTTTATAAGTACAAAAATCACTAGGGAGACGTGGCATTGCCTCAAGCACAAATGCAAACGGGTAAGAGTGTGCTCGGCAATGGTGTAATGAATAAGCAAGTATCTCAACTGGGTCCCACCATTAAATATAAATGAGTTTGTGTGATTTTAACCATAAATACAAAATAGTAATAAATGAACTAAATTTATTCCCTCATAGTTAGCCCCATTAGTTCAATGCTTTACAAGTGGTAGAAAAATGTGACATTTGGACTTTCTTTGAGATTTTACTTTGTCCATTATACTCATTTCTCCCACACATATTTAATGCTAGGTGGAAAGTACTAAAGGCTGAATGAAAGGCATTTAAGATAAAATTAACCACCATGTATTCTGATATACATATACACACACAAAATTTTTACATTTCAGTTATTCAAACATTTATTTATTTATTCTATCTTACTATAAACACATAATTTGGCCCAAAAATCTAGGTATGCTCACTATTGTTAATTGTAAACTTTTCTCTTTCTATTACAATTCTCTCAAGCTTATTTTGACCTTATGATCAGAGGCTTTTTGGTCAGGAATCCTCTTTGGCTATTTTCTCTAACTTTTCTTGCTTTGCAGGCTTGAATTTAGCTTTTTCAGTTGGCGTAGTGACTAGGTCCGGTGATACTTTTTATTGTCGAGCATTTGCCGCCGACCGTGGAGCCCTATTTCTTTGTTCCTCACATCCTTGTGTTCTTGAGAATTTTGTATTTCTAAGAATTTCACAAACAATGACTTCAAACAATGATACAATGCCTCCACAATCTCGATAAGGAGGAAACGAAATGAAGCTCCCTAGATAGAAAGGGATTGCACTTACTATCACGACTCTAAGGTAAATAGCATAGAAGTAATGTAGAGTCAGTGATCCTGAAGCAATTAAGAGAAGGTAAGATTTACAAGCTGAGGCTGATGCAAAACAATTGAAATTGGAGGTGATCTTTCAAAAGTTCAATGAGAAAAAAAAAATGGATGAGCCATAGTCATTCTGACTATGAACAGTTTGATTCAAGTACGGATGGAAGTTTGATACTCTACATGATGATGAAGTAGAGATGCGAAGTGATAAAGAAAAGAAGCACGAGGAAAGAGGTAGACGTTGGTCTAAGAGTTGCTTTTGGTGTTGAACGCCTAAGTACACATTTAACCCTTATTCCATGCTAGGAGTCTATACAATAACAAAAGACTAGGGCATCCAAGTCCCAACAAAATGAAGACGCTCCTAGGAGAAAGTAGCCAGTTAAAGAAAGCAAAAAAACATAGAAGAAAGCCCATTCAATGATGATGTGGTGCTGATAAAAAAAAGCCGTAAAGTCTAAGGAGGTAGAAAAGCCGCAGTACATTTACTGGCAAGGATTTGATCAATCCACTCGAATGATGGTAAGGAAAGCATTGGAAAGGACTTCTACCTCCCCATTTACTGGTGATATATATAAATCTGAGCTTCAAAAGAAGTTTATGACCTCCTACTTCACAGTGCATGACAAGAAATCATACCTCGTGGCATATTACCGACACTACATGCAGGACATGACGTTATGAGTTGGAACGATGAGTGCATGTGCTGAGTAATTCCATCAAGCCTAGGAAATATTGCACACTAGTGGTTTCATAAGTTGCCCCTAGGGGGTAAAAGTTGCCAGAAATAGCTTGCCGAGGAGTTCTTCACAAGGTTTTTGGCTAATACTAAACAACCAAAAATTGTTGACATGTTTCTTAATATGAAGAAGAAGAAGAAGAAGAAGAAGAAGAAGAGTAATGAGAGCTTTAGAGATTATTCCCAAAGGTACATAAAGCTATACAATGATGCGGAAGGCTGCACCGAACAATTGGTAGTGACTTCTTTCAAGCTTGGGTTACAAAAAAGAGACAAACTCTGGCTTGTCACTGACAAAAAAGCTAATAGTAAATATGTCTGATCTGATGTGCAGAATTGAGAGGTATGTCAAAGTAGAGGACGAGACAAAGCCTACCATCTGGGTCAAAAGGAGGAAAGCAAAAAGAAGGGAGAAGAGAATTCATTGATAATAAAAAGTCTATTTTTGAAGCTGTCAACACAGTTTTCAAAGAATCGATGTTCAGAATCCTTCCCCCAAATCAAGGATAAGCCATATTTTAGGTGGGCGAAGAAATTACCTAACTTTCTAGGTAAGGAGAATCATAAAGATTGTTATTTATACCATCAAGATAAGGGGTACCATACAGGAGAATGTTGATCCTTACGATATCTCTTAGAAGATCTGGCAAAAGAAGGCTATCTAAAGGAGCACATTGATGAGGCAAAGAAAAAGATGGTAAATGATCAACCTCGAGCTCCACGAGGAGATCAGAGAAAAAAAAGGAAGGAAACAGAAGAAGAGGATTACGTAGAAGAAGCACAACCTCCACCAAGGGCTAGGCCAAGGAGAGATGTACAAAAATTACCAGTCATTTATCTTATTCATATAGAAAATCACATCCAAAGTATTGTTGCTTGTCTCTAAGCAGAAAAGCAAAATGTTGGAAAAGCAAGGGAGGTACTTAAGGTTGTTGATTCTCTAAGCAAATGCCTAAGGAGAGAAAGTGCTCGGGGAAATGAAGATGAAAGGAGAGGGATGCAGCAACCACACAATGATGAACTGGTGGTCACACTGAAAATGTTTGAATAAGATGTGAAAAGGATCCTGGTTGATGCAAGAAGTTCAACTGAAGTCATATTTCTTGGTTTGTTTAAGAAGATAGGACTTACAGAAGAGGATTTGGAACCAGCTGATTGTCTTTTAATTGGTTTCAATTCTGTTCCAATTTGGTCACTGGAAAGGGTCATTATTCCTGTTTGGGCTGGACTAGTAGAGGATGAGGTAAAATTTACAGTCGTGGATGCACCCTATAATGCCATTATAGAAAGATGCTGGATTTACATGTTAAAAGCCATCTTCTCTACCTATCATCAAGTTCTTAAATTCCTATATAGAGATGATGTAACAAAGATTACAGGGAATCAAGATACATCAAAGAAGTGCTTCATTACTGCTTTGAAGTCCAAACCGCTGCCCAAGTAGGTCTAACTCACAAAGATGCCTGAAGATACTCCTAAGATTGATGATGTTGGTAAAGATCCTAAGAAGAAAGCTGTTGAAAGATTGAAAAAAGTTTAGATTGGTCTAAACAAGGATGATAAGTCTTTCGGTCTAACTTGGGGGTAGAGGAGAAATTGGAATTGACAGAGATGTTGCTAAAGAATGTTGGTACGTTTGCCTGGACTACTCAAGAAATGCCAGGTATTTCTTCTAATGTTATGAGTTATAAGTTGAATGTCAATCCAAGAGTAAACATGTGATTTAAAAAGTAGGGAGATCTAATCTGTGGCATGCCGAAGCTATGATTGATGAGGTTGATAGGCTACTTAATGCTGAAGCCATCAAGAAGATCTTATACACTGAGTGACTGGCAAATACAGTAGTAGTTCAAAAGAAGAATGGGGTTTATGTTGATTATACATACTTGAACAAAGCATACCTTAAAGATTCTTTCCCACTGCCAAAAAGTGATTAGCTTGTGGATTCAACAGCAGGAAGTGTAAAGATGTCATTTATGGATACATACAGGGTACCATCAAATTATGATGCATAAGCCTGATGAGGAGAAAACTTCATTTATCACCCTAGGGAGAATTTACTGTTACAAGGTTATGCCATTTAGACTCAAGAATGTTGGTACTACTTATCAACGATTGATCACGAAGATGTTCAAGGATGATCTCAGCAAGACAATAGATGTGTATATAGATGATATGGTGGTTAAAAGCAAAGAGTTGAGACTCATATTCATGATCTACAACATGTATTCTCTACACTTGATGAGTATGAATTGAAGCTTAATACTACCAAGTATGCCTTTGGAGTGAGTTCAGGAAAATTTTTAGACCACTTAGTCACGAGACAAGAAATTGAAATAAATCCTGACTAGAATCGGGCTATTTAAGCAGTAGTTCCACCACGTACGAAGAAAGTTGTTCAAAACTTACAGGAATGATGGCAATACTTAATAGATTTATCAACCAAGCATCAGATAAGTGCCTATTGAAGGGGGCAAATAAGATGGTCTAGGATGAGGAAGCTGATCAAACACTAGAGAAGCTAAAAGAGTATCTGACAACTGCTCCTATTTTGTCAACCCCTAGCAAGGAGATGTTTTACAACTTTATTTGGCAGTGTCAGATCAGGTAGTTGGTGCTATCCTTTTGAAGGAGGAAGATAGAAGACAAAAGCCCATCTATTATGCAAGCAAGACTTTACAAGGGGCAGAGACTAAATATCTATCTCTAGAAAAGTTTACTCTAGCATTGATGATAGCATCTAGAAAGTTGGCCTATTATTTTCATGCTCATAACATTCAGTGGTCACTAGTCAATCGATTGGCTAGCTTTTGAAGAAAGTAGATATTACATGAAAAATGGCAAAATGAGCTACAGCTCTTGGAGTTTTTGATATTAGATTTGTGCCAAGAACAGTAATAAAGACACAAGTCTTGGTAGATTTTATGATAGGGTTTACTCCACTAGTTTTTGAGCAAATGCCTGAGGTGTGACAACTAGAGATTAGTTCAGAAGTAGAAATAGTTACACCATCATGGCAAATTAAAGTGGATGGGTCCTCATCCAAAAGGGGTGCTGCGGTAGGTGTGGTTTTGACAACTGCTAAGGGGGTGACCATTAATATGCTATTAAGTTGGGTTTCAAAGCAACTAATAATGAAGCTGAGTAGAAAGCTCTTTTAGCTGGACTTGATATTGATTGTTGCTTACTTGCTTGAAACGTATTGATCAAGATATATTCTCAACTAGTGGCAAATTAGTTGAAGGGTGAGTATGTAGCAAGAAATGAAAGGATAACAGAGTACTTAGATTTATCAAAAAAGAAGTTAGAGGGTTTCAATGGTGTTTGAATCGAGTTGATAGGAAGCGATCACAATACTCATGCTAATGCCTTGGCAACGTTGGTTGCATCCCCGAGGATTAGGCTAACTGACATAGTTTTCCTTGAGGTGTTAGAAAGCCAAGTGTGTCTAGGACAGAAAAGTAGCCTGTATTTAGATGGGTCTGTCTTGGATAAATCCAATTATTTCTTACTTGAAGGATGGAACTCTCCCCGAGGATAAGATACAAGCAAAAAAACTCAGAGTTAAAGCTACAAGGTTCTGGCTGTCCTTCGACCACAAGCTATACAAGAAGTCCTTCATTAGTCCTTATCTCCTTTGTGTTTATCCTGGCAAGGTAGAGAATTTTCTCTATGAAATACATGAAAGGGTCTATGGAGCACATATTAAGGGTAGATCTTTAGCTCATAGGGCAATTACTCAAGGTTGTTGGTGGCCAAGGATGGGAAGAGATGCATAGGTCTATGTTCGAAGATGTAATAACTGCTAAAAATTTGCTCCAGTTCTTTATCAACCTGCTCGAAAGTGTAATAAAAGCTCAGTCCTCTCACTAATACATGGCCATTTATACAATGGGGACTTAATATAATAGGGCCACAACATATTGCTATTGGAAATAGAAAATAAATGGTGGTCAGTACAAATTTTTCACCAAATGGGTGGAGGCAGAGCCCTTAGCGCATGTCAAGGATGCATATACCATTCATTTTATATGGAAGAACATTATTATAAGGTATGGCATCACTCAGACACTTATTTCTAGTAATGGGATATAATTCAATAGCTCTCCATTTAGGAAATACTATTCTAAATATGATATCAATAATGTCTATTCATCACCCGCCTACCCTCAAACCAATGGGCAAGCTGAGGCATCTAACAAGATTATTTTCAATGGTATTAAGAAGAACTTGGAGGCAGCTAAAGGGAGGCAGGTTGAGGAGTTTCCAACAATGCTTTGGACATACAGAACAACCTCGAGAATATCAATTGGTGAGTCTTCATTTTCTCTTGCTTGTGGGATGGAAGCAATCATTTCGTTAGAAGTTGGCATACCAACCATACGTTTACTCACTTTTAATCAAAGGGAGAATGACAAAGCCATAGGTCTTAGCTTAGATTTGCTTGATGAGAAGAGATAATTAGCTACGGTAAGATTGGTATTCCATTAGCAAAAAATGAAAAGGAAGTTTTAGAAAAGTGTGAAGCCATTGGAATTCAAGCTCGACGATTTCATTCTTAGAAAGTTAATGGGAGCAAGAAGAGACCTGACAGAAGGTAAGCTTAGTGCTAATTAGGAAGGTCTATTTTAAGTTACTGAAGTGCTCATCAATGGAGCTTACCATTTGACTGACACGAAAGAGAAACCTATGAAAAGACCAAAGAATGCAGTCCATTTAAAGTTATTCTATATGTAAGAACTTAATGCACTTTTATTTGCTAATAAAGTAGCAATTTAAATGAGCAATTTCAAAGACTGCACAAAATTATAGAAATGTCCATCTAGGTTTCCCAGTTGTGACTATCGAAAAAGAAATAGTCCTATTGGTCTCAGTGGTTTACTCAAAAAAAAGAATAGTCTGACTAGTTCATCCCATTTATTGACTCAGAAAAGAATAGTTCCACTGCATTATCCCAGTGGCTGACTCAGAAAGAGGTAGACCTACTGGTTCATCCTAGTGATTGACTTAAAAAAAAAAAAAGTCCCATTGGTTCAACCCAATGATTGACTCAAAAAAATAGTTCCACTGGATTATCCCAATGGCTGACTTGAAAAGAGGTAGACCTATTGGTTCATCCTAGTGGTTAACTCAAACAAGATTGGACTCACTAGCTTTATTCTAATGGATAACTCAAAATGATCTGATTCATTTAGTCCATCTTAAACGATATCTATGATCTATTTACAAATCAGGATTTCTCACTGAATTTGGGCTGTATCTAACTCTTAGAAACACAATTGAGAGGAAAAATTAATATCCCGCCCACATTACATAAGAAAATATTGTGTGAAAGTAATGATAGAATAAGTTTTCTAATACAAGAAAGTCCTTGACCACATTGAATAAGGTCGGCAATATATTGAAAGCTAACTTACTTCAATTTTTAGTGGTTTAAGTGCATATACTTGGCCAAATTGCCATAATTATCTCACATGTGAGAATATTGCATACATGCTATACACTTATCATTTTATGAGTTCCATTGTTCACAATTATCATGTCATAAACGTGGCGTGCTCGGGCTTAGTTTAAAAAAGCAAATCAATTATTAAAGTACTCAAGTTTGAGTACTTCCGATTCATGTAACAAGGTTTTTACATTAATATTGTGCTTTATCTTAAGGATAAGGTAAATTGATTGGTAATGCATCACTAGAAGTAATTACAATTCATTAACATAACAATCTCCTCGAAAAAGGATTAAGTCTAGAAAAAGTATTTCATTAAGATTTTAAAAATTGAAGTACATCAAGAAGGTTAAATACATACAAATGAAAATCCTAATCTTCCTTGATGTCTTCATTCATAACCTCCTAGACAATTGTGTTGATGAGTTCCTCGGCAACCTTCTCAAGTATTTTTGTCGCGATGGAGACTAATGCATCCTTAATTTGTTCATTTGTGCTGGAAATAGGTGGAGATTGGACTTAAATTGCTTTGGTGGCACTGTCCACTTCATCATCATCATCTTCTTCTTCTTTTTCTTCTTCTTCTTCTTCCTCAATGTCATTTCCTCCGAGAGTATCGATAGTTAGAGCCGAGGAAGCCTATCAAAGTCAAAGGGAGGTATCACTTCATTAGATAAGGCCATAAAACATTTCTATGGATGTCAGAGGTGGGTTCAATTATTAATTTCTTTATAACTTCCTCCCAACCTTTTAGAAAGTACTCGTTCCTGGCATCAGTCATCTGTTGCAGATAATTAGAACGAAGATCTTTAAGCTACTTGGAAGGATTCTCTCCTAAACTCTTGAGCTTATTAGTATAAGTCTCTTCCAGGTTCTTAATGGTTTGATCTTTTTTTTAGTAAGGCATTTGATTTATCCTTCAGCTCAACCTTTGGCTTTTCCCTCTCAGTTGTCACATTGGATTGTTCTAGTCTGTACTTAGAGATCTCCTTTGCCATTCTTTCTTGCTCAGCTCTTATTATAGCGAGCTCGGCATCCTTGGTGGCCATGAGACTTGCCTTTTCTATCAATTCTTCATCTTTGGTAGCAAGGAGCTTATCTAAGACTCTAACTTTGGACTCATTAGACTTCATTTTTTGCTCGGCAAGGTTCTTTTCAGTCTTAGCAGCTTCAGCCTACTTTTTCATTTCCTCTTCACTTGCCAGAGCAATATGAAATCTACTTTTAAGTCCACTGACCTCAACCTCACTATCATTAATCTTTCTATGCATGTTCTGGAGGTGAAAGGCGGCTTCCAATTGGTACAGTAAATTCTGCATGAAATAAAGAGTAAAATTAAGATGAAGGATAAAATAAAAAAAGAAAAGGTACATAAAGTTATGGGAAAACTTACTGTGACAGCATTCTTGATTAATGTGTCTGAGAACTACGCTGGAGTGATCTTCCTCAATTTCTATTGATCATGAGGAGGAGCGATTCCTTTGGTGTACTCAGTAAGATGATGAAGGTTGAATACCAGATGGTGAAGGAATGACCACTTGGAGGGAGATTCCATGCAAGGGACAGTTTTTTTTGGAATGAAAAGAGGGGCATCATGTATTGCGTTCTTTGGATAGACTGTATCCAAGGTAAGAGGTCCATAACTCTCAGATTCTGAGGTGTGGTTGGGTGGAGTTAGTTGGTCCCAAAGAAGATGGTTTGGCAGGTTTTGTAAAAGTAGAGGAAGGAGGGGATCCTTTGGAGGAGGAGGAGCTTTAAACATGACCAGTGCACTGGAAGGAGTAACCCTTTGCTTCTTTGTTGTTTGAGGGTCATCTCTTTCTGGTCAGGGTCGTTTGGCAAAGTCATCAGAGGGGTTAAGGATGACCACCTTTAAATCTTCTTTCTTTTTCTCTACCAATTTAAATTTTTTAACAGCTTTGGCCTTCTTTTCCCCAACCTTCCACTTTTTGGTCATCTCAGCTGTCGTCATCTTTGCATCTAATTTTATTTTTTTCTTCAAACTTTGCTGGGGAGCCATTTGGTCCTCGATTTCTCTGATTAAAGTTAGAGTGATTGCTTCATCTTCTTCTTTAAGCAGTCTTCAAGTGTGTGGATCTACGCTTGTAGATGCCTGCTCGGCAGGTTGGACTGGAACAGCTATGGGATGGAAAATGAAGGTGGTGGCACCCAATCCTTCTGCTTCAAGGCATAAAAGGTTTCTCTCTCTTCAGGAGTGGAAGTGAACCACTTCTGTAGTATGTTAATAGCTTCACTGATTGCAAAGCCTTGAGGGGGAAAAATGAAGGATCTGTAGCTTAGCACAAAGTTGAATAGGATTAGGGCAACTTTGGTGAATGAATACAGCTCAGGGCCCCTGAGGAATTTCCAAACTTCTTCTAAATGTGCTTTGTCAACACAATTTCCCTTAGTCCAGAACTGTTTTGCTTACTTAGCTGCATAAAGAGATAACAAATATTTAGTTTAAATCATTTTTAAAATATAAGATTAGTAGATAAATGGATATCTGAAGTCTGTCGACTTGGGCCCAAGCACATTAGAGGAACTGCAGGAAAGGGATCTTCATTCGGATCAGGCTTCTAACGTCCACTAACAACGCAAGTGTCATCTTCCAAACCTTTAATATTGTCTAGAAGCATGTGAACCCTTGTCTTGTTGAGATTTCAGGTACCACTTATCTTCATTCTTCATAATCTTTTGAATGTTATAATAGTAAAGCAAATCCCATTCTGTGATATGAAATCCATATCGTTAATCGATTTCATTCACCCCATTTACTATCATATAGAAGTTATAGGTGACACACTTAGGAGAGAGGTTAAGTGTGTACCTTACAAAATAAAGGAAATGGTTCAGAGGGAATTTGAGACCTCCTTCAGTGATGGCAACTATTAAGAATTCCCTAGGTTCATGATCCCATTCATGAGAGAGCCTAATACTTATGTTTGGGGGAATATTGTACTTCTGTTTAAAGACCTTAATTTTTCCCCCAGAGTAAAGCTCATTAGCTAGTCTACCCATGTTTCTAAATTAAAGAAAGAAAGAAGAATAAGAAGAGATAGAACACCACAAGATCATTAGTACTCACCAGATGAGAATCCTAAGTAAGGATGCAAATTCGTCAATGAAAGAGAAGGATTGCAGAAAGGACTTAGAGAAAATCAGAGAGTAGGAATTTAGGAAAAAAATGAGAACAGCAGATAAGGGTTATATACATATATACGTATACTAGTATTGAGGAACACAAAAAGTATGATGAGTGGCTAAAATTTCATTTAACACTGCCTCCATTTTCAAATTGACATTAATAGGATTAGGGTAGTAACCTTAAGGTTTTGTGCAGATAATATAACACGCCTAAAAGATAAAAGGATATACCACGTGTCATAAATGAGGCGGCCATATGACCAATCATAGATAAATACGTCAAAGTGAGGTAATAATGAGATATTCAAAAGGATTTTTTACAGGTAGGAGTTATACTTTCATAACTTCTTTACTCTGCTTAGGTAAATAGCTTATCTCGATCGGAGTGGGGGTATAATGTAAATACAAAAATCACTAAGAACACGTGACATTGCCCCGAGCACAAATGCAAATGGGGTAAGAGTGTGCTCAGCACTGGTTTAATAAATAAGTAATATCTCAACTGGGTCCCACTATTAAATATAAATGAGTTGGTGTGATTCTAACCACAAATGCAAAATAGTAATAAATGAACAAAATTTATTATCTCATAGTTGGTCCCATTAGTTCAATACTTTACAAGTGGCAGATAGGGGTGAGTATTGATCAGTACAGTTCGAAAATTATAACTTTCATAACCGGACTAAATATTTTCAAAAATAAAAAATGATAACAAAATCAACCAAACAATATGTATTAACCAAACATTATTTCGGTTTGGTTACGGTCAGTTCGATTAAATATATTTTTTTATAATTCAATTATAGTGGTAAAATAACAATTTTCTATTATAAGTTCAACAAAATGTCATCAAAGCACTAAAATTCTAAATTTCAAATTAGAAAAGCCAAAATATATTTCCATTAAATCATTACTGAGAAAATAACATTCATAATAAAACTAAAAAGAGACAGCTTGAATTTAAAAAAAATAAAACAAAAACAAAAAATAAAATAAAAGGATCTTTGGTTGACAAGGAAAGTAATATATACTTAGATGCTTCAAATTGCTTAAGGAAAGAGATTAGATAAAACAATGGGAGATTAGGTGGAAACAAAAGTTAAGAACTAGTGTATATATTAAAAAACCTGGGTAGTATATTTAACTATGAGAAATTCAAGAGTTATGCAATTTCAAAAATTAAGTGTATTTAATATTATAATTATTTGTTAAATGAGTACCAAGCAGCAAATGGCAATACTTTAATAGTTTTCTATAAAATTTCAAAAGTCAAGTGTATTCAAAAGATAAAACCAGTTAATTATATATAAATATATATTAAATATTAAGTATTTTTAATTCAGTTAGCTCAGTTTATTTGGTTCTAAAATTTCAAAACCATAACCAAAACCGATAGCCGTTATTATTATAAAAATTAACCAAACTGACTATTATTAAAATAACAACTGAACCAAACTTCTTAAATTTGGTCAGTACGGTTCGAAAACTAAATTTTAACCAAATTGTGCACACCCCTAATGGCAGACATAAGTGACATGTAGACATTTTTCAAGATTTTACTTTGCCCATTACACTCATTTCTTCTACGTGCATTTAATGCTGGGTGGAAAACATTAAAAGCTGAATGAAAGGCATTTAAGATAAAGTAAACCATCATGTACTTTGATATATATACAAAATACCAAATTATTACATTTTAATTATTTAGACATTTATTTACTTATTCTATCTTACTATAAACACAGGATTTAGCCCCAAATTCAAGTACGCACACTATTGTCAACTATAAACTTTTTTCTTTCTATTACAATTCTCTCAAACTTATTCTGACCTTACCATTAGAGGATTTTTGTTCGGGGACCCTCTTTGGCCATTTCCTCTAACTTTTCTTACTTGACAAGCTTGAATTCAGTTTTTTTAGTTGACGTAGTGACTAGGTCTGATGATACTTGTTATTGCTTAACACATTTTATTTTTATCCAAGAAAATCATGGAAGGAAAAAAACAAAATTAAAAAACTCCTTAACAAGACTCACAAATGAAGAAAGAAAAATCCCAGGAAACACTAAGGGTGCGTTTAGTAATACTGTCGTTTTTTTTATTTATATTTTTGGCTATTTTTTTCTTTTTTCTAAAATAAAAATTGAAACAACATTTAGAAACACAAGTTTATTTACAATTATTAATTTTTTATTTTAAAAAATATTTAATTTTACTAGTTTTTAAAAAATTAGTTGAATTTAATAAATATATTTCATCTTAAATTATAATTTAATTATATTATTTATTAAAAACAATTGAATAAAATATTATTATTATTATTATTATTATTATATCATTTAATACAGCAAATATAAAATATATTAGTTATAATTTAATTATATTATTTACTAAAAATAATTGAATAAATATATTTCATAGTAATTTAAATAATTTGATTATTATATTTATTAAAAATATTTAATAATATATAAATTAAATTAAATTAATTATTATATTAAATTAAATTAACTAATTTTAAAATAATTAATTTTATTTTATTATTTATAAAAATAATTTAATAAAATATATTTCATATTAAATAAACTAACTAAATTAAATTAAGTTAAATTAATTTTATTACTTATTCAAAATAATTTGATAAAATATATTTAATAATATTTAAATTAATTGATTTAATTTTATAATTAATAATATATATTTTTATTATTTATAAAAATTAATTTAATAATATATACTTTTTATTTAAATTAATTGAATTTAATTAATTTAATTCAATTATTTACTAAAAATAAATTAATAAACTATATTACATATTAATTTTGATAATTATTTTAATTTAATTATATTATGTATTAAAAATAATTTTAGTTTAATAAAATATCTGAATAAAATAATTTATTTTAGTATAATGCAACAAAAATGGATAAAATATTTGTAATAGAAAAAATAGAATGAAAACACTTTTTTTGTTTACATTTTTTTGTTAAAGTTTTTATTTTTATTTTTTAACAAATATATTTCTATTACTAGTTTATAAATTTTTAAAAATATAAATAAAAAATAGAAAATAAAAATGTTAGCAAACGGAGGCTAACCCATACACAACCATTTTTTTTTTTCAAAGAATGGTCAAGCAAAAAACAACTGTAGAATCATCTCTCTATGAAAATCTCAAAATCCAATAAAATCACCGATGAAGATAACTCTAGAATTCAAAGAATTAAAAATCTTATAGAGAAATAGTGAAACTAAAAGCATAACAAAAGCCTAAGGCTATGATCAATTTGTGGGAATAGAATATAATAAGAGATGAGAATATAATGGAATAATTCATCCTTTGTTGGTTGGTAGTATGAAAATAATGGGAATTGGTTGATAGTATGAAAATAATGGGAATAGGCATTCAAGATTTCATAATTTGATTACATATCTTAATTATAATAAAATAAAATTAATATAATAAAAATTATTAACATTAATTTTTTAAAAACTATAAAAATAAATTTTATTTTTGGATCGCAAATTTAAGTAAAAAAATGACCCAGGTGCAAAGCAATTATTTTACAATTCAGGTTCAAATTAGGCTAAAATTTCTTAATTATTAAGAAATATATTAATAAATATTTTTTAATCTTTTGAAATGCCTAAGATATAAATTCGGCACCAAAGCAAACCCAGGGGCAAAATAATTATTTTATAGTTTGAATACAAATCGGCCTAAAATTTGTTTAACTATTAAGAAAATATGTCAAAGATATTTTTTAAGCGTTTTTTGTTAGCTTAGAATAAGAATTTAGACAAAATGGCACAGGAGTAAAATCGTGATTTACAATTTGAGTTTGGATCGAGATTAAAATTTTATTAGTTGTTATGAAACTCATCGATAAATATTTTTTAATTTTTTGGGAAGTCAAAAATACAAATTTGAACAAAAAAGGAACCCAATGATAAAGTGGTTATTTTACAACTTAATTTTAGATTGGATCAAAATTTAATTAGTTATTAAGTAATATAAATGAATATTTTTAATCGCTCTAGGAAGCCTATAAAATGGATTTGAAAAAAAAAAAAAAAGACATAGGGGTAAAACTATCATTTTATAGTCCAAGTCCGAATCTAATTTGAAAATAAAGTCAAGGGTAAAATGATTATTTTACAACTTGAGGGAATAATTAAGAAAAATTTTTTATTAGAAAGTGGTTGCTTATTTTTTATTTTTATTTTTTAATTTTTCAATTAAATTTTAATTATAATGGAATGACTATTCCACCATTTAAATTGTGAAATGTCTTTTTTTATTTAATGTGAGAATACCTATCTCCATAAAATAATATTCTAACATAATTTTTTAATACGAGATATGAGAATATGCTAAAGTAAAAATAAATTTTATTTTATTTTATTCTATTCATGCGTAATAAATATAGCCTAAGTAATATATATACATATAAGATGCGAGGACAGACAAATGAAAATAGACAAGGCGGCAAGAAATTAACAGGGATCAAACGCAGGGAAAGAGGAAGGAGAAAAGTCAAAATTCAGAAGGAAAGCTAAGCATGGCATAAAAGCACCGACTGTTTTATAAGCTCCGTTTGCTAGTGTTTATATTTATTATTTTTTTATATTTATAACTTTTTAAAAATTAGTAATAAAAAGGTATTTATTAAATTTATTTTTACTTTTTATTTTCCAAGAAAATAAAAACTCAAACAAAAAATATAAACAAAAATAAGTATTTTCACTCTTTTTTTTCTGTTTATAAATATTTTGTTAATTTTTGTTGAACAATATTAAAATGAATAATTTTATTTAAATATTTTATTAAACCAAAATTATTTTTAATAGTAATATAATTAAATTAAATCAATTTAATTACCCAAATTAAAATGTAATATATTTTATTAATTTTTAATAAATAATATAACTAAATGTAATTAATTAATCTAATTAATTTAAAATATGTTTTATTAAATTATTTTTGATAAATAATAAAATTAAATTAACTAAATTATAATTTAATATGCTTTACATCTACTAAATTAAATGATTTTTAATAAACAATTTAAATAAATTAAATTAATTGATTAATTAATTAAATCGAGAGATTAATTAAATTAAATTAATATGAAATATGTTTAATTAAATTCAATCAATTTATAAAAAACGAATAAAATTAAGTATTTTATTAAAATAAAAAATTAATAATTGTAAATAAAATTAGATTTCTAAGCAAAGTTTTAATTTTTATTTTAGAAAAATAAAAAGACAACAAAAAAATAAAAAATATAAATATAAAAAAAAAAACTATAGCGTTATCAAGTGGGTACAAAATTTAGCAATGTAAAAAGTATTTAACCGCGTATTCTCCAACAGCCCATTCCAGCACACCATCCCCAACCAAAACTTTCAAATCCAATCGGCTATTCATGTCCTCTCCTCACAAGATCCCTACATTCTTCAAGTCACCACAACCAAAGCCGCGGCCCTTTATGCCGTGTGTGGAACGATAAGTCTATGGAGGAATGACGCACCTGGCATGAAAAGACAAGACGAGACAGAGTGGTTGAAAAGGCCATAGGGGAGACGGAGAGAGTAGGGGAAGAGGGTAAGTCGGGTGATCCGAACCGCCCGGTACACCGAATTTACCCCCGAACTAAAGAATAGCGGGAGAGAGAGCACCGAGAACAAAAAGATTAAAGTTAAGGAATGTTTGATTGATTAAAAAATATAGTAAAAATTATAAAAATTTAATATAAAAATAATATGTGATAATATTTAATTAAGAGAAAATATAACAATTTAATAAATTTTAACTAACCAAATACCTCCTTCCTTAGCCTGAGAAAAAAGAGAAATAAAGAAGATTAGAGTTAGCGTGAGAAAAAAAGAGAAACCAGAGAGAAGTATCAGTACTTCCAAGGACAAAAATGACAAATCACCACAAGTGTAATCTAAAATTACTCAGATTGCGAGCAAAATTTGGGGAATAAAAAAAAATGTTGGACAAAACCAAATGCTGCATAGCGGCTTATTATATAATTAATAGGCATCTTTTACATTTAGGACATGTTTGGCATAGGATAAAAAATTTGGGGGTAAAAAGATTACGGGCATAATTGTTACTTTAGTAATGAGTACTAGGATAACAAGTTTGTGACACCTATGGAGGCGTTTGAAGTGACAAAAACTAAGATAAAGTGATATACTTTGTAAGTTTCCTAATTCATGCAGTGAAATAAAAAGTGAATAATTTTTAGAAATTTTCAGAAATTTTAAAAATTTTTTAGCATTTTTCATTTCACCAAACAGACCATATGTTTGGAGCAAAAGAGTAAATATTACTTAGTAACAACTATATTATGTTTAGAATGTTAAAAATTTTGAGGAGTAAAAGTTAATTGTATTTGGAATAGGATAAATTGACCAAAAGTAAAAGTTAATATTTAATTTTAATAAAATATTATAATCAAATAAATCCATAATCATTATTATTTTAATAATAATTAAATTTAATAAAAATATATTATTAAAATATATAATTTTAAATAGAAATATAATTTATAAAAAATAATTTTATTATGGATTAATATTTCAATAGTACTTAACTTTAATAGTTAATTATTATTTGTTAAAAATTATTTTTATTTGGTTAAAATAATTTAATAAAACAAATAATTTTGGTTTATTTAAGTAAATTATAGATTTTAGTAAATTATATTAAAACAATTAATAATATAGTAAATTATTATTTACAGGACATAGTTTTCATTTAGTAAAATATTTTTATAAAATAAATTATTTTAATAAGTCATTATTTATTAAATATTAATTTTAATTTGAAAAAATAAATAATTGTAGTCATAAATTAATATTTCAATAGTATTATTTTAATAAAAGAAAATAGATTATTTTAATAATAAACTATTATTTATTAAATATTATTTTGATAAAATAAATTATTAATTAATTAATTTTAGTTTGATTAAAGAAATTATTATTTTATAATATTTATTATAATTATTTATATGAGAACATTGCTTAAGATTTTAGGTGGGGGTAAAGAAATATTTTACGAGGGTAATGAGAAAAAGGTAAAAATTTTCCATTATCCCCTGTTACCCACCTTTTTTCTAAGAGTAAAAATTTACTCCGATATGGGAATAGTTTTAACCCAGAGTAATTGTTATCCCCATCATCTAAACTGATGTAATAGAGAGTAAAAATCATCCTAATAACATTTACCCTCTGTTACCCAAAAACAAACATGTCCTTAGATATATTAATTAATTTTGTGAGGCTATTCTTCGTCCAAATGTTGAAGCAACACTGTTCAGAAAGGTTAAGGGTTTGTTTAGAGTAAGAAAAAGTGAGATAAATTGAGAGTTCGTAATATGTGCAGTGAAAGAAAAAGTTAATGTGATATAAAATTAACAGAGATTTATAGAATTTTTTGTTATTTTTTAACAAATCAAACGAGACCTAAGGATACGTTCGTAATTACCCAAAAAAAAAATGCGTTCAGAGTGACAAAAAAGTGAGATAAACTGTGAATTCGTAATTTATATAGTGTAATAAAAATGAATAACTTTTAAAATTTTTTAATATTTTTTATTATTTTTTTAAATTTTTTATCATTTTAAACAGAACCTAAATTGTCAGGGATGACAACGTTGGCATCTCTTGGCATGTTCAACGCAATGACGGACCGGAGGTGAAGTTCTAAAAATTCTTTTAGGCTGGGTAGGGAAAAAAAAAAAGAAGAAAAAATTAGTGTTTTGGTAGCTGATTACTAGCTAGTTATTTATCAAAAAGTTAACCTTTTTGTGTTTAGAAAAATAAAAAATTAAAAAAAAATTTGTTAATTTGATATTTTTATTTTTTAGATTTAAAAGAAATTTAAAAGGTAAAAAAATAAATTTAATAGTTTAAAAAAAATTAAAAATCTAGCAGCTGATACCTCAATTACTAATTTTTTTTTGCCCACGCTATCTTTTACTTCTTTATTTGATATTAATATGGAAATGCTTTCATGACATTTACAAGTACATTTACTTTTATTTTAAATATTTAGTTTCCTTCCTCAGAGGATCCTAATTTGTAAACTATTATTATAGAAATGAATTATAATAAATTTGTTACCATACTTAGTTAGAAACTGTTAGGGCATTGTCTAATTGTAGATTAATTTTCATATTGTATTCATGTATATAATCTTTAGCAAGTTAATAGAAAATTCAAGTTTTGATCAAATCAATATTCAGCGAGCATTTTCAGATATTAAAGGAATGTTTGGAATGATAAAAAATAAGATAATTTGAAATAATTTATAAATTCGTAATTTGTACAATAAAATAAAAAATAAATAATTTTTAAAAATTTTTAAAATTTTTTAACATTTTTTATTTCACCAAACATAACATTCAATTTGTAACAATGGCAACTCAATTGCAAGGGCGAAAGGATCCATTCTCGCTAGAATTTATGGGCATGGCCCTAATTGACGTATGGACAAGGCATTATTCATCGGAATAATTACCAAATTATATATGGCCCAAAATTTTCTATTGTAATTGTTTTGGAGAAATAATGCCCACAGGAGAGGTTAGATTATTAAATCCATTTTTAATTCCTATTTAACAACTTCTAATTAATTATTTATAAAATATAACGGCGATCTAGTGCTTTAGACGTACAAAAGCTTTGTTCGCCGGCTATATGAACTAGAGACAGTCTGGATTTAAAAAAAAAAAAAAAATCTTCTAAACAAAATCTAAAAAGATTTAATCACAAGGACCCTACAATTTTCTAGGATTTACATTCAAGTTTAAGGGGGGAACTGTGAACAAATATTAAGGGGCATTTGACACTTCAACCAACTTCAAAAAATTTTAAAAATTTTAACTTTTTTAAACTTCAAAAAAATTTTAATTTTTTTAAAAAAATTTATCAAAATTCGTTGGAACAAACAATCATAGTGCGTTCTAACGGATTTTAACAGATTTTTTAAAAAGTTAAACTGATATTTATATCAAAAAGTTTCACAAAACTCTAAAAGTTTTGAAAGTTCTCCACCAAAATTTTAACTAGTGTTACTTTATATAATTTTTTACAACTTCATATCAAATCAACTATAAACATTCAACTATCATTTTAAAACAACTTTTTATACTCTAAATTTTAAAAAATTTCACTTTTAATTTTTTTTTTACTACTCCAAACGATCCCTAAGAATGCTTGCCAAGAATAACCAAAAAATAAAAATAAAAAATTAATAAAAAAAGTGTCGACAATCATATGACGTGAATAATTTTTCTTTTTCTTTCTTTCTTTTTTTTTTTTAATTTTCTGTTAAAAAATAATTTTCCTTGATGTTACAATCAATTTGGAAGGAGTTCCAAGGAAAGATGGCCGGTCTAAATACACAGAGGGCAACAATGTGCCTTTCTAAAAGACATAACAAATTAGCCTAGTCAACTAAATATACAATAACTTGTATGATATAAAAAGATGCAACGAATAAGCCAACTCAACAAAATTAAATGATCGATATACCATTACTGTGATTTTGTTAAATATTGTTTATTTAATCCCTTCTATATTATATATATGAAGTAAAATGACGTAATAAATAAGCCTACTCAACGAATTATAAATATACAATGATAATAATTTTGTTACATATTATTTTTTTTACCCCTATTATCGAAAATATAACTAATTATGTATTTTTAGAGATGAAAAATAAGTCAAATCCAACTCCACTGTTGACATGCCCAAAGCAACCACTGGGTCGTGGTCGAGTTGGGATGGGTCTCGAGTGTCTAATTAATCTAATTCATTCATCGTTAATTTTAAAATATTATTATTATTATTATTATAAATTTACTTCTCTCTTTACCTAGAAAACAGGATAAAGTATTATATATAATAGCACTATGCTATACTTTTACATAATGCTTGTCTTACAAAAAAAAATAACGAAAAAAACAAAAAAAACAAAATAAAAAACAAAACAAAAAAAAATCAAATTTATGTACTGTTTATTTAGATCTATAAATAAATTAAGCGTTCATCAAATTGCTCACAAAAAAGTTTGTAAAAAAATTATTTATTTTTATTTGGTAGGATAAATGAATACGTTTAAGTATATATAAATAAACAAACTAAACTTAAATAAAAATGAGATCAACAAATTCGTTTATCGTTTATAAACATACTCATTTATAATTTATAATTTACTTAATTAAATATTCATGAACATATTCATAATTAGATTAGTTAAAATTTTTACAAGGCTTCAATGACTTTTCTTTTTTTATTAATAACTTGTTTATTTATCTACAACTTTTTTATTAAATTAAAAAAAGGTTACTTTGTTTTTTATTTAAAAAATATTTATTTGTTAAGAATTTTAATTAACAAGCGCATGAAGAAGCATAATTATAAGATTGATTAGAGCTAAGTATAGCAATTAGATTTACGTGTCTAAATAAGTTGTGGTCACAATTATACACAAAAAAGTTCCTACCTTATAAGGTTATTTTTTATAGGCTATGTTTGTTTGCGGGATTAAATTGAAGAATTGGATTATTTTTTACCAAGTTAACTTTAATTATATATTTGATTTACAGTATTGGAATCTAGACTACGCTATTTATCCCTTAAAATGGAAGATAAATGATACCATGGTAGTGGTGGTGGTATAATATATCCTCCATTCTCGAATTTGCTTCTCGCCAAAATTTAAAGGTTTAAAATTATTTCCTGTTACATTTCATGTCAAATTATATTTTTATCCCACTTTATATCTCATTAACCAAACACCAAAAAATAATCCCATAAAAAAATTAATTCTATATTATATCCAATTCCATATATTATCAATGACATTGCTTATATCCATCATCCAATCGTCCAAATCAAATATAATCATAGTGTAAATAGGTCACGATATTAGTAAAACTAATACAAACCCAATTTAATAAATTAAATGTGTTATTATACTAAATCCTAATATAACATATTTATTAAACGAGTTACATGATATGAAACTTATAATCTATTTAAAGGTAAAATTACATTTATCTCTCCTTAATATTTAGATAATTACACTTAATATTCAACATTCACAACATTTAAAAGTTATACTTACATTCCTTATTTTGAAATATTGCTAACATTGACCTCCTTATGATAAAATCAGTTATTAAAACTTAATATAAAATATCAAACTAACTAAAATTTTAGATATTGTTCTTATTTTTCCACTTCTTCTCTCACATCTCATCAATTTTATTTATAAAAAGCTCAAAAACTTTTTGATTTTACTTATTTCTTGCTTATTTTTAAAGATTTTTGTAAAAGAAAATGATGAAAATATGAAAAAGTGATGGACAAAATAGGAAAAAATATGTAAAAGTTTAGTTATTTTAACATATTTTATTAAGTTTTAATGTTTGATTGTATTGGAAGGGGGTTAATATCAACAATATTTTAAAATAAGGGAGGCAAGTATAACTTTTAAATGTTATAAGTACTAAGTATAATTACCCAAACGTTAATGAGAGATGAATGCAATTTACCTATTTAATAAATGTATCAAATTATACAACACATGTAATTTATTAATTAAACATATTAATTACATGATACAATACGAATTGACGTGATTAGTAACTAAATATATATTTAGAATTCATACATATTAAGCACATCTGTACAATACTATAAAGAATATTTAGGACATATAACTAATCATGTTTGCTAAGTTAACTAACAATCAAATATAAAATCAAAAACTAAATTTCATCTTAAAAAATAATAATAACAATAGACATAATTATAAGCTAATGATATTTGTATTTTTTCATTAATTTTTTCTATTTTACATTACTCTTTTTTCATTCACTAAATTAAAATTATTGTGAAGTGGATAAACCTAATAAAAAAGTACAAATATTCTTAATTATAATTATAATATTAGTACAACTACTAATCCATAAAATACCCTTTATAATTCTAATTAAATGGGTCAATATGGGTCAACACGAGTTACATAACTTGACCCATCTATGAATTAATTATTTGTGTCATAAATTAATGGAATCTATTTATAGCAAATTCAAACTCGCATAGTTTCCTGCTGTGTTCGCGAATCTTATCTTATGTTAATTAACTTAATTATTGACTCGCGGGCAGGTATAAGTCAAACTACATAACTAATATAGGATGTATTTAGAGTGATAAAAAGTGACAGGTTATATATTTATAATTTATGTAGTAAAATAAAAAATAAATAATTTTTTTAAATTTTAAGAAAATTTCAGTGATTCATGACAAATTAAACGGAGCCATAATAAAGCTTAAAATGTAATATTTTACATTCTAAGAGCTTGAGCTTGTTGAAAAAATTAAGCCTAAACGTCAACCCTGACTCGGTTGGTTTGCAGTGTTATTGGAATCGCACATTAATATAAAATAATTTCTCGCCAAACAAACGCAAAGGCGGTAACCAGCTGCTGATGTGGCAAAAACTGTAAAAAGGCCAAAAAAAAAAAAAAAACCAAAAAATCTAGCCAACACCTGTTAAAACGAGCGTTGGCCTTCCGACTCCCCTGCTCATCCTCTCCCTCCATTTCTCCAGCTACCTCCTCAAGGAAGAAGATGCTCACGTCGTCTGCTTCTGTTCTGCAGATTTCAGATAAAGCGGAACCACACGTCTAACAATTTTTTTCATCTCTCTCTGCTTTTAAACCGCCGAAGACCATTGATGGAGGCATGTTGAATTATCATATATATTCTCTCTCGTCATTTTTGTCTCTCTCTGTCTCTCTCTTCATGCATCCTTCTTCTGCGGCGTCTTAATTTAAAACCCTAATTTTATGTTAATTTACTTGCAGAGAATCAAATTCATGCTCCATCTCTGCATCGCCACACTGTTCGTCGCGACTTTTCTCTCAGGTTTCTCTTCAGCTCTCAAGGTTCTCCGCGCTTCTTTTGATATCGTTCCCCCCCCCCCTTTTTAAATTTATCGTAGCAGAAATGTATTTGAAATCTTTATATAAATCTATGAATAAATACGTATTCGTTTACAATCAGATAATTAATTGCTGTATAACAGGAGGGACAAACATGCATCAAAAGCGCAAACTGCGACGGAGGGCTACATTGCGGGAACTGCTTTGCTAATGATAATGTACGGCCACGATGTATTCGAATGCAACCATTGCTTCCTACTTTAAAGGTCTCCCTCTTTCCTCTCATTACACGTTCAAATTAAACCCCCCGGGGCGCACACACATATATAAATGTACATTATATGTAATTGTGTATACAAAGTTTTGACTCTCTGATTTTGTTTAGGAGAAGAAATTGCCGTTTAATCGGTACTCGTGGCTAACGACGCACAATTCCTTTGCTCGATTGGCAGAGAGGTCGGCTACGGGGTCTTTGATTTTGTCCCTGGGAACGCAGCTGGACACCATCACCGAGCAGCTCAACGTAAGTGGTTCTCTGATCTCTCCTTAAGGCTTTTCGAGGCCCACTTTTTGGTGGGATTGTATTTGTTTGTTCTCTGGTTGTTTTCTCACTGGCGGTACATAAATATTTCTACTTGACTTCTTCCTGACGAAGGCTGCTTGGCGCGTGCCCATCACTCACTTTGGATTATTGGAAAGTTCTTGAATATAAGTAGCTTTTGTTTAGAAGGAGGTCATGGAATGAAAGGAATTAAATGAGAAAAAGTAGAGATTTATGTCGTTTGGGTTAGAACGCGTGTAGAAAGTTTTTAAATTATAATTTTTCTATTTTATTCTTATTATTTTTATTATTTCTGTAAATATTTATCACAAATAAATATATTTAAAAAAAGTATAATAATATTTTTGATCATATTCCCTTACCTTCCCGTACCTAATCATCATAGATATTCTGTTGCGTTCAACAGTGAAATAATAAGGCCAGGAGGGAGCTGCTTAGTAGCGATGTGACAACCAAATTATAAGCTGTCTACCTTGCCACCAACCAGTTCGAGTACTAATGATAAATAACACGGTGGCTTTATTATGATCCCGTTTAGTTTGTAAATAAAATTTAAAAAATTTTATAAATTTTTATTAATTTTATATCATATTATTTTTTTCCTTTTACTGCACGTATTACGAATTTTTAATTTATCTCACTCTAAATTTACCCTATGTATAATTTCATCCAATACTTAGGAGAAGTGAGGGGTTGCAGTAGCGAAATCTAATTTCATCCAATACTTAGGAGAAGTGAGGGGTTGCAGTAGCGAAATCACTGCTGCCGCAGCAGTAAGACAAACGGCAACGTTTTGCCATCCGGAAAAACAAATCAGAGCGGAGTGTAAAGCGTGTAAACGCCAAAAAAAAAAAAAAATTTGAGACGGTAGAGCGCTAAAAAAAAACACATTTTGCTTAACAGTTTTTATTTTTCGTATTTTGAGATTTTCTTTATTTTGCATTAAAACACTTAAAATGATTTTTTTATCATTTTTTATTTTATGTGTAAATTTATTTTATATTTTTAAAAATAAAATTTAAAAATACAAGTAACTAAATGTGTTTTGAGCTGTTTTCATTATTTTAAAAAACATAAAATGAAAAATGAACTCAAAACAAGTATACCAAATTGCACTCAACTTTTTAGTAGTTAGTTTTTTTTTTTTTTTTTCTTAATTTAACATTTTTACCCCTTTAATGTTTAAATTTTTGAATTTAACTTTTTAGTAGTTATTTTTTTTATTTTTCGTTAATTTAACATTTTTATCCATCAATGTTTAAATTTTTTATTTTTAAGTTTATCTTTCATTTTGTGTTTTTTTAAAATAATGAAAACAGCTCAAAACATATTTGGTTAATTGTGTTTTCAAAATTTATTTTAAAAAATAGAAAATTGATTTACACATAAAATAAAAAATGACAAAAAGTCATTTTGAATTTTTTTAACGCAAAATAAAAAAAATCTCAAAATATGAAAAATAAAAAAATGTTAAACTAAATGTGTTTTCTACTTTTTCATGTTTTGAGATTTTAAAAACATAAAACACTTAAAATAAAACATATTTAGTTACTTGTATTTTAAAAATTTGTTTTAAAAAATATAAAATGAATTTACACATAAAATAAAAAATAAAAAATGATAGAAAGTCATTTTGAATATTTTAATACAAAATAATGAAAATCTCAAAATACGAAAAATAAAAAATATTAAGCAAAATATATATATATATATATATATTTTTGCCCTCTACGGTCTCAGATTTTTTTTTTTTTTTTGTTTTGCTGCATTTACACACTTTACGATCCGCTTTGGTTTGTTTTTCCGGACGACAAAACGTTCCCGTTTGTCTTACTGCCACGGCGGCAGTGATTTCGCTGCTGCAGCCCCCCTCCCCGGCTTCCATATTTAGGAAACTTCTCCCAGTCCATTCTTCATTGTGAAGTATAACCGCTACAATAATTTTCAAAGGTTGCAGGAGCAATGGTAATCGGGTGGACAGGTGGTGGGTATTCCTTTCCCCTTCCCCTCGTGAAAACTCTCTCCCGCCGTGCTCTCAATAATGCAGCCCCTGCTGGCCTTTCCGTCCCTATATCTGTAAATATCATCTTCTCAACATAAGGAATTTCTTAATCTCCAGAATCCTATTTTTTTTTTATTCTTGCATATTTCTGTTTTAGACTTTTACATAAATTTTTAATTTTTTTTCTATAAGTAAAAGTCAAAAGAAAAAAAAAACATAAGAAAAGACGTTATAATTTATACAATCTAGTAAATAAAGTCATCTACTTAAATAATGACACAACCAGATATAAGTAAAATTCTAATCTTTCAGGCGAAAATTAGAGAAAAAATAAAATATCAAAAAAATATGAATTCAATAAATAATGACAATTGACAACTCCTAATATCTTACAATTCCTCACCTTTTTATAGGATAAGACTGTAATAAAATAAAATCTCACTATTTAAAGAAACTAAATAAAATTATATAAGGAAACTAAATAAAATCTCATGTCTATATCATTCTCCTCCATTTAAAAAATAACTCATCCTCGAGTTATCTAAGGTATTTTAAAAAAAATAAAAAATGAAAAAAAAATAGAAAACCATAATGAGCAAACACTTTCAATGCAAATTCTGTTGCTGAGAAAATTATGTATAATTCAAATCTAAGAATAATCTTTATCTTTACATGTGATAGTGCTGTAATTTTATTTTTTACGAACAATATTCTTCGTATTCACACGTGATAGTACTCTAATTTATTTTTTATGAACAATTTTTTGAGTAATTTTTCATGGCTAAAAAATCCAGTCATATCAACCCATATTTTCTTAACATAATATTTATCTATTCCATTAAAATTAATAAATTTCAACATTCTTTCATCTTTTTGACTCCTACTATTTGAAGATTGATGATATCACTAACTTTTCACCATCAAACAATAAATTCAAGTTGTAGTTCTCATCACTAAAAGGATCAATATTTTTTGAATTTTTAATCTCCTCCTCTTGAAAACCAATTATAATTTTATTTTTTTTTCAAAAATAACTGATCTAAATTATAACTGTCTTCAAAAATATTATTCTCAAAAATTGAATCCTCCTTTAACTCAATATCTTCTATAAATTTATCAGTGTATTGAAAACTCCACAATTACAAAATTGCCTCTTCTATCTTAGTTTCCTTGATCTTTTGGTGAAAGCTGTTTTGGACTCTATCAAATCAATTCGTTTTGCCAACTTATAGGATTCAGTGGTATATTCGTAGATAGTCTAGTGATTTTGCACAGTGCTGATACTATTAGAAAAAATACTACTCATAATTAGGTGGTAAAAAATGGTTTCTCAGCATCTTTTTCATTTTGTTCCACGATTTGATTTTATCTTTCCTTTTATGCTTACAATTCTTTTACAAACGATCTCACCAAGCTGAAACACCTTTATGAAGTTGAACCGTAACATATTTCACCTTTTTATCTTCAAGGATCATAGATGTGAAATCAAAATACATTTCAACTTTAGCAGCCTAGCTTAGGAATTCCTCAATATCTACGAATCCATCAAAATAAAGGATATCAGCCTTCAGATAGAAGTTGGATTGATGACTATAGTTTTGTTGTTGCTCCCTTCTTACGCTCGCATTAGCCAACTTGAAAGTTTCAAACTCCACGTCTCCCCTATTGATAGGTTGACGATGAGAGTTAATAATAGCACCAGCCGCAACGTTCTAGGACCAACCGCGAGGATCATCTTCGGCATGCCTTCGTTCGTCTCTCAGTATCTCCCTTAGGTTTTTGAAACGAACAGACATGGTTGCCACTTCATTGCGCATCTACTATATTTTGCCAGTATTTGCGTAAACACTAGTGTTCTCTTGTGCCATCAGATTAGGAAAAATTATACTCTGATACCACCTGATACAATCGGAAGCAAGTAAAACCCTAATCTTTCAGGCGAAAGTTAGAGAGAAAATAAAATATCAGAAAAGTATGTATTCAATCAATAATGAAAACTCCTAATTTCTTACAATTCCTAACCTTTATATAGGATAGGGTTGAAATAAAATAAACTCTCACTATTTAAGGAAATTAAATAAAATCTCACCTTCACGTCAAATAAGCTAGTAATTAATAAGCTATTCTATCTGCTTAGATAAGCTACTTAAGTAAGCTGAAAACATATATCTATATAGAAAGTATTTGATGCAAAATTAAAACGATGCAGAATATTATTATTATTATTATTATTTTATTCTTAGGATTAAATTTATATTTTATTTCAATTTTTTTGACACCTCGTATTTGTAGGATTTTTACTTTGATTTAAGATAGCCGTGAGTTTGGTTTGCAAATAAACTCCAAAAATCTCTATAAATCTCTATTTAACTTTATATCACATTAACTTTTTTCTTTCGCTGCACGCATTACGAACTCTTAATTTATTTCAATTTATCTCACTTTATCTTACTCCAAACTCACTCATAAATTCTTTGATTGCATTGAATTAGCAAACTGAACGATTGAAGATTAATGATGTTGGTGGTGCCTCTACTTTCTCTTCTCCTTTCCCTCTCCTTGCTTGATTTTTCTGTTTCTTGGCTTTACTTATCCATCAGTATTTTTATACTTTTAAATATAAATAGTGCCGGTGCTCCCACTGTAAAACTGCAATCACCTTATAATTGTGTAAGACTTTGTTCTTACCCGTATATCCTCCCCCCTCTTATTATTCAAACCCCATATCTATTTAGCGGTGGGGCTGAGCAGGAGCGTTAAAAAACAGGTCCCGTTGCCACCACTACAAATTAAGGACGTTAGTTATATTATCACAAGGGCCGACATATTGCATTTAAGCCATCCTTCTATAATGATCTGCTTTTCAATGGTGACAAGAACGACTGCTTATAGACGATGACTTCTGAGTTGATTAGTCAGTATCATGTATAAATTGTGGAACAATATTTTGATGATTTCAAAATGATGATCCTGCAGAATGGTGTTAGAGGGTTGATGCTTGATATGTATGACTTCAACAACGGCATCTGGTTGTGTCACTCCGTTGGTGGCAAGTGCAACAACTACACGGCTTTTGTAAGTATTTTTTTAACATTTGCTTTTTCAAGCAATGGCATGGAACTAGCATCATTCCGTTTTTGTCTTTATAGCATTTCAAATCAGTTTTAATAGGTTATTTCAAAAAATTTATAAAACTAATTATTTATGTTCCTATATGTCTAGAAGATAAAGCAAGCACCACCCCTCCTTGACCTTTAATTTTGATTGTTTTCCAACATTTTTTAGTAAATCGTGCATTTGATTTACTAAAAATTAATGAAAAAGTCTAAAAATTTTTAAATTATTCAATTTTTATCTCATTGTACGAATTACGAATTCACAAATTATCTCATTTTATCTTATTTTATGTCATTTTTTATCATTCTAAACATACCCTAAATATGTCTATTTCAACGTTCTTGTTGGACATGGAACCTCTGAATGTTGACTTCGTTTTACAGAAACGTTTGAATTAGCCCCCTAACTAAAAATTAAAATTAATAATTACTTGGTGTTCCCGCCTCCAAGGTGCTTGCAAAATGTATTCCTGAATATTCCAAGTAAATAGCCCTACTTAAATTCTGTGTAAAAACTAATAAATCCACAACCTAATTCACCAGCAACCAGCGGTTGAGGTTTTGAGAGAGATTCAAGTGTTTCTGGAAGGAAACCCCTCTGAAATCGTCACCATAATGATCGAAGACTATGTTACATCTCCAAATGGCCTAAACCTGGTGTTTGATGCCGCTGGCCTAAGGAAATTCTGGTTTCCAGTATCCCGAATGCCGAAAAACGGCGAAGATTGGCCAACGGTTGATGATATGGTGCGGCAAAATCACCGCTTGGTGGTTTTTACTTCGAAATCTCATAAGGAGGAATCTGAAGGGATTGCATATGAATGGAGATACCTGGTGGAGAACAAATGTGAGTTTTATATACCCGTGTTCTTTCTGAAATTCGAGAGTTATACTAAACAAACAGAGAGCAAAAACATGAGCGAAATTTTGACTGTGGTTTAAAATTTCAGATGGCAATGGGGGAATGATAAATGGTTCTTGTCCAAACCGCGCGGAATCACGTCCCATGAGCGCGAAAACAAGCTCTCTAGTCCTGATGAACTATTTTCCAGATGTTCCAGATATAACCAAAGCTTGCATGTATAATTCAGCTCAATTAATTAGCATGATGAACACTTGTCACGAAGCAGCCGGTAAACGATGGCCCAACTTTATTGCAGTTGATTTCTACGCGGTATGCCGTGTGTTTTTGTAAAATGGATTGCATGCTAATTAATGCATGATCAGCTAGTTTGCATGCGCAGAGATAATGTCGTCCGTCTATTAAATTTTGCAGAATAGTGATGGAGGGGGAGCACCAGAAGCTGTTGATATCGCCAATGGCCATCTAGTTTGTGGGTGTGACAGTATTGCCGCTTGCAAGGTTGCAACAGCCGCGTCAATTCTCTCTCTCTCTCTCTCTCTCTCTCCTCTTTTTTCAAGTAATGCTATACAATTAAAAATTTTAATCGGAAGAATCCACCAGAATGATGTAAATTCATCATAGAATGCGACGGCGACATTATTCTAGTACTATTTTTGTGGTAGAGTAGTATTTTTATATTTTTTTAATTAAAATATATTATAATTATGTTTGAAGTAACTAAAAATTTTTGAAAAACAGTAAAAAATATTGAAAAATTTTAAAAGTTATTTATATTTTATCTTATTTTATAAATTACGAACTCACAATTGAACTCATTTTATTTCGTTTTATTTTACTTTTTATCACTCTAAACGCACCCTATATTTACATATTGAATATCAAGGCCAAAGGAAAACTTTTGAGTTCCATCAATGAACACTTCTGTTACGTGATTCCTTTGAGTATGAAGGCACGAACCAAACAAAAGATTAGACACTTATTGGATTATTGATCCATAAGATGAGTGAGAGTTTTCATCTATTTTGATTATTGGATGCAGGAAAATGCGACTTTTGGAAAATGTGACCCACCCAAGCCTACAGCCACTGTCCCCTCTGTTGTTATTTCGGATGGCAGCACATTTCAATTGCAGTGGTTCTTCCCGGTGCTATTGATGGCTATCACGTGGTATTCATAACTTCTTGAGTTTCCACTTAATTTCTTCAGGCAGAAACACATCAGAAAAAGATCCACAGTCGAGTGAATATATATATATATAAATATAAATATATATATATATATATATAACCATTTGGAATAGTTTGTAATGGGCATCATGTGATTGCAAAAATAAAAAGTTAACAGCATGACCTTTTGTTATTCTAGCCTTTTGCTTATTTTGGATTTATTAGGGGCAGGGATTACTGGGGATAGTATTTTCCCAGCTGGTCTTGTCAGTTTTTTTGTCTGACTATCTTTCTAAATAATCTCGTGCCTTCTGAGTTGCAACAAATCTGAACCATTCTTTCTAACTCTTTAACCTTGTTTCAGTGCATGACATATTCAACTTGGGGGAGAAGGTTGGGAAGGAACAAGCTTTTAAAAAGTGGCTGTAACGTAAAAGTTTCGGGTTTCTCTAAACTCATTTACACTTTCTATTATATGCTTTTACGTGCAGTTACGTCTGACAGTTCCGGATTTTTCTTACCCCATTGTACTTTTCATTGTATGCTTTTACATGCAGTTGCATCTTACAGTTCTTATGGTTTTGTTTGGATTAAAAGAGCTTAATTTTTTTTGGTCTTATATGACTTTTTTTTTTTTTATATCAAAATTTGATTTCATTTTTAAAAGTTACAATTTTTAAGCGTATTAATCGTATTCATAAAAATAAATTAAAAAATTCACATCTATTTGAGTAAAAATTAGAAAAAAAAAAAGACAAAAAAACTCAAATTTTCATTATTTTTTATTTAAATGAATAGTTTTTATCCAAATGAACGATAATTTTTTTATTTATTTATTCACAAATATGAGAAAGACGTCTAAAAGTTATAGTTTTTAAAAAGAAAATAAAATTTTGGTGAAAAAAATTTTACAAGGCGAAAAAAAGTTGTCAAGAAAACAGGGGAAAGTATTTTTTGAATCCAAACTAGGATTCGATCCGGAGGAGGTGAGGTTGGCCATTAACCCTAACCTTGGTGACATAAGTATTGTGGGCTGATTATGGGTTTGAATGCTGGACTCTATGTAGGGTACGGCGTCTCTACTTACTAATTAAGTTGAGTACACCAAAGCCCGACTTATGGGCTTAAACCTCCTAGCCTATTACATTGTGAACACGAATGGGCTAGTCGCACAGTTTCAAAAATGATTAAGGTCTCGTTTGGTTTGTTATAAAATTTTAAAAATTTTTAAAAAATTCTAAAAATCTTAAAATTACGAACCCATGACTTATCTCACTTTTTATCACTCTAAACACAACACAAGTTCAATTCTCAGGTGGTGGTCCAAATGAACTTTTTGAGTCTGTTTTCCTTTGCCATTCACTGATATTCTGGCTTGGTCCACCGCGTTTTTATTTTTGAGCACTTAGCCACCTATAATACAAAGGGTCTATCTAGCAAGTTCGAACTTGGGTTTACGAGCAGGAGGACTCCAAGTGTTAAAACTATTAGACTCTTTGGATTCAATCTATTCAGCAAACTAAACTAAATTGGTTCGTCACCGTGATTTGGTTTGATATGCAATTTGACAGATTAGTTAATTGGACTAAATCCATACTATTAAATACAATATATATATTAGTTATAATTTGTTAAATATATATTTGTTTAGAAAAATAAAAATAAAAACAAAAAAATATAATCCTAGTTAAAAAATTACTTATCTGTGTACACTTTTAAAAATTAGACGACTACAAACGCATTTATATTGAAGTTTCTTTAACTTGAGATACATAGACGGTCTTTGTTTGAAACTGTCCGTGACTACTTAAGCATGAGAAGATAGGTTTGACTTCATGAGAACGATCTTTTCGAATAATGCGAGAATTAGGCTACGTTTGGTGAAATAAGTTAGTAGCTCTAACTACCAGTTACTAACTTTTTGATTTTTTTCTAAAATAGTCAAACTTATCCTCTTACATTTTATATTTCTTTTAAATACTAAAGGGTAAAAATGTCAAATTAATAAAAAATTAAAATGTTAGCTACTAAAAAATTAGTTTTTTTTCCTTCCCAAGCACAAAAAAAAAAAAAAAAAACTTTTTAATAGTTAGCTAATAGACAGTTAAAAAAAAAAATTAACTTTTTTTCATCCCAAACTCAACTTTAAGATAGTAACCCGTCTTACATGTTCAAGTCACATTAGTTATAACTGGCCAACAAAGTTCTCAATAATTCTCAAAATTTAGGATTTTTTTTTATTGATAAACTATTTCCCATAAAATCATCAAATCAAAACTAATTAAGGTGAACTAAATTAGTGGTTTGATTTATTTAGGTGTCGTTTGGCTCAAAAAAATAAAAAATTAACTTTTATTAATTTTCTTCCAAAAAAAAATGTTTACCAACTTTTTTAAATTTAATAAATATTTACTAAACACTTAACTAATTATTAAAGTATCTCATGTTCCTTATAGATATAAAATTATACCCTTTTTTAATTAATTTTAGCGATGCCAAACCGCCCTCCCTTGAGTTGAACGATTTGACAACGATTATAAAATCTCAAAACCATTAAGTGCTGTTGGGTTTAGATTTTGATACCAAAATAGTACCTCCATTCAATCGATTGAAAGGGGGAGAGTAATACAAATCATGTTGTCAGTTTTATAACATCAAGTGTTTGAATTGTTAAATTAAAATTTAATAATTTATATTTTAATACTTATTATTTTTTAATTAAAATATATATAAATATATTTAAATTATTAAATTTTAATTAACGGTTCAAAAAATTATTGTTGCAGAACTGACATTAAATTTGATATCAATTATCAAAACTTTTAATTGATTACTACTTTACACGTGGGCTGAAGTCGGACCGAATCACCACAAAAGTCCGTCCGTGTACTTCCACAAGCCATCCCACACCCACCAAAGCTGCTGAAAAATATGTTAACAGGATGCAATTTGCAGTACTAATCACTTATTAATTAGATTGGAAAACTGTAATAACCAGATTTTTTTTAATTTGAATATTGTTATTTGATAAATTTAATTTACTATTTAAATTTAATAGTTTGAAATTTTTAAATTTCTATTTAAAAAGATTAATTTTGGGTTATATTTGAAAAGATTTTAAAATTTTAGAAAAAATGTGTAATTTTCCTAATCATATGGGGAGTAAGAAATTAATTAAATTTGTTAAAGATAAAAAATTCTGCTATTTTATATATATAATGTTATAATTATTTTGATAAAAAAAATCCTAAGAGAGAGGAAGAAAGACCGAGAGAGAAAGGAGAAAGAAGAGGTACGGCGCTGAAACACGGAAGACAAAGAAGTTAATTTGTCGGATTTAATAGGTAAGGGGCGGCCCTTCTAATGCTATGTATATGTATATATATATATATATATATAGATGTACATAATATCTATATATTGATTTATTTCTTCACAGAGTAAATTCGCCGAATAACAATTTGGATTTAAGTATACAAAAGTGATCCATTGAAAATTTAAGCTCTCAGGTGACTTGATTTAAAATTGGTACTTATAAAATATTTTTTTTCCTTTGGAATTCGTGCATCCTAAATAGCCATATGCCTTGCAGAGAACTTTTGATACATGCATAGTATGTTTTAGAGGGTGTTTGGTAATTCAAAAATTAGTAAAAAAATATTAAAAGTTGATTTTTGTGTGTTTGGTAAAATCATAAAATTTTTTACTTTTTTGATTTGCTACAGTAAAAAGTACCACTCCATCATTACAATTTTTTTGATTTGCTACAGTAAAAAACATACCAAACACTCAAAAATTACAACTTCTTTACTTTGTTACAGTAAAAAATTTACCAAACACCCAAAATTACTAAAAAATACTAAAAATTCCACTTGGTTCAACCAAACATACAAAAAAGTGCAAAAAAAAAAAAAAAAAAAAAACAACCAAAGAATTACCAAAACTTAAATTTTTTTTTAACTTCCAAACACCCTTTACTTTTGTGTAAGAAAAGTGAATTATTTGATTTTGTCTTTACATGTAAATAAGACACAAGCTTTATTATATATATATATATATATTTGGTGCTAAATCAATATTGTTTTCAGGACACATGGTTTATTTGATTAAGAGTATTTAATGCATTAATTCCTTGCAAAAAAATTAAAAAGATTAACGGGTACTAGTCCGGATCATCTAATTTGAATTGCTTGAGTGTAATAACAATTGATTTGTTTGATGAGTATTGATGGTGTGATTGACAGTGTTTCGTGGAATACATGATTTATTCATAATATATATATATATATATATATATATATATATATATATATATATATATATATATATATATTTATTTATATAATTTAAGCTTTGGAATAAAAAGACCAATTTATTTACTATAGATTTAAAGTGAAATTTGATGTGTTTTTGTTTGGATTGAGGGGTACTGAAAATATCGGGTATACGTACCCAAGGGTTGAGAGTCCCGAAACTCGCACGGGGTGGTAATCGAGTCTAGTAGGCTAGTAACCTACGAACGATGCAGATGCCTAAGGGTGGCATATTATATTCCTAAGGCTTCGGCCTAGGAAGCAGACACCGAAGGATGGTGTATATTGGTTGGGTCCTGTTTCTACTGGACCACCAAGCAGACATCAATGAATGATATATATTGGTCGGGTCTTGTTTCTACGAGACAACCAAGCAGCAGTACCTTGAAATTAAATTGTTTTTCTTTGATGTGTTGTGTGGTGTAAAAACACAAATAAATTGTAATAAAGAGAGATAAATGAATAAATTTAAGCTCTTGTTTAAAATTACTACTTGTGCGTGTTTGTTTCACTTAGTAACATGTTAGGACATACTGCATTTATTATATTATTATTAGGGTTCCGAGCACACGTGGTATTAGTGCTAAACCCCTTACAGCTTGCGATGTAGGTAGTGATTTTGAGTCACGCGCTGGACCTACTCACCATGGAAATTAGTAATTTATTTATTTGTTTTTATTTAATTTCATTAGAATTTTATTTAGAGAATGGTTTTTAGTGAATTGTAATAAGCCTCTGTTTGTGAGGTTATTATGAATTATTTTATCTAGCTTTGAGAGAATATTTGGACTTAGCCTTTGGAGCTTATTGCCTGGTTGACTTCGACTAAGGCATTTATTTAAATTTAAAGTTTAGTTTTAATTATTTTTATATTCATTGCTCTATAGTGTGGGTTTATGGCTCTGATGTGGGACAGGAAATGCTATTTAATGTTGTGTTATGCGTTCTTTTGTTCACATACTCGGGTTGTGAAACTTGAGGCGTGACAAAAACTCAATGAACCAGATTCAAAGAGGTTGCAGTGAAGAAATGAAGGGTTGAGATTTATTTTTACTTTAATGACACGTAACTTTTTACATTCTGTATTAATTGTGTTTCAATTAGATTTTTTTAACTTTTATTTTTATTTTAAAAATATTTTTAATTAAATTAAATTAGAACTATTTGATTAAAAATAATTAAATCTCAATCTTTGATTTTTCATTGTAGCCTCGACAGTAGATTTCTTTATTACAGTTACCTGGAGCTCATGTGAACCAAGGCGATAATTAAAATTAGCATTATGTAATTGGGGTTGCGCACGGCTCAAGGCATGGTAAATTTTTAGTAGTTCAAGGTTAATAATTATATATTATTACATTTAACCGGCGGTAAGCTCGGCTCAAATCCTTCTGATGAAGCACGGTTACCGAAACTAATTGTTCCCCCTTATAATTAAACTAATTATTGCAGGATTAAGAGAATCAAATGTCACAGGTCCTGTAGGTAAGAGGTAGGGGGGAGAGGGTGGAATCCAAGCACAAGCACAAAGATGTCTTGTCTTGTGGGTAGTGATATAAAAATAAATACAACTTGGTGAAGGCATATTCCAAGCATAGTTTTTTTTTTTAATAAACCTTCCCATGTATTTACTTAATTAATTTGTTTATCATCCATTGGTAATTAAACTATTTGGATGTGGGTTTTATTGGGAAGTTACGTGTGCTACTACAATTGAGGATATGCCAAGTGCTCCACTAAACCTAGACCCAACAGCCTCCTTCTCCTGCCTCTCTGCCTTATTTTCCACAATAAGCTGCACTGCCCTACCATATAGTTTAATAATGGCTGATCGGGGAGAAGCTCGAAGTAACCATTTTTTAATGACATTTAAATTGATCAAACTAAGTGTGCGTTCGGATTAACAAAAAAAAAAAAAGTTGGTAACTTAGTTTTTAATTATTAATTTTTATTTTTTTATATTTTAAACTTTTTTTAAATTTTTATAAACAAAAATGTCAAATTAATAAGAAGTTAAAAAACTAACTATTAAAAAATTAACTTTTTTTTTTCCTTCTAAAATACAAAAAAATTAGGTAACATTTGATATACTTTTCTATTTTTTGTTTTCTGTTTTCATTTTATATTTTAAAAATCTCAAGATAAAGAAGAGAAATTGTTCTATTTTTATTATTTTGAAAATTTCTTTATTTTGGATTAAAAATAAGTTGGATTAATTATTGACAAGTTGGATTAAAAACGCTTAAAACGATTTTTTGTCATTTTTTATTTTATGTGTAAACCTATTTTCTATTTTCTAAAATAAACTTTGAAAACACAAATAACTAAATGCGTTTTGAGATTTTTCCTTGTTCTTAAAAGTATAAAATGAAAAATACGTTCAAAATAGAAAACTGGAAACAAAAATAGAAAATAAAAAATAAAAAAATAAATCAAATAAACCCTTAACTTTTTTAATAGCTGATGAATAGTTAGCTACCAAAAAAAAAAGGAGATTAACTTTTTTTCTTTTCAAATTCAGACTAATTTGAAATATTCTACCCTAGCTAGGATTGATTCAATGTATCACTGATCTGCATTTTATGCTAAGCTTTGCTTGGAAAGTTTGTATGTAAATATCAATGGAATCGAGTGGCAATAACATTTCTTTAAATAAATTATATATATATATATATATATTTCAGTAAATCTCAAGTGACTGTAGGGTAGAAATGAATAGCGAAAAATTTATTCATATAATTGATTTCAATTAATTTGATTTTAAAACTTCGATAAGTTGAATTGAGTTAAGATAAATATTTTTGCGATGTTTTTTAAATAATTTTTTTTTCTTTTTTTAAGGAACAATTTTTAAGATTAGGGATGGTAATTCAAATCGGGAACTTAATTATGTGATGTGCTTTGACCCCAAACCTAATGGAAAAGGTGTATATGAGATTTTATTATAAAATTCAAAGCGGGTATGCATTGATGGACCTACAACTTGACACTAGGGGGCCATCCCCCTCCCCTCGCGCATGCGTATAAGGAAAAAAAATTATTATAAATGTTTTATATTTTGTAATAAAAAATTTAAAATACACATAGTTAGCCTCTCTTTACCTTAAAATTCAATGTAGTTACTATTTTTTTTCCCAATATTAGTTCAAGTATTTTGGCCCATCTAATTTGGTATTTTTAGTTTCGTCTTTGTGGGTTTAGACTCAATCAAATCTCGACGTAGATATTGCACGAGTTAAAAATTTTAGTCATTCTAGCGCAAACTCGTGTCAATTGTATAATAAAATATTTTAAATATTTCTTTTTAGTGTATGGTACAAGTTAAATGATGTTTAATGTTTAAATAATTTGTGTATTGTTTTATTTTATTTTTTTATAAAATATAATTTTATTTTTAAAGTCATAGTGGTTCAACCAGCTAAACCCATTTAACGTGATTATTTAAGGAAGAAAGGTAAAGGGTGACAAAGTTGAACTTGTCACGGATATTGAGAGGTTTTGAATTTCTAATAAAATAGGTTTAGAATTCAACTAAACCCGCCTATTTCTATCTCTACCTTTGAGGGGCCATGCTGGCATTGATAATAAATTTATAGAGATCTTAAAGAAAGGTAAAAACTTATGAGATGAACCTTTATAAAAATAAATTTAGTTACATTGAAAAATAAAAAAATAGAACAAAACAAAAGAAGAAAGACAATGAAACTTAAGACGTGTTTGGTACGGAGTGAAAAATTAGGGGGATAAAAGATTATGGAGGTAATTGTTACCATAGTAATGGTTATTGGGTAACAAGTTTATAATACTTATGTTTGCAATAAGAGAGTAAATATTATCTGGTTATAATTATATTTGGAATGCTAAAAATTTTGAAGAGGTAAAAGTTAATTATACTTGGAATGAGGGTAAATTGATCAAGAAATAAAAGTTAATATTTTATTTTAATAAAATATTATAATAAATCAGCATAATATTGTTATTTTAGTAATAATTAATTTTAATAAGAATATAAATGTTAAAATATATAATGTTAAATAAATATCAATTATAAAAAAGAATTTCATCATAGATTATATTTCAATAGTAATTAATTTTAATAATGAAGTACTATTTGTTAAAAATAATTCTTATTTTGATAAAATAATTTAATAAAACAAACAATTTTAGTTTATTTAAATAAATTATTAATTTTAGTGAGTTATATTAATAAAATACATAATCTAATAAATAATTATTTACAAGAAATAACTTTTATTTAATAAAATAAATTATTTTAATAATTAATAATTATTTATTAAACATAAAATTTAATTTTAGAAAATAAATAATTTTAGTCATAAATTAATATTTCAATAATATTAATTTAATAAAATATGATAAATTATTTTAATAATAAAATGTTATTTATTAAATATTATTTTGATAAAATAATTTAATAATTTATCTAATAATTTGATCAAATAAATTATTATTTTATAGTTTTATTAATTATATAGAAGAATATTGCCTAGTATTTTACAGGGGGTAATGTGAAAAGGTAAAATTATTCTATTATTTCCGTTACTCACCTCTCCCGAAGTAACAATTTACTCTCGTATGAGGGTAATCGTTTTTTTCACAGTAATTATTTCCTACTCATTCAAATTAATATAATAAAGGATAAAAATTACCTTAGTAAAATTTATCCTCCTCTACTCCCAAAACAAATATATCCTTAAGTTATATTTGGTTGGTATAGAGAATGAGATGAATGTGAAATAAGCGTAAAGGAGTGAATTAAGTGCGTTTGTTGTAAATAGACAATATGTAAGGATAAGAATAATCATATTTAATATGCATCAAGAATGAAATCAAAGTTAGGAGTAGTGTATATTCCGTAAGATAAAAATAGACTAGGAATATTAGTGTAGAAAAGTAATAATTTTAACAACTAATAAAAGGAAAATGATAAATGCACTTTTCCATTAATTTTCTTCACTCTACATTACTTTTTTTTATTAAAATTATTATAAAGTGGAAGAACTTAATAGAAGAGTGTAAATATTCACATCCTTAAATTATTTTATTGGTTCCAATTCTCTCCTATGAGAGAATAAACCATTAAATGATGAGAATAACTCATTGTTCTATGAAGAGAGTAAATGGTAAAATAAGTATAATAATATTTCATCTAAAAGATGTAATTAAATAAGTGAATAAAATGCTCATATTTATTTCACCAATAATCTTCTGTTATAATAGTCCACATATCAAAAAATTTTGCATAGTCAACTAGGCTATCAAAAATTTTTGCAAAGCCAACTAGACTTTCTCAACGTTATTGTTAGGCATTTTTTTTTAATAATACGTGTGTTTTGTAATGCCCATCTAGAGTGGAGAGAGAGAATTTGAACCAGCTACACATGGCAGGCCATGCAATTTCCGTTATTTGTTAATTAGGGTTTTTGCCGATTTGAATTGCTTTTGATTTCTTCTTTTGCACGCTTTGTGGCACTTATACTTTCACTTCAACTGAGATTTTGAATTTCTTTGATGACAATAGTCAAAACATATAATGCGGATTTGAATGATCATAATAAGTCTTCCCCGTGATTTTGACTACACACGAGGAGGATTGACAAGCACGCGAATTCAACTTAATAAAATCTATATGTTAAAAAATAAAAATAAAAATAATCATTGTCATCTCGTGACAAACTTTTTTTTTTTTTAAGTCAAACATTTAGTGTTTGGTATACTAAAATTTATCAAAAATTAAAAAAAATTACAAAAAGTTATCAACTTTTTCCAACTTTCTTTAATCAAATTTCACCACGTTTCACTTTTATATCATTTTTTTTCATCATCCAAACACTAATAATTAAAAATTCTTAAATCCAATAATTTTCCATCCTTTCACTAAAACTAGCTAGTGTTTTGTAAAAGTTAGTATAAATATAATTTGTGTCATGAGTAAAAAATTTAAATTTTATAGAGATTTGTAAAACTTTGTAGAGTTTTAAAGAATTCCAAATGAGAATTGAACACAAAAGGTTGTTTATCAAATTAATTAAAAATAGAATATTAATGATCATCTTAGTTGACACCCCTAAATTATAAAATGTTTTGAAATTTTAAAAAAATAGCTAGAATAAATCATAGGAAAAGAAAAATATTAGGATAAATTTCACCAACCTCCCCTAAGGTTTCTAACACCGATAAAAACCTCCCCTGAGGTTTCTGAAATGACATTACCCTCATTTCCTTTACCTGACAATACCAAAGGACCCCCTTTGTTAAAACTGAGCTGGAAATTTGATGAAAAATGATGATGTCATTATACCCAAACTTGCAATATACCAATACTACCCTCACCCTTACTCTCTTTTACTAAAGTATTCCAAACCAGATTTCCATTTAATTTCGCAAATTCAGGAGACATAAAATTATGCCAGGAGAGAGAAAGTAAAATAGAGCAAGAAAGAGAAGGAGAAAGAACTAAATTGAGGTAAACTTGTGCTCAAGAAACCATTTTTCATTCACATTCTCAAGCATTTTCCATCTCAAATTTTTCATTCCAAGCATTTCTCATTTTAAATTTTTAATTCACAGTCTCATCTCATTTTTCATTCCAAGCATTTCTCATTTTAAATTTTTAATTCACAATCTCATCTCATTTTTCATTCCAAGCATTCCAAGCATTTATCATCTCAACATTGAAAGTCTCAACATTTTTCATTTTTCATTTCACATTTTACCCAAGCGTTAACTACTGTTGCATTTCCAAGCTCCAATACTCTCTAGCAACATTGAAATGTAGTAAGATGTGGTTGTCCAATACTCTCCAGCTTGCAAATGCAACAGCAATTGGAAAATGTCCCCCCCTTTTTTCCCATTCAAGTCAAAATTATCTCCATAGCATACAAAACAATGAATAAACTTAAAACATAATTTACACACCAAATTCTCTTCCAAGGAAGGTGGATCTTGCTACAATACAGAGCACTCTATGTAAGAGAAAATAGTAAACTTCAACTATTGTGGGCACTTTACCACAAAACGTCTACCCTGCCCCCACAAACGGAGGCGTCATAAAGCCATTCAAAGACTCCACAAATTTCGACTTCAGGTTCCATTACTAGTCCCACCTTAGAAAAATAAATATAAACTCGAACATTTCTTTTGATGGTACTACCATTCAAATTAAAAAACCCTACTATGCAGCAAATTTTCATTTCAGTCATAGTCTCAAGCATTTCTCATCTCTAATTTATTTTTTTCTCCTAAAACTTGTGCTCAAGACACCATGGAATCTTCATCTTCAACTACAACAAATGCAATAACTACGTACAAGAATAGGTACTGCCATTGTAGATTGAAAGCAAATATCAAGGTCATAGGTTTAGAGCCAAACAAAGGCAAACTATACTATACATGTCCAGAGGGAGTTTTTGCATTCTGCGATTGGTGCGAACCAGTCAATATTTATTATGCTCAAATTGTCATCCATGAAGCTCAAAGTGTGCAAAAATAGAGGAGAAGGATACCTACCAATGAGACAAAAAATGACATGTCTAGGCTTGACAATGCAATGGCTTTTAGGGTTCAAATATTGGAAGGGCAGCTAGGGTGCATGAAGATGGTGGTGACAATGTGTCTCATCACTATTATTATGTATTTTTTATTTATTATCCTAATCCTACTTAAGTAAATGTAAAACTTGTTTGCCATGTGCAAATGTTAAAGTGTCCAAGTGTGTGTCCACCCGTGTACCAATCATCAAATTCAATGAAATGCATATTTAAGTTGGTAATATGTTTATATAGTCAATGACTATATGATACCATAAGAAGGGCTATATGCAAAAAAAAAAAGTATCCAAGACAAGGCCATGTGCATTAAAGTATTGGAAATCAGCCTACACAAAAAAAAAGTGGAATCTAAATTTACTACCACATAGGCCTTATAGTATCATATACAAAAAGGCCCCAATTACATGATCAATCAGTTCACAAAAGGCCTAAATTGCATGATCATTTGCCAAGCAAAGTGTGATTGGATTGTTACAAGATGAATTGAAAGTAAATATATGTAATAAGCCATTTAAAGACATGCTACTTAGAAAAGAGACTAGTCTAATGGGTGGTTTTGAGTGACACACTGTGAAGGCTGTGTCTATGATGTAGCCACTCGATTTCCCTAAATTTTTTCCATCAAAGATGATCAGACCATAAAGTTGTATAACTTGTAAGTAATGAAATAAAATACCCTTATTAAAACAAAAAAAAAAAAAAGAACTACTTACTTGAGATGTGTTTCTTATCCTCCCTCTGCTAGTGCCCTTCTCTTTAATAGTACATTTCTCTTTTGATCCTTTGCCTCTATTTATGTCTCTATTTATGTTAGCACCAACCATAATGTTTCTCCTTACTTCATTACCACTTACAGAACCTCTCCTATTATTTTTACTACCTTTGTTGCCAACTGGTCCTCCTTGACAAGTCCTTTTGTTACGTTTAAACTCTTTACATCGCATACACTTAACAGTTTATGACCTTTTAGATTGATTGGTTCCAACTACAGCTTCATCTGCTATTCTTTTTCTGGCTTTCTTTAGCCTACCTACCATTCTTCTAAAGGGTGATGGGTTTAATGGGTCACTTGGAATGATGGTCCACATTGTATGATCAAGGATTAGTTGTATCATTCTCCCATGTGCTCCCAAGTATGTCTCCTTAGAGTAGTATAAGTGAACAAAGTCTTCCACATTATTTCCATCTTCCATTGTTGCAGCCATTGCATGTTTGCATAGAATCTCACAGATCTCCCACTGCCTACACACATACTCTATCTTTCTTAAGTCAACCAAGTGTCTTATCCCATTGTCCATGACATTATATTCTGATCCACCACAATATTCAGCCTTACTGATGTGCTCGGATGCTAAGATGTCAAAGAAAGTTACTGACTTTTGGTATTCTCGCAGAAAGAAACCAACTCTTCACGTTTGATAAGCCAAAGGCGCCACAAACTTGTTCCGCTAGGGTGATTCGCCACACTCCGGAAAGATGAGAAGGGGAGTGATAAGAATCTGGGGGTTCAACTCGCCACTAACAATTTTCTCTTAAATTGCTAGATAAGAGATAGAAGGCTAAAAGTCACAAAACACTTCCCATTCATTCAAAATTGATCCCCTGATACAGCGAAACATCCCTATATATAGACCATTGCCACGTCTTTCTAAAAACCTATAATAATGCTTAACAGCTCATTTGACAATTACAACTCTTAACAACTAAGCAAACATAAATATAGCATTAAATTTGACCATCCCATGCTGCACGGTTAAGTGCATCCACATCTTAAATTAGTCAAATATTGATTTCCATGTGCTCATCTCGTTCACCCATACAAATTAGAACCACATAGATTGTGCAGATCCACAAACAGCATTTAATTGCGCCTTGAAATTAGCCAATTCTGTCATTCCATCTTCGGGACCTTCCGAACATGCTACATTCATTCCAACAAGTGTTTTAAGTGTTGGTTGAATCATTTTAGCTCTTGCTCGGGTGACCGGACCAAGCGTAGAAACCTTCGGATCATCGGCTGCCTTATTCGCTTGGTGATGCACATCATCCCCTCCGGGTTGGTTAGGATTTGTCCTCAAATCTGAATCTTTATAGTCATCAATATATGGGGTTAAATCCCGAACATTGAAAGTGTTCGATCCTTGGTATCCTTCGGGAAGCTCAACCTTGTAAGCGTTTTCGTTAATCTTACACAACACTTGGAATGGACCATCAGCTCTCGGCATAAGCTTCGATTTTCGCAGGTTCGGAAACCGTTCCTTCTTCAAATGCACCCAATCCAAATCACCCGGATAAAAGACGACATGCTTCCGACCTTTGTTTGCTGCTTTCTCATCCGCTTCATTTTGGCGCTCAATACGTTCCTTAACTTGCTTATGCATGGTTTTAACTAGTTCAGCTTTCTTCTTTCCATCCAAATCGACACGCTCTTCGGCGGGTATTGGTGATAAATCAAGAGGTGTTATCGGGTTGAAACCATAGACGATTTCAAATGGAGTGAGTTTTGTAACCCGATGAACACTCCGAATGTATGCAAACTCGGCCATTGCCAATGCTTCATCCCAAGATTTCAGATTGTTACTAACGAGACTCCGAAGTAAAGTAAATAAGGTACGATTTACCACTTCGGTCTGACCATCGGTTTGTGGATGACAAGCTGTACTAAAAAGTAGTTTCGTCCCAAGCTTCTTCCAAAGCGTCTTCCAAAAATAGCTCAAGAACTTAGTATCCCGATCGGATACTATGGTCCTCGGAACCCCATGTAACTTGACGATCTCCTGAAAGAATAAATCAGCCACATAAGAAGCATCACCGGTTTTGTGACAGGGAATGAAGTGTGCCATCTTCGAGAATCGATCAACCACCACCATAATCGAATCTTTGCCTCAAGGTGTTCTTGGTAACCCCAAAATGAAGTCCATACTAAGATCCACCCAAGGTTGATCCGAAACCGGTAAAGGCATGTATAAACCTTGAGCTGCCTCTTTGCTCTTTGATTTTTTACAAATCGCACATCTCTCAATAACCCGATGTACGTCTTTAATCATACCAGGCCAATAAAAGTGTTCTTTGACCATTTCCAATGTCTTCTTTTCACCAAAGTGTCCTGCCAAACCACCACTATGAGCCTCTCGAACCAATAATTCTCGAATCGAACAATTCGGAATCACAAGCTTTCCCATCCGAAAGAGATATCCCTCATGGCGTTAGAACCCCTTCACGGCCTCTTTCTCACACGCCGAATAGATAGGGGACAGTTTCGGATCCTCCAAGTATTGTTCTTTGATAAGTTCGAACCCGAGCAAGTTTGCACTCATCATCGATATAAGAGCATGTCTTCGAGAAAGAGCATCGGCAACAACATTCGAATTCCCTTTCTTGAATTTGATGACATATGGAAATATTTCCATAAATTCGACCCATTTTGCATGCCTTCGGTTCAGTTTTGCTTGCCCCTTCAAATACTTTAAAGACTCGTGATCGGTGTGTATCACAAACTCCTTCGGAAGTAAATAATGCTGCCACATTTCCAAGGCCCGAATCAAGGAATAGAACTCTTTGTCGTAGGTAGAATAGTTGAGTCGAGAGCCACCCAACTTCTCGCTGAAATAAGCAATCGGTCACTTGTCTTGCATAAGGACAGCCCCTATGCCTACTCCGGATGCATCACATTCGATTTCAAAAGTCTTCGAAAAATCGGGAAGAGCTAATATTGGAGCCGAGCATAATTTCTCCTTCACCACCTCAAAACTCCTACGAGCAGCCTCATCAAACTTAAACACACCATTTAATTTAGTACACTTTGTTAAAGGAGCTAGCAAAGTGCCGAAGTTCTTCACAAAACGTCTATAAAAAGACGCCAAGCCATGAAAACTTCGAACCTCCGAAACACTAGTCGGATCGGGCCACTCCTTGATTGCTTTCACTTTCTCCTCATCAACTTCGACACCCTTTTCCGAAACCACAAAACCCAAAAAGATGACTCGGTCTTGGCAAAAATCAGATTTCTTCAAGTTCCCAAAAAGCTTTTCTTGACGCAGAACATTGAGAACCAATCGTAGATGCTCCAAGTGCTCGGCAAAGGACTTGCTATAGACAAGTATGTCGTCGAAGTAAACGACAACAAACTGCCCAATGAACCTCCGTAAGACATAATTCATCAATCGCATAAAGGTACTCGGTGCGTTTGACAAGCCAAATGGCATAACCAGCCACTCGAACAGCCCATGCTTTGTCTTGAAAGCGGTCTTCCACTCATCGCCTTCCTTCATCCGAATTTGATGGTACCCACTCTTAAGGTCCACCTTCGAGAAATATTTAGAACCGTGCAACTCATCAAGCATATCATCAAGGCGCGGTATAGGATAGCGATACTTCACAGTGATTTTGTTGATAGCACGACTATCAACGCACATACGCATACTTCCATCTTTCTTCAGAACAAGTAATGCTGGAACCGAACAAGGGCTCATTGATTCCCGAACATACCCACGCTTTATCAATTCCGAAACCTGCCGATATAACTCTTTAGCTTCCTCGGGATTACAACGATATGCCGGCCTATTCGGTAGAACAGCCCCGGGAACGAGATCGATTTGATGCTCAATCCCACGAATCGGTGGAAGCCCATCAGGTAACTCCTCGGGAAAAACATCCCCGAACTCCTCCAAAAGCCGAACCACTTGTGGGAGAAGAGAGGACTTGTCGGCGAACATAATTTCGCGCATGAGTAACACAAAAATCTGCCCCTTAGCACCCAAGACCCGCTCAATTTCTCCACGACTAGCAACCAGATTTTCTTGTTTCGTTTTGCCCAAGATGTCATCCCGAATTTGCGCCGGTGTAAGTGGAGCAAGAATAAGTTTCCTCCCATCCTTCTCGAACGAATAAGTATTCTTGAACCCATCATGAACCACCTTCCGATCATATTGCCAAGGCCTACCCAAGAGTAAATGACTCGCACTCATGGGTACAACGTCACAAAGAACTTCATCGGTGTATCGGCTAATAGTGAAAGGAACCTTCACTTGCTCGGTGACCCTAATATCACCCATCTCGTTGAGCCATCGCAGTTTGTACGGGCTGGGGTGGTTCGTCTTCGCCAACCCCAATTTCTCCACCATCGTAGCGGATGCCACGTTCGTACAACTCCCTCCATCGATGATAACTCTGCACACCTTGTTATTAACTTTACACCGAGTGTGAAATATGTTCTCCCGTTGTTCGTTGGTATTGACAGGCTGTACATTGAGAACGCGCCGAATAACGAGAACCTCTCCGTCTTCAGCCATCTCCAAAGAATCCTCATCGGTCCCTTGAACTTCCTCCTCGATCTCAGCTTCTTCTTCGCTTTCAATTTCATATCCTCGAACGACCATAATCTTCCGATTCGGACATTCCGAAGCGATATGACCGTGCCCTTGACATCGGAAGCATTTCAAGTCTCGATGCCTCGGTTGAAACCTCGAAACCTCCTTTTTTTTGGTGCAGCCACGGGCGCTTTTCCCCTCTCAACCTGTCCGACCCGGGTGGTAGTCGGGACGATCTTTCCTACAGAAGTAGTAGTGCTTGTGTACTTCCCACCACTTGGCCGAGTGGTGACCTTTCGTTTTCTTTGACGCTCCACCTTCAATGCCAACTTAATCACATCCTCCAGGAATACGAACGGCTGCAGCTCCACTGTATCCGCTATTTCTTCGTTGAGACCCCGCAAGAACCGAGCGATGGTTTGCTCTTGCGGTTCTTGAAGTTTGCACCTCATCATAGCAATTTCAAACTCTTTAACATATTCCTCCACACTCATAGACCCTTGCCGAAGAGTTTGTAGGTGTAGGTACAACTCTTGGCGGTAGTATTCCGGCACGAAACGACGCTGCATAAGCCTTTTCATGAGTCTCCAAGTTCGAACGTCCCCCTCTCCATCCCGGCGCCTCTGCCTTTTCAAATTCTCCCACCACAGATGAGCATACTCGGTGAACTCAAGGGCCGCCAAGTGAATCTTCCTCTCCTCGGGTATGTCGTAGAACTCAAAGAGTTGTTCGACGCGTTGTTCCCACTCAAGGTAATCTTCGGGCGAGCTATTACCCTTGAATGGAGGCACCTTGACGCTCATGTTATGACCAGGATTGTTATAACGCCTTTGGTAATGCTGTGGTGCCGCTTCATATTCTTCCTCGGGATCTTCACCCAAGTCCTCGGCATGACCTTGGTGATTACGAGCATCTTGCTCATATGGTTGCCGCTGGGGTTGTTGGTTTTGGAGACGTATCTCCGCCATCTCCACCTGCATAGCCTCAATCTGACGCTCAAGCCGATGGATTTTTGCTTGGTCAAGTGTCAGGCCTTTCGGAATCCGAACTCCATCTTCGTCGGACTGGTGGGATTGGTTTGACTTCGTCGACATCCTGGCTCTGATACCAATATGATGTGCCCGGATGCTAAGATGTCAAAGAAAGTTACTGACTTTTGGTATTCTCGCAGAAAGAAACCAACTCTTCACGTTTGATAAGCCAAAGGCGCCACAAACTTGTTCCGCTAGGGTGATTCGCCACACTCCGGAAAGATGAGAAGGGGAGTGATAAGAATCTGGGGGTTCAACTCGCCACTAACAATTTTCTCTTAAATTGCTAGATAAGAGATAGAAGGTTAAAAGTCACAAAACACTTCCCATTTATTCAAAATTGATCCCCTGATACAGCGAAACATCCCTATATATAGACCATTGCCACGTCTTTCTAAAAACCTATAATAATGCTTAACAGCTCATTTAACAATTACAACTCTTAACAACTAAGCAAACATAAATATAGCATTAAATTTGACCATCCCATGCTGCACGGTTAAGTGCATCCACATCTTAAATTAGTCAAATATTGATTTCCATGTGCTCATCTCGTTCACCCATACAAATTAGAACCATAGATTGTGCAGATCCACAAACAGCATTTAATTGCGCCTTGAAATTAGCCAATTCTGTCATTCCATCTTCGGGACCTTCCGAACATGCTACATTCATTCCAACAAGTGTTTTAAGTGTTGGTTGAATCATTTTAGCTCTTGCTCGGGTGACCGGACCAAGCGTAGAAACCTTCGGATCATCGGCTGCCTTATTCGCTTGGTGATGCACATCACTTACACAGCATTGCTTCTCTCCTAACTTTGGTCAACAGCTTGTTTACATTTGATGTTATCCCCAATGTCCATGCTAATCCCTTTTTTATATCTAGTTTGGATTCTAGACATAACTTTACACCTCATACCCTCTAACATTGTGAGAATTGGCTTATCTCTTAGATCGCTAAGCTAATTACTGAATGATTCAGTCCCATTGTTTGTGATATGATTAGACCTCACCCTATCATCAAATGCATGCCTTGCCCATGAGCTGACTAAAAGTTTAAGCAAATAATCATGTGCCTCAGTGTTTAACTCCTTAATTGCAGCCATTGCATCTTTAAATTTTAAATGATTGTATGCCCTAATAGCTATCCAAAATTGCTTTCTTAGAGCAAGGATAGGGTATTTTGCCTTGAAATTGTTAAACAAATGCCTTGTACAAGTTCTATGTGAAGCTTTATGTAATAAATGTGCAACAACCCTATCTAGCTCTTTTTGTTGATCACTCATAATGGTCTAAGGCTTATTCTGCCCACTCGCCCTTATTATGGTCTAAATCTGCTCAAGGAAAAAACCCCAACTCTCATTATTCTCACTTTCAATGACAATAATAGCAAATAGGAAATGAACCGTTGTTACCATCTAATGCAATAGCAGAAATTAGAACTCCACCATAAGGACCCTTAAGATGACATCCATCCACCCCTATAAAAGGCTTATATCTATACAAGAATCCATTAATCATAGCCTTAAATGAAACAAACAACCTTCCAACCAAGTGATTTTGGGTAGGAGAAGGCCTAAAATAATTCATTTTGAATAAACTTCCAGTGTTTGTCTCCTTAACTTCTGCAACATAGGTAGGAAGAAGCTTATATTGTCTACCATAACTACCCTCAAGCTCATCCATACATTTCTTTTTTTCCCTATAAAGTGTGTGTTTAGAGTGATAAAAGTGAGAAAAAATGAAATAAAGTGAGAAAAGTTCTGAGTTCGTAATGCGTGCAGTGAAATAAAAAAGTTGATGTGATAGAAGTTTTTAAAAGTTTTTAGAGTTTTTTTTTATTTTTTTATTTTTTTTGTAGATGCCAAATGGTGCCAAAGTTGTATCCTATATGCCTCAATTCCATATCGACTATTCAATTTCTCTTGTATACGATCCCAATCAAGTTGTGGGTTATCCTTCAAATCCTTAAGAAGTTTTTTGCTGTCCATGTAGAGTTTGCATCCTCATTGTGGTTAACCCTAGTATATGTACGCTCAGATATACATGTCTTAATTTGGTAGGCTATGCCATCAAGAAGTGGGGAAGCATGGATCCTCTAAGGACAAACCTTAACAACACAATTTGCAATTACCCTTACCTTTTCATTTTTGTCCCTCACTATGGGAAACCCTTTCTCCACTGTGTAGTCCCTAAGTTTGGCCCTAAAGGCATTCACATCAGAAAAAAAAAATCATTTTTTCTTCCAACACAACTTCTCTTTTACAATCCATATAAGGTTCTTTCCCAAAATAACTTGTATCTAACCCAGCCCTATGCTCTGTAACCTTATCACTCCCACTAGACATGTTGCCCTCCTCATCGCCTGATTGGTAGTCGCTAGGTCCCTCATCATCTACCCTACTAATCTCATCTATAGGTCTATCCCTATCATCTGATTCTACTTCCCTTTCTTATCCAGATTCCAATCATCATCCTCATCATTATAACCATATACATGTCCATCCTGGGTTGTAGCTACCACTTCTATATATTCTCCATCCATATCAACAGGGTTTTCTACCTGACATAGATTAGGGGAGTCCACTTCTAAAAATAAGTTCAGTGTACTAGGAGCAGCATCAAGATTGAATAGATTAATAAGTGATTTGTCATTATCAATGTCAAACCTACGAATATGATGAAGTTTACAAAATACAGAGATTGCTAACCTTAACTCAGGGGGATAATGAGACAGTACTTTCTTAGTGACATCAGCTAACAAGTCAAAATGGTAATACCTATCAGGATCAAGTTACTTTGTCTAACAACTTTTCCCCTATACTTGATGTTGAAATCAAAATAAGTATTTCAGACATTCAACTTATTTCATACATATTCCTCTAAACCACTTTAAAGATAAAAAGCTAAAAATCTAACAGTCTCATGTATCTCAACCACTTTAAATATAATCAATTACTATTAGTTACTATTTAACTAGTTTGATGTTTTAATTTGTATTTATCTTTGTTTCTAAAACTTTTGAATTTAAAAAAAAAATTATAAATGAATGATATGGAATAAACTTATAATCATGGAATCGACCCGATCATCAGATTATAGATTATAAGTTCATAACCTTAGCCCATTCTATTTTGGACGGAACATGTCTACTAATTCTTTGATTCCAGTTAGTAAGAGGGATCTTAAACTAAGAAATAAACCCTAGAAGTTAAAAAAAAGGTATCCTGAGTAACTATAATAATTGGGTAAAACGCTGTTTTGGTGCAGGCTACAAGAGCGGTAACAAATGAGACAAACTTAGAATACTAGATATAATCTCAAACAAGGGTTAGCTAGTGAGACAATGGGGGATAAGCTTCATCGTCAAGAGGGAAACGGCCTAAATCACTAGCTAGGGCCCCTAAATGACTACTCAGTGATAAAGGAGGTAGGGGTGCAAAGACAGCCAAGAGGTTTGTCTAGAAGCAGCCACCCTTCAGAGAGTACATAATAACTCATTGATCGAGCACTCTTGCACCGAAGATGAACAGGGCTAAACAATGTGTTGAAGCTATGGGATGTAAAAATACATCGGTAGGGGAGCGTTCCACCTTGTCACCACGTGGGGAGCATGGGGACGTAAAAAAGGAGGTTCTATCAACTTGTTCTGACCTAGGATAATAAGCTCATGAGCTTGGTCTTACTTCACTGTCGAGAAACAAAAGAAGACTTCTATCTTCAAGTTTCACTTAGACGTAGTTCCTTTTTTTTGGGTTGTGAAATAGTGTCAAAACCAAATACCAACAAGTATTAGTTCTCCATAAAAAGGAAGTGATCTAGCTGTACCTTCCAGTACGGCTATCTTGTTATGACTTCACTCCATTCACTAACCGAATATTAATGAACTCTATAGAAGGATTATCTATCATAACAACACTCTTACTGATCTATTAACAACAAGTACATCTACGCTAGGAGAATTAGCAACGTGTTAGAAGAAATTGGCACAAGAAGCCGTGGATAGACATCTTGATAATGGAATTCGTGGACAACCAATGAGGGATGGGCATAATAAAGTTTACTTATTGTTTCCAGATATAATTGAACGCAACGAAGAAAGATTTCGTGAGACTCTGCTTCGCAAACGGGTCAATTATTTGAGGCATTCTACCATTTTCGTAGGTTCTTCATTTTTATTACATCGGTGTGGATTGCCCCACGAAATAACAATTGCCGATATGCTCATATTAGTGATGTTATTGTTGCTTTGATTAAAGAAGCAGTACCAAATATGCCCCTAGAAAGATCAAAAGTGGTCTGGGCTGTAAGTAAAAAACTCAAACGTGACAACAGTATGATAATATGATATGATGATAGTGTTACAGTTGTCGTTGATCAAGAAGGAAATCCAAAAGGAACTCAAGTTTTTGGGGCAATTGATCAGGAATTGATGCTTAGTTTATTCCAAGTCACAACATAAAAGCTTTTTTTAATAGATTTCTTTGATCCAAACTAAGATTAATTTTAATCTATATAATTTTATGTAATTTAGTTAAATTAACCACTTAATTTTAAATTAAATTCATTTAAATTTCTATCTATATAATATTTATATTATATATTTATTTCTATTTATCATTTATCTATATCTATATAAATAATAGAAATAGAAGATTGATTTATCAATTTAGATGTTATCATATTGATGGTCAGAGGCAAATTAAAAGTTAAGCAGTGGTAATTCTAAGGATTCCCCTAGGAAAAAATGGAGATATCTCTTACGTTACCAATAATATATGGATGTATCGATATAATTTCATAGAGCCATTCGGTCTGAATGCTATATGAAGAACATAAGCCAAATGACGGAATAGGAAAACCTACGATGTAGAAGATTATAACATGAGTGATTTGGTATATTTGGAGCCGTGTGAGATGAAAGTCTCATGCATGGTATTCTTTTATGTTCCGTAGTTTCCATGGATTGAGCTAAGTATCACAAATTTTTCTACCCATCCTGTATATTGTTCCTATTCATTTTGTGTTAAAATAGAAACTAAACTTATTATTAGTTAGTTATTAGATAAGATTTTATGAAAAAATAAAATTATTTAATTTATTAGGGCTTGACATGCCATGAATCCTCTTAAAAGAGAAAGGTGCCTTCAAGAACGCGGACACAAGTGGTGCATTGCTGTCATCAGCTTGTGCCGTAAGGTGTTGGGTTAATTCTCGCAACGAGCGCCACCCTTGTGTTTAGTTGCCATCGTTGAGTTTGGAGCTTTGAATAGACTACTGCAAACCTAATTTTAATAGCAAGAATAGTAACAATGAAAATGGCTCATTCTTTAGTGAGATTATATGAGCAAATGTTTGAACCAAAATATCAAAAAAGAACAATTTGAGTAGAAAGGCCATATATATATATATATATTTTTGGAAATGAATTTGTTTTTATGTTATTTTGTACTATACAATTCTTTTCTTTGTGGGATTGTTTTTCCACGAGAGGTAATGAGAAGAATTGTAGAATGGACCATTACCTATGCCTAGAACGCAGATAAATGGAAATTTTATTGATAAGACTTTTTCAATTGTAACTAATATTTTATTACGAATAATTCTAACAATTTCAGTACAATCCAACACAAGTCCTTTTTTTAATATTATTTTAAATTGAATATTAGTTCAATTGAATTTTTTTTTATTTTTTCATTGTATTCTTTTCAAAAATTCATATTCTATAATTTTTTATCTATGTTTTTTCTAATAATAATTTCGTTCAGGGGATAAGTTGAGTCTATGATTTGATCAAATATTTTGAATCTATGTCGAATAGGTAGGTGTACATATACCACTCAAGTAAATTTCGTTTTGATGGGAATAAAATCAAGTCATTAAAAGAAAAGCAATTAAGGTTGGCCTTGAAACAATTCATTGTAATTTTTTAGACTTTTATTTATATATCATTTTCTGTATGCATATAAGAACTCTTTCATTTGGATAATAACTCTTTCATTTATGTTTGGCATAAGTCGCATGTTATAACATATTCCAGTAAATAAATATTTGTATTATGGTTATGATACAAGTCTAAGTTTTGGAAAAAAAAATAGATGAGATTTTGTCCTATTGGATCTAAACAATCTTGTTTTTTTTATATGACCCCATAAGCAGGAGCATCACCTAATAGCATGTTACCACTAGAAGCAGAACCCCATATTTCTTCTAGAGAATTTCTTAAAATTAATTGAAGCTATAGGACTCTATCCATTTATTCATTCGGTCCAACTTAAAATTGAATTCATTTTGTTCCATTTCCAAAATTCAAATGAGATTTTCTATGGATATGGTAAGAATGAAATAGTCTTAGTATTCTCCATTAATACGACATGCTATTTTTTTCCATTCATTCCCCTTTTCGAAATTAATTATAGACACTAATACAATTAGATTCGCTTTTCATAGATAAACTTGAGATTTGTGATCCTAGGTAAGATCAGTTCAAAATCATGGGATCCTGTTCTATCAGATAGGAAGGACTGTTACGCACAATGTACTTCTAAGTAATTGCCCCATAGATTCTATATCAGTCTATATGAAAAAGAAATTATGTAATGAAGGGAATTCTTAGTTATACAAATGATACTTTGAACTTGGAACAAGCATGAATAAATTAACGACCCCTTTTTTATCTTTTGAGTTGTTCTGCTGGATCTATCGCTCAAGATCTTTGGTCTCTGTCCGGACCCGATGAAAAAAATAGGATCACTTCTTATGAACTCATTGAGAATGATTCTGATCTAGTTCATGGCCGATTAGAAGTAGAAAACGCTTTGGTGGGATCCTCATAGACAAAAAAAGATTGCGATAGATAAGCAGGAATTTATCGAATGAACCGTACTCCTTCGTATACGTCAGGAGTCTATTGATGAGAAAGGCTTGGCGAAAGGTTGAACCCAATTCCTACAGTGATGAATATAAGCGTAATTGAAATTCCTGGGGAGTTATACATTTGTGCACTGAGAAGACCATTCACTATTTCTTGAAGCTCGATTTCTCCCCCAGATGAACCACATAAACAAGAGAAACCATGAACTAGAATAGAAGAGTTTGCCACACCCATGAGTAAATATTTCATAGTAGCCTCATTAGACCATTCATCTTTTGTTGGTATATCCAAATAATAGATAAGAGCATAAACTGAAACATTTTGAGGCTACAAAGACAGTCATTGAATTGTTAGCACTGTATAAAAACATTCCCCCTAGAGTAACTGCTAATCAGAATAAGAGAAATTCTGTTATAGCCATTTCTATACATTTTAGGAGGTCCATATTTGAGGATTTGAGGAGATCTTTATTTGGTTTGATAAAAAATCATTCTATCATTTTTGCATCCGCAATTCAATATAGATTCAATGAATACATACCACATATATATATCTTTCTCCCTTTATTATTTTTCTCATGTAATTTGGAATACTTGAACGATCAATTCTTTTTTTTTTTATCATGGGTTCTGTTTGGCACCTAAATTTAATGAACACCTGAATCAAACTGGACCATCTGTCAGGCTATTGTTCCCTCAATGTTATGGAGTAAGACATCGATTTTTCAATAAAATCAATTTTTTTGATTGCATAATGGACTCCTTTAATAATTATTGGCGCCTGTGTAAATAAAGTGCTCTACCTAACTGAACTATAGCCCTTAGTGCTTGTGATAAATATTTTATCATGTATATAATTTCTTATCAAGATGACTATTCTATGATCTAACATCATAATTGTTTGAATGGTATTGCTTATAACCAATATGTTATTTATAATCTATCAATGCGATAGGTCTTGTTTGGTTTTTTTTGGGATGATAAATGACCTACTTAACTCAATGGTTAGAGTATTGCTTTCATATGACGGGAGTCATTGGTTCAAATCTGATAGTAGGTAGAACTTATTGGATACCAGAATCAATGGTATCTAATAAGTTTTTCTATCTACCTTCTTTTAGTTTATTGATTTTGTATTCTTCTATTTTATTTTTTCATTAAATTATAATTGGATTCCACTTGATTGTATTTAATCAAGCAGAATCAAATCAAAATAGGGTGTATAAACAAAGCTTCTTTTGATTATTTGAACAAACCTAGCTACGAAATCACATTGATAGCTTCAACCCATGTTAAGATAGAATTTGTAACTTGCTTTCCTCTTGCTTAACAGGTAAAGATTTACCTCTGTGGAAAAGGTGATTCATTCATATCGACATGAGAGTCTAACTATATTGCGTTGCCAGAATCCATGTTGTATATTTGAAAGAGGTTGACCTCCTTACTTATCTCATAGTACAATTCTCTTCCCACTTAATAAACCATACCACATAGTGCCTGTAGCAACAAAAGCTGTAAAAAAAGAGATTTCTCTATGAAAATATGAATTGGAGTTTGAAGAAGGGGAAGGAGAAAGAGCCCTTGACCCGTAACTGGTAGAGTAGGACTTATTCAATCACATAGTTTGGGTTCCTAGAATACAATACCCTTAGGGCTTTTTATACATCTATATATTTCCTGCTTTCAATCCATTCTATAAAAATTTTTAGTTGGTATACTAACTATGAAAAATGTGTCAAATTTAAGTGATTCAAAATATATCCTATTTTTCGAGGAACTTTGTTTAAATTATTTTAGCGGATTTCTTACAATCTAATTATTTTATGATCTTGTTAGAAATGGTATAAAGACAACTCTTATTTAATGTAGCTATTTGTGCAAATATTTTACAATTAAGAAGTACTCGTCTTTTGTATAGATCGTGTATTAATCTACTATAACTATAGGATACCGCTCTTTCTAACTCCAAATTGGCCAATTCGTAGGTTCAATTCCTACTGGATGCACGCCAATAGGACCATCTAATAAATTTCTTGGAATTGGCTTTGTCCCAATAGAATCTTATCATCCTACCTTGTTCCTATTACAAAATATTGGATTTTTATCCACACAATACTTAGCTTTTGAATTGAAACAAATTAGAATTAAGTTCAAATTATTGTGTATACCAGATTAAAATAACTGGCATTATTATTACTGATTGGTAAAATTCATATTAAAAAAAAGAAGAAAATTTATTTTATTTTTATGGTAAAAAATTCATTTATTTCAATTATTTAATAAAAGGAAAAAGAAAAAAAAAACTGAGGGTCTGTTGAATTTCAAGTGTTAAGTTTTACCAATAAGATAAGAAAATAATAAGTAGAAGGTCAATCTTCATAAATTTCATTGTCAATGTGAAATATTTATACAAATAAAATGTGGGTGAGATAAAAAAGATGCAAGGTTGTTTGTTTGCTTGGCAGCATCCACTAATTCGAAACTTAATTTGAAATCCATAATTGCCACATATAAAATTAAGCACAATTTTGTAAAGAAATAGTGCTCTCTAAGTGTGTTTGATCACCCTTCTTCCTTACCATGGCAAGTCTTTGTGAAATAACTCCAATGAGAAGAAAAAAAGAAGGCATTAAAAGACCCTCCTGACCCAACCCTAGACACTCTAAGATCATTTTTGAAACCTGCTCCCATTTCGAGTTAAGAGATAGATAAATAGACACATCTCGTTGCACTTGTGATAAATATTAAAAATATTTTAATTTAAATAGGTATCTTTATAATATAATAAGGTAAGAATATATATAATGATATTGTATTTATCATACTAGTTTAGTTTTAAATAGATATCTTATTTTTAAGTAGATGACAATATAGATACAATTAGATATCTCATTTTTATGTCTTGTTTTTCCTCCTTCAGATCAATTCTATTTCTGTTACTCTTTCGTCATTCCATTACTAATATTTGATTTTATCCCTAAATAATTGAAGACTTAGAATTTTAAATTCACATAAGGCAGCTTAGATAATCAATTTGACTTTCACTATCATTATAAGGATACTTATCTTATTATATGATAAAGATACCTATTTAAAATAATATAGTTAGTAATATTTATCACAATTATCATTCGTTTATAATTTTTTTCTATAATTTCAAAAGTTTTAGAAAAAAAGATAAATACAAATTATAATATCAAACTAATTAAATATTAAGTATTCAAAATAAATTATAAAAAGTATTCTGATTAAATAAAAAAAATTAAGACATATTATTCTCATGACTCACAAAGTAGAATATTAAATATTTGGTTGGTGTGATTTTTAATTTGTGTTTATATTTGTTGCTAAGAGTACAGATAAACTATAAAAAAACATATTGTGTTAAAAACAAAAATGTTTATGGCAACATAATATTTTAAGTTGAATATACACTATGAAATTGCATTTTTATCTCATGTGAAAATGTAACATTTTAACAATTTGTTTTTGTTTCAATTGTACTTGACCAATTAGTTTAATAATTAATTGTTAAAAAAAATTAGTCTATATTGGGTTTGGTTCCATTGTTGAATTACTTCACACGTGATCTAAGAATAGCCAAGAGTCATTTCTGCTGCTCAAGATTGGGTCCATACTTTCCAGGAAAGGTTCATTTGGGTCTGCTAAGCCTTGTTATAGGCTCTGTTTGCCATGGAAGAAGAAAAGCAAATGAAAATAGAAAGAAAAGCTATTTTAATGAGATAAACTACCTTAAGTTTCTTGGCATTTTTACCATTTAATTAAATATAAATAGTTAAATAGAAAACTTTTAGCAAGATCATCAAATCTGATAATAATTTAACCACAAACTACTTGGATGGTCCATCTGAATTTGCAGACTAGGCAAGCTCATCACCAAAGAAAGAATGATCAATAGATTCAATACAATTACAATACAAAACCATTAACTTGAGTATACATTGTTAGTATCTTATAGAACTAAATCTACTATTAGTAATAATAGTATTAGTGTTTTAGAAAGTGAAATTTGTCCCAAAACAATCTGTATAACTTTTGAGAATGCCCCAAAAAAAAAAACAAAAACTTAACTTTCAATTTTAAGGAAAAATTCAAAATCCCCAATTTTTCAAAACCCTAACTTCTGAGAATGCGAAAAAACATAGAAGAGTTTTAGACATTTCTAAAATCTAACACCACTGAACTAAAAGCTTGAGTTATCAAACTATTCCAAATGTAAATCATGAAAGCCCCAAATTTTTGTAACCCTAACTATATAGATTTCACTAGAAAACGAATAAAAAAAAAAAAAAAAAAAACAATCACACTATAACAGTTTCAAATGTACCAACATCGAACATAAATACATTATCTAGAGTTTACGTAGTTACCTGTAGCGAATCGCAATAAAGAATAATGTTGCTTCTTTTTCTTCAAAATTGTGAATCGCTGAAGTGAAACGCAAGCATTATCCTCTCATTGTCCTGTTATGTCATCCAATTGGGATTTTTCCCAATCATCTCTCTCTCTCTCTCTCTCTCTCTCTCTCGCAATTAAAGAGGGACAGGAGTTCTCTTTGGGTCGAAGAGCGACGAGCGAGGATAAAAATCTCTGAGTGTGTGTTTATATACCTCAGGGTAATTTTTGTTTTTTCATGTCCTCTAACAGTAAAATTAACACCGTTACACATTTTTTTGGCGCCAAGGGGGTCCTTTGGTATTGTCAAGTAAAGGAAGGGAGGGCAATATCATTTCAGAAACCTCAACGAAGGTTTCTGTCGGTGTTAGAAACCTCAGGAGAGGTTAGTGAAATTTACCCAAAATGTTACACAAAAGAAGAAGCATAACTAATAGGATGATTAATTAAGGCAAACCTACGACATTTATTTACTTAAAAATTGTACATTAAATTTATTTTTATTTTCATACATTAGATTATAGACCTTGAATTCGTCTCCAATAATTAGTGCAACACTATTTCGAAGTAACCATCCTTGGAGTTTTACGAAAATATACAAATTACCCATATAATTTTTTAAATTACATTTAATATACATACTTTTAGATTATATTACAAATTTCTCTTAATTTGGTTTTGCTCACTCGATTGATGCATGTTCATGTCTAATTGATGAATTAATATTCCTTATATATGTGTTATTTTGATGAATTAATGATTTAAATTTCTGGGGAACTTGATCACTATTCGAAACCTACAAATTGTAATATTTGAGATGCATGATAAGATCCGTTATGTAATTGAATTAGTAAATTTTTACTTAAAAAACTTATTTATCTTCAAGTTATCTCGATATTAGGATTAATAGATATACTTTTTAATAGTGAGATATTTGATTTTTTTAATAATCAATGGTTAATAATCGCTATTTAGAATTTTCTAAATTCATTCGTATGTCAATGCTCGTTACGACACACTAATGTCAGGAGATTTATAACATAGTTTAAAAAATAATGATAGTAAATATAATTTAAAAAATCACAAGAGCACTTTATATATTTTTACGAAACAGTAAGGGTAATTGATAATTAAAATATTAAGCAAGTTACTTTTTAAAATAATCATAACATTAGGAAAGACAATTTTAACAAGAAATTGTTTTGACAAAATAAACAAGAGTTATGGGGTGTTTGGCAGTAAAATTTTTAGTAAAAAACTGCCAACTTTTAATGTTTGCGTGTTTGGTTAACCATTAACTTTTACCACTTTTCTAATTTGCTATAGTAACCTATCTACTCTAAAGTTATTAAAAATTGTTAAAAGTTACTAAATGTTGCCAAAAATATTAAAAAATACTAAAAATTTCATTAAATACTTAAAAATTGCAAAAAGTTTTTAAAAGTTGTTAAGAATTATTACTTATTCATCAAGCACACCAAAAATTACAACTAGTAATTTTTGACAAAAAATAAAAAATTATTAAAAATTATGCTTCTAAACGTCATTTTAACCCCCCGGGGTTGCTAGGGCAGGCGTGCAGTGTTGAGCTGGGGTAAGGATGTCAAAGATACTCGTACCAGGCAAATACCCACTTCACCCACCCTACTCGGGGAGGGTATATGGATGTTAGTAACGGAGATGGGGATTTCAGGTGTTACCTGAACGGGAATGGGTACGATAGTCCTCATTCCTGCCCGTACTTGTTTAAATATTTATTTATTAATTTATATTTTTTTAATTTTTATTTAATATATATAATATTTATAATAATTTTTAATATATATTTTTTACATAAAATATATAACTTGTAATAATTAGTATATTTGGCGGATAAAGGGGGATGGAAATGGAGAATTTATTATCTAGCGGGGACGGGTATGAAAAAAATTTTTTCCTCAAAATGAGGATGGCAACGGAAACATAGATGGGTAAGGGCATTTGCTCAATGGGGACAGGAACGGAGAAGATCATACCCACCCTATACCCGCCCTCGTTGACACCCCTAAGCTGGGGTTAGCAAAGGTCCTTCCACTGTACCACCAGTGCCTCATTTGCCCTACAATCAAACGATTAAAACTTCTAAAACAATATATACAAATTGTATGTATATATAACTTCCTACCATTTCATCAAGTATTGTAGTCAAATAACTGTTGAAAGCTACATTTACATGGGTAAATTAATTAGCTCAGGGGTCATTTGGATGTCTAACTTTTAGCTATTATTAGTATTTTTTTGTTCAAAAGTTAATGGGTGAAATTTTTTGTGTTTGACAAATAACAATTTTTTTAATTTTTAAGTTTTTGGTAAAATTTTTGACAATTTTTAATAATTTTTTTATATATTTAATAAAAATTTTAGTAATTTTTGAGTTGAACAACTTATTGTTACTAAACAGAAAAAAGGTAAAATTTGATATCTTGCCAAATACTCAAATCTAAAAAGTTAATAAATTTATGTCGAAAATTATTCCTCCAAACCATACCTTAATACAAGTTCATCTTAGATTTGGAATCGATTTAATTTTTACCAAATTTAAAGTTTTAAACTTGGAATTGAATTGATGATTTTATATAATTACACTATTCTAATCTAATCTTGAACAAATTGTGTCAGGTTACATTTATCTTATAATACTTTATTATACACATATTTATACATATAAAATATATGGATACTGTGAGAGCATTTTCCAGTCGCAATCATCTTCTCTATCGCTAAGTTTCATGGATACTCGCTCAATCGTCTTTAATTAAGGCTTAATTTGAGAAAATTAGCACTAGCTAACTAGCATGTGTTAATTTCTTAAGAATGTAAAATTTCTAATATATTGACATTTATATTCTCATATGTTAAAAATTTACTAATAACTTAGAAAAATTAATAAGAGTGATTTAGTAATTTTAGTATTTACTATTAGCTAACTACAAATTAGTTAATGCTAATTTCAAGTTTCCAAACGAACTCTAAGTCAAGGGTTCAAGTCAAGGGAGGCACTCTCTGAGATAGAATTTAACTCTGCGATTTTTAAAGGGACAAATTCACAATACCTATCACTGTGGGGGACAGAATGTGAGTGAAAAACACCCTCACAAATATAATTTAAAAATATATAAAATTTATATTTATAAATATCGTTAACATGTCATTTTAATTGCATTATCCATCACTTTCTATATGATAGAACAGCACCAACCCCGACATGAAGGAGAGGCTGCAATTGCATTCAACATGATGAGTTTCATCCATGGAACCTCCACAATGCCCCTAGCAGAAATCACACCCAATTTTATTTATTTATTTATTTATTCTACCAGTTAAAAATGAATCAAATGCCTACAAAATCTTTTTAAATGACAGGGGAACAAATGGGCCACGTGGTGAGCTCTCCCCCGCATAAATGACTACCCAGTGGGAAATGGCTGTTCGGAGTGGACCACATCAGATTCACGACCTGGTGGTATACACGTGTCTCGTGTTTGGACAACCCACGTGTGGAGTGTGATTCAGCTATTTGACAAAAATATATATATAAATATAGGACCACTGGATTTTCTCGTCATAGGCCCAAATCAGGATGCCAACTAGTCTCTGCCTCTCTCGCATCCTAATTGCACTGTGAGAATTATTAGGGGTGCGCTTGGATTGCTAAAGGTGCACAGAACCCCAAAAAAAAAAAAAAAAAAATCTTCAGCGAATTTTAAAAGTTTCTAAAACCCTTTAATATAATTTTTTTATCTCATATTTTGTAAAATTTTTATAAATTTATATATATTTATATATTTTAAAAAATATTTGAAAATCTTAATACATTTTTTTACAAACTCCAATAATATTTTCACAAATCTCAATAATTTTTCTATAAATTTCTAAAACCTTTCAGCAACTTTCAAAAAATTTTAACTTAAATCCGTTAGGACGAAATTAAAAATTTATTCTCACAATTTTAAAATATAATATTCTGATGTAAAAATTAAAAAATTTTTGTCGAAATTCTTTGGAGTGGATAAAATTTGCTCTCACGGCACTATTTATTTCAAAAAAAATGTAATTGTACCTCTAAACATCCAAATTTTATCAAAAATTACAGTGACGTTTGTTTTACTTTTCTATTTTTTATTTTTATTTTGTATTAAAAATATAAAATAAGGAAACAAAAAATGCTCTATTTTTCTTATTTTGAGATTTTTTTTATTTTTTGTTAAAAATTCTCAAAATGACTTTTTATTATTTTTTATTTCATATGTAAACTCATTTTCTATTTTCGAAAATAAATTTTAAAAACACAAGTAACTAAATAAATTTTGAACTGTTTTCTTTATTTTTAAAAGTATAAAATAAAAAATAAGTTCAAAATAAAAAATAAAAATAAAAATAAAAAATAAAAAAATAAATCAAATGAACCCTACATTTTTCACTGTTTTTCAATATTCTAACGCTCCCTAAATATGCAATAGAATAGTTCTTTGAAAACCAAAACCTGAAGTTGAAGTAGAGAAGGAAGAGCCAAGATTTCGAATACTGACCCACGGTATTGATATGAGGGTATGATTATGCATACAAATGGAGGGTTCGCTAATATTCAATTGCCCACAAATTTCATCGATTAAATTATTTACTGTATATTTAGTTCATTGATAATAAAAAATATGAAGGTATCATTCATATTGGCTGCCCTTCAATATATATGAAAAAAAAAAATTAGATTGTTGATATAATGTAATAACAATAAAAAAAATTAGACAAAAAATGAGAGCACATGAGAACACAATTCAAACTAATTTAAACATCGTCGCGGATGTGAAGTTAATAAGAGAAAATATAAATTCAATACTGATATATTAACTCAAAATTAATCCAATTAGATTTTTTTTTAAAAATAAATTAGGTGTCATTTGATATATTTATTTTGATCTCATTTTTTATTTTGTATTTTTAAAAATAAAGAAAATAGTTCAAAATCATTTGGTCACTTTTGTTTTCAAATTTTGTTTAGACAACAGAAAATGATTTTACACATAAAATATAAAATAACAAAAAATCGTTTTGAATATTTTTAATCTAAAATTAGAAAAATATCAAAATACAAAAAATAAAAAATATCAAATTAAATGCATTTTCTATTTTTCGTATTTTAAAATTTTTAAAATATAAAATAAATAAAACAGAAAATAGGTAGAAAAACAGAAAATAAAAAATAAAATTACAAACCAAAATCTACGCTTAATTATTTAATTTGTTGATCAAATTTAAAAATATTTAGGAATCCGAAGAAGACAATTTTCACCCCACATTGGTGATTTTCGATTGGTTGGCTCAATACATGCCACCCAATCTAAAATTATATAAAATAGGTGACTTATGTGGAAGATGCTACATACTCTCCATGACATCAACCGAGACACATGATGGACGCCACGTCAGCAGATAATGGAAAATTGCCCTAAAAGGCAGGACATATATACTTTCTCCCACTATAAAAAACTAAGAACTATGAAATCCTATACCCACTACTAGTAAGCTTTTTATTAATATACTCTTTGTTGCTTTATAAAGTCTTACACTCTTCAACTAGCATTAATTAATTAATAGTCCCTTAATCTTTTGGGGTCGAAGAGTAATTCGCAGTCGCTACTTAAGGGTGCGCACTGAGTGAAACCCGCCTCGTAAACCAAGTCGGTAATGGCACACGAGGTAGTAAACTAGTCTAAGCAAGTCCTGTCTGACCGACTCGACCGAGAGAACTACTAGAAGACCGCACAAACGCAATAACTGTCCCACTAAAAAATAGTCCCCTAATCTTAATATGTTAAAGTCTGGATTCCTTAATCTTTAATAAAACCATTACTTTATTCAACAACAATCTCTCTCCCACGTACCCAAAATGATTCTCATGCGACGACAAAAATGCCTCTCAATCTCATATAGAGCATTAATTTTATTTTCTAAAAATAATTTAGATTTATTTATTTATTTAAGGTGCTTTTGAATTCCAAATTTTTATAAATTTTCATCAACTTTTTTCCATTTTTATTTTATGTGAGTTTGGTTTGAATTTTTAAATTAAATTTTTTTTTTTTAATCTTTACAAATTCCTGTCAACTTTTATAAATTTTACAAACTTTCTTTTTAATTTTTGTCAACTTATTTTTGTTATCAACCATTGTCAATATAAAACTACGTTAGAATAAGGGGGCTATTACAATAAAACTACGTTTAAATAAGAGACTATTTGGAGTGTAAAAAATTTTTTTAAAGTTAACAAAAAGAATTTTTTTTTTAAATTTGGAATATAAAATATTATTTTAAAATAATGTTGAATGTTTATATTTGATTTGATATAAAGTTTCAAAAATTATACAAAATTTTAGTAGAGAATTTTGAAAATTTTTTAAATTTCGTAAAATTTTTTGATACAAATGTCAGTTTAACTTTTAAAAAATTTGTCAAAATCTGTTGGAACGTACTATAATGGTTTGTTTAAGCAGATTTTGATAAATTTTTTTAAAAAAATTAAAATTTTTTTGAGTTTAAAAAAGTTAAAAATTTTCATAATTTTTTAAATTTTTTGAACTTTTTTTAAAGTTCCCATCAAAATTTTTGACTTGAAAATTTGTATTTTTTTTTATTTTTGCCTCTTAGGCCCCGTTTATTTTGTAAACAAACAAAAAAAAATTTTATAAATCTCTATTAATTTTATATCACATCAATTTTTTTCATTACACATATTACAAAATCTCAATTTATTTTATTTTTTTTATTCCAAACCCACACTTAATGTAAACCTACACGAGATTAATAATCTCATAGCTGGGCGAGAACTGCAGATGATTCTGGTGTGAAAAGAAAAGTGATGACGAGATCGAGCCACCTCCAACGGCTCGGTAAACTAGGTTCCTACTTCCTAGTATTGAAAACCTTGGAAGAGTCAATCCTTGAAATCCTTATCTCATTGGTTAATGCAACAAAATTGAAAAAATTAAAATCAAAATAAAAAAAAATATGACTTAAAATAATGTAAATTAATTATGAATTTATCACCATATGATAAAAAAATCAGCGAGTTTTCCAATACATTGTCTAATAAAGTATAGTTTTTTTTTTTTTTTCACCTTGGTCGTTTGCGCTACTTAATTTTTTTTTTTATGAGTAATTACAAATTACTCTTTTAAAATTTGGTTCAAGAATACATAACTCTATTTGATTTAAAAATTAATACATAATTTTGATTAAATACAAAATTGAAGAAATTTATTAAATTTATTTAATTTATATCTTATATGTTATAGAGACGCTTATGTTATTGTGCAAAAAATTTTGTCATATTATTAAAAAAAAGTATAGGTAAATTTGTATATGAGTTTTGAATTGAGTTCCTTTAAAGATAAAATATATATATATATATATATATATATATATTATTTTAATATAAAAATAGTAAAGACGTACTTTTATATATCTATTTGTGTGATTTTTTTTAATTAATTTTGACTCCTAAATCATAAATTTAATTAAATTTCATATATTTTGTCTTTTTTTTTTTTCATTTTATCTCATACCATGAGAGATTGTGTTAAATTTTAAATTAGAGGAGAGTTATGAATTTTAAGCTAAAGTTCCATTCCTTTAAATGTAACATATTTTTTGAAAAATATTATTTTATATTTTAAAAATTATTTTTTGAAAAACTATAATAGATGTATAAATCTCATAAAAATAAAGTGTAATATAAGAATAATTTAAACTGTTTGGCTGTCTAAAAAATACCAAAAAAATTATAATTTTTACTAACTTTTTTTTTAACTTTCTCTAATTAAATTTTATCACATGTCATTTTTATATCAATTTTTTATTTTTTATTTTTTGACAAACCAAATACTAGTAAACACGTGATTAAAGGGGTGTTTGGTTAGTAAAAGTTTAGGCAAAAAATACAGTAAAAATATAAAATTTGATATAAAAATAATACGTGGTAAAATTTAACTGAAAAAACGTACAAAAAGTTAGTAAAAATTAATAAATTTTAACTAATTTTGTCCCTTCAAACATCTCTTAAATTCTCTTAATTTTAAATTAAACTTAACGGTGTCATGCTATGCACTGTTTGTGATTCATAAATCATATTATTCATTCGCGTTCAATGTACCAATTTGCCACCACCACTCACAATTCTGGCATTCTTCAAAACTACTGTGGTCCGTTTGACGTAAGAAAAAATAAGGTAAATTGAAATAAAATATAATTTAGGATTGATTTTAGCGCCACTTTTTTTTTTAAATTCGTAAATCGTGGGAATAATTTACCAAATTCGTTCTCACGGATTCAAAAAAATTCACAAAAAATAGGAACAATGGTATGCGTTTGAAAGCTCTCGACACGAAAAATATGATTGTATAAAAAATTTATACATTCGGATAACCTACTTTCAGATTTTTTATTTTTTTAACGAAATATTAAAATTTTTTGAAAGTAGTAATGGTAGGAAAATTAAAAATAAAAGAGTTATTAGAAATTTATAGAGATTTTTAATATTTTTTTTTTTTTTATGTCAAACGCAACCTATATTATTTTTTCTTTTTATGGGAAGGGCAGTATGAAAGGGGAACAAATCTATTGGACAATGTAAATTTGGTGTGGGGATAATTTCTGGAATTCCGTACTGAGTGAGCAGAAGAACGGGGGGCGTGAAGGTAGAGACAGATGGATAGACAAACAAACCGAGGACTGAAGAACGAAAAAGACCAGTCAAAAAGGCTACAAAAATAAAAATAAGGCTTAGCTGGGAACACGTGCGAGGGGGGCATTCCAGCACGTGCATCGGGGAACCAAGGTGTTAAGCTGTACCGGCAACATTGTCCGGTTGACTGCAGACAAACAGGGTCGCTCCGGGCGTGGCTTGTGGGGGCGCACTGTCCCAACACCCACCCCGCACCTCACACGCGTGCCGCTCCAGCGGTGCCTGGTGGCTTTGAAGGCATGAAGGGCCCGTTTTGTTTGGTTTATAGCAAAATTTTAAAAATTTTTAAAAATTTTTTTTTAAAATATTTAAAAGTTATTTATTTTCTATTTTATTGTATGAATTATGAATTTAAAATTTATTTAACATTTAGAGTGGTAAAAAAAAATCAAGATAAATTGAGATAAAATGTGATTTTGAATTAATTTTGGCGTTTGTTGTTTTCTTTCTCAATTGCGTTTTTTGGAAATGAATAATAATAAACTATTAGAATGGTTTCTCAAATCTATTTTAACGGATTCAAAAAAACAATACTCAATATTCTACATACCGTTCTAACGATTTCAAAAAATCAACACTCAATATTTTACATAATAGTTCTACTATCTCTCTTGACAGTGGTAAACTGTTAGAACGGTTTTTTAAATCCATTTTAATGAATTCAAAAGGTCTATTTGGAGATACACAGTGCCAAAACCGTTAGAAAGGTTTTCTAAGTCTGTTCTAACAGATTAAAAAAAAATCGTTCAAAATAGCGACTATAGTACTCGTTTGAAAACTTTTGACTTGAAGAATATGATTATCAAAAAAAATTTACGTACTCGATTAACCTTCTTCCAAATTTTTTATTTTTTAGCGAAATATTAAAATTTTTTGAAATTAGTAAAGGTGGGAATATATAAATGATAATAGAGAATTTTAGTGATTTATAGATATTATTGGAGATTTATTTTATTTTTTTTTCTTGGCACTCCAAACAGTGCCTTATCTCTAGGAATGTAAATGGGTAGGGTACCCGCCTATTTAGTTAATTCCATTACCAAACTCGTTTATTTTTTACTTAACATTACCGTCCCAAATCCGTTTATTTTTTTAGTTGGAATTCTAAACCCGTTCCGTCCCAAACCTGTGAAACCCGTCCCAAACCTGCAAAACCCGTTTATGTTCAATTGGTTAAAATTACCCGTTAAGTATCTATTAAATACAAATTTGAGATAAAAAATAAAAAATTAGTAAGTGATAAAAATATTAAATTTATTAAATTGAACAAATTAATTAGTTAAATGGCCTCCAAGTTTTTATTTTTTTTAAAGGTAAAAGAAATATATTATAAATAGTAGAAATAAATGTACAATATACATAAGGGCAAACCGTTGGAACAATATAATAGAAATCACAGTTTATAAAGGACTTCTAAACCCAATATGGAAGTTGGAACAATCCATGACAAAGTGAAAATAGCACATAACAAATTATAAATTAAATAAGTTTAAATAAATTATCCCAACAAAGGTAAGAGCAGCTGCCAACAAAGCACAAATGACTTTAACTTAAGAAGTTCAAAATTTTTATTTTAGGGATAAAATTGCATGTAAATATATAAATATATATTTTATTTTATTTTATTAAATTGGTACTTTATAGGTACCATACGGGTATCGGGTACCCTATAAGTATAAATGAATATCGGATATCAGGTATCGGGTATCCTATAGACAAATCCTAAACCCATCCCAAACTCACACGGATATTAAATTTCAATTCCAAACCCGTCCTAATACCATTAGGGTATTTCCCAATGAGTTTTTATCGGGTTTGGTTGCGTCAGGTATCTTCGTGTACCTGTCCCATTAACATCCCTACTCATCTCACTTGTTGTCCCAAATAGCAACACTAGAGGGGGGTGAATAGGGTTGCTTAAAAATTTTACAAATAAAAATTTCAACCCTAAAACAAATATGTCAAGATGAATATGAAATGCACCAAAAAAATTATTCAATATTTGTGAATGAAGAGTAAGTGCTAGTATTTGCAATAAATATAAAGAGAATGGAAGAGAAGCAAACACAATCGATTTATAGTGGTTCGGCTTCAATGTTGCCTACGTCCACTCCCCCAAGGCCTTCCTTGAGATTTCTCCACTATTCATTGAAGAGCTTATTACACACTAGCTTCCCAAGGTGCTAGAAACCTTTTCCAAGTGATTTTATCCCCAAATCACTCACACAAGTCTCTCTCAAAGAAAGTCTCTTGTTTTGGTCCTAACACTTGAACCAAAACTAATAAGAGCTCACCCAACTCTCACAAATTAAAACGGCTTTAAATTTCCCTTTCTTACAACAACAATGATGAGTTTAAAACTCAATCAAATCAAAAAGAAACTCTCACAAGTTGAATATGAAAGATGAAGCACAAATGTGAGAAGAAATTACTCTATGTTTGCAAAGTTATAGAATTTCTTGTATCTTTTTGTAAGCACTTCTTTCTTGCCTTGTTCCTCTTCTTGAATCTGAGTTTGAGGCTCTATTTATAGATGAAAATCTGCAAATGGCCGTTACTAAGTGAAAAGACACTTTTGCCCTTGAAAGAAATTGAATTTCCTTGCTTTCAATGCTGTCTTTCAGATTCAGATTTTCTGAGATATATTTGTGACCATTTTTCACCCTCAGAACGTTCAAATCTGACATTGCCTCAGAGTAAAGACTTTGTAGATATATAAGTCAGCTATCACATGTCAAATTTTGAGCTTCATCCAACGGTTAGATAGTCAGATATGGCTTCTGAACCGAGACCAGCTTCTGATAGCTTTTTCTGACATTCTGAATCTGTGTTTCCCGTTTAAGCTTCCGTTTCACTAGGATACTTTTAGAATTAGAAGAAACTTAAACTACAAAAGTTGTAGCTTTTTGAGTCTTCTTTTCACACACCAAAAATCAGAATTTTTAAAGCTGTAGAATATGAGTTATGTCTCAAAAACTAAGACTAGCTCCAGAATCTAGAATTAAAAACTTTTCTGTAATGCCTAATGTTCCAACTCATGGTTTGATATCTTAACGTCAGATTCACAAAAATCTCCCTTCGGTAAAGTTGTAGATATGGAAGTCTAGTTTACTATATTAAAATTTCATAAAAATTGAACTGTTGGATCTTAAGATATTATCTATATACTAACACGTGTCTGATTTTTCTGTTTATCCAAGTTAACCTCTAGTTCAAATATTCATCTTACTTTGATTTCTATTACTCCAAACTTTGAAATTCCTTTATTCCTTCATCCAAATTATGTGAAAATATCTAAAAAATAATATCAATCTCTTCCAACTCTAATATCTTGAATCTATCAAATGAATTGTAACATTTCTTACAATGTCTATTTGAAAATTTATTGTGAAAATTTAATTCAATATTTGTTACCATCAAAATCAATTATAAAACTAACTTTATAAACTTTGGGCCAACATCACGTTATCTCATTTTTTATTATTCTAAACACACTTTAAATTAGATGGAATGAAAGAAACATATAAAAAAAATGAAATATTTTATTAAGTTTTGATTTGAGCAAAAATAAAAGTAAGAAAAATAATTTTCAACATATCTATTAAAACAGAACTTAAAACGACGCCAATCTTTTCTCGTCAATCCTCAACACGTGGGAGCGATAAGAGATTCGTTCTACAGTTCTAATTGGTGTGAGACCTAGGGGTTTTTCCAGAGGGGAGTTTGGTTTGTCGTAATGCAAAGGGATGAGAGAGGGACATTTTTGGGAGTAGGAGCTACTTCGTCATATCGTCCACTTTCAAAACACCCGTCAATTGCCAGGAATAATAATGTTTGAATTGGGCTACAGATTAATAATTTTTATTATAAAAGCATTATTAAAATATTATTTTCGTACAATTTTTAACAATAAAAATTATGATAAAAAGCATTTATCCTAATGTTTATCCAGCACGGAAGAAAAAAAAATGCATGGGCTCGAAAAAGGAGGATCAAAGATATCGGAGATAAAATGCGGTATAGCATTTATGAGGCTTTGACATTTAGTTTGACCACTCTTTGTGAGAGTTTGTAACATCGTTAGCAGACAACACAAAATGTATTTCTACTTTCAACATGGAAACCCAAAGTAAATTTTGATTTTTTTTTTTTGGGTCTCACCTCCCCCGAAATTTATTTATTTTCATATACATATAATCACCCCAATTCCAATACTAATTGTTAGGGGGTTAAAATTATAAATTTGATAAACTCATAATCAAAACAAAGTCATTTAACTTCTAAATCTAGATATAGGTTAAAAAATCAGAGTTTCGAATTAGGATAAATTGTAAAAGCCTCACAATTAACTTGGAAGTTTGCAAACCCCAAAATAGTCACTTCGTGAGAAACTTGCAAGGAGAGTGTTAGAAATCGTGGGATAATACTAAGAGTAGGATTTTGAACTTTAGTCGTGCAGAAAGGCTACTTTGAGTTGCAAAATAGCTACATGAAGGTTGTGGGATATGTTATTTCATGAAGTACGCAATTTCAGTACTCCAGGTTGCTTTTCGAAAATCCTACGCTTCCGAACCTTGTTCTATATGTATGCTAGGATGCACTTAGGGTTTCTTACAAAGAGGATAAACATCAAAGATCAAGAGCATGCAATTGTTTATTCATTCTCTCATTCACTTAGCTAAAATTTAATCAAGCGTGCATGGTTTGAAGGAGTTTGAATATTTGAGGTCAGAGGATTCAGCAACTTGCCAGGGATTCAATGTGTCTTCAAAGAGTCGAAAAGTGCTTTTCACTTAGAAGTTGGTGTATCGAGAAGTCAAGCCTAATAATTGGTGGCTAAAGGTGACACATTTTTCAACCAATTATTCCTAAAAGGTAGGCATTTGGTGCCCAAAATATACTTGGTTGGGAAAAATTTATCCTTTAACAACCAAAATTTAGTAAAAGATAGGTCTTTGATGATCAATTGGTCGATAAAAGGTCTTCCCAAAAATTAAAATTTGTTTATTGTAAGACTTGAACTAGGGTTTTTATCTTAAGTTTGGAGTACTTAATTATTAGGTTAAATCATTAATATTATATATGTATATATTAAACTTTTTACCAACAAGAGTTTGGTTTGAAAACGTAATTTTTTGGTCATTAAAAAATGAAATAATATATTTATTTTTTATGCCAAAAATAATAAAATATTATTATCTTTAGCGACCAATTAGACAACATACCGACCAAATTTATTTGGTGAAGAAAAAGTAAAATCTTTACTAATTAATTTTTATTTGATCAGTAAAAATGAAATTTAAGCGACCAATTAGTTGGCAAAGGTTTTACATTTACTAGCCAATTAGTCGGCAAAAGTAATAATATTTAATTATTTTTTATTCCAAAGTTTAGCAACGAGTTGGTTAGGAAAAGTAACCTTTAGTGACTAAATTTATTTTGGTAGCAACAAATTGACCGAAAAAAGTCATTACTTAGCGACCAAACTTAGTTTGGTCAAAAGAAGTCATATTTAGCGAGTAAATTTGTATTTGATCGAAAAAAAGTGGTTGCCAAATATACTTTTTCTTGTAGTAACTTAATTTGTAGAAATTTAAGGCTAAAGTTTTCCAGTTCCAACTCCAATTTTGTTACCACTGAGTTTGCCACTTGACGAATAGGAAATCCTAAAGAGGATTAGTAAAAAAAAAAAAAAAAAAAAAAAACTTTTTTAGTATAGCTAGGACTAGATGTTTAATAAGATCTAACTATTCGATTCGATTCTAAATCTAATAGCACTAGATTAAATGAATCTGAACCTAGTAGATTATTAGATCTGGTCTAGCAAATCTAGATAATTTTTATTAAATTGGGTTTGAATAAAATTCAAATTAGACGCGTCATTAATAGGTCTAGTATTAAGTCAAAGGTTGAAATTTTTGTTGAAGGATTTTGTGTAGGATGGTTTTGGTTTTGCATGTAAAGACAAGAGTTGAACTGGAGAAATAAAGCAGAATAAGATAGTGATTTTACTTTTGCGATTATAAGTATAATTTTGCGATGACCCATATTTTCAAAAGTATTATTTTATTTACAAATGTATTTAGTTATGGTTTAGCAAGCTGGTTTCGTGGAAATTAGTGTACTTGAAAAAATTTTTGAGTAAACATTCTTGTGGTCATAACCTTTAACCCGTAAAGAGTTATGTGGCTTGTAACACCTTTTCGAATAGAGAATTTCATGCCCAATGTCATGACAACTAGGTTCAATATGATTGAAGTTATCCTCAAGGTTAAAATCTATGATTTTGATCGAATTGGTCCGATTTTAGAAAATATCCAAAATTTGATTGAGTGTTGCTTGGCTTGGGCACTTGCCCTAGGCATCTGTGCGCTCGTCCTTAGTATCCTGGCGCCCACCTAGCTCTTGGTGCGCTTGGGGTGTCTACTATGTTAGATTGATTGACATTTTATTTTTCTTGATTTTTGGTCGAAGACCTTTTCCTCTAGCCATGCCAAGCTCCACCTAGGATTATAGCTTCATCAGCCATGGTCACATCCTACTTGCCTTTTGTCTTCTTTCCCCATTAAGCATTGAAAAATATAAATATATATGCACGTGTGTGGGTTTATGTTTTTGATAGAGAAACCGACGAGAGAGAGAAAAGAGAGTTTTGATTCATGAGAGGATTCATCAAATTGAGTTTTAATTCTATTTCAGAAACTCAATTAGTGATAGATTGAGTGTATTGGAAAGGTTGATTTAGTGTTAGAAGGTGTTAATTGACTTTGTTGGGTTTTTAATGAGTTTCTAGGCCTTGGCGCACTATTTTTCTTCTTTGAGCATACTGAGGTAGAGGTTGCTAGCCTCCTTGCAACCTTTTATACGATTGTTTTGATTTGTGTTTAAGTTTATTATATGAATTGCACTATTATGTGACTTGATTGTTGTATAGATATGATGAAGATACAAACTGTTATACATATATACATTTATATATTTGTGAACTGAGGCAGAAGATGAAGTTTGTAGATCAAATTCAAGCGATTAGTTTGATAAATTAATCCTTTAGATTTGTTTGTATGGTGGCAAGGAATGAAAACAAATATAAACAAGTATGATTTGGGCATTAAACTGTGAAAAACGAAGTTGAAAAGTTAGAAAATGTAAAACAAAACATTGTCTTCAACATTTTGGACAGGTCTAGGCGTATAAATCCTGGACAGAAACATAGTTGGCTTATTTTTGTTTAATAAAATGTTTTTTCACCCTAAACTTTGAAAATCTAAGTTTTAAAGATGATTTTTATAAAAGAACGGTGTTCAAATGAAATAATTGAAAACTAAATATTTTTTGTAAACATGATTTAGGTATTTTGTGAATAATGTTATTAAAGGAAGGGCACTTAGAGTTTCTGAAGGAATTATTTGAAATGGATTTGAGAAAATGAAGTTTTTAAAGAAAGAAGTTAATGATTTGCTAAATCATTTGAGAAAGGTTTTGGAAAGAATGCCTAGTTCGTTAAACCTAATCATATTTAAGAAGAAGTGTTTCACCTTTCTAGGATGTTTTCAATAAAGGGATTATGTTATGAAATGGTTGAATAAAGATTTCAAAGGATATAATTTGAAAGAATTTTGGAAATGGAGTTTTCAAAATGAAGAACTTGATGAGAATAAAAGAGGTTTTTTTTTTTTTTTATAAGGATTTGAGAACTCAAAAATTTTAAAGAAAATATGCCTGATGATTTTCAAAGGATACTTTAAAATAAGAATGGAGAATGGAGTGAAATATAGAAATAAATATAATGAGTTTACTAATTATGAGATAATGAATTATGATCAAGAAATTGTTGTTTATGATGTAATAAGATAAATCTAAAATGTTAAGTATAGATAAAATGTGTATAGATGATATGATATAGGAGATACTGAGATTAATAAACATGATGAGGTGGTTTAGACTATGATGTCTTGTTGATGGCTATATGATAGATATTGCGATGTGGTGATGAGTTGTTTGGTATGTTCGTTGTTGGTCGCTATGGTGTTGGGTTGTGTGGTGTATGTGAGTATGTCTGATATGAGTTGGTCTTGGGTCAGGGAGATACTATTAAACATGGGTTTATACGCATGGGGGTTGAAAGACCCCTAACCTTATAGGGTTGATTGTCATTTTTCAGTGGGCTAGTAACCTATAAAGCGTAATTGAATTGCTTTCGTGATGCAAACCTCTGCATAGGGTAATTAGACTGATTTGGCAATGTAGACCCTTGAAGGGATAATCAGACTGCCTTCGCAGTGCTAAATGGTATAATTAGATTGCCTTTATGGTGCAAACCCCAGAACAATGTAATTGGATTGTCTTTGTAGTGCAGACCCATGAATGGGGTAATTAGACTACAATCACGGCATAGACCCTTCAATGAGGTTTCAGATTGTTTTCACAATATAGAGTACTTGTACGATGTGTTGGTGTGGGAATGAGTTAGAGTTGAGTTTGGGTGTCGAGTACTGATGTGTCGATGTGTGTGAGTCGAAATGAAGTATTGATGTTAAGCATTGGAGTTGAAATGTGTATTCTCTATATGTGTTATTGTGATTTGTAGTGTGACATGATATTAAAATATTGTAATGGTTATTCAGTTGAGATGACAGAAAAGCATAAGGCCTAATACGATAATGACATAAGGGAACCGATAATGATAATACAAGATAAGAAGACCTTATCAGATGCTTGATTTATATGGCTGTTTGATTTTTTGATACTGTAGATTAAAGTGATGACATTATATAGCATGATGTCTGAATTGCCTGTTCATGTAGTATCCTAGTAGAGCACATATTACTTGCTTGTGTGCTTGTGTGTACGGTGGTTACACGTCAACTAATGCTTATGGTTGCAGGTTCAAAGATGGGTCTACCTAAGAAGATGTTTGATTGATGGACTTAAATTACCTTTCTATTTTATCATTTGATTCACAGTTGTGTATTTTGATACCTCTGCTGTGAGGTTTTACGTTATTTTTTTGTGCCCTCAAATAGAGTGACAAGTTGTATTAATTACTATACTTTGATGGGGTTATATTTATATTATGGAGTACAGACTACTAGGTGATGGCTGTGGCTTATTTGATATTATTCTATTCAATTATATTTTATTACATCGATTGCTCCAGTTGTGGTTTGGTTCTGATTGGGACATGATTATGTAATTGGATGAGAATTGCATGATATGTTTGGATTTAGTATTCACTTACTCCTCGGGTTCAGAGACCCGAGGCGTGACAAATTTAGTCTTTTTAATTCTTCTTAAAAAGTTGAAATGTTCATCTAATGAGTTAGACAATATTTTTGACATTTCACAAAGGGTTAAAATAGTTCATCTGGGTTAGAGTTATTTATATTTCAATAAAGTTTTTGCCAGCATAACAATATGGCGTTAGCCTTGTTAGTCACATATCATTAGCCATCTTAATGACACTCTAGTGTTAGGAGGAGTAGTGATGTAAAAGGGTCAAGTCGGGCCTGACCTGCCCCTTGACCCAAGTTCGACATGACCTGAACCTGGCTCGCCTTTCCTACCCCTTTGCCTCATTAGGTCGGGTCAGATCGGGCTGAGCCAAGGCACCAATCCCCTCCCCAACTAACTCAGTCTATTTTTTAATATTTTTTATTTTTTTATAAATTAAATAAAATTATAAATAAAACTCAAACAAATACAATAAAATATTTATTGACAAAATATAAAATTTATTAAACAATAAACAATTACATAATTTAACATTAAATTCAAATTACAAATGTAGAACTGTAAATAAAAAAAATGATAGAATAAATAAATATGTGCATCACTTCAGCTCTTATACATCCCAACTAGGTTAGCATTTATAAGTTTGACTATCATTTGTAAATATTACTCTATCAATACATCATTCTCATTCATCACTTGATTCACTAGTGTATTGTTCATTTTCACTTAAATACATTGTATCAAAATTAAGGACAAGTTACTCTTTTTCATCGGCTTGTTGTTGTCTTTACTCAGCGAGATATTAATCTCATAAACACATTAAGGCATCTACTGTCTAAGGGGTCAGTCGACTTCTGCGTTTACTAATAACACATTCACTTGCGCTGAACGCTTATTCGGATGCTACGGTAGAAGTTAGAAATGTGAGGACATCGCGGGTTAAAGTTGAAAGGATTAGAAATTTATACTATTGTCCCTTCCATCAGTTTAAAAGATTGAAATTTTCTTCATCATCTATCAGAGGTGCCACCAGATGATGTTACAGGTCGAATGAAGATGAGTTGCCAATTTTTGATGAATTTGTCCATTGATATTTCATTCTCCTCCAAAAGGAGGTCTTGCCAAAGTCACTTTAAGAGGATGTTGTTGTGGTAGTGGTTGTTTAGACAGGCATACAATTAGTATCATACCAACCTATTACAATTTGCATTTGCTCTTTAATATTATATAATTATTTCTGAGCACTTTTAGGGCCATATATCATTTTTAATAATTGAAAAAATGATATTCTTTATATTTAGAGTCTAAAATAGTGACAAAACCAAAATGTGTAAGAAGTGGGTTAAAATATTTATTAAAATTTTCCATCATTTTAACAACCATACCGATATAATAATATTCTTAGACAATATACTTTTTGAAAATTTCATTAATTATCCCAATTGATAAACAACAGTGGAAGGGGTAGGATAATAAACCCTACAAAATATTTTAGTTGCAATATCAAAAATATGTAAAAAAAAAAAAAATCTTTATAAAAAATTATATTTACCTAATCAATGGGCTCAATAATTGTTAAGCCAATAGCTTGATTATTTGAAATTAATAAATCAATTGCTCTTTAATATTTAATAGCCACTTTTAACATAACATAAGTTGAATTTCATTTTATACTAATTTTCATATGCAATTTTCTAGGTTTTTAGACCAATTTGATTACACATACTAGCAAATAAATAAGTTTTTGGGGAACTCATAATACAAATTACAGCTTATTTTATTTTGAAAATCAAATAATCATAAATACTCAATCCTTGGTTTACAAGTAAATTAATTATATGGGTACAACAATGCCCATGAAATAATTTATCCCTTGTAGGCAAAGCATTACGTAAATAATTAAAACGAACATCACTGTATAAAGCATCATCTAAATATTTTTCTACTTAATTCCCATGATGCAAGTTCATTAAAAAGAATTTCCCTAACACTGAATCCAGTGAACGGTTGTTCAACTAATGTAAAAGAAATAATGCGTTTATTTAATTTCTAATTTCCATCGATGAAATGTGTAGTTATGCAAATATATTCAATACTTTGACAAGACTTCCAAATATCGAAAGTCAAACAAATACTTCCTTCAAAATTTTCAAAATAAGTTTTTAATTGATCTTTTTTTTTGTTTTTAAATCTCATAAAACATGATTTTTTGAAGTATTTTGCTGAAAAATTGCGATATTGTAGTGGAAACTATCATAGATAAATTCTTTAAAATTTTGATTTTCGCTTATTGTAAAAGGTTTGTTGGCCCAAGGTTTATAAAGTTAGTTTTATAATTGATTTTGATGATAACAAATATTGAATTAAAATTTCACAATTAATTTTCAAATAGACATTGTATGAAATGTTACAATTCATTTGATAGATTCAAGATAATAGAGTTGGAAGGGATTGATATTATTTTTTAGATATTTTCACATAATTTGGATGAAGGAATAAAGGAATTTCAAAGTTTGGAGTAATAGAAATCAAAGTAAGATGAATATTTGAACTAGAGGTTAACTCGGATAAACAGAGAAATCAGACACGTGTTAGTATATAGATGATATCTTAAGATCCAACGGTTCAATTTCCGTGAAATTTTAATATAGTAAACTAGACTTCCATATCTATAACTTTACCGAAGGGAGATTTTTGTGGATTTGAAGTTAAGGTGTCCAGACATGAGTTGGAATATTAGTCATTACAGAAAAGTTTTTAATTCTAAATTCTGGAGGTAGTCTTAGTTTTTGAGACATAATTCATACTCTACAGCTTTAAAAATTCTGATTTTTGGTGTGTGAAAAGAAAACTAAAAAAGATACAACTTTTGTAGTTTAAGTTTCTTCTAATTCTAAAAGTATCATGGTGAAACAGAAGGTTAAACGGGAAACACATATTCAGAATGTCAGAAAAAGCTATTAGAAGCTGGTCTCGGTTCAGAAGCCATATCTGACTATCTAACCGTTGGATGAAGCTCAAAATTTGACATGTGATAGCTGATGTATATATCTACAAAGTCTTTACTCAGAGGCAATGTCAGATTTGGACGTCATGAGCATGAAAAACGGTCACAAATATATCTCAGAAAATCTGAATCTGAAAGACAGCATTGGAAGCAAGGAAATTCAATTTCTTTCAAGGGCAAAAGTGTCTTTTCACTTAGTAACGGCCATTTGCTAATTTTCATCTATAAATAGAGCCTTAAACTTAGATTCAAGGAGGGGAACAAGGCAAGAAAGAAGTGCTTACAAAGAGATACAAGAAATTGCATAACTTTGCAAACATAGAGTGATTTCTTCCCACACTTGTGCTTCATCTTTCATATTCAACTTGTGAGAGTTTCTTTTTGATTTGATTGAGTTTCAAACTCATCATTGTTGCTGTAAGAAAGGAAAATTTAAAGCCCTTTTAATTTGTGAGAGTTGGGTGAGCTCTTGTTGGTTTTGGTTCAAGTGTTAGAACCAAAACAAGATACTTTCTTTGAGAGAGACTTATGTGAGTGATTTGGGGATAAAATCACTTGGGAAAGGTTTCTAGCATCTTGGGAAGCTAGTGTGTAATAAGCTCTTCAAAGAATAGTGGAGAAATCTCAAGGAAGGCCTTGGGGGAGTGGACGTAGGCAACATTGAAGCCGAACCACTATAAATCGATTGTGTTTGCTTCTCTTCCCTTCTCTTTATATTTATTGCAAACACTAGCACTCACTCTTCATTCACAAATATTGAATAATTTTTTTGTGGTGCATTTCATATTCATCTTGACATATTTGTTTTAGGGTTGAAATTTTTATTTGTAAAATTTTTAAGCAATCCTATTCACCCCCCTCTAGTGTTGCTATTTGGGACAACAAGGTTGTTCATCTTTAATAATAAATCTAACTAAATTATTTTATATTCTTTAAATTACCCTTTTTATTACCTAATTGAAATTGCATAGTATGTGAAAAGAATTGATCAACTATAGAGTTGATGCAAGGATTGTATCAGTACTTTCTATTTAAGTCTCTTTTTAAGTGACTAGTTGTAGAAGTAGTCCTTCTATTTAATTAATCTCTACAAATATTGCATTTGACCTTAATCATTCCATCATCGCATGAGATTCTAGTAAACTAGTCCCACACTTGAATTGGTATGTTGTTGATCATGTCGCGATGATAATACATCAACAACAGTACTTATGCTACCACTAGGTGTTAGTGTTGCAAATTGCTCCTGGGGGAGGAGGAGAGAAGTTATTGAGTCCTCACCCTCCAAATGAAAAATGGGAGTCTCAAGGATCTATTTGGAAAAAATAATTTAATAAAAAAAAATTAAAGTATGCAAATTAAAAAAATTTATATGTATGTAAATTAAAAAAAAAAAGGTATGCAAGTTGACTAACTTGAAATAATTCGAAGCCCTTAAAACATTTGATCTTTTAATCTTGACTCTAAATTTGACAAAATTGGATGCATTCAAGTACAATTGAAGAATACACTTGAGAGTTGCTAGCTTGAGAGTAGAGATTTGAGAGAGAATTAGAGTTTTTGTGATTTTTGAATGAATATATATGGGGGTATCTATAATGGAAGCTTCGGGGGTTGTAATTTCTTGGGGTATTTTTGTAATTAAAAAACAAATTGACCGTTGGCAACAGCTAGCTGGAGGAAGGGAAAAAAAAAAGGCAAGGAGGGCAAACCACTAAAAGCCTTGGGAAGGAAAGAAAAAAAAAACAAAAAAGGATAAAAGAAAAATAAAAGCAAGTTGGCAGTCGCTGCGTGCGACGGTTAAGAAAGAAATGAGGGAAAAAAAAAAGAAAAGCGAAGGCATGTAAGCCATGGTAGCTGGGCAGCACCTTGTGGGGTCACGTTGGGCGGGTTGGTTATCGGGCCAAGGTAACCCAAACCCTGACCAGGACAGGCTAGGGTAAGGCTGAGCGGAGCCATACGAATGCATGAGGTAGGGCAGGGTGGTTAAATTTCAAGGTTGGGCCGAGACGGTCGCAGGTCAACCTAATCCATTTACATCATTAAAGAAGAGTATTTAATAAAATCTAAAGAACACAAGTGGATAATATAATTTTAAAAATATTAAGAGTACAGTCCGATTTCTTAAAATATATTAAGCATAATTATCCACAAAAAAGATGACGAATAAAGAAAATATCTAGTAAAAGTGTTATAGTAATGAATTAATCATGATTATCCCATTATCTATTCAATCGCAAGCCCTATATGAGTAGATAGTTAAGATTAGACAATCGTAATCGTCTTTATTAATATCTCCGATCCTTCCCATAAGGAAATGAGGCATTTGTATGATCTCTGAATACAATAAAAGTCCCGTATAAAAATAAAAAATTATTTTTTATTTGTTGTATTTTTATTACGAAATATCAAACATAATTTTTGTAAAAGAACTTTAAACTTATCACATTATTTTTATTTATGTAACATTCTAATGTTATTTGTTTCCTTGCTACAAAATTTTATATAAAAAAAATATTTACTAACATTTCGCCTTAGACCCCTCGGACCCCGAATCATTGGGTTCAGCGATGCAATTGTCTATCAAAGTAAGTCTATGACTCGTATCTGCAGAAAGAAAAATGAAATGTGATTGCCTACACGAGTAGGTTTCACCATTCGCAATACAGTAGATGTCGATGCTCTACAGCCTGTGAGAGCATCCTGTGCCATGGGTGGAGGTAGCAACGTGTGATGAGAAATCTTACTCCATGTAATGCCCAAAGTTATTGACAGTTGGATTCTCCATAAAGATATGTTTTTGAAAAAGTAACTTTTACAGATTATTTTGTTAAAGAAACTTTAAATTTAAAAGTTTTTCAGCCTTTCTAGAACTTTAACGCTTGTCATTAGTTCCGTTTGGAATAAAATAAAATAAAATAAAATCTTACAAATCTTTATAAATACGAATTACGAAACAATAAAATTTAAATTTTTTACTTGTTGTACGAATTACGAAACATTTATTTTTATAATTTTATTTTATTTTATACACTTTTCTACAACTCCAAACACACCCTAAATGTAACTTTCAAAAGGAGCTATCCCACAATAACTTTTTTTTAAGCAAGTTTTAAAAGGTATTTTTTTAATACTTCGTGGCTTGAAATATATAAGTAGAGAAAATATTTTCTTCCAATGGTAAGACAAGATGACCCCATTCTCACTTTGTGCATGTCCCTGACCTTGTATTTCCAACCTTTTATCTCCATAAATGATTCAGGTCCGTTTGGTACTAATTTTTTTTAGCTATTTTTATTTTTATTTTTTGTTTTAAAAAAATTAAATATGTTCGATTGCTTAGGGGTCATATGGATTGTTTTTCTATTTTCTGTTTTCTATTTTTATTTTTTATTTTTTATTTTAAACTCATTTTTTATTTTATACTTTCAAAAATAAGAAAAATAGTTCAAAATTTATTTGATTACATGTATTTTTAAATTTTTTTTTGAAAACTGAAAATGAGTTTATACATAAAATAAAAAATAGTAAAAAATCATTTTGAGAGTTTTTAACAAAAAAATAAAGAAAATCTCAAAATAAGAAAATAAAGTATTTTTTATTTCTCTGTTTTTAAATTTATACAATAAGTTAAAAAATAATAATTTTTAAATATTTTTAAGCGATTCACAGGATTTCAAACAGAGTTTAAAACAGACAAAGAACAAATGGTAAATGCAACGCATAGTGACAAAAGCACACCATAACCACAAGGGCGTTCAAACCAATGAATTATTAAACACAGCCAATCTCAAATGGCAATACAAAATGTCAGGCAATTAATGGGTTGATGTGCGCCGGAGTAAAGATTTTAGGATGAAAGTGGGACCCAGGAGTCGCACAATGAATTTGACCAGATGTAACTAACCCTTGACCCAATACCCAACCATGGTTAGGTAAATTAACACACGTGTGGAGGATAATAGTCAGAAAAAGAGCAGAGAGAGTCCTACGGCTCTGCTGGTATGTCCCTCTGTTTCAATTCGTATAAGAGAAAGCAAAACGGACCAGACTGAAAGAGAATTTGCAGAGCGCTCAGATATGGTATTTTCGCACTTGGTCCTTTAGATTAGAGAGAGAGAGAGAGAGAGAGAAATATATATATATAGACAGACACATAGAGAGAGCGTGTGAAGAACATGCCTGGCAGCTTGGAACCTTTGGATGTGGGAATTCAGATCCCATACTACTTCAGGTGTCCGATCTCACTTGAGCTCATGCGTGACCCGGTAACGGTGAGCACCGGCCAGACCTACGACCGACCCAGCATCGAGTCTTGGGTTGCGACCGGCAACACCACGTGCCCGGTCACCCGCGCGCCACTGACCGACTTCACCCTCATCCCCAACCACACCCTCCGGCGGCTCATCCAGGAATGGTGCGTCGCGAACCGGTCGTTCGGCGTCGAACGCATTCCGACTCCAAAGCAACCCGCGGATCCGGCCATGGTTCGGACTCTGCTGAGTCAAGCCTCTTCCGAGTCGACTCCGACCCATTCTCGATTATCCGCGCTTCGACGGCTCAGGGGACTTGCCCGCGACTCGGATAAAAACCGGTCCGTAATCTCATCGCACAACGCACGCGAAGTACTCCTTTCTATCGTGTTCTCTAACACAGATTCCGACTCGTCCGAGTTGATTCACGAGTCCCTTGCGATTCTATCGATGTTTCCGCTTTCCGAATCGGAGTGCGCGTTCGTTGGTTCTGATCCGGAGCGGGTCGGATACCTCGTGTCTCTCCTCTTCCATTCCTCGATTGAAGTCCGAGTTAACTCGGCTGCTGTTATCGAAACCGTTGTCGCCGGAACAAAATCTCCGGAGCTCCGAGCGCAAATCAGCAATGCCGACGAAATTTACGAAGGAATCGTTGGAATACTCAACTGTCCACTGGCATATCCGCGAGCTCTGAAAGTCGGAATCAAAGCCTTGTTTGCTTTGTGCCTGGTCAAGCAACACCGCCACAAGGCGGTTGCGGCAGGGGCCGTGGAGGCGCTGATTGAGAGACTGATGGATTTCGAGAAATGCGACGCCGAAAGAGCGCTGGCCACGGTTGAGCTCCTTTGCCGGATTCCAACGGGCTGCGCGGCGTTCGCCGGGCACGACGTCACCGTGCCTCTCCTCGTGAAGATCATATTGAAGATATCGGATCGGGCGACGGAGTACGCCGCCGGAGCGCTGCTGTCGCTGTGCTCAGCGTCGGAGCAGTGCCAGCAGCAGGCGGTTGAGGCCGGCGTGTTGACTCAGCTGCTTCTGCTGGTTCAGAGCGAGTGCACGGAGAGAGCAAAGCGTAAAGCCCAGATGTTGTTGAAGCTTCTTCGGCATTCGTGGCCGGACGATTCCACTGCCAATTCCGACGATTTTGTTTGCAGCGACGTCGTCCCGTACTGATTTTTTTCGGATTATTCCTCCGTCATCTCTATTTTTGTAATTTCTTCGTTAAAAAATATATATATATATTGAAAAATTAGGTACTTTAGATTGGTACATAGAGAATTGTATTTGTGTGTATTTATTGTACGTAAGAATTTTTGTTAAAGAAGGCATTTCAAGGAAAAAAGACGCAATTTCTTGTTTGCTTTTCTTGGGTTATTTATTTTTTTATTTTTTTCCCATATTTGAAGGTCAATATAAGATCTTTAGGGCAATATGTGAAATTATGATTAATTATGTGCCGTGAAGTTATTGTCTAACTTACTTCCCAATTTGGCAATATTGGAAGAGTAATGATAGGTATATATGCAAGTAGGTTTTTTTTTTTTAACTTATTTGGTATATGGTCTCGAATATTAGTTGCCCATCTAAATAACTTTAATTGTTGCGATTATCTTTCTTAGGGTTCGTTTGGAATTTAAAAAAAAAATTAAAAAATTTAAAAAATTTTTAAATTTTTATATCATATCAATCTCATCTTTTGATTTTTTTTAGACTCCAAACATCCCTTAGTCAAGTTCATCAATTGTCACATATTCTTTTATGCTCTTTTATTTTAATTGTACGCAAGTGGTTTGCTTGTTAGAGAAAAAAGGTAGAAACTAATTATGTTGTACTGAGTGTTCGTTTTGGAGTGTAAAGATTTGGTAAAAAAAAATAAAAAATAAAAATTAAGCAAAAATTGAATGTTTATTGTATTTTTGAAAAAATATAAAAATTAAATTGAAAAAATTAAAAAAAGTTAGTAAAAGTTGGAGAAATTTAAAAATTTTAGTGTGGATAAAAGTTAAAGAAAATTAAAAAAGAATTGAAAAAAATTAAAACATTTTTATCAAATTTAACATCCTAAACGTGTACAGGATAAAATTTCGATATCATTTTTTTATTCTGTTTGGTTTGTTGTAAGCATTTAAAAATTTTTAAAAATTTTTAAAAGTATTCACTTTTTATATCATTATACGAATTACTAATCCATATTTTATCTCAATTTATTTTACTTTTATCTCATATTTTTTTTATCATTACAATTACCAAATAGAGAGTTGTGATTGTTTCTATACTTTTTTTTGGTTAAGTATGACTGTTGTTTCTATACTACTAGGCCTCAACCAGAGTTTGCAAACTTTTGGTAACCTTTTGGTTAGGGGAGAATGCAATTATTAGGTTTCGAGTCTTCTCTGGAGAAATTCCGTCAATCTATGTGACGTCTACCCTTTTCTCATTGAACTTCGTGTCCGAAATTTTTATTTTAAACATGCGTTTATAAAATTATATATAAAGTTGTTAATATATAGTTTTTGTTTAAAGTGGTAAAAAAATCTCTAAAAAATAATAAATAAATATTAAAAATTTTTAAAAATTATTTCACTATACGAATTATAAATTTACAATTTATTTCATTTTATTTTTTTATCTTATTTTTTATCATTTCAAATGCGTTCTTAAATTATTTGCTCATTAAAATGCAATATATAAATGTATATATATAGAGAGAGAGGGGGAGAGAAATGAAGCTAAAACTGAAAAGGGTAGTGGTGATTGGTTGAAGAAAAAAACCAAGTTGTAAAATTGAACTTTGTAGCTTGTAAGTATATATTTTACAGGTAAGTTAAGTATATTTTACTTTCGGGTTATTTAAATTTTAAATAATATACATAATGAAAAATTGATGAATGCAGTGGTGTTTGGATGGTTAATTTTTACAAAAAATTAATATAAGAATAATACTTGATGAAATTTAATCAAAGAAAATTAAAAATAATTGATAAAAGTTAAAATTTTTAATATCATTTTTTGGGGGGGGGGACCAAAGATACTGTAAATAGTTAAAAAGTAAAATAGATTTAACATTGCTGTTTCTCTGTCAATGTCGTTGATATGGTTGTAGTGATAGAAAGGAATGTGGAGGGGGCATTATGTTGGGGGGCAGTGATTGATGGTTCGACTTCCTTTTGACTTCGAGCAGCCCAAAAATGCTGCAGTGGGGCTAACAACCCATAGGAAACGTCTAAGTTGGAATAATGGGCCTTTTAACCAACAAGGTAGGGCCTTAGAGGACCCACCCCCCAAAATGGGATAAAGTGTCCTACACGACTTAGAATGGGAACGATGCTGAGAGAGTATCACATGACTTCTATAGAGCGGAGATTGACGTGTCTATTCAAAAATTAATAAATTTGTTGAGCAATTAGACACCGTTTGGAGTAGGGGTGATAAAATGGACGGATTGAATAAGTTGGTGATAAATTTAAACAGGTTAAAGATTAAACGAATGTAATCTAAATTTATCTATTTAAAAAGTAGGTTATATATCAACAGGTTGAATACGAATTAGTACAAATCTATAAACTTGTATTCAATCCATTTACTTACTAGCTAATTTTTTTTAAAAAAATTTAAAAATATATTTTATACATTTATTTATATTTATAAATTTATATATAACTCCAGCTCCCCCCAATTCTTTAATGGTCGAATCCTGAGTGCTGCTTCCCCAGCAAAATACACTATCTTACGCTTTACATCCCTTGGGCTCATAGTCCCCCAATCACAAGCACTACCATGTATTTTTTTTTGTATGACATGGGGTGTTTGGTAAATCAAAAGTGAAGGAAAAAGTACAAGAAAAGTAGAAAGATGTGACATAAAGGTGATAAGTGAAAAATTTTAATTGGAAGAAAGTATAAAAATTAATTACAGTTGATAAGTTTTAATAAAATTTGGTGTGGCCGAACAGACCCAGTGAGATGAGTTTCACAAAATTTACAATCAGTTTGTATTATCTGGCATTTCCATAAATTTCTCCTCTAGTATTTGTAGCACGGACTCCACTGGTTAAAAGATATATTTGTTTTCTGGATAAGAGTGTGTTAATAGAAGTATATGTATATATACATATACCTCTATTACATATACCTAAAGTAGAATTTATTTCAATTAATGTGTATATTTGTTATTTTACTTTCAATCTTTAGTCAATAAGATTTTGTTTATTTACCCTGGATAATCAAAAAAATAAAAGTAAAAATATATTTCAAATTTCTCTCACATTTTTTTTTTTTGGTTTTTCCTTTATTGTTAGTCATTTCCTTATTATCCAATCCAAACAGAGTCTCTACAAAACTCCTACTTTGAGTTTCACTTGTTGAAATCAGTACCGTTTGTCTGCTTTTACTTCTGTCTCACTTCCTCACTTGTTTCGGGGCTTGAGGGGAGGGGGCCGCCCCCCGGGGGGGAGAGGGAGGGAGGGAGGGAGAGATAATTAGTATTTTAATGGGTCCTATTTAATTAACTCAATTGCACCCATTTACGCATGGGTATTTTTATAAATCATTCAATAACAATCTAATTAGTGAAATAACAAAACTTAAATCCATTTATTTTAAGCTTAATTAGGCGGGTTGGTGGGTATGGATTGATTAAGCCACTCCTAGTTTGGAGGAATAAAATTGGCTTAAAACAGAAAAAGTTAGCTTATAGTATTTTAAGTGTTTGGTAAAACATTAAAAATTAGTTTTTTGCCTACATGATACGTTGTGTTAACATACTAATTTGTATTTATGTGACGGGGGTATAATGATCCATTTACTTTAATTCAATTTAAAAGTTACTAAAATTTTTATTAAGTACACAAAAAATTACCAAAAGTTGTTAAAATTTTTACTAATCATACAAAAAATTATCAAATGTTGTTAAAATTTTTTTAAATTTTTACTAAGCACACAAAAATTTGTAAAAAATTGTTAAAAGTTATCAAAAATTATTAAAATTTTTACCAAACACTTGAAAGTTACCAAAAGCTTTTAAAAATTTCCACTTGTTTTACGAAAAACAACAAAAGTTTCATTCGTTAAAAATTGTAAAGAAATTACTAAAAGTTATTAAAATTTGTAAATTCCAAATGAGGGCTTAATTTATTTCTAAATTCGGTTCAAATCTTATTAAAGGTTGATTTGGATACTAAAAAGTTAATTTTTAGATTTAAAAAGTCAATTTCATCCCTTTTATGTACATAATTTAAGACAACCTAATGGGGTATATTTGTAATTTTAGCATATTATATTTGTCGAATATGTGCAAAAATTAAGAAGTTAGTTTTTGATTTTTGTAGATAACGGTAGCTAATTTCTAGCATTATTTTAAAAGTAAATTACACTTATTTTCCTATAATAAGTGTAATTTAAGAGAATCTAATGCGGTTTATTTGTAATTTTGGCATATTATATTTGTCGATTTATGTGACAAATATGGTGAGAAGGTAAGTTTAATTTATCAATCTTACAAATAGTAGCAGCTACGAACGTAATTATCACATATATAGTGTAATAGATATAAAATAACTAAAATTCAACGCAATACTAGCTACGCATTGAGTTGTAGTGGAATCGAAATTCCCATAAAATCCTTAAATTCTTTAAACAATTGGCATTTAAAATTATAATTTTAAATTAGAGATTTTTATGAAATATCTTTCAAACTACTTGTGTTTTTTTTTTTTTTTTAATTTCGTTCTTAAACTATCAAATATGTCTATCATATCATCGAATGTTTGGATCAAATAAAACGAAATTAGATAATTCGAAAATGTAACAAGTGCGTCTGGTAGTTTGAGAACGAAATAGAAAAAAAAAATAGTTTGAAGGATATTTTCATAAAAAATCTTTTTAAATTACTATATTGTTGTCATCTGATTTTTTTATTTTTTTTATTTAAATAGTTTCAGATCGTGATACAGTATCTTTTCAAGAACCCAAAAAAAAAAAAAAAAAAAAAGTGAGTAAGGGAGAATAAATGGAGTGAGATTGGGCGGGTGGCTTTTCAAGAAGAGGGGAGCCTGTAATAAGAGGATTACTACAACCGCTGTAATACCCAAAATGACGTTGTTCTACTTAAGTTTTTATATTTAAATATGAATTAATAATATTAAAATTTAAATAGAACGGCATCGATTTAAAAGGATTGCAGTAGCTACTGTAACTCTCTATTACAGTCCTCTAGTGTTTCGATGTCATTTTTGAGTATTGCAGTAATTGCAGTAACGCCCCCCTCAACCACCATCCCCCCTCCCCCCAAGTCGGCTTTTCATGTAGTGCTCCAATGCTTAACCCAACTTTTTGTTCTCTCTCTCTCTCGCTCTCTCGATCGATTGGTCAAGCATGCGGAAATGGAAATCTATTCACTGTTAGGATGCTGTATGATCGAAGCAAATTGGGTCCTAATAGTGATGTGCGATCTAAGCGAATAGGGTTTGGGGACCATCAATCATTGTTTCACTATTCAGGTTTTGAATTTGGGATATTAATTATTTGCTTTGAATTCTTCTTTTGGTGCCACCAATCAGTCTCCCTCTCTTCTCTCTCTCTCTCTCTGTCTCAGCAGCATTCTCATCAGTTTTGATTGCCCACGAAGTCATAATTCAAGCTATTATTATGACTTTTGATTTCATAATTTATGTATTTGATGTCAATGTTAAAATGTTTTGATTACTGTTACTAATCCTTAGGTCTCCTGTGCTTACAGCAACTGTATTAAACAATCATGCTGGAAAAAGCTCTCTAACGTCCACTTTTTTCTTAATCTTGACCAGTAATCTGGAGACATGTTAGACCAATATATATATCTAATTATTTAGTGTAATAGTGATATCACATTATTAATGTGAAGTGGTACCCAAAAAAAAAAAAAAGAAAGTAAATATATTTATGTGTATTATAATTCTAATCATAAGACGTCTTATTTTATTTAAAATAAAAAAATTTATTTTTTTAAATTTAAATATAATTAAGATTAAAGTGCATATAACCTAAATTTTATTAGATTGCCAAACCATGTAACCAATATGACATGGTACCACGGTATAACCATTGAATAGAAATATATATATTTTTCTAAGATACAGTACTCAATCATAAATTCGGAGAGATAGTGAGTTTGAAATTTCACAAAGGTTTCTCCTCTTTAATGCTACCTACTTAGGCTTTATTTATACTTTGTCTTATTTGTAAGTTTTGTCGGATGGTTCACGAGTCTTAAGGTTTATTCTCTACGAGTGAGTTCAATGTAATCATGCCTTGGGGAGGTTTTTTATTAAAAAAAAAAAAAGAAAACAAAAAGTAAAAAAGCCATTTCTTTGGCTAGATGGATCCTTGGGGCATGAATTAATTGTTGTATATGGAGCTTCGGTGAGCTGAACTCTGTTCGTTCATTGGGAAGCTAGGAATTGGGAACACTCAGTCGTAGGAGATATTGAAGCTCTGAGTAGCGAAGTGGATAAGAAGGCCAGAGAATGGCGCCGCCTAGAGTGGGCATGCCCAAGGATTCTAAGGTTCCTTTGGATTGGCTCTTTCAATGAAAATGAAGATCCTCTCCAGTGGTCTCCCATTGGGTTTCTTATATTTTCCAAGTGCATTAGAACCTAAGGAGTAATGGCCCAGCTGCCAATTAAGTGTCCCCGGAGACCAGTTGGTACATATCTCAGGGCTACCATGGAGACAAGTTGTTGATACTCCATTTTTGGTAGGTACTTTGTACACTTTTAAAATTTATTTCGATAAGCACATATTCTTCCAAATATTCGATTCTACTTCCAGAATATTTTTCATAATTTTTCTTGAACTTTAGATAAGGAAATTAGTTCAAATTCGATGTTGGAAATTGTTGAGTAAAAAATGACCGTTGTGTCCCCAGATTTAGAGTATAGTGAAATTGAGATCCCGGATGGAATCAAAACTTTGTAAGAATTTATAGACATTCAAGGAGTGGAATTCAACAATTTTACATTAAAAAATTAGTCAAATTCAAGTTTCAAAGGTCAATTTTGAAGACTGTTGATAGATCAAAAAAGCAGTATTGATCAGAGCAATCAAACCCAGTTCGAAAAATGTGAAAAGCTCTAGAATATCCAAAAATATGTGATGGAATTCAAATTTAGGCTTGAAACATTTAAAAAGCACTTTAGAGGTTGTTTCAACACCAAAATATCCAAAATTACACTTACCGGCAAAATTATAATGACTAAGTCATAGACATCGTTGAGACCCTCAAATTAGCTCAGAATACTTTGAAATTGCACAAAAATGTTGGAGACATGTTCCTTGAGGTAAAGGTATAACTACATCAGGCTTGTTTGAATTTTAGGGTCTCCCTCTGAATTTATGACTAAAAGTTTCATAAATTATTTGTAAATTCATAGAGAGGCCTGGGAGTCGTTCCAAGGGCATTTTTGGAATTTTCATACTTGATGTTAATGCATAGAGTCCTCTGTGTATATATATCTACAAAGGTTATGGATATTTGGTGCCCTACTGTTTGTTTCAATTCGTTTTGGCGTAATATTTTTCAAATGAACATAACTCAACCTTAGAATGCCAATGTGAGTCCGATTTTGGTCTAATTGGTTTAAATTGTTCTAAAAAGTGTTAGTGAGGTCCTAGAATCTCTCGAAAATTATGCCAAAGTTCTTAGAATTATACGAACCTTTACAAGTAAACCCAAACTTCGCGAAATATAGCCTGAGCTAGGGGATCAGGCCAAATGGCCTCATTTTTTTAGTGTTGCCACCAAAAGCTTTGTAAGAAAGCTTGGTGAACTTGTTTGCTCGCTTTGAATTTTAGATTTGTTTGCCTATTCAATTTTGCAATCATATTCACCCGAGATGTTGTACAAACATTTCTACTCGTTTTGTTAGGCAGAAAGAGTCACTAAACAAACTTGGCAAAGGTTTTTGCCTGCTTTGTTGGGCAAACTTGTTTGCCCAATGGAACGGGCAATGTTTTTTCCCCGTTTAAACGAGCAAAGTTTTCAATTAGATAAAATTTCTATATAAGGAGGCCTTTCCCTCTTCTCATTTCCATCCATCCACCTCCCTCTCCTCTCACTCCCCATATTCACACGCTAAGAGGAGTTCTCAAGGCTTTTTGGAAGAATTCTAGACTTTTTTTCTCTAGAATTTCACTTTCGGTATTATTTTCTTTCTCTAGAATTTTTTATATTTTCATTTTATTTGTTTAAGTGTTTTAATTAGTATATTAACATTTTTAGGATGAAAAGTATTTTTTTAGATTAAAATAAAAATTACCTTGCTAATGAAAAGTGTCCAGCTCATAACTCAAGTTTAGGCTTTGCCCGATGTATAATATTGACCGGATTGACTTGAGACAACCTTCAAAATTTCTTCACAGCATATTGCCATGTTATGATAAGTATTTACATGTAAGATTCTATCTAAGTTCTGATATTTGCCATGTTGAAATATTGCTAAAAATGTTAGAACACCAAAAAGCATGCAAACATACACTCACAATGGTGGAAATAGCCTCAGAAATTACATGCTTATCAATCTAGAGTTCTTCCCTGAGCAAGTGACTCTCTAAAGAATGGAATTTGCTTAGGATTGTATGAAGCTATTAATTTCTAAATCTAGTTCTCCCATAGAAACACTTATGAAATATACCCCGTGAATGCATCAACATTGTGATAAAAATTGTCATTATATTTGAGCATTTGCATAGCATCAAACCTTTGACCTACATTACATAGATTTGACTAAACTTAGAGTTAGGCTCGGAAGTGAAGCTCCTTAGTAGACCAGGCTAGATAAAACTAGGCTCGAGAGTGAAGTTCCTTACCAAACTAGACCAAATAGAACTAGACTTGGAAGCGAAACTCCTTACCAGACCAAATAAAGCTAGGCTTAGGAGAGAAGTTCCTAACCAGACTAGACTTAATAGAGCTAGACAAGGAGCAAAGCTGCTTACCAGACTAGATAGAGCTAGGCTCTTTGCTCTGTACTAGATTAGACTACATAAAGCGAAGCTCGGGTGCAAGGATCCTTACTAGATTAGTTTGAGCGAGGCTCATCCCAAGACTAAGTGCGAAGCACTAAATCCTCTCCTGCACGAGAGTGCATCTTAAGAGTAAAGCTCCTTAATTGGCTCAAGACTTTTTTTTCCTTGAGATCAAATGCTAAGCATTGACTCAACCTTAAGAGCAAAGCTCTTATTCAAGACCACAACCACACCTAATAAAGCTAGGCTTACGAAAGCTCCTTATCAGGACAAACCAGAATGAGTGAGCTCATTTGCGGATTAAGTGTTAAGCACTACATCCTCCCAACACAAGGACACAATCTAAGAGTGAAACTTTATATCAGAGTGAAGCTCTTTTGTTAAAATCATGTGCAAGGCACTGCTTCTCCATCTAGCTAGTCTCTTTTGAGGTTATGTGCTAAGCACTCACTTCCGAACTGATACTTTGATGTTCTCAGAATTCAAGAGTTAGACCGGCCCCTCATCATTTAAACATGCATGTAGTTTGGACTAGTTTAGGTCTAAACTACGATGACCTGATCCCTTCCAGGGTACATAGGCAGCTTGGGCACATTGCTTAGGTCCAGTCGCCATTATTGTCACCACTATCATTATGATTAGTATGCATTATTGTATAATTTTATATCTATTGAGCATGCTAATTATGCAATGAAATATGATTGTTCGGATAAATTGTTATATCGTTATGGTTTTCCACCCATGTAGGAACAATTTGATTGCTTATTCCGCACAAGTTATTGGACTTTTGCTCTAATGCATGTTTTTGTGGAGTTTTGTAGGTGTTTAATCATCAATTGATGGAGTTGAGGATGTTTTAAGTATTGGAGAAGAAGAGAAGATCAAAGAGCTAAGAAGAAAGGATGAAAGAAGCCCCATTAGTTGAAGCAAGCATAGTGGGGCGCCTCAACTTCCACCTTGAGTACCCTCAGGAAGCTGTAATTCTCCAAATGCTCCAAGAGTTCAGTCGGGCACCCCATATTGGACCTTGGGTGCCCCTCTGCATGACGAAGCTGAATCCGTGATTTTTTGTTATATTTATTAAGTTACTATTTTACCCTCATCGATTTGTAGCCTATAAATATAGGTTTTTATTCAGACTTACGGTAGTTCTAGGGTTATTTTCTCTGATAGTTTTCTTTGAGTTTTCCTTACGTTTGAGTTGAAGATTTGGATTCAAGCATTAGGTTTAGTTGAAGTCTCCTATGGTTTACGCATGTAAGTTACTTCATATTTAATTATTTCAATTCCATGCTTTAAGTTCATATTTGTTTCATATTTGTTTTCACTTCTTTAATTTTTAATATCTTCTTTCATTTTTGCTTTTCGTTTTACATTAATGAATGATTTGCAAGCATATTTTCCTCTTCCAAGTTCAAATATGTTAGCCTAGGGTTTGTTCTTGGCTTCAAACCATTGAAGGTGGTGTGGTAGTTTGGTGAACTCAAACGTAAAAGAATTTGTTTGAATGAAACAACTTTTGATTTCTAATTGGAATCTTAGAGTAAGTTAGGGTTCTTTCAAAATCAACTTACTTGTGCTACAACCATGACTTGGTTACAAGTTTTCATTTGTGCACACTAAGTGTTTGGTTCAATGTCTCGAAGAGTTAGAAATATATTTTTCAAAACCCAAATTAGGTTTTCTTACGAAATCAAATCACTTGTGTTATAATCATAGCTCGGTTACGAATGGCCACTCGTGCATACCAAGTGTTTGATTCAATGGCTCAGTAATTTGGAACTTATTTTCGTAAAACCATAACATGAGGTTTTCTTAAGAAATTGATTCACCCGTGTTACAATCAAAACCTAGTCACGAGTTGATGCTCGTGCACACTAGGTGTTTGATTAAATGTCCTGATGAGTCCGAAACTAATTCCAAAAGCCTCTGCTTACCTTGAGTTCTATAAACTAGGTTTTAATGAAATATCTTTGGACCTAGCAATGCATGTGCATTTGTTAGCTTGAGTCACAAATGCATTTGAGTAAACCACTACCCACAACTGGATTTTGTTCGAAGCCAAGATTATTTTAGTTATTTTATATTCAATATTTGCATTTTAATTTAGTATCACAATTCCTTCACTCCATCATTTTCAACCCAACCATACTTAAGCATCTTATAAATCCAAAGTTAGTTTAGAGTAACTTAGGTTCACCTACTAACTAAGAGAACAAGTCTAGAGCCTTTAACAAAGCCCTCCTTGTGGAGATGACCTCGGTTCTCATCAAGTAAGACTACGACCACCCTCTTGCACTTGAGAGGTAGAACTCGAACACATTTCAAGGTCGGTCAAGTTTTTGGCGTCGTTGCCGGGAGGGCAACTAAGCGGGCAACTAAGCGCTAGACTTAGGAGTTAAAAAGAAGTTCACTTGAGAAATTGGGTGAATTCTTTCTTTCCTCTATCTTTTTATTAGTAGTTTTCTTTCTTTTGCATTGTAATATATTCATTTGCATATCATATAGTCTAGTTTGCATACTAGTTAATTTAGGTTGCATTTTGGTGTAGTTTTTCTCTTTTCTCTTTTTATTTTCATTTTTATTTTCTGATCTTGGACATGGATGTTGGCGATTTTATACATGGCCTTTTTTAAACCCAAGATTACATAGAGTATCGAGGTGGCTTTTTTGGATATGATTTTGCATTAGATACTTATAGTAAGCTTCCCCAATTCTTTGGGCACGAGGAGGAAGACCCATATTTTCATCTCGATAGGTTTGAGGCAGTGTGTGGCTATGTGATGATGTTAGAAAGAGTGAGAGGATTAGGTTTATGTTTTTCCCTTTGTCTATACAGAGTATGGCTGGTGACTAGTGTTATAATTCTGATGAATGGACCACTTGGAAACAATGTTATCAAGCTTTTATTAAAAAATTCCTCCCCATTCATCAAACCTTCACCCTTGGCTTTCAAATTAGAAATTTTTATCAAAAGAGGGTGAAGTATTTTATAAATGTTGGGATAGATTTAACATACTTTTGGACACTTTCCCAAGTCACGGATTAGAGCTAGGGGACATTATAGCCATAATGCTCTATCTTGTGAGTTACACTAGGCATTTGATATAGCCTTGGGTAGGGAATTTCTTGACCTCACCCTGGGTGAGGCATGGTCATTTCTTGAGCTTTTCTATGAACACGCCAAGCCACGGGGAAAAGACTTGAGCCTAGTTTTGAATCTCATGCACTTGAAAGCCACACCGAACCTTTCCGATATGCTCATATTTCACTTGATCTTCATGATCCATCCTTTAGAAGTAGTGTATATGTAGAGACCAATTATTCAAATTTTGCCTATCCCAACCTTATTCCACTCACTGAAGGCTGGTCTGAGGAACCCCAGGATTATTGGCCTTGTGAACCAAATGATGCACAACTTGAATCGGACAAGGAACACATTCATCCACCACCATCTCAATACTAATAGCGCAATCCTATTGCATTTCAACATGCACAAAAGAAACCTATTAAGGACACTCTTCATCAATTCATGCAATAGCAGTTGAGCATCAATAACAATGCGAACCGGGCTTTAGATGACATCAAAGGGCAAATTTCTAGGTTGACACAAGTAATGAGTACTACTCCAAGTGGTAAACTCCCTGCACAGACACTTTCAAACTTGAAAGGTTAAGTGAACATGACTGAATCATCGGCCTTAAGCACTACCATAGGTATTGAGTGGGAAAATTGCCCTAACTGCATTGGGGATAATGTTTGGAATGAGCATGTTTCTTATTTCCTTTTAGACCCTCCCATTCAGGATATTTCTCTACCACTTACTAACAGTCAGGAAGACATGCAATCTTTTCCTATTACCAAGCTTGATGCTCAACCTACTTCAACTACCCCCGACTTTATTGAGAGTCCTTTAACTCAAACTAAGCATTTGAATGTCACATGGCCTGAGGAACACATCATTGAGTCTCTTGACCCTAGTTTACTTCACTATACAACCGAGGTTGAGAGTGGTGCACACCTCTCATATCTTCACTTAACCCCATCCGAGAGTCTTACTACAGGGATTGTGAGTGACTACCATGAGACCGACCATTACTAGGGAGAGGTAGTAGACATAGGGAAAGCTTGCATAGACTTTTTGGGTGATGAGAGATCATTCAAACCCACCATTTCTACACTCGTAGATTTCTTAGGTATCGAGAGACTAATTAAGCCCACCATGTCCACACTTGTACTTACATTTTGGTCGTATCTGAGGTTTTAAGAGCCTTACTTGGCCTTTCATTCCTTGGTGTGTTTTACACCTAAAGAACGTTCATCTTCGGTGCTTCGTGGGCTCGATGAGAACATTTTATTCCTTAAACCATTTGTGGACACATGGGATAAAGAGGGTGTTAGATAACTATTTTTGTCTTTATTTCATTTGTACATAGTATGAAAATTTGAAATATGCTTATGAAAATCCCAATCAATCAAACACAGTCACACATAGAGATGAATAGAAGGCGAGATATACAAGAAACGAGGAAACCCACAAAGGGAAACCTCAAACAAAAACTTTCACTAGAATAAACGAACGTTGGTTACAAACTTAAACTCTTTATAGATCGACTCCTCAACTCTATACTTTCATTGACGTTTACTTGACTCATCGATGCACCAACTCTTCTAGAGAAAGCCCTTCAACTCCTCGGAGGCACGACACCGAATCCTCGGTAGATTCACTGAATCCACAGTGTGTTGAATCCTCAGTCTTCACAAACATTAAACTCGAACTCCTTCGGATTGAACACGAACCATGATGGCTAAGTGATGAAGAGATTAATTAAACTTTTAAGCTCCCAATCACATGTGTATTCTTTCTCTTTCTCTGTGTGTTTTTCACCTTGAAAACCCCAAGAGATATTTATAGACAAAACAAGGTGGCTGGGGCTATTGAAGTGGTGTGTAGCTGAAGTTCTAGCTTGATATCCTGTCGTTTTTTTGACTATATCTTTTTATTCACAATTCGAATTGACCTGATTCTTTTTGCGTTGGAAAGAAAACTCAAAGGGCTACAACTTTTGTGTTTTAGCCAAAGCCTGAATCCGTCGTCTTCAAGGTCAAAATTGTGTTGGAAGTTGAAAACAGAAAGCTGTCACGCTGGTACCTCGCGGGAACTCGCAGGAAAGGCACACCCGTGGCCTTCCAGTAGTCTTCCCGCGGCCTTCCTGTGGTCTTCCTATGACTCAAAGTGGCTTTTCCACATGGATTAATCTCTCTTAGCTTTTTCCCGTGGCCAAGTGCGGTCTTCCCGCGTTCTTCCTACGTTATTCAATTCCGAACCTTATTAAGACTTCTAGCCACTTTGGAAACTTGATTTTCAACCTCTTCAAGACTTCTAGCACCTTTTGAAACTTAATTTTCTAAGACATTTTTGAATTCTAATCGACTTAGGACTCTAGTGTGTTAGCTTACACTAAGTCTAAAGTACATATAATTCTATTTGATCATAGATGTGCCAATTTACAATTTTAACCTTAACATAGTAGATTGGATTTTTCATTTTCTTATTTTCATAGTTCTTTTTAGTCTGATTTTGTTCTCTTATTTTCTTTTCTTTTATTTTTATTTATTCTTTTGTACTAACTCTTTCTCTTATCTTATTTTCATTTTATTTTTCTCTTATTTTCTTTCTAGCCTTTTCTTTTATATGGTTTCTTTTGTTTTTGTCAAATAAGGAAGCTCTTGAGGTAATATCCTTCATCTCCCTTTATTTTGTGTTGCACTTCCAAGTTTGGTACTTTATATATATAATTGCTGTTGTTAGGAGTGTTTTAGAATCTAGGTTGGGGGTGTTTTGGGTGATGCCTTAAGGGTCTTGAATAATGGGTGCATGCTTGGTTTAATTTGTGCTATGTTCTTATTTGTGCCTTTTGTGGCTATTATTTCATGCTCACTTTGCATACCACGGACCCACATATGCATCATGGTTCTCACATTAAGGACAATGTTTAGTTTAGGTTGGGGTGTAGAGTTTGCATGATGACCTTCTATGCCAAAATTGTAAACTTTTAAAAATTTTGAGCATCTTTGAGCTTGAATACATGAATTTAGCACATTTATACCTGTATGTTGGCCCTTTTTGGTTTGGTTGATTACGAAATTGAGTGAAAGAGTGACAAGTGAGTCTTGTTCAAGCTTTACTAGGAAATTTAGTTCAAGTTGAGTGTGTTATGACCTTGTGCATTTTTGTGACTATCATGGAGAAGAGCTTATGTGCTTAGGAGTGGATTTTGTTTAACATTAGCTAATTGAGCATTCTTGGACTAGGTAGAGACTTATACTCCTTAATGATAAGCTTTTGAGCCTATTATTCTTTTCTTGAGGGGTTGCACATAATCACAGCTCTTTTATTCTTCACTTTAGTTTTTAATGCACCAATTGCATTACACACACTTGCATAAGTTTCACTTGGCACATTATGAGTTGTTGCAAGTTTAAAAATGATGCTAGGCCCTCTTTGTTATTTTGGGCCTTCTTGTCCTTTCTTGGTTATGAATTACCCTAAGAACTAACTTGAAGCCTTTTAATAAAGTGTGGGATATATATATTATTTTTCTTTGGTTCCCACCTTATATATTATCCCTTAAGCTTATTCACACACTTTACGCCTTACTTTCACATGTCTTAGGTTGTGAAAGTGTCTTAATGTCAGTGATATGAACAGGGGAAGTGTCTTAATGTCAGTGATATGAACAGGGGTTGGGAATGGAAACTTTTGAGAGCATATCAAGAGTAAATATTGGGTGGAGAATTTAGCTGAAGCATATTTCATTATTAAAAGCACCAAAAAAAATAAATAAATAAATAAGAGAAAAAAAAATTATCACTCATTTTGTTTATGAAATTATGGGACTTGTACATTATTTGCAATATTTGCTATTGCCCCAAGGGTAGTATTTAGTGTGAATAAGCTTCTTGTTAGGATCCTTATTGGGGTTGGAAAGGAAATGGGTAAAGTGGGACTTGTGTGCACTTAAACATCTTTATCTCAAGACATGTGCTTTGATTTCTATATCTTCCATTGTTAACCATTACCTCTGGCTAAGTTACAACCAAAATAAAGACCTAATGGATTCTAAGCAAGCAACTCTTATATTGTGCATGTAGTGGTTTTGTGTAGGTTGTGTGGTGTGACCTCTTGCACATGCATTGGAACATTATCATAAGCTGTCCATCGTGAATTTCAATTTAGTTCATTCACTTGTTTGTGGGGTTATGTGCAACTAGGATAGCATTATATGCTAATAGGTATGTGTGAACCCTTGATGAGTGAATTTCTTTCTATGAGTGGTACCTTGTAAGTATTTAAAGTCAAAACTAGTTTCGTTTATACTCTTGTAATCTTGTTGAATGAATGAAACAATTTTGTACCACTTCTTACTTTGATAGTCCATGCATTTATGCTTAGCACTTGGGAATTATACATAATATTTGGGTTATGTGACTTGTTGGGCTTGAGCTTGAATTCATTTTTGATCTTAATCACTCTTGGACATATTGAGACCATTCTATAGATATTTGTGGGTAGCATTATTGCAAATCTTCATGAGACCTTACTCGTCTACTAGGGGGAACCTAGGGGTTTAAAGGGCATGCCTCACATGCTAAGTGTGGCCATGTGTCTCCTACAAAAATGGACATTACCTTAGTTAGTTTTTTTTATTTTGTTTTGTTTGATTTGAATAAGAGCTTACATATTTGGGGTGTCCTTGCACTTGTTTTTTTTGTATCCCATCGTTTTATTGCATGCACTGCTAGGGACTAGCAATGTCTAGGTTGGGGGGTATGATTAGTATGCATTATTGCACAATTTTATATCTATTAAGCAAGCTAATTATGCAATAAAATATGATTGTTCAAATAAATTGTTATATTTTTATGGTTTTCCACCTATGCAGGAACAGTTTGATTGCTTATTTCTCACAAGTTATTGGACTTTTGCTCTAATGCATTTTTTCATAGGGTTTTGTAGGTGTTTGATCATCAATTGATGGAGTTGAGGTTGTTTTAAGCATCGGAGAAGAAGAGAAGATCAAAGAGCCAGGAGAAAAGGATAAAAGAAGCCCCATTAGCTGAAGCACTATCATTATGATTAGTATGCATTATTGTATAATTTTATATCTATTGAGCATGCTAATTATGCTGAAATATGATTGTTATATCTTTATGGTTTTCCACCGATGTAGGAACAATTTGATTGCTTATTCTGCACAATTTATTGGACTTTTGCTCTAATGCATGTTTTTGTGGGGTTTTGTAGGTGTTTGATCATCAATTGATGGAGTTGAGAATGTTTTAAGTATCGGAGAAAAAGAGAAGATCAAAGAGCCAAGAAGAAAGGATAAAAGAAGCCCCATTAGTTGAAGCAAGCATAGTGAGGCGCCCCGACTTTCACCTCGAGTACCCTCGGAGAGCTGCAATTCTCCAAATGCTCCAGGAGTTCAGTCGGGTGCCCCACCTTAGACCTTGGGCGCCCCTCTACGTGACGAAGCTGAATCTGTGATTTTTTGTTATATTTATTAAGTCACTATTTTACCCTCAACGTTTTGTAGCCTATAAATACAGGTCTTTATTCAGACTTGGGGGAGTTCTATGGTTATTTTCTCTAATAGTTTTCTTTGAGTTTTTCTTACGGTTGAGTTGAAGATTTGGATTCAAGTATTAGGTTTAGTTGAAGTCTCGTATGGTTCATGCATGAATGATTTGCAAGTATATTTTCCTCTTCCAAGTTTAAATATGTTAGGCTAGGGTTTGTTTTTGGCTTCAAACCATTGAAGGTGGTGTGGTAGTTTGGTGAACTCAAACGTAAAAGAATATTTTTAAATGAAACATCTTTTGATTTCTAATTGGAATCTTGGAGTAAGTTAGGGTTCTTTTGAAATCAACTTTCTCGTGTTATAACCATGACTTGGTTACAAGTTTTCACTTGTGCACACCAAGTGTTTGGTTCAATGTCCCGGTGAATTAGAAATATATTTTTCAAAACCCAAATTAGGTTTTCTTACGAAATCAAATTACCCGTGTTATAATCATAGCTTGGTTACGATTGAACCGCATACGGAACTTTAGTAAAAGATTAGTCTTAAAACTTGCATTTAGAGTCTATCTAGCATATAGAACCCCTTAGGAAGCATTATTGCCAAATAGGCAAACATGTCACTACTATATTCACATGTGAATTATGATTGGCTTGATTCTCGATCGAGATACATAGGTAGCTCGATTAAGCATAGCCATTTCACCTTTCGTGCATCATATGTTTGTTTTGTTATGATATCAGTGAATCAGATATTATTTGCTAAGATTATAATTATGAAGATTGGAAAAGGGTTCTGGATATCCTTAGGTAATCCAGGCATATTGATCTCTAAATGTAACCGAACCCCCGGATCTAGTATCTCTAATTATACAGATTAAATTAGAGTCATTAAAAAAGGGCCTTTTAAAATCATATCTTTTTAAAATAAATAGAAAATAATATTTTAACAAGGTAAATCTGGGTTCCTCGATACACCCATTTCAGCCATTATCAAGTGGCGACTCCTTGATTTATGACCCTTGGTCCTATTTTAAAACATAAGATAATTTTAAAACATTTTGGGCAATCTCGAACACACCACATCGCAATAAAAACGACAGACCTGCGCCTACTTGGCTCGGTGCACGAATCTAATCGTGACAACTGGTGGCGCCATTGGGGACCATTGACTTCTATTTTTGCAGGTTCAGCCTCAGTTTCCCCTCTTTACAGTCACAATTCCACCATATAATCTCTAGTTTGCTTATTCAAAATATACAAACTTACTTCCCTTAGGGTGCATAAATTTTTTTTATATTATATACACTAACCCATATGAATTGTATAAAAATTCATTTATTTTGCAAGATGTACATGATGCATATTTTTCTATTTTCCCTATTCTATCATAAAATATGTTTTCTCATAATTTCACACACTATACTTCATTAAGCATAAGTTTACATAACCCTTTTTATCCTATAGTTAGTTGAGGGAGGTCAGTAGATCCCTCTAGGATGTGGTTTTGTATATAGTCCTCCTAGCAGGCGTAGCGAACTTCCAACCTGAGAAGGTTTTCTTAGGAGAACTAGAGGTTTGAAGATCTGGTAACCATTAACATTTTTACATTGCATTAAGCAAAGTCATGAACCTTATGTCACATATAGTAAAGCTATAAGTTAGAGCCTCGTGAAACCCCATCATTGGGCAACATTGGAGAAAATGGTACTAACCTGATTGTTTATTGTGTATGCATTTATCTATTCTTTCACAATAAAGGAGACAACCCATTGTTGCTCTCATAGTAAATAATAAAACCTACCTAGTTTTGTCTAAAGGGATTAAATCCCTAAGAAGACCATTTCATACTGTACAGAAGAAATTTTTCATTTTAAATTCTAGTTTTTTTACTCAAAAGTCGTTATATGTCTTAGTTCAAACATAAGATTTTGTCAGTTTCTACCTAAAACTCTGCAAGATTTATGGTAGAAAATTTTCAAAACATTTTACCAAAAATTTTGCCAGATTTAAGTTGGAAATTCTTCAAAACATTTTACCTGAAACTCTTTTAAGGTAAAAATTTTCCAAAAGATTCAACTCGGAACTCTACCAAATATTATTCAGAATTATTTTCAAAAACTTTCAAATTGAAAGTTTTCAAAACTCCAATAAAGCTTGAGTTAGAACATATGAAGATTATTGATCAATAAGGTTGGCCTATGACACCTATTTAGATGTTGAGGAAATTTTATTGAGTTATTATTGAAGATCGAAGAATTTAAGAGCATTTAGGATTATTTTTAATTTTTTATAATGTAAGGATGATTCGCTATTTTTATAAAGTGAACATTCATTTCAATTTTTGCACTTGTAATTTTTCTTCTAATGATAATTTGAATGGGAAAAAGTGTTGCATTTGGATTTTAATGACAAGTTTCTTACATTTAATTAATGTTTATCATTTTCCCTCCAGAATGGGGATGATCCCATGAATAAAATTGAGAAAATACTAATTTCAAAAGCAGTATTTAATTAAATATATTTTATTATAGGCATCATTTCTATTTAACGCTCACTTCGTCACTCGCATCACTCTTCTGTTATTATAAGAGCTCGAGTAAGGAATATGGCTGAGATATCTGAAGTTTCTACTAATGTTACATTTGAAAATTTGCCACCTATTCGAGTTTCATCTGACAAAGGCAGTCAGACACCACAATTTCCTCCACTTGCAACTGGGTTTTCATCCAGTGTTGCTACTGAAACACCTTCCATTTTGGCTACTGCTTATGTCCCCGAATAATCAAGTGGATTTGCTCCATCTCTTTTTGGAACATTGCCAGCAATGATTCTTGGAATCATAGCACTACCCTTGATGCCCTTATCTAGGGACTAGGAGATTACAAATTTGACAATGACTCTTAATTGGGCAATGGCACATGTTCCCATTTCTCAGATCAGTTAGATTATGCCACTTCATTATCAGATACCTTCAGTTTCAGAATAGTGAGACCATTTCGTGGAGTATGAGGCTTATCATCAATTGAAAACCTCTCAACCTTGATAAGTTTTCACCTTTGCAACTCCTCAGTTTCAACCTTCTCAGCAACATCCAAGCTCAAGAATGCCTTCTTAGGCCCAACGGTCTTCAACTTACCCAAGCCAAAACATGGGAATATATCAAGCACCTTCTTTTTTAGCAACAATACCATAATATTATCAGCTTCATCCTTCTTCTTACTAGTTGCAGCAAGTAACATCCTTTTCTGTTGACCCTACTTTAGCTCAAAAGATCAAAAGCATTGAAGATGCCGTGAAAAGCTACTCTGGTACCTGCATTTTTGGTAGCACAGAGTTTTAAATCTTTGTTTCTTCCCCAACTTGATGTTGCCACCAAAGTTCAAAACGCCAGAATTTTCTAAGTACAATGGGGTGGGTGATCCAATTGCACATATTCGACTTTACGCTGGAGCCCTATGTGGATACAATGATAATCACCTTTTGATAATGCAGCTTTTCTAGCTAAGTTTAACTGGTCTAGCTCTTTAGTGGTATTCAAGATTGGACATATCTCATATCAAAAGTTAGAAGAGCTTATTTCGACTTTTGTAAGGTAGTATTGCCATAACTGTGAGCTTGTAGTTGATCATTGTTCCTTGATATCTATGAAAAAGGAAGGTAAGAAGACCTTCAGAACATACGCTTCCAGGTGGTGTGAAAGTGTTTCACAAGTGGATCCCCCTCTCATAGATAATGAGTTTGTTCTAATTTTCATGCAAACCTTAAAGGGGCTTTACTTCAATAGAATGTTTGTAAACCTACACTGTTCATTCTCTGAATTGATAATACAAAGAGAAATGATTGAAGAACGTATTCATTCGACAAGATTGATAGATCATTTTTCCAAGTCTGTTGATTTTGCCAAGAAAGTTTATGGAAAGAAAAAAGCAAGAAAGAAGGTAGAAGTTTCAACTCTCCTACCACCCAAATCATCAACCCCATTCTCTTTATTAGCAACGCCACCTATTCCACAACGGCCACTCTGGAGGTAATGGAATAACAATCAATAGAGATTCCCACCAAGCCCTAGAAGGGTCTTTTCAAGTCTTATATGCACTTGGACTAAGGCATTCGAGCAACTTTTAATAGCTCAAAAAATTGAACCACTTCCGTATAAAATTTTGACTCTCCCATTTCCAAGAAATTATAACCCATCAAAAAATTGTGTATATCACGGTGATCTTCAGGCTATGATACTGAAAAGTTATTTTACTCTAAAACGCAAAATTTAAGACATGATAGACAATGGGCTCATAGCTGTGCAAGCTCTTGCCACTTATAATGTTACTAATAATCCTCTACCTGACCATGCTACAATGAATGCTATGTTTCAAGAAAAAGTATTTGATGTTTCTTGTCTGATCAGGTAAGAGTGAATTGTTGTAAGAATTAGATCTAATGAAGTATTCTATGCTTTTAGTATGGTTGCCATTCTCAGCAGCAATGCCTCCGCAAGCCATCGTCCTTCGGCTCGTAAATCTCATTCAACCTAGATGCTATAGTAGTTTGATGATCCCACCTATCCTACCCCAGAATCACTTGAGTATATACCACTTCCACCCATTCTTGACCACACTCCCTTATCACCAACTTATACTCCTCATTACCCAGCTTAATCCTTACTTTCTCTAGTAAACCCACTGAGATCACTAGAATACACTCTACTTTCACCACAATATATTCATTATTCACCGATTCACTTGGTTATACCCCAAAATCTCCCATATACCCTCTAATTTCATCATAAAACCAAATATCCCTTCCCAAATGTAATTTTTATAACTATACACCAACTTATACTCATCCCAACTTCATACCACCTTTTTACCCTACTACTGTTTCATCTCAAGGAGTCATTCTGATACATGCTCTGGCAACTAAAACGTTTGTTCCAACCCCACTGGTATCAGTGTTAGAAAGATACAACCCCTGAATTTCATCATTGCATTCAACAGGATCAGCTCCAAGTAATGAATTTTCATTTGACGGGAATAAAAGACTGAGTCTTCTTACAATCCAGAAGATCCCTTAAGGTCAATTTGTTACAGGGGCCAGAGCAATGTCATGGAATCATTAGGCTCGTCTTTTAGGGATGTCAGTATGATTAAAATTGTTGCTCAGTTATCGGATTGCCATGTACAGATGATTAGAAAAGAAAGAGAATCAGTATAAAGGGAAGCTCTGATGAGGTAATCATTGTTATAGCTGGCATTGATAGCAAGTCATCTAATTTAGAAGTTTCATCACTCATGAAACAACAAGTAGCACCTCTTATTTCTAAAGTAAAATTCACTTTACCAGGAATGATTGTGGTAAAAATCCCAATTTTCCTAGGGTTGTCACACCAACAGAGTAACAATTTGATTTCTATTACTCCACGGTTGGTTATCAAAAGAATGTCTACATCTCCGATAGCTTCTAGTCTTAAAGAAACTAAACCATCCTGCACTACTCCTTTTCCATCTTCTCCCAATTCGGCAACACTTCTAGCTCCTTCTGTGGTATTCTGTTGCTAAAACAATTGACTGTGAAAAATGAAAAAGCTATTCCTTGCATTTACCCTCGCACAAACAATCCAAGTGGACAACCAGCTGTTGAAATTGATCTGATTACCCAGTTAGGATGTGAATATGTCCTTGAAAAAAAGGGAAAAGAAAAAAATCCCAAGGGCTACTCCTAAAGAAACTATGAATTGATGAAGTTACTAAGAAAAAGTGATTATGACATTATAGATCAATTAAAGAGTGTACTTGCATAGATTTCTTTGCTCGAATTAATGATTTATTCCGAGGAGCATAGAAATGCTGTAATTGATACACTGAAGCAAGCTCATATCCTGAGGGACATTGAACTAGAAGCTTTGGAGAGATGGTTGGGGATGTTGCAACTAAAGCAATCACATTCACAGATGATGAAATACCAGATGAAGGAAAGGATCACACGAGGCTACTTTATATTGCAATCAAAACTAAGGGGCTTATAGTTTCTAGAGTACTAATTGACAGTGGTTCAGCATTGAATGTATGTCCTCCAACAGCCTACAAAAGGTTGGGAATGCAAGAAGAACAGTTATATAGTTCTTAAGTAGGATTAGAGCTTTTGATGGAACTAGAGGTGATCTTTTAGGAGAGATAGACCTAATGGTTGAGATTGGGCCAGTATAGTTTGACATCAAGTTTTAAGTATTGAGCACACTTGCTGCTTATAATTTGCTCATTGGAAGACCTTAGATACATGCTTTAGGAGTTGTTCCTTTAAGCCTTCACCAGAAAATTAAGATGATAATTGATGATTAGCTTATTACAATTCATGCAGAAGAGGAATATTCCATCTATGAAGCACTCTATGTGCCAAACATTCAAGGAACTGAGCCATCTAGCTTTTAAGTGCTACAGTATGTCCCTGCTATTGATGGAGATTTACCACCACCAAAGTACCGAAAAAGAGAGTTGGATATTGTGGAGATTTTTCATCAACTGGAATTTTAGCCAGATCTCAGATTGGGAAGACACTTGCAGGGTATGCCTTATCCAATCATCACTAAAGGTTAGGAAGACAAAAGAGGCCTATGGTATTCACGTAAGAAGAGAGGTTCCCAAAAGGTAAAAATGAGAAGTGCAAAAGGAAGTAGAGCCCTTAGATTTGTATCTTATGGATTCATGAATGCAACAACAATAATAGTACCTACAGATTTGTCTCTACCTGAATCTAGCATACGAGTTGTAGTACCTAAAGAAATTTTGAATAATTGGTCAGCCTAGAAGATAGTCAAGGCTCGCAAGTTTCAGTTACTAAAACTTGCTAGAGCTTGGTAGTCTTTGATTTTTATACTAAATATTAATTTTTATATTAATGATGAACGTTTCCAAGACTTCGGTATGTTAAAGTACTATAAACAATTGCAAGGGTTATTATCTATATGATGGCTATCCCTAATCATGGGATGATGCAAAATCAAGAATTAACCATTTCTAAGCTTATCTATGCTAAGTTTTATGAATACACCACCCTTTGAATTCATTTCTATTTTATCTTTTTTTTTTGGTTGCAGGAATCTTGGCCTCAAGACATTCCCTCATCTTGATAAACATATTCCAGTAGTTGATGACTATAATTTTGAAGTGGAGATGGATTTCAACACTATGCAGATTGATGTTGAAGATGATCCTTAAATTTTTGAAGCTGCAATAGAAAAATTTCAAAAGAAACTGGAGAAGCATGAGCATAGACTGCTGCCTAACATTGAAGACACCAAAACCATTAATCTGGGAATGGAAGAAAAGCCAAAGGATGTTAAAATTGGAGTTACCTTGGATAGGTTTAAGAAAAAAGAAATGATCAAAATATTAAAAGCTTATTAGGATGTATTTGCCTGGTCTTATGAACATATGCCAGGGTTGGATACTCAAATTATGGAACATCAATTGCCCATAATGTCAAATTTAAAATTATTCAAGCAAAAACTTCAAAGATTAAAACCAGAATGGAGTCTCAAAACTAAGGAGGAGGTTGTCGAGAAATTTAATCTTGGATTTCTCAAAGTAATCACTTACCCGACCTGCCTTGCTAACATTGTTCATGTGCTAAAGAAAAATGGCCAAGTCAGAATATGTGTGGATTATCAGGACCTTAATGCTGCCAACCCCTTGGATGATTTTCCTCTTCCACATTTGGATATTCTCATTGATAACATAACAGGGCATGAAATGTTCTCATTTATGGATGGTTTTTTTGGATAGAATCAGATAAAAATGGCTCAAGAAGATCCAGAAAAGACGGCTTTCATTACACCGTAGGGGTATATTGTTATGTGGTCATGCCTTTTGGTTTAAGAAATGCTAGGGCAACTTACTAGAAGGTATGATTACATTATTTCATGATATGGTGTTTAAAAAAATAGAAGAATATGTTGATGACATGATAGTGAAGTTAAGAACTGAAGAAGACCATTTGGTTAACTTAAAGAAAGTATTTGATCAACTGTGCAAGTATAAGTTAAGATTAAACTCGGCAAAATGCACTTTCAGAGTTACATCTGGCAAATTGTTGGGATTTATAATTAGTTGAAGAGGAATTGTCATTGATCCATCAAAAATAAAAGCCATCCTTGATATGCTAACATCCAAAGAAGAAAAAGAGATTAGGTCTTTTTTGGGTAAGATAAACTTCATTAGTCATTTCATTACATGACTAACTCATACTTGTAAGCCCATCTTTAAATTGCTTATGAAAGATAGTACCACAGAATGGAATGAAGATTGTCAAAACGATTTTAAGAAAATCAAGCAGTATTTGGTCATTGTACCTAAACCAGATTTACTGTTAATAATGTACTTGATGGTTTACGAGAATTTAATAGGATGCGTTTTGGGTCAACAGGAGAGAGATGGTCATAGAGAAAGGGCTATTCATTATTTGAGCAAGAAGTCCTTGGAATATGAGGCAAAATACACAATTATAGATAAGACATGCTGTACATTGGCATGGGCAGCTCATCGCACACATCATTACATGTTGTATCGAACAATGCACCTTATTTCAAGGATGAATCCGTTGAAGTATCTGTTCTAGAAGCCAAGTTTGTCTAATAGAATTGCTTGGTGGCATATGACTTTGTTAAAATTTGATATTTCGTTTGTCACCAGCAAGTTTCTTAAGGGGACCATTATTGCTTATTATCTTGCTGACAATCCAATGGATGATCGGGAGCCATTTGATTTTACATTCCCAAAGGAGAACATTTTCATGGCACAAACGAAAGTGGATCGGATGTCAAGATAAAAAATGTATTTTGATTGGGCTGTAAACAAGAAGGCGCAGGCATTAGGGCAATTTTAGTTTTAAAAAAAAGGGTAAGCAGTTCCCAACAGTTGCAAAGTTGCTCTTGGAGGATTGTACTAATAACATGGCAGAATATGAAGTATGTATAATGTGTTTGAAAATGGCCTTGAATTTTGAAATCAAGGAACTTACGGCATGTGGGGATTCAGAGTTGATCATACAACAAAACAATGAATTGTACCAGACTAATGATGAGAAACTCTTACCCTATTATCGCCAAGTGATTGATCTAGCTAAGCAATTTGATAAAGTGTCCTTTCACCATGTCCCATGATCAGACAACTCTTTTTTTTTTTTTGTTGTCCCATAATTAGACAACAATTTTTTAATCCCCACTTGTCTGATCAGACAACTCTTTCACTGATGCTCTAGCCACATTAGCTGCGTTAGCATAATTTCAAAAAGATGAAGACATCCTAGTGATTCAAATTTAGATTCAAGAGAGACCCTTTAGTTACTGCAATGTTATTTAGGAGAAAGAACAACCATAGTTCATAGACATCAAAAAGCTAATTCAGACTGGAGAATACCCACTAGATATCAGCAAAAAGGATAAGAGGTCACTTCTCAGATTATCCAAAAAGTATTTCATTGTTGGTGAGATCTTATTTAAGAAATCTTCTTTTGGGCTACTAAGATGTGTAACTAAAAGTCAAGATAAAGAGCTTATGAAGGAAATTCATGAAAGAGAATGTGGTCCCCATACAAGTGGTACTCATTTGATAGGGAAGATTATGCAATCTGGATATTATTGGTTACCAATGCAGTCTTATTATACCAAATCTATTCAATGGTGCTACAAGTGTCAAATTTATGTAGATGTTCTAAGAGCTCCACCACAAAAACTACAAACTTGGTCATCTCTATGGCCTTTCTCTATGTGGGGCATGATATGATAGAGTCCTTGACACCCCATGCTTTGAATGGGCATTGATTCATTTTAGTGGCAATTGGCTATTTCACTAGATGGATAGAGGCTGAGTCTTATGCTAATGTGACAAAGAAGGTGGTAGTTCGACTTATCAAGCACAATTTGATTTGCTAATTTGGAGTTCCTGAGTCTATCATTACAGGTAATGCCACTAATCTGAATAATGATGATAGGATAGCATTGTGCAAGGAGTTTAAAATCAATCATTAGAATTTAGTAACATATCACCCTCAGATGAATGGGGTAGTGGAAGTAGTAAACAAAAACATTAAATGGATCATCAGAAAAACCACAAATACTTTCAAGGATTGGCATTAGAAGCGGTTGTATGCTTTGATAGCTTATAGAACCATATTACGGGCATCGACTAGGCAACCCTTTATTCTCTGCTTTACGAAACTGAGGCTATGTTACCTATGGAAGTGGAAATACCCTCTTTAAAGGTCATGATGGAAGTAAAGCTTGATGAAGCAGAATGGATCCAAAAACTAGAAGAGTATCTTGCATTATTAGATGAAAGAAGGCTAGAAGTGCTGAATAATTTGCAATATTATTAGTAAAGGATTGCTCGATCTTATAACCGAAAAGTCAAAGCTAGAGAATTCATAGAGGGAGACCTGGTGTTGAAGCGTACTCCACCTATTCAAGCCGAAACAAAAGAAAAATCCGTGCCTAACTACCAAGGGCCATTCATTGTTCAGAAAGTGTTATCAGGAGAAGCCCTCATATTGGCAAAGATGGATGGAGAAACATTCCCAAGCCCTATTAATTCTGATAGTGTAAAGATGTTTTATTCATAAGATCTTTCTTGTAAGAGATTTGTTCATTAATAAAATGACCTTGAGGAATGTTTCGATGCTATACTATAAATGCTAAGCTTTTGTTCAAATTCCTATGTCTATGAGAGAAATAAAACAAATGCATGATTCGAGGCAATAGTGAAAACTTGTTTGCGGGCACTATTGGCAAAAAAGTAGATTTATGGTAAGATACAAAAATGCTGGCATAGTGAAAACCTAAAATGGTACTATCATGTAACAGTGGTAGCTGACTTTGGTAAAAACCCACAAGGGTGTTAGTGGTAATTCAGCATAAAAAAATGATAAAAATGAGTGTGTGTATAAGTGGAAGATGAATGAATAATGATGGTGAATGAACAATGATGTGATCATTTCCTCTTCAGTGTCGATTTGAAGATATGTTAGTGTTAGAAAATGTAGAAAGAATGTGTTCCAAGACATCAACTTATCAAGAACATCTTATATCACTATAAGGAAGCCTCATCAATCGGGTCAGGATCCTTGGAATCAATAAAGGGGTACTTCCTATTCCACCTCCATTTTGATTGCATTCATTTAAATTTAGGGTGAATAATATGTGAAAAGAATTCTCTTTCAAGCAAATTTCTTTCGATTAATGAAATAGAAATTACATAGATACTAACAATTGCAGTTTTATAAGAAAAAATATACAGGGTTATAGAATTTTTCAACTATAATACAGGATAAGATACTTATTATGAGAATTGAAGATTGCTAATTTGTATGATGAAGTGTTTTAATCTCTTAACAAAGCTCGGCAATTTCAATGGTCAATGCAGCCACTTGATCAACTAAAGAATTCTTATCAACAGTGATCTGTTTGTGATGAATCTGTAAGTCAATGAGAAGTATTGTTGCCCTTTCAGCTCTGTGGCTTTTTGAATCTCTGGTAGAAATGATATCAACATGATGAGCATTGACAGTCATAATCTCATTTCCAATAGAGCAATGAGGATTCTTTGGCAGCAACTTATTCTTTGGCTTCATTACGAGAACGAGGTGCTCTTTTAAGAGAATGCTTTAAAGTGATCATGCCACTATTGCTCGATGAAAAGGCAATGTGTTCAGCATGGGTTTGAGCTTGCTCACTATTAGCCAATTTTATGCCCAAAGTTCTAATTTGCCTTCTTAAGGTGTCAATTTGTCTCCCTATGCCAAATCTGATAGAAGACGACTAGGTAATTTGAGTTTCAAAAGATAGAGGATCAGAGGAGGGTGGAGGAAGGGCAAAGAAATTATCAATATAAGCAATCTCCTTTGCAAGCCAGTTGGAATATCCAAGGACACTGAAGTTTTGTGATATGATAGGAGGATGAGAAAAGTGTTGATTGTTCTCTCACATTTGAGGAGTCTATGTAACCCAGACATCTTCAACACCATTTATAGTATCAAAACATATACTACTAGTGTCATAAGAATTGGGGATATCTTGATACATCCCATATTGGCATAGTAATCTAGTGCCCCTAAATGCCACTATGCCGCCAAGACCTACAAGAGGTATAGATGGAAAGTCTCGATTAATGATGCAGGGAGGTCTTCCAATGCATGTTATAAATGACCATGTAACTCAATCAGTATGAGAAGATGATAGCAGAGTAGTCCAATCATCAAAAGAATCTGGAATGGGGCATTTTTTTTGAAATCAGGTCTCATGGCTCATAGACATAAGCTGGATAATGGTACGGGAGAAGTATAAGTGATTGGGTGTTCTAATACATACTATGTGCCCAATAGTTTGCAGATAAACCAACTCGATTAAAGCACTGAAATGAGAGCTTTTAGATAGAAGAGAAGAAGATAAGCATCTATATGTTTCTGTTACCACCATGGGAATAATGGAATATTCGGACCTCAAAAGATGAATGAATTTGCATAACCTCCCATCTATCATCATGTTAGGGCGGGCAATAGTAAAATACTGATTATGGCCACCCCTAAGCTGTTGATATGAGTTGGACGCCATAACTTTATCTTCTCAAAGAATTCTTTGCAATTGTTATTAAAACCTTCAGAGGATTGGAACCAGTTCAGTAAAGCTAAAAGTTTAAAAAGAGGAACGTGAGGATCTAATGTTCGTAGTACATCATTAGGAAAGTAGTGTACCTCTTTCATTGCTTTGACAAAACCACCACTAAAGAAATGAACTATGCTTTTTCTAATGTCAGATAAGCCAAACAGCATTCCTTGATATTCTTCTAGAGTAGAGAAAGCTCGCAAAAGCAAAAGTAGAATAGGGATAAATCAGGGCACCAGAACTAGCTTAGCATTACCACAAACCAAGGAGGGACAGTAATATCTATTAAGGATCTCAGGTCACCGAATCTGCTTTTGAATGTGTCTTAGCCTTTGGTTGATAAGTCATCATGCCATGCTGCTAACTGAGCACGATCCCACTAAAGATCCATCTTGGTTTGCAAGCAAAAAGGAAAGTTATTGACTGTAAAGCAGAATGATAAGTAGAAAATGAGTAATCAAAAGACAGAAGCCCTGTCAATAAAATGAGTTTTTAAGCATTACTTTTATATAAGATGGTGGTGATAATGTCATTATTACAAACAAAAAGTGCTCTATAGCTATTACCAAATATTATGAAGTCTACTATAAAACAAGTTAATAAAAAATTTAGCTTCGGTCACTAGCTGCACCTCCCTTTAGGCTTTGATAATCAGGTGTATTGTAATACATGGTAAAAATGCCTTGCTGAGCTGAAGGCTACCCATAATTTCTAAGGCTAGGAGTATGATATGGAGATAGCAAGGGTATATCAAGGTGACTTCTAGTTTGGTTATTAAGAGAAGGAGTAGAACTTGGACCTGCACTTGATAAAGGATCAAATGAACCAAGAGAAGAATGATCAATTGGCTATGGTGATGGATAACTCATTCCAACAGAAGTACTAGGTTGGCACGACATTGGATAATCATTCCCAATAGAAGGATCCATTTGATAAGGTGCCTGATAACTCGCCTCGATGGATGGATCAGTTGGAATCGGTACCTCGTAATCAACTCTAATTGTTTGATCATAAGGATAGGGAATAGAATGCTTAGGACCACTAGGGTATTGACTTAAATTTGCACCTTCTTGATTAACATCAGTTGATTGTTGGAGATGCTCTTCATTACCTTCTTCCTCCTTGGATTTGCTTTTGGGATAGTGTTTTGTCTTGGACGATCTTCTTTTGCATCAGAATCATGATTTACATTGTTATCCCTTAGTTTTTATCGTAGTCGAGTTGAACAAAGAACATGGGAGTGAGAGAAGAATTTTATGATGGAGCAAAAGATGAAGTAATGGTTAGTACTTACAATCTCTATGCAGAAGTGGGTACATTGAACTTTCATAGCCTTCAAGGATTTAAGGGCAACTTCATGGGTGGTCCGAGGAATGACCCCTCCATTTGGGTCCAATTTTTGCCAATTCATCTGCGATACGCTACCCATTTCTTGTTCTCCATCAGATGTGAGCTCTGCTTGAGTTGGTTAAAGGAAAACTCTATTAAACCATTCATCATAATCAGTTCTTATTGGCATTAGTAAGTTCATAGCTGGGATGGGATTAGGAATTGGGGTTGAAAGGTCACCGTATGTTGCAGCAGGAGGATCCATATGAACTCTTAATTCACGATCATTGAATTAAGCCCAACGTCTTTCCCCCATATAGAGCTCCTAGTTGTTGATGCCTTTGAAAGCACACTGAGTAAAAGAATAGGCGGCACTATTACAAGCAAAGTCGGCCATAATGCATTGTTGGAAAGGTGGCCAGCAGACTTTGTTAGGAGTTAGCATATGAAATTGTGATCTAAACATGGAGAGATTGGTTATATCAGGGGAGAATGCAACATTAACACAATCCCAACGAGTTGCTTGAGGGATTGTTGTGGTATCATTTTGAAAATCTACAGTTAATATAGGTGCACAAATTTTAAGGTATTCATAACACCAATAAGAAAGAGAATACCAGAAGTTTTTGTTGTTAGCACATAGAGAAGAGCTACGAAGTCTCATGGCTTTATGAAAGAGGGCATAATTGAAACTTTCCCAATCTGCATTTTGAGGGCTAGATCGTGGATCTACCAGGCTCACAAGATATATGGGAAATTGAGAGGAAGTGGTAGAAGTAAAGCAGCCTATTAGGATTAGAAGCATTAGTCTTTTAAGCCTTTTCAAGCTTTCTAGTTTAGGAACTTTTTTTGAGTAAAAAATCAGTCTTTATACTATGGAGACTAGTAATTCGAATGTCGTTGAAGTTCCAATCAAAGTTAATATCATTGAAACTGCAAAACTCTTTGGCTCTTTTATAGAGTAATCTCCAACAACCACTAGATGTCTTTCAATTATGAGGTTGGTTATCATGAACCAATCATATTGAGTAATGCCAATTTCATAAAATCCAAAATGAAAGGTGTTGGTGTCAACAAACCATCTTTCTAACAAAGCTTTGATCAAAGAAGAACAAGATGAAATGCGCCCAAAATTCATGAAAAATACCAAAACCCATAGCCACGAGCCCATTTTTCATTTGAGGACCAAGTTTCTTTAAGATTTTTAGACATTTCATAGAAGAACCTCGACAATGAGGGTTTAGTGTATGAATATGTGGAAATCACATTAGCACTGAAGGATGGAATTTCAAGTTATGAAGAAGAGGAGTATCTTTTACTACATCTTGCAAGGAATGGTCCTAATATATGTGCTTTCTATCTACAGGAATTCTGGGAGCAGAAGGTAAGGTTCCTTGATCAAGCATTTCACTGCTTCTTATTTGACGATGAGTCCTTTGATTGGCATGGCCAATTGAAATGGAATGTCTTTGGGAGGATTTGGGACATTCATTGGTAGTATTCCTTTGACTAGATCTTGTCCTAAACATTCTAAAGAAAAATGACAAAGAAAATGGCTAGAAGCATACTTGGCAGAAATTACTATAAACCAATCGATAAAAAGTATTTACGATCGCATGGTGACCACTGATGAGGGGAGTCGTAATTGGCCCATCGCAAAGAAGTATTAGGGACCACGAAGGCAGTTGCTATTATATTTGCGACCCCACAACGACCGTCGTTGAGCAAAAGTGCGGATCTAGGCAATCACTAATGCCTATAAAGTGGTCGCTATTTCTTCCTCGTGAAAATTAACCCAAGTCCTGCCATTTTGCGCGTAATTAGTAGCGACCGCGTGTGAATTGTGGCCACCGCCTTAAGGAATCGCTAATACCTAATTTTTTTTAAATTACCTTTTAAATTACATTTTTAATTGGTGCTTCATTAGTGACCACTTGTGGTAGTCGCAATAAATTTTGTAGTTCTTTTTTAAAAATGATTATTATTTTTTTATTATTTTAATTACTTGTTTACTAATTTTTTACTTACGTTTATTATTTATATTATTTATTTGTAAATATTTATTTCAAATTTAATTTAATTTGGTTATATAATTTAAATTACACATGTAACAAAAAAATTGTTAAATAAAATAAAACAAAAATCTACATTTATATATACAAAAATAGTATGAAATTAAATTACAAAACAAAATTTATTGGATACAAATGTACAAAGTAAAAAAATAAAATACAAATGTACTGATCATTATTTTGAAATGATCGGCATCAATCTTGATTACTTCATCCTAATCATCCTAATCCAGTCCAAGAAGGCCAGTCGCCATCGTCTGGGTCCTACAATGAAACAATAACAAAATGAGAACGTGACAACAAAACAAGAATAAATAAATTTATAAAATTTTAATTAGCTATGAAAATGAAAAATGATATTTCTAACCTGAGGAGAAGGAGGAGGATGACTCTGACTCTAAGATAGGCTCTTTTCCATCTCAACCATTATCTCAGCCCGAAGCGACACCTCTCGCGCATCCATCTCCGCGTGGAGGGTCTGGAGTAGGTCCTGGTCAAGACGTCTGGCCTAAGAGGATGACTCCGCTTGTGCGATGGACCAGCATGGAATGCCCCCGCCCCACGTGTGTATCTGTGGCCATCATATCCAATGATAGAAAAAAATATCTCATCCATTTTTTCCTCGACTCTTTCTCATCTCGTGGCAACTCAGCCAGACTTGTCTCAAACTGAGCCTAATAGAAACAAGACAAAGAAGATAAGTAACTAAATTATCTAAAGCAAAATTAAACATGCTCACTGGCCAAAATATAAAAATTAATTACTTGTATGGCCCAAACCTCTAGCGAATCGGTACGTCAAGTCGCTAACCACATGGCCATCCGATCAATCCTCAGACCCCTTCTATCCTTTATTGAATGAAAAATTATAAGTTAATAATTTATTATCGTAAGACATGAAAATAAACAAAATTTTTACGTGATAGGCTAACATTTTACCTCGTGGTGGATCTGAGTAAAGTGTTGAGTCCCCTTCTTGTGGCCGGGGCCATGCATCCCTCGATTTTGTGAGTTCCTCTCGGCTTCCTTTTGTTTTCATTTCTTCTTGATTAGCATTTGTAACTTACGCCTTATAACTTAAAAACTTAAGAAAAAAAATTTTAAATCGCAATCTACTCACCTGTGCTTCGAGGCTTGACTAGTACTTAACGAGTTCAGCCCACTGGTGGGGACGATGCCCAGTGAGACCCGTTGGATGATGTCAGGGTCATTCTTATGACCCTTCTAGTAGGTCTTCTTAACCTTATTTTTATGGTCTTTCCACATCTTCTGACACTTGCCGTACATAATGTCCCAAAAGTCTAGAGGAACATCAACTACATTGGCCTGAAAAGGACAAATTACATAATATTATTTAATATTGTAAGTTTCAACAAAGACACCAGGTACAAATGAAATAGGAAATTATGATACCTGCGCCTTGGCCTAAAGGCCATCGAATGCAGCAAGTGGGAAGGCGTCCCACTAGAGGGTAGTCAGTGAGAATCTGATCAGATTCCAGACCAAGTGTCGAAGCTAGGAAATGAAAGACCATTCGTCCTTCCCCACCAGGTGGGGCATGTCATCCCACAGCACAGTCATCCACTGTGACCGACAGTTCCATGCTAACAATCCCCTCGAGGGCCCTTTACCGAACCTCAAAAGCCTGTTTGGAGTGAGAGAATCTGTTAAAAACAAAATGTTAAGTTTAATGAGTCAAAAGAAAAAATTTTAATGGCTAAAAATATCTTAAACTAACAAACTTTACCAGCCCCTGTGTAGTCAGCCACTGACGTCAAAGGATGTGCAGACATGGAAGGTGATGGCACGACAGCGTCTGCTGAGATAGGCTGAGATACTTAGCCATCGTCCTAGGACCAGAACTCCTCCTGGAGCATCCAAAAATGTCTCTCTACATGTTCACAAGCTAGATTTATTATAATTTGAAACAAATATAGATTTAAAATAAACTTTGTTTGGATAAAACAGTACACAACCCTTTATTAGGCATGTAAATCAACGGTATCTCCTTCAAGGGCCTCCTTAACCCAATTAACATCTTCCTCACGTTGAATGATTGCATCTTGGTCAAGAGCCTATTGGGCAAGTGCATCAATATTTGACTAATCGCATTCGATCTGATACACCCCTTTCTCGATATTTTAATTGTAATTTGCCAATTACAATTGACTCGATCTCCAACATAATAAACTTGCTCTACCATCGACGCCAGTATGTAAGGCTCATATTCTGTTCGCGTATCTCGTTATAACAAATTGTTGAAGTTTACCAATTTATACCGGTACTTATTAGTTTTAACCCCACAGATTGGATCAGCCCAGTCACACTTGAATAATAGAAATCTCGAACCATGATTATAAATGACTTCAATAATGTCATTCAATTGACTATAGTAATAACCACCATATTTGGATGGGCAACCAATGCCACTATTTTGCATAGCTTGCGTATCGCCTACTTGCTTGATGCAAAATCGAAACCCATTGATGTCGCAAGTTGTGTAACATCGGGCCATTGTATAAGGACCATTAGCTAACTAGTTCATTTCATCGGTTAAAGCAGGATCATTAGTGCTTCGTAAATTGTAAACCTATGCAAATTCTCACGTATTAATTGAATACAAATTTAAAATAATGTGATAGAATATATAAAAGTACATGTAAATATTTTACATGTACGTAATTCTTAAACCAGTCGTGAAAAGATTGATAATAGGTCATTTGAATTTAACTATCTATTGCGCGAGGCATGTTCTGTTTCAGCTCATTGATGTGTCTCCTGCAATGCAAATCAAATTAGATTAGGAATAAGCATGATAATTATTACATGTTTTAAATAATTTACTTTCTCTATAAAGGTAAATGACTTACTGAGTCAATGGCACAACAGATTGGGTGTTGAAGAGCACAAGCCGATAAGCTTGGATCTACTCAATGTGGTTGAGATCAAATGACGTCCCCTAAGAGGACCTTTATTTATCCATTCTAGTCTAGTTAACTTTGTTTGGACATTGACGTTAAGACATGTAGTGCAAAAATTGGTGTACTCATCCATTAAATAACCTTTGGCTATGGATGCCTCCAATCGAGCTTTGTTATGCACATACCTATTTAATGTGTTCATATACCTCTCGATCGGATACATCCACCTAAATTGTACTGGGCCACCAAGTTGGGCTTCATCAGTTAAGTGTATGGTCAAGTGAACCATTATATAAAAAATGCAGGTGAAAACATTTTCTCCAGATGGCATAGTGTCAAAGCAATTCTCTCTTGTAAACCTTTCAAATCTTCTGTACGAAGAACTTTATAACACAGTTGTTTAAAGAAATTATTGAGCTCAATCAACAATTGTACCACATTCTTAGGCAGACAATTCCTTACCGCTATAGGCAATAACTGTTGAATGAGAACGTTATTGTCATAACTCTTTAAACCCTGTAATATCTTTTCGCTTATGTTCACTCGTTTGGAAATATTCGAGCAATAGCCATCAGCCACCTTGACGTCCTTCAGAATTGATAGGAACCAACAGTATGGGCCATGTACTGTGAGTTGCCCCAGTCTTGGCATTAAATGGGCTAAATTCATCAGCAACCAAACTAAGCCGCACACTACGAGTAATAGTAGCAAATTCAAGGTGTGTCTGATTGAAATCCTTTCAAGTCGGGGAATCTACTAGATGGGATAAGTTCCTATCCTCCTCGCTGTTCAAATAATCTTAAGGCTTCATCATCTGACCAACCCTAAAATGTGTTCGGGTTCTACCTCTCAAGTGCAAGAGGGTGGTCGTAGTCTTACTCGGTGAGAACTGAGGTCATCTCCACAGGGAGGGCTTTGTTAAAAGCTCCAGACTCGTTCTCTTAATTAGTAGGTGATCCTAAGTTAATCTAAACTAATTTTGGATTTATATAATGCTTGAGTATGGTTGGGTTGAGAATGGTGAAGTGAAAGAATTGTGATTCTAAAGTAAGATAAAAACACTACAAATAAAATAACTAAGACAATCTTGACTTCGAACCAAATCCGATAGTGGGATAATGATGGTTTACTCAAAAGAATTTGTAACTCAACCTAACAAATGCACATGCATTGCTAGGTCAGAAGATATTTCATTAAAACCCATTTTATGGAACTCAAGGTTAATGGAGGCTTTTAAAATTAGTTTTGGACTCATCGGGACATTGAATCAAACACCTAGTATGCACGAGCGTTAACAAACTAGGCTTCGATTGTAACACGGATGAACCGATTTCTTAGGAAAACCTCAAGTTATGGTTTTATGAAAATAGGTTCCAAATCACTGGGCCATTGAACCAACCACTTAATGTGCACGAGTGGCCAATCGTAACCAAGCTTTGGTTACAACACAGGTGATTGATTTCGTAAGTAAACCAAATTTGGGTTTTGGAAAATATATTTCTAACTCACTGGGACATTGAACCAAACACTTGGTGTGCACAAGTAAAAACTTGTAACCAAGCGATGGTTGTAACACAAGTGAGTTGATTTCGAAAGAACCGTAGCTTACTATGAAATTCCAATTAGAAATCAAAAATATGTTTCATTGAAAAGAATATTTTATATTTGAGTTCACCAAACTACCACACCACCTTCAATGGCTTGAAGCCAAGAACAAACCCTAGCCTAACATAATCGAACTACGAAGAGGAAAATAAACTTGCATATCATTCATTAATGTAAAATAAACAAGTACGAAATAAAAACGAAAGATGAAAAGTGGCAACAAAATACTACGAAATAAAAACAAACGATGAAAACCACAAACGAAATACTATAAAGTAAAAGCGAAAGATGAAAAAAAAATGAAGTACTTTGAATTGAGAATATCGAAAAGTAAAGCACTTACATGTAAACCCTAGGTGCAAAAGTAATGTAGTTCTTCTCCAAAATAAAATATAAAGCAACTACCTGAGTTCTCCCCTAAACCTAATCTGAAAATCCCTTTTTATAGATGACTACAATGAAGGGCATAACGGGTATCACATTGGATAAAGAAAACCTAAGGTCAAGGGTGAAGGGCGCCCATGATGGAGTGGGGCGCCCATGGTGAGTGCACTCCAGCTGTTTGACAAAATTCTTCTGAGAACCAACTTTTCTGCCCAAATCAAGCTCTCTGTGGATGCCCATTTGATCTATGGTGGGGCACCCATTCCACTAGTGGGGTGCCCATGGTTGATGAGGGGCGCCCGTTTGCAACTACAGTGAATAGTGCTTCTTAGATAGCTTTCTATCCCTGACTTCCGACGTAATTTTGACCCTCAAGATGATCGATTTGGGCTTTGGCTAAAACACGAAAGTTGTAGCCCTTCACGTCTTGTTTCTAACCCAAAAAGCATCAAGTCAATCAGACTTTGGAGCAAAAAGTTATGGCTGAAATATTAACAGAGTGTTGTGTAAAATTCTACTACAACATATCTTCAACCGGTTTGAGCTTAGGGCCATTTCCTTCTCCTTGGCAGCCATGGTAGTTGATCTTATGCATTGGAATGCGTCTTAGGAAGTTGAGGAGTTCTTGGGAGTCATTGGACATGTTGGCATTTGAGTCTTGAAGCCAATTTCTCCATGTATATCAGGTGTTTGATGTAATGCTCCAAAGAACTACTAAACTTATTCTTGCACTTCCTTACTCTGGCTTGCCTTACCTTCTCCTCACATGCACCCTTGGTATCATTTAGGCCTAAAGCACCATATTATATTACCTGAAATACACAAACACCAAGAATGCATGGAAATGAGATAATTATATTACCTGAAATACACAAACACCAAGAATGCATGGAAATGAGATAGTTACTCTAACACATCGCCAATAATAAGTATAAATGCATAATTAGCATGCTCAATATATATATAATTGTACAATAATGCATGCTAATCATCATCCGCACTCGAGCAAGAATTACTTGCACCCGTCAGGTCAATATCACAACCTCTGTTTTCAGGTGCCAATCCGCATGCGATATCAGCTAGCATCGCGAGCATTAGATCAACCTCCTCTATAACCTCAGCCTCCACTTCAATAGTTTTCGCTTGGTGAGATGGGGTATACTCTTTCCCATGAAGTGTCCAATATTTATACTGCTTCGAGAACCCATTACGGATCAGATGCTCCCTGACGGGCTCCAGTGTATAGTAATACCGATTCGCACACTTTCTACAGGGACAACTAATGTACTCACTGGGAAACTCGTTGGTGAATGCGATGAACTGATTAATCCCTTCCATATATTCTGTAGACATCCTATTCAACAAATCAATCCAGCTCTTGTCCATCTCGCTAACTATTTATGTGGAGTCCCAAAATGAAGAAGGACAATTACCCTAAAAAGTAGTACAATATGTAAAGCACCTAGTCTTAAACTTCACCATCTCATTACAGGGTGGTTGGTCCTATCCCATTCAAGAATGCACGATCCAACTTGCACTCAACAACTTGATGCCTTTGTCCACTAATTAGATTAGATTGGGCCTAGGAATGACATAGGCTTAGGCCCAAGTAAGATTAGGGAGGTTGTGTATCAGTTATGAATTTAACTAATTAAATATTATTAATTAGCTATTACTAATTAACTAATTATAATATTATAAGAACATTATTTAACCTAATTTTCTAACTATTATTAATATTAGAATAGATTGGGCTAAAGAAAGACATTGGAATGGCTCCAAGTAAGATTAGGGGTTCGTGTATTACTTATTAATTTAACTAATTAAATATTATCAATCAACTATTATTAAGAACCTAATTATAATATTGTAATATACTTAATTGCCTAATTATAATATTACTATTTTACCTAAGTCACTTATTGTATTAATATTGGATTGGAGTAGGCCCAAATAAAATTAGGGGTTTGTGTATTACCTATTAGTTTAACTAGTTAAATATTATCAATTAACTATTATTAAGAACCTAATTATAATATTATAATATACTTAATTGCCTAATTATAATATTACTATTTTACCTAAGTTCCTTATTGTATTAATATTGGATTGGAGTGGGTCCAAGTAAGATTAGAGGTTTGTGTGTTACCTATTAATTTAACTAGTTAAATATTATCAATTAACTATTATTAAAAACCTAATTATAATATTATAATATACTTAATTGCCTAATTATAATATTACTATTTTACCTAATTTTCTTATTGATTGGGTTCAAGTAAGATATTGGATTGGACCCAGATAAGATTAGAGGTTTATGTATTAATTAGTAATTTAACTAATTAAATATTATTAACAAACTGTTATTAATTGTCTAATTATAGTATTATTACTTAATTTACCTAATTATAATATTATAATATTATTATTTTACCTAATTTCCTCATAGTATTAATATTCGATTGGACCTAGGTAAGATTAGAGGGGTTGTGTATCAGTTATAAATTTAACTAATTAAATATTATTAATTAGCTATTATTAATTAACTACTTATAATATTACACATTATTACTTTACCTAATTTTCTAACTATTATTAATATTACATTCGATTGGGCCCAAGATTGATATTATATTGGGTCCGAGTAAGATTAGAAATTTGTGCATTATTATCATTCTTAATTATTAATATTTAAAAAGTTAAAAAAGTTAACACTCAAATAAACTATGTAAAAATAAAAATCTACAACAAATAAAAATATACAATAGAAAATAAATTAACTAACAATAACTAAATTGTTGGCCCAAGGTTTATAAAATTAGTTTTATAATTGATTTTGATGATAACAAACATTGAATTTTCACAATTAATTTTCAAATAGACATTGTATGAAATGTTACAATTCATTTGATGGATTCAAGATAATAGAGTTGGAAGAGATTGATATTATTTTTTAGATATTTTCACATAATTTGGATGAAGGAATAAAGGAATTTCGAAGTTTGGAGTAATAGAAATCAAAGTAATATGAATATTTGAACTAGAGGTTAACTCGGATAAACAGAGAAATCAGACACGTGTTAGTATATAGATAATATCTTAAGATCCAACGGTTCAATTTTTGTGAAATTTTAATATAGTAAACTATCTACAACTTTACCGAAGGAAGATTTTTGTGGATCTGAAGTTAAGGTGTCAAAACATGAGTTGGAATATTAGTCATTACAGAAAAGATTTTAATTCTAAATTCTGGAGCTAGTCTTAGTTTTTGAGACATAACTCATACTATACAGCTTTAAAAATTCTGATTTTTGGTGTGTGAAAAGAAGACTCAAAATCTACAACTTTTGTAGTTTAAGATGCTTCTAATTCTAAAAGTATCATGGTGAAACAGAAGCTTAAACTGGAAACACAGATTCAGAATGTCAGAAAAAGCTATCAGAAGCTAGTCTCGGTTCAAAAGCCATATCTGACTATCTAACCGTTAGATGAAGCTCAAAATTTGACATGTGATAGCTGACTTATATATTTACAAAGTATTTGCTCTGAGGCAATGTCAGATTTGAAAATTCTGAGGGTGAAAAAGGGTCACAAATATATCTCAGAAAATCTGAATCTGAAAGACAGCATTAGAAGCAAGGAAATTCAATTTCTTTCAAGGGCAAAAGTGTCTTTTCACTTAGTAACGGCCATTTGGAGATTTTCATCTATAAATAGAGCCTCAAACTTAGATTCAAGGGCATGAACAAGGCAAGAAAGAAGTGCTTACAATGAGATACAAGAAATTGCATAACTTTGCAAACATAGAGTGATTTCTTCCCACACTTGTGCTTCATCTTTCATATTCAACTTGTGAGAGTTTCTTTTTGATTTGATTGAGTTTCAAACTCATCATTGTTGCTGTAAGAAAAGGAAATTTAAAGCCCTTTTAATTTGTGAGAGTTGGGTGAGTTCTTGTTGGTTTTAGTTCAAGTGTTAGAACCAAAACAAGATACTTTCTTTAAGAGAGACTTATGTGAATGATTTGGGGATAAAATCGCTTGGGAAAGGTTTCTAGCACCTTGGGGAGCTAGTGTGTAATAAGCTCTTTAAAGAATAGTGGACAAATCTCAAGGAAGGCCTTGGGGAGTGGATGTAGGCAACATTAAAGCCGAACCACTATAAATTGATTGTGTTTGCTTTTTCTCCCTTCTCTTTATATTTATTGCAAACACTAGCACTCACTCTTCATCCACAAATATTGAATAATTTTTTTTGGTGCATTTTATATTTGATTATCCTTTTTATCTTGATATATTTGTTTTAGGGTTGAAATTTTTATTTGTAAATTTTTTTAAGCAACCCTATTCACCCCCTCTAGTGTTGATATTTGGGATAACATAAATAACTTAACAACAAATAAATCAATAATAATTTGGTTATTATACCATTAATCAAGTCACTATTTAATATTTTAAATAATAATAATTTTTTTAATAATTTGAATAATTTAATATAACCATTATGATATTAATCCAAGAAAATTTAATTTAAAGTAAATTAATTATATTATCAATATGATAATTCATTACCTAATATTTAACTAATATTAATATTAGTAATTATCAATATTATATTTCATTATTTATAATTGTTTAATGAATACTTTGTCAAAAATTATAAATCACTTTTTTGTTATTTAATATTAGTTTTATAATTGTTTTAATGAATAATTTTTGTTTTGATAATTAAGTATAATTTGAATTAAGGGAGAAATAACAGTATATATCATCATGGGGGCATACTTTGTTTCAAGGAATGATGATAATGGGTGTGTTTGGAGTTGTAGAAAATTGTAAAAGTTAGTGTCTCATATTTTACGTAATAATTACAAAATTTAAATTTTACAATCTCATAATTCGTTTTTATAGAGATTTGTAAATTAAGTTTTATATTTTTTTAATTCCAAACGTTGCCATTATAGATAAATTAACAAAAAAAAAGTAATTTTTTTGTTAGGAATTAATTTTCATTTCAATTATTGAATTTAACTAGATTTTTAAATTTAACAAGTTAAACATTAATGTACTTGTAATTTCAAATTTTTAGCTCAGCAAAATAACCCAATTTGTTGAAACTTGCTTCTTTTTATTTAATATTTTCTGATAATTGTTTTAATTAATAATAATATATATAAATTATTTAATAAATTATATTTTCTTGTTAGGAGTTAATTTCAATTTATATTTTTGAATTTAAAAAAAATAAGCATTCACTCCTGTATAATTTCAAATTACTTTAGTTCAGTAAAATAACATACTTTGTCTAAAATTACTTTTTAATACTTAAAATTATTTTTATAATTGTTTTAATAAATATTTTGTCAAAAAATACTTTTTTCTATTTAAAATTATTTTGATAGTCGCTTTAATGAATGGTAATAATATATATAAATTATCAAAAAAATAATATATAGGTTAGGAGTTAATTTAAATTTAATTTTTTTAATTTAAAAATAATTTTAAATTTAAATAAATCACACATTCGCTTCATTATAAATTCAAAATTTTAATTTAATAAAATAAAAAAATTGTCCAAAATTACTTTTCTCTATTTAAAATTATTTTCATAATTGTTTAAATGAATATTTTGTCAAAATTTACTTTTCTTAGTTAAAATTATTTTAGTGAATGATAATAAAATTTATAAATTAACAAAAAATTATATTTTACTATATTTTTTGTTACGCGTTAATGTTATTCTAAATTTTTGAATTTAAAATATTTTCAAATTTTTTTAAAAAAACTAAACATTCCTCAGCAAAATTAAAAAAAAAAATCATTATTTTAAACCCATTTGGAATTGCTAAAAAAATTAAATAAAAAATAATTTCCACTCCTCAATATTGCCATAACCCAAAAAATTTTTTCATTCCTCTTTTACTCAGTCTCTTCACTCCCATCTACTAACCAAAAAAAAAAAAAAACAGAAAACAATGCCTCAAAAAAATATATATATTTCTCAACTTTATATTTCACATGAAACAACAAAAATTAAATAAAAATTATAATACATGCCAACAAAATACATCATGAACAGCAGATATATTTACAACATCAAACTTTATCACAAAAAAAAAAAATTTAACAACATATATACAATAAAAAAAATCAAAAATATTTACAATAATATTAATATTTACAGCAATAACATATTTTATTCAAGAAAAAAAACTCAACTACAACAATACAAGCTAAAAAAATAGTTAATAAAAAAATTAAAAAAAAACAATTTCCAAAAAATAGATAGCTTAAATAAAAAAAAAGTTTACAAAATAATAAAAAATAGGTTACAAAAAATAAATAACTTAAATAAAAAAATAGTATATTACAAAAAAATAGATAAATACATACCTAATGCAGAGAAAAAGAAAAGACCAGAGCAAAATCAAGCTCCTAAACTAAAAACTGCTTCCAACAAAAAAAAAAAAAAAAAAAGTTAACAAAAAAATTAAAAACAGCTTAAATAAAAAAAAAATAGTATAGTAGAAAAAAATAATAAATAGATATCTGATGTAGAGAAGAAGAGAAGATTGGGCCAAGATCAAGCTTCAACTGGAAAAAAAGGAAAAAAAGTTTCACATTAACATATATACATATATGTATATATAACACAACATTAGAGAGAGAGAGAAAGAGAGAGAGAGAGAGAGTTAGGGAGAGAAGGAGACTGGTGGGAATGGTAGAGACGATGGCAGCAGAGAGCGGCGGCATAGGAAACACAGAGGGTACAGTGTGAGGGAAGGAAAAAAAGAGAGTGAAGGAGAGGAAAATGGGAGAGGGAAAGGAAAAGGATGGTTCCGTGCCCAATTCTAGTTGTAGAATTAAAATATCATTGTGCATGCTATTTTTGCAATCGCTAAAAGCGGTTGCTCAAAAAAATTGGTCTCCTTTACACCAGGTGCAGTATATTAGTGTCCACTCCTTCAGCAACCGCTTTAAGTAGTCGCTAATAAATTAATTGGCGGTCGTCCGAATTTTTTCTCCGCCAATTTTCATTTCTTAGTAATGAAACTAACATTTATACCTTTTATTGTGAGACCCAATCGTTGTAGTCAAGGATTGGAGAGACCAATGTCAAGTACTCTCTTAGTCGGTATTTATATGCTTGGGGTGAAGCCACGTGTTCATGATATTTTTTTGGGCCAGCAAAACCCATAATGCCCTCTCTTTTTAGCTTTCTCATGTTGCCGAATGAAGCATTTAGAGTAAATTATTTTTTCAGCTAGCTTATGCACTTGTAATTGATATAATATGTATATATCTGGATCTTTCAAAAATATATACATATTATTCATACTAAGTCTATACGGCTATTTTCCCTTTTGAAATATATATATGTAATATTATGAAAAAAAAAAAAAAAACTGATGAGTACCTAATACCATCAACTTAATTAGCATATGAATGTTTTTCTCTCTTAAAGGTGGATGTAAAATGTGACGTAGAACAAGTTAATTCGACGAATAATACTTCTTAGAAAATATAAAAAAAAAAGACTTTTTAAAAAGGTTAAAATATGAGCAACAACTGGAAATGAATTAAGAGATAAAATAGTCATTTTCTTGAGAAAGTTGTGTTGGTCCACAATTTAGTACGCTGATTAGGATTAGGAATGGCTGAAGAGCAATATTCATCATCTTTATCGTGACATAAGTCCAATTAGGCTGTCTTGGTAGCCTTTTTTTTCATCTTCTACGACATTTTTAATCAAAATTTAATTTTTTTTTATAAATTATAATTTTTAAGCGTGTTAATGCATTCGTAAAAATAAAAATTAAAAAATTTGTATCCATTTGAATAAAAACTAAAAAAAAATAAAAAATTAGTTTTTTTATTACTTTTTAAATCAAATCGATAACTTTTTTAAATACGATAAACACACTAAAAATTTCTAAGGAAAAAAAAATAAATTTTAGTGAAAAAAAGTTATTAAAAAAAAACTACCAAAAATGTTTCATAACTTTTTTGAATTCCAACTAACGCTTAGTCAAATTTAATGGTTTAGATCAGACCTAAACATACAAAATTGTTATCTTATGAAAGTTTTCGAGCCTTTTAGTCCAAGGCGTATTTGGGTTCGGTTTCGTTTAGAATTTTATGATACTGTCTATTTAGTCAACAGTCTTCAGTTTTGAACTTAGTTTTTATATTTTTATTACTTTTCAAAATTTTTAAAAGTTTCTTATTTCAATTAATAGAATTAGATTAATTAATAGTCTTTAGCGAGTGATTTTCTTTTCTTTTTCTTTTTCTTTTTTTTGTGATGAAGAGTTTTTTCATCATAATCGAGTATAATATTTGACCAACGTACATTTATCGTTAACTAAAGAGAATGATTATGAGATTATAAAATACAAAACTTATAAATTTCTATAAATACAAATTACGAAACTATAAAACTTAAATTCTCTACTCAATACACAAAATACGAGACACTAATTTTTATAATTTTATATAATTTTATACAATTTCAAATATACCCAAAATTACTACTGCAATACATTTTACATTAAAACACAATATATATTGAGAGAGAGAGAGAGGGGGGGAGAGAGAGAGAAAGAAGAACTAAAGTCGAAGGATTTAAAAGACATGAACTTCAAAATTCACAAAATTGAAGTAATTGAAAGTTACAATTATCTTTTTTTTTTTTTTCTTTCTTTTTTTTTTTTTTCACACAAACACTAAAAGATTGTACTTTGACAAGCACCAAAGCCACAACTTTTTGCTCAAAGCAAGCTATAAATATATATAGAGGTGCACATCTAAAACTAAGAAGCTACCTAAACTATACATGTATATGAGGATCGATCAGAAGGGCTTCCACATGCATATACACATTTGGTGATGGCAGACGCCAACAAGATCCTCCCAAAAGCACTAGGATCCTTAATTTTCTTGTTGCACACAGTTGAGAATTAACTTTTGGTGCTGTCTCACTTCTCAGACAAATCTTGAATGTCATCTCTGGTATCAACAATTAAAGATCCACAACATCATCTCCATTGCTGCTTGCTTATATATATCTTCCAACGGAAATCCCTCTGGCAGCTGATCAGGAGCTATATTCGCCTGTTAAATATGCCAATGCAGAATTTTAGAGAAGTTAGAGAACATTTTGACAATAAACCACAATAGTTAGTGATGAATTAATATTTATACATGTTTACAATTTTTTTTTTCTTTTAATACTTTCAGTGGCACTTATGATCTAACAAGCTCAACTTGGTGGTGATATATACATTTATTTTTATTTATTATTATTATTATTATTTTGGGTGGTATAATTGTTCATTTGACAGATGACAATGTTTACCAAATTAAGTTGAGCAAGTAATTCATATGTTGAGATGGCCAAATCCCATTTGACTAGAACCAATGCGAATCAGCTATTGATAATTAAGCAGTAGACTAGAATAAGTGGGGGTGGCCGATCGTATTGAATTTTTTTATTTTTATTTTGACATATTATATATAGTCATATTTATACTGTCTTGTATAATTTGGTTAGTTTACTTACATTTAATTTTGCTATTTTGCCCCTATTGTCCCGCATGTATATAATCAATTAACTGTTAAAATTACTAAACCTATCAATTTTATTAAAATAATTTTAATTTTTTAAACTATTTTTATAAATTTTATTATATTATCATAGTTATTGTTAATCATTTTACTCTAAAATATTCCCACTTTTTTCTAAGACAATATATAATTTTCACCCGATGACTAAGAATATTAGGTTATGTTTCAAAATAATCAAAGTAGATTACCCAATTCGTGAGCCCAATTCTTTAATGGTGTACGCAGACCCTCTCACGAATTTATTCTTGAATTCTTAATTTCTTATGCAATAAAATTAAAAATTGTGAAATGCACGTGAAATAATATAAATATATTATTCCCAAAATAAAATAATACCCTTCGACTATAGGTAAAAAAATTCCCCCCACATGAACTATGTAAGAAACAAGGCATTGGACTTACTTGAGCTTGAATCATGAACATGACCCCATTTTGATCCGATGAAACATGAGCAGATACCACATCTAGACTGTGCTTCTCCAACACACAGCAAATAACATTAAAGACCCCCGGTTTCCTCGGCGTGCAAACGCTGAACTGAGCTTGGTCGCCGCAGACGTTCAAGACAACATTTGGCGAAGTCCAAGTCAGAAACACAGGAGGAAATGGAAAGAGTGGCAGCGCGTTGGAGGAGGCGACGGAAGAGTTGTTGTTCGAAGCAGCGACTTGGTCGGCCATGTGTGCCTCCCTAGAGTCCAGAGCAAGGTTTTGTGGGCTGATTATTAATATGGATGGGTCAAAATTATTAGCACATGCCATTCCATGGAGCCTCTCCAGCTTTAGCTTTTGAAGCTTCTGCAGAGTTTGCTGCAGGTTTTTTATGTAGGTTACAGCTTCCTCGACAATTGTTGTCTTGTCTGCCTGTGAAAAATCCACTGTGAATTATTTGAAGGGATGCTTGCAAGAAACAAGAAGAACAAAATGGGTACAATATTTTTCCAAGTGAGTTTTTGAGGCACAATTTTTCCAATTGTTACTTTTTGAATTTAAAGAGTGCCTCACATGATTCGCTACTTCAGAATCCGGGAAATTTCACATAGAAACATTTACATAAAGAAAGTAACAGAGAGCAAGGGAGTGGCATGAAAGGATAAATAGAAACATCGATTATTTATGTATAAAAAAAGTGTCTATTTAGGTTGTACCATTGAAATCTCTACAATATTTGGTGTGTCAGCTGCATCTGTGTATATAAATAAGCCAATTAGTTTTCACAACACACAACCTTAAAGTGAAATAAATAAATAAGAACGTATAAGTAAACGATGAATTCAGGATTTGAATTCAGGATTTAAAGTTTGTTTGAACTGAATAAAAGATTTAAATAAAATGAGATAAATTATAAAAATTTAGGTTAAATAAATGATCTAAAGGCTGAGTGGGTTGATTACAAAATTTAAAATTGGCTAAATTTTAAAAAAGAGAAATTGAACTAATTTTATTTATTTATTTATTTATTTTTTGAAATAGGCTATCCGATTTATAATCCAAAGCAACTCTAGGATCGGCTCCCCTGTGCATTTAAGTGGGGGAAACTCTGAAAGGTTGAAGGAACTTTAGAGTCCATACATAAATTCACTAGCAAGTCTTTGATGATTTGCAGACTTTAAAAGGGTGAAGGAACTTAATAGTAATGCAGGCCTTAAATTTTTTTTTTTTAATTTTTTGTTTTTTCACAAAATAAATGTCATATGAGTTGGAATATTGGATCAATAGATCCTCCTTGTATATTTCAATTTTGAAAGGAAAAAAATAAAAAATAAAAATAAAAAAACCACAAATATGAAACCTGGTAAGTTACAAGAGTTGGCCTTTCTTTTCCATGAAATAAATGATGGCTTGTCTATATATAAAGACCAACTTAAAGAGAGAGTGAGATTCTCCTAATTAACAAAAAGGAGGGAAATGGGAAAAGGCTATGTAGAAGGAAAACAAACTAGCATGGTTCAACAGGTACTAAACATATATATACCATACATGACACACACACACACACACACACACACTAACATATACATATATGTGAACCTTCTCAATCTTAAGAAGGTGTGAATTACCTTTGGAGGGATATGAGGGAGCAACTTATGAAGATTAGCAAACATGCTCCTCATCCTCTTCCTCCTCTCTCTCTCGGTCCATATATGATTCTCGTGATCCGACTCAGTAACACCACCAACTTTTGCTTCCTTCACGTCATCATCATGACCAGCACTCCCCTTTCCATCCTCGCTAACAACCTCACTACATCTTCTCTTCCCCGGCGGCGGTGGTGGCAGCGTCACCATCACCTCCTTCCCCTTTGGTGTCTGAGTATTAGACCCCGAATCCGGCAGTGTCCCACTGATTTTTTCACCGCCACCCCCCGAGTTATCAGAATTCCGAAAAGCCCATGAATCAGTAGCATTCTCCTCCCACAATAAGTTCTCAAGTCCGCCCCCTTCAGACATTGCTAGTGTTTAGAGAAAGAGAGATTGATAGAGAGAGAGAGAGAGTCCTTTATGGGAAGAGAGGGAGAGGGTGAGGTAGCGTTTAAATAAGGGTGGCAAAAGGTGTTGGGTGAGGAAGAGCCCAAAATACAATCATAAGCCGGAATGCCGTTACAGGCTTCAAAACAAAAAAACGTATGGCTAAAGCGCGTAGTACAGAGGCTTCTCTGGCCAATTTTGGGTCCCACTGGGGTTGTGCATCATCCATAGCCCTTCCAGCCCCCTCAGGCCATGGAATTCACCCTCCTCCTCTTTCTTTACTTTTCCCCTCTCTCTCTCTCTCTCTCTCTCTCTCTCTCTCTCTCTCTCTCCCATATTTTATACCACTACTAGAATTTTACAAAAACTTAAAATTTTACTGATAAAAGAACTAATGGTAATGTTACAATTTTATTATTAAATTCATTTTTAATAATATAAAGTTGTCATGATCTCTGTCGCTATTTTAGGTATATTATTTATATTTTAAAAACAAACTTAGAAAGAAAACTGACTTTTCTACTATTTATGCAAGTTCTTTTATTTTCAAGTTTTTTTTTTTAAATGTGAGTTGCGTGTTTAAAAATTTTTTAAATAAAAAGAAAATTAAGTTTTTGTGAAGAAATAAAAAGAAAATTAAATTTTGTGAAAAATATATGTATATATATAACATAAAAAAAATCATAAAATTAAAAAATTTATTCTTCGATTTATTAAATCAACTTTTTCTTTTTTTGAAAATTCAAAAGTTTGACTGACTTATTATAACTATTAACGAACAGCATAATTGATACGTTAGAAATTGACTTTGTGTGGCCATTGTGAAGGGTGCGCCTAGCATCATTCAAACTAACCCAAAACTACCAAACCTGCTTTTCTAGTTCATAGATTTGAAGTGCGGCTAACTAATCCTGTGGCTGACTGTCTAAATTATCACAAAAAGCAAGCGTTACGTATATAAATAATGATTAGATTTCACAGATGGCTTTGTCGCCATGCTTTGTGTAAATATTGTTGCTTTACGTATTAAAGCCAGCAATGGAAAAGGCAAGAAGATATGGAGAGATTGAATTCCACACCTATCAGCTCCGATGCTCTACAAACATTAATTGCATGCTGAATCTAAGAGATGAAATACATCGGGTTATTTCTGATTTGATTCAATGGTTATGATTTGTGACTACCCAGATGATCTCTAAGATTCATCTGATTAAAAAAATAAATAAATAAACAAAATAAAGTTGCTGAATTTTTTTCCCTGCTGCATGAAAATCAACTTTGCTTCAGTTTTAGCTTGTCATCAGCTTTTAGAAGTAGTAGTAGTAACGACGATAGATGTATTATTCATAAGTAATTCATGAATAATTAAAGGATATTTAATATACAAAAAGTTAGAAAAAGTTAAATGCATCAGTTATTTTTTACTCTTTGGAAGGTAAATTCTAAATAACCCTTTCGAATGTGAACTTGCCTATTCGTTCGAAAAAATTTTGATTAGAAAAGTTATCGAAAAATCGACAGAAATTAATAAAAATTGACAAAATTTGTAACAATTGGTAAAAATTTATAAAATTTTAAATTTTAAAATGAACACTTGAAAGCCAAGGATGATTAAAAATTGATAAAAATTTAAAAAATGTTTAAAAAGTTTGAAAAACTTGGTCCTCCAAACTCCGCCTAAACTTACCATTATAAAATCTGATTTTTTTTCTTTTTTTTGTCGGTTATTGATAATTACAATATGATGATAATAAATAGTTATAAAAGAAGTTTCAATCATAATTCATAAATAAAGCCGACTCAGAAAAAAATTGTCCTTAATATAATTACCATTAATTCTGTCAAAATGAAATAAAATTTTCTATAAATTCTTTAATTGTATGTTTCTGCTCTTTTATTTTCCTTTTATTTACTTATTTTTTTAACCACTATGCATAGAACTAAGAAGACTAATTTGTTGCCCTGTAAGGGGTAGTTGAGTTGGTTCGGCTAGCGGGCTGAAGGGTCTGGAATCAATAGGTTCCGGGTTCAACTCTTTTCCGGAGGCAGTCTTTCTTCTAATTGTGAAAGAGTATCTAACAGTTTTCTCAGTTGAGTCGATCAGTTAGAATTTGTTTGGACTAGTTTACCTCCTCATGATTCTTTATCGATTAGAGTTACAGAACAGATTTTACCTACTGTGGACTCATGAATAATGAATAATGGTTGTGAATTTCTTTCCGGCCCTCGCGTAAGAAGACTAATTTGTTTTACTTTAAAAACAGAGGGCAAAAAATTAAACAACAAAAGAGAACAAAAGAATGAAAAGAAACACGTGCCTCTTACGTACAAGGCAACAAAATGGCCGTTATTTATCAAAGTAATAAAGAATCTAGTTCTGAAACTGCGGCTGGTCGGACCCTTTCCTATTTCCACTTGCCTCTTCCCCCCCTCTCTCTCTTCACTTTCATAATAAATTATTAATTTTAGTCATTTGAATTATATATGTATATTTTTTTATTTCCTAAAAAAGCAGCTTTTTGGTTACCTTTAACCACGTGATCCTTTGTGCTTTAATTTTAGTTTTTCACATTTTAAATATAGAGTTTAATTTCAAAAAATATTAATATTAGAGTAATTAATGTTGATATTAAAGTAATTATTGTTTGGAGTGTCAATGTACCGAATCATTGGTAAATTAATTGCGGACAATGTTAAAGATCGTATCAAATTATTTGAGAATCTATAGTAAAAAATAATTTAAGCCTAAAAATTTTTTATACATTTAAGTTGAAGTCTAAACTGACCTTATAGTATAGATGCTCTAAACTAGCATTATATTATAGATATTGTTATGAGTTATTATTTTTATAAATTAAGATAAATTTTAAAACAATTTGAGATTAAGATAATTATTATAGTTAAGCAAAGAATAAATTTAAAATAACCAAATATATATATATATATATATATTTATAATTTAGAGTCTTCTTATCAGATGAGATATCAGATATTATTTTTATAAATTAAGATAAGTTACAAAATTATTTGAGATTAAGATAAGTATTGAAATTAAAGAAATGATAAAATTAAAACAATTAAATATATACCTATATATAATTTTATAATCTGGAGGCTTCTTATTGGATGGGGTGCTTGAACCGGTCATGAATGACTGTTAAAAGTTTTATTTGAGCTCGTCTCTTTTAATAAATGAGAACTTGAACCTTTTTTCAAACTTTTTTTATTAAACAAATCATGCTTGAACTTAAGGAAGCTTAATTCATTATATTCAAAAGCTTATTTATATAGTTTATGACATTATTCTATATACAACACATTAACATAGATAAATTTTTATAAATCTTACTTATTTAGATATATTGTTAGTATTTAGAAAATGTTTGGGAGATAAAATTTTACAAAAAGTTATATATTTTCACTTATTTTTTGTTTTCTGTGTATACTTATATTTTTACTTATTTTCAGTTATAAAATTACTACAATTTTTTCATCCAAGCCATTCAAATAAGCATATTTGATCTTGTTTGAATGAGTTCTATGAGAAAGTGATTGTCCAACATTAAAAAGCGATTAACGCAATAGACTTTTTTTTTTTTTTTTCCAAAAAACCATTCAAACATGAAGTATCTATCTTGTTCGAATGAAAATTTTGAGTTTATTTTTGAAATGGTAAAAAGTGATTAACGTGTTACACTTTTATTAACCTTTTACCTTTCAAACCCCCTTTCTTAGGGATTGCATTGATTTTTAAAAATCATTTATTTTTGGCTAAAAGCGTGTAATATTTTAAATTTTTTTAAGTTGTGTTGTTAATTTTTTATCAATTATCAAGTATTTTAAAAGTTGAAATTTGACTTGTCGAAAATGTCAATTATTTCTTATAATAGAGATTATTATTTAATAAAATAATTATTTGATATAGATTATTAAATTTTTGAATATTTGATATAAATAAACTTTAATTAATAGAAGTCGAGCCTCAATATTTTTTAACAAGTTAAGCTTGAACTTAATTTTTTTTATGCTCTATTAAACTGAGTTTGGGCACAACAAAGCCTGGTTTAACTCGACTCATTTACACTCCTGCTCATTGCATTAATCACCCCTTCTACCATGTGTGGCAATGATTTTACTTTACTATAGAATTAACATTAATAGTTCGCGTTATTATTTTTCTTAATTTTGAGACATTATTAGTGTCAAAATTTTTTATACAAGCGATATACCACAACATGACAAGTTATTATTTTGTAATAACAAATTATAAAGAATAACAACTATGAATACGTATCATATTATGAAGTCTATTTATTTAATAATATTTACATTGACAATTTATCAAAACTAAACTATCAAATAAATATTGTTAATTGTGAATCGTGATGATGTATAAAAGACTAAATTTAAAATGCAAATATTAATTCTTAATCTTTTTTTCGAAACTTAAAAAAATAAAAAAAATTGCATTTATATTTTAGTAGAGTTAATACCTATCCAATTAAGAAGACTTATCCTAAAAACAAAGCTTAATTTATGTATTTATAAACGAGCCCCATTATACAAAATCAGTCTGTCAAAGCTGTGAAAATCTGGTGGGACTATTATGAGACCCATTTAGGTAGACGTTTATTAACATTTTACAATTTCGATAACTTAACTTTTTCTCCTATCTTTTATTTCATTTTATATCTCACAAATTAAATATTAAAATAATAATTTCACATAAACTCCGTTTGGAGCTCTAAATTTTATCAAAAAATACAAAAAATCTCTAAAAAAACTCATTTGCATGAATTGAGGCAACAACTATTACTAATTTTTTACTACCCCAAATGCACTCATAAAAATTTAATGTCATGTTATACTCAATGGTATATCTTATCTCATACTATTACTCCTCTTTATTATCCAATCCCTCAAATCAAACATAACCTGAAAATAAGGATACCTAAGTCAACCCATGGAGTCCATTGTAAAGCCTCTCCGATTTGTCTTCAAACCATAGCTTTTTTAATCATGTATTATCTTATTTATATTGTATATACATGCAGCTAAGCAAACAAATTTTGTGCCTCAGATTGTGGACAATTGTATATAATGGTAGCACCTCTCATCAAACCCAACCCCCAACCATTTCTTTTGATAGCTAGGTAAAACAACCCCCCCCCCCAAAATAATAATAATAAATAAATAAATAAATAAAAATATAAATAAAATAAACAAATGAATTTACAAACATCAGTTTCACAATGCTAAGTGATGTCATCAGTATTATTTCACCACTCAATTACAATATAAAAAATCTTTTGACATTATACGCTTCAGGGTATATACAATCCCTTAACATTGCTCATTGCCATGTTCTTCCACAACTTTGCAGCCCCTTCCACTACCAAATGAACCCATGCAATTCATGAGATAGTATTGGAACTGGTTTTGGATGAAAAAGCATAGGGATACATACCCCAACAAAACCCCAAAAAAAAAAAGGTTTTAATGATCCACTGAGAAAAAAAAAAAAAGTAAATTCATTTTTTTATGGGTTCAAGAACAATGGTTTTCCCTATCAAGTGCCCAAGGCAGTCGTTTTGCAAATGGGGCAAATGTTCTTGAGTATCAGCCACTGTTTGATGCAATTAGAATGGAAATCATGTCCACAGTTCAACGTCCCAATATTGTCACCCGTAGCATATTCCTCCTGCCACATTAATTTCAAGGATAATACCATTTAAGCTTACTAGTTACCCAAATAAGCACACTACATAATAGCATTTGTAACCCCACCCTAAAAAAGATGGTAAATATATATACAAGTTCAGATGTAAGATCTCTCTCAATTGAAATAGAAGTACCCAATCCGAATCCCCTGGGCATAACCTGACTCCGAGCTCCAGTAGGATAGGCTAATAGCTCTAGGAATTAGTTCAGTGGATACCTCTAGTATCCAAATATATTATATGTAAATATATATAAAGCAACTGTCATTTCAATTTTTTTTTTTTTTTACATGAATTTTCACTCCAACAGATGAGAGAGAGAAAACATAGCTCTTACCTGACATATGGAGCATGGTTCCAAGTTTGATTGCGATCCTTCCATGATGGAAAGGCACTTCCGCTTTTGCATAGACTCCATGATGGTTTCCTCACTCAATCCAGTGCTTACATTTCCTATGCGCTCTTCCAACGCCAACAATTCCTAATATTCCAATTCTGGTGTCAGCGAACAACCTTACATCCAAATCGGCTGATTTGATAAGTGTATATATATATATATATATGTATTTCCTTTTTACCTCATAAGACATGTTATCAACATCAAGTCTCATGTCTCTATGTCTGTCATGCAACTCAGCAACCCCATTTATAAATGGATCAAAGAGAGCATAATCCTGATAGATGATTACAGGGAGGAAAAAAAAGTTAGATCCTTTTGTGTTATTTTTGTTGATCTTTTTGTATTATTTTGTTAAGTCAAAATGTTAGAATGAATCAAGTCACAAGACAATTTCTCTTGATCAAATAGATCATTTGAAGAGCTTGAGACTAAGGGATAGGTTAAGTGGTTACAGCTTATTTACCCACAAGGTTGGTTGTGGTTTGAGTCTCATGGAGGGGGGTTGGATTTAATATGCATATATATATATATATAGATCATTTGGAGAGCCAATCAAGGTTCCTTCCCCAGAGAATTTATTTATTTATTTTTTTTTTCTCCTATGAAGCAAATAGAGCGTATTAAAGTAGCATCAAGGATGCAACTCATGTACAAAGAAGATGCCAAAGTAGCTAGTGAAGTCTACAGCCCTTGCATATATTCAACAAAATCCACAAATTGACTCAAATTTTGGTTAAACCTTACCTGTAAGCTAACTAAATGGACAAAAAATAAAAAATTGAATACAACGGCCCTTTACAACTAGAAAATTTTCCAATTTCTCCAAATCCACCCCCTCCCCCCCCCCCCCCAAAAGAGAGAGAGAGAGAGAGAGAGTTAAAACAAACAAAAATAGGTCCCTATTCAAAAGCAACCTTTGTCTGCCTCTGTGAATGTTCAATTTGTTCCTTAAAGATACAAGTCACCGTGACAAAACAAAGATGTATCTGTGCACGCACACGCACATCTAAAGCTGAAAAGAAACAAGTAGGAATGAGCTATAAAAATTAAAAAGAAATAGAATAAGATTGTAAGGGTTGGATGTAAAAGCAATGAGGGCACATCTATGCCAGAAATAAAGGTTTCCTTGACTATCAAGCACTTGCTCCATATGCAGGGAAACATGACCAAGAACACAAAGTCCAAGTGAATCACCCAAATCCACCAGTCACGTCTGTCACCATGTAAGTAAAAGCACCTACACAGGTCAAAAGACATTTGCAATCTTCTAATTCTCCATTTTTAGCAAAGGAGTTTCAGATAGTGTAGCTCAGTCTAAAACATCAACTAACCAGCTGAGCTGACTCAGTCACCACTAAAACTAGACTCCCAGGACCAAATATGCAAGCCCCACCCCTCTCTCCTACCAAACGTCATATGGTAATTTTGAGAACTAATGGAAGTGATGCAGGGTGAAGTAAATGAATCAAACCATTGAGTAGATGGACTGTGATTTATCTGTTTAGTCTAAGAACATCCAAAAAAATAACACATTTTGTAGAGAATGCTTCTTTGGTGAAATTTTATTAATACTCAAAAGTCTCCTTCCTCCTTGGATTACAATGGTTTAAATAGAAAACAAATACCACTAAACTAGGAATAGAAATCTTCAAAATAGGAAACCGAATAAAGAAAATTAATCTTAACATAATTAAAGAATAAAAATCTTCTAAAAATGGGAAAAGCTAAAATTCTGGATGTAATAAGCAGATTCGTGTAAAAAGTTATGCAGGGCAGACTCGCGCAAAAAGTTATGCCCAAATCAAAACTTGACTTGCGCAAAAAGTAATACTTAAATTAAAACTTGCCATAATCTTTCCTTTCTAAATACTTTAAGGTAATTCAGTCTGCATCATCTAGTTTGCGCCTCAAGATCATCAAGGAGCTGGATGATAAAGGACACGTGGGGAAGAGATAAGACATTTGCGTTAGTGCAGTCCTCATACTTCAGGCCTTCCATGAAGCGTGATGTGTATTAATATGAGGAGCACTGCCATGTCTGTCAAGTGTCCAAAGGTGCCGCCGCATATGCAGGTCCGTACATGCCACTAACAATTCCTGAGAAACCATAGATAGATATTAGCATGGACTTTGTGATAGGGCGACCTCGCACATAAGAGGGTCAATATTCTATCTATGTAGTGGTTGACCAATTTTCGAAAATGCTCCACTTTATTCCACGCAAGAAGACCACCGACACAGCAAATGTGACATAATTGTACTTTCGAGAAGTCTATCGTCTTCATAGCCTGCTTCTTTCTATCATTTCTGGTTGGGGTATTTTCGGAGATGTTTGCGGAAACTAGTTAATACCTAGCTCAATTTCAGCACAGCATATCATCCTCAGAGCAACAAATAGGCAGAAGTTGTGAACAAGTCATTAGTGAATCTGCTGCGAAGCATGATGGAGAGTCGTGGGAAGAGCTGGGATCAGACTGTGCATCAAGCAGAGTTTACCTTTAATCATTTAGTTAATCGCAGCATTGGTTTTTCACCTTTTCAGATAGCCTATGGATTCATACTTGGCTCCTGTGCCAGATTTGAAGCGAGTGCATGTAAGGGGAAAAAAATTTTATCCAGCAGCTGCAGCAGGTCGATCAGTCCATCAAGCAAGTACTCATCAAGTCTACTGCCAAAAGTATAAGGAGCATCTTGATAGGAAGCGATGTTTGGTTGAATTTACAGAGGGTGATTTTGTCTAGGCAGTCCTCACCACATACTGTTTTCCAGCAGGAGAATATGATAAACTATGAGCAAGGAAGATTGCCCTAGTTGAGATTCTGAGAAAAAATAAAAAATAACCCCAATGCCTACTGTTTGAAATTACCCAGCCATATTAAAATGGCTGATGTTTTCAACAATAAGCACTTAATTCTGTATTTGGGTGATAATTAAGAGGAGGAGTTGAATTCAGGGACAAATTTTCTTCAGCTTCGAAGGGATGATGCAAACCAGATTGCCCTAAAATATTTGGAAAAGAAAGATTATGGAAAGTTTTGATTTGCGACATAACTTTTCACACAAGTCAAGTTTTGATTTGGGACATAACTTTTTGTTCAAGTCAAGTTTTGATTTAGGCATAATTTTTTGCACGAGCCTGCCCGTTGCATCCAAAATTTTAGCCCTATTTCATTTTTAGAAGATTTTTATTCTTTAACAATGTTAGGACTAATTTTCTTTATTCAGTTTCCTGTTTTGAAGATTTCTATTCCTAGTTTTACCAGTATTTTTTTTTTTTCATTTAAATTGTTGCAATCCATGAAGGAAGGAGACTCTTGACTATTAATAAAATTTCATTAGAGAAGTATTCTCCACAAAATTTGTGTTATTTTTCTGGGTATTCTTAGCCTAAACAGATAAATCACAGTCCATCTGCTTAATTGCTCAATTCAGCTGCTTTGCCTTGCATCAGGAAGTCATTTCCACCTATTTAGTCCAGTGTGAAGGAAAGCACCACTAGCACACTATAGGTGTGCATGTGAGAAGGCATTGATGTATTTTGCATATTTCCATAAAGATAATGTCCATTCCAACAAATAGAGCTTACAAAATTATTGCAAAAAAATGTGTTTTAAACAGATTGATATCAGAAATCCAGTAGACAGCATAACAATTACTGCTAAGAAATTTAGAAGTATAAGAAGCTGTGTTTAAGCTTACTTATCTACCGCCATCTCAAGCAAGCATTAGTTGAAAACAGAACTACAAGAAAATGATGTCCCTATACCAACCGAGCCACCTATACTTTATGGTTGACAAGATAAAATGGAACAGACACTCAAATAACATTTGGAGTTCCGAAAAAGTTTAAAAAAACCAAAAGTTGGTGTAGAAGTAACACGTAATGAAATTTGATTAGAAAAAATCGGGAACTTTCGGAGTTTTTTGGAACTTTTTGGAGCTCCAAACACTACCTTAACTTTCCATGCAACACAAAAACTATTTAATTTGGTCAGGCATGAGTCAAAACCAAACCTCTGATCGCAAGTTCTGGCCCCTATGCATAGCATTCAAGACATGACGAATCTGTTACACAAAAGGGCAAAAGTTTTTAGTTAATTATTGCAAGCATTCTTGATCAGAAACAAGTCAACCATGATAGTAATAGAATATATGTTTGCTAACAAGACAGGAATTATAATTAACAGTCACAATTATCCAATTAGAAATGCACAACAATAATTCAAACTATGACAACCACACTTAAACAGACACCCATACAACCTTCATAATATGTAATTATGAAAAAGAAAATTGCTAACCATTGTATCCACTGTCCCCTTGCTCGCAATCTGGGGCAACCAATGCGTGAGGAAGCTTGTTGATACAGCCTCGTAAGGGTGTGGGTTTAATATTATTCTATGATAAATTGATAGACTGGATGCCACAGAAAACTTTTTGTCTTTACATATATCTTATTACATTACAAAAGGGCTCCCATGCGTGGACAATTCTAAATGCAGCAGTGGTTCAAAATTTGATGGATCTGCATCTAGATAAGAGAAGACATCTAACAAATTATCACACCATGAAAAGTAGATATTCTGTGAATTGTAAATATAGACATCATTGCTTACAGCAAACTAGCAGAAATTTCCCAAATTGCAAACCTAATTTTCTACGCTGGCATCACCACTGAATTTTTCTTTTTTTTTCCTCACCAGACCTCAGATTAATAATTTGCAAGTTCTAGCTAACATTGGGCAATGAATTATTAATTTTCCATTATTCATCCAAATCATACAGAACTCCAAACTCTTCGTCTGACCTGCCCAAGTTACAATAAATAACATTTGAATTTTTAATTTTTCATTATTCATCCAAATCATACAGAATTCCAAACTATTCGTCTGACCTGCCCAAATTACAATAAATAACATTTGCAATTCAATAATTCTCCCCAAAAATGAAGCCATAGCTATCTGTTTTAAGCCCAAATTAATGATATCTTGGAGTAAAAGCTAACTAAATAAGATGAATTTATTTTGCACAAAACTACAGAACCAAAATCTATATCCATTCACAGCCTAAAGCAAAGCCACAAGTCAATATTCATGCACTTGGTAACCCTTCCGGAATTGTGTACCACTGAATTGAGACATCAAAAACTAATTAGAGAGTGATATTTCGGTACCCCATCCACAGGTACTGCATGCCACTCCCCTTATGGACTGCACTTCTACACTTCAATAGTTGATTATTATGTGGATCTTAATCACAGTAGATGTAGGAAATCAATCCTAGATTTTCAAGCAATTAATAAACAGTTAAAAAGGTTCAGATTAGCCACTCATGCCAGTGAATCAACAAACTGTCTGGTCTGAAAGTGTGACTGCTAATTAACAGAAAAAGAAAAAGAAGTATACCATCAAGATCAAGATTAAGTATAAAATAAATAAAACTTAGAACCTTAGAAGTTCATTAAGCAACTTCATGAAGTCCATAAAATACCATAAACCATAGTATCAATTTTGTGAATAATTTCTTGAGAAAATCACATGTATATTTCCTATCAAAAGTTAAAATCACATGCATTATTCACAAATGCAGATGGACAAGATCTAGAAAATATATTTAATGAAGACTGTCAAACACCTCACCCCATAATGCTGACAAGTAGGTTGAGATAATATTATCAAGTTGGTCAAAAACAAATTTGAATCACAATTCACTCATTTAAAAATTGTGCTCAACTAACTCTTTTCCCAATAGCAAAAAGTACAGTAATATTACATGACAGCCCCACCATAGCTTTTGCATAGGCATTTCAGATGGGCACTTATGACAACAAGCTAGGATATCAATGGCAGATCTAAAACATTAGAACATAAAAGCCAGCTCTGAAATAATTCCTTTCGAAAGAAGAAAAATAAAAGAAAAACCATCACCATCCACGAGACATCCTGAAATTAACGACGTTTCATGATACATCAATATTAAATGTATGTAGAGAGCCAAATGTAGATACATATTCCCTATCAAAAAAATAGAACTATATTAATACACGTATATAAATATGCAGATATAAGATATGCTTCAACCATAAGTTATCATAGAAGAGACACCACTCATCAAATTAAATAGTTGCACTTAGGTTGAGATGATTATATCTAGAAATACTGACTAGGTCAAAGTCAAATCATCAACTGTTTTTAAGAATATGATTAATTGGAGACCTTGCTATCGTATATCAGATTCCGTATCTGAAAGGGTAATAAAATCATGTGGGGGGACTGTTCTCTCATATCTCAATTTTATGTTTCTGTTTATAGGTCTGCAAAAGAATTAAAGCTGTGCCGAGCAACTGGGGTTTGACTCAATTACAAATATTCATGTTAATTCATATTTCGACCATACTAAGCTTGAGCATTACTTCCGAGCTTGTTTAATAAATGAACTGAAGATGAACAAGTAAAAGATTAAAACAGAAGTATCAATTTGCAGTCCTTGTTCTTCCAAATAGAAATATTACCTGCAGTTGGGTGGTAATCAATCTAAGGTGCTGTTCATGAACAACTTAAGCTATGGCAGGTTCATGTTTGTTCATTTGACAAACATGCAGAGCATGAGCTTTAATCTTAATGTTTATCAAGTAAACAAATGAGCATAGGTAATGTCAACCTCTAATTTGCACATTTCTAGGCTTCTAGGTCTATGCATTTACCTAAGTTTTACCTGGATGCCGGACAACTTCAATATGAAAATGGAACACGAAAATAGTACAACCCCTGCTCTAGAATGCAATACCACTTAGTGGTAAGGACTAGGCTTGTGCAGATCACATTAACAAATGTATTTAGGTACTTCTAGATATGAATGTTATTTTCTATTAACATTTAAAAATTACTGAAACCAATACACCTTTCAAAAAAAAAAAAAAAAAAACACAAAAAACAAATACAAGAAAAATGATTTTTCTTAATTCTTTATGCACTCTCTATTGAAATTAGCCATATAAAATAAACACATCCTATATAGGTTGAACTATGGATACATTTATAGGTAACCCCCTGTACTCTCCACATGGCACTACCTCCACCAACCACAAGTTGACCTCATGATGCAGCATCTAGGCTTGGCTCTCTCCTGAGATTCGCTCAGAGCCTTTGGTGTTGGTGGCTAGCAAATGGCCCCCCTTTGCTTGCAACGCAACAATAACGAGTAAATCACTTCGCTACAAGCCATTGAGTTCACCCTCGCCCTTTTGGGCAAATATCCACGCAGCAAGGCAACATACATGCGTTGCTTCCACCTAAAAAGATGCCCAAGTCTAGGAAGATTCCTCCTTGAACAAAGATACAATTGGGATCTCTCATGTAGACAACCGGTTGGAGGTAAGAACAAGGGCTAGCCGAGCTTCAAGGTAACCCATTCGAGGTACTGCATCTCGTCCATCAAATAGAGAGAAACTCAACCCTGCATTTAATGATTCTAACACAAAGTTAATGCCCCCAACTACCAAGTCCAGGAGAAGGACGCATGTCCCCCTCCCATTAGCCAACAACCTCACTATGAAAACCCTGAGCCAACAAATGGCTCATTAGAACAACTCTGATACATAGAGCAGTTCTACCATAGCAGGCCCTTCTTGACATTCTCCCAAATTGTCCCCCTTTTGTACGAGCTACCTCAACCCTTCAATCATCTGACCTGTCACATTAACCTAAGACAAGCACTATAAATAGCCAAAGTTGGCCTCATTTACAAGAGTGCATTCTTTCCCTTCACCCACCACAGAGCTACTATCTCTACTCTCTAGAACTCTCTCTCTCTCTCTCTCTCTCTTTCTTAGTTACTGATTCACTCTGAAAATGCTATTTCTAGAAAAGTTTTTACGATAAATTTAAGTCATTTTTAGAGTAAATCATAATTTTTAACTTAATAAATTGTATTTGATCAAGTTTAGTTTTAATTATAAATGTCAGATTAAAATGATCAAAATAGCATAACTTTTGGAAATAAAATAAGTCCTTAGTGATTATAAGTGTAGAAAATAATGTTATGTGTCGATTAAAAATCTAGTTAGTTATGTAATTAAAATATGCTTGGTTTTTATAATAATTGGATGCTTAATTGAACAGGTAAACCGCTGAGCTGGCAGCAATGACCATTCCCACGCCACTGTGCCCACAGTTAAGCCTTGGCCACGTCCTCCTTGATCCTACATTGTACCTGATACATCTGATTTCCTGATTTTCTATGGCAGTTCAGAGTGTCTTACTCTTAATCAAGCTCAACTGCTGTGTTGAGGAGGAATTAGATAAAATCAAATTTCTAAATAGATGAGAATCAATTTCAAGGCGGTTGAAGAAGGATCAAACTAAAGAAAGAGATTTGATATATAAATCAGATACAGATATATCGTCAGCTGATTTTAGAAGAATTCTACAACAGCTCAAATTCTGAAGACCAAAATTTATAATCTCATTTCAAATATAAACACAATCAATTCTATTGGGATTTATCAATCAAATCTTGTTCATTAATTCAATTTATTTGCTCATAGGCCAAAATTATTTTAATTTCTTTTTATTTTTCACATTAGAAAATTCCTAGTTTATTATTTTAGCAATTATTTTTCAACGTTAATATAAATCTACGTAGTTTTGCATTATCTTTCAATTTAAAAAAAAAAAAACAGCATAATTAAGGATAATGATTAATTGCAAGATTCTTAATATCATACTTCATGGTGACAGGTACATAAAAATGTTTTCATACACAAAATATGAATTTTCGTCGAAAAAATAAATTAGTTTGTGCATTTTTTATATTTATATTAAAATTTGTCATTTTTTTCCAAGTTTTGCCAAAACTCAGTCCAAAATTCTTTTCTCACGTACTTATTTGTAACCGAGGCTAAACTTTATATTACCACATAATCAAATTAATCATGGTTTTATATATGTTTAAATTTTAACTAAAGTTAATTAGATATAAAATTTAAAAAAAAAATCTTATTAAGATATTTTAACACTAAAAAGTTCAATAATCAATATTTTAAAATTTAAATTTTGATTTTACCAAATAATGTGCTTCATTATTATTATTATTTTGGCTTCATTATTATTGTTAATAAGTATTATAGACTTCGTATGTAATTCTATATAAATTTCAAATAGCTTGAATAGAAAAATGATAAATGTAGTGTACACAAACTATCTATATTATATTTGTTCAAAAATTAGATTACCAATTTAATCACTAAATTTTTAGTTTATTCTTTTATGTATAAACTTATGTATGCTATAATTTAAGTAAATTTGAAAACACAGTCAGATTAATTAAAGGACCAATAATACAAATATGTGTATCTTTAAATTTTATGAATTCAAAATTATACAGAAAAAAGTGTTGAAACTTTCAAGTTTAACTACTTAAGAACGTTATGCAATTAGATATATGAAAATTAAAAAAAGGGGAAAAATAGTGAAAATAATTCTAGAATTTGATTTGATTAGATTTTACTTTATCTTTAATCTTCTATTTCTATCCAAATAGGATTGATTGCACTTATCTTTTTATTTGTGATGCCAAGGGATAGAGAATAGAGAAGGAAAAGCAGAATAAAGAGAAACTGTTCCTTTTAAATACAAGCAAAGAGAGAGAGTAAAGACATAAGCTATGACTGTTTAATTTGTGGTGCCTCCTACTTACCTTTGGACGAGAAAAGGGCACCATAGGCACCACCACTAGTTTTGTTTCTTGATATCTACTCATTGAAACCCCCCACCCCCCAACTGTGACGATCCAAAAAAAAAAACAAAAGAGAGAAATTTGATCATGCATGGACACTTGGCAGCCAAGGGCTTGAAGCCTCATTAGCCTTGGTGACCAAGGCTTTCGTTTGACCACATGCAAGTGGAGCCACATCTTCTTGCCAGCAACACACTTCTACAAATAGCATCATGATGGAGCTTCACCCTAGAGGGCAAGTGGGCCGCTCAAAAAGCCCCACATGTGGGGCCTTGCATGTATATATATGGGAAAGGGGGGGATGCCGTGGGACACACCAAGCCGGGAAAAAAAAAGGGAAACCAAGAGGGAAAAAAAAAGGGGAGGAAAGGAAAAAGAGAAGGAAGAAGAGAGAGGAAGGAAAAAGGTTGGTTTTCTAACCCAAATTAAATTCTAAGCCTTTTAATTAAATTCGTTCCTCACGCGCCTGCGCTGTCCAATTTTGAAAAGGAGATTCGGTGCACGCGTACGGCAATTTGCACTCCTCCAACAAAGAAACGGGGTAGGGAAATTAATGCATCATTTGTACTTTTGTAATGTTTATTTTGATAGGAAATAATTGTGAGGTTAAGTTTATATTATTATTAAATTTATGTTAAGTTGATAACTAGATTTTCAGTAGCATCGGAATTGTGATTAAATTGATGAAATTTTCTATTCAATGCCGAGATATGCTATAATATGTTGGAACATGCTGAATATGTGTTTATTGTGAAACGGATGATAAAATGGAAATATGAAATTGTGAAAGCTAATACACACTCATGGATATTGTTGCTAAGCTTTAACAACGTAAAGGGAAAAGCTAAGAAAATGTTGAAAGACCCTAAATCTGCGCAGGGTCGAGTTAATCGTGCCCATGGACTAGTAATCTAAAACGACGACGAATGTGGTAAAGGCTCATCGTGGCCCTTGGACTCGGATCCCTAAACGACGACGCAGGGGTGCTTCGCGACCTGTATAATTATGCAAACTGGAAATAGTTTTGGACTACCACTATGATTGTAGGACAGTCTTGCAGAGTATTCTTCTCCACCTTGGAAAAAGAAAATAATAAAAGAAAGACTAGCAAGAGAACTAAAAGTCATGAATGATGTGTCTTATTCTGCAACGTATTGACATATTTGATGATGTCTTGCTACATTATTGTTTTCTACATGATTCTTAAAAGGCATTATAAAAAGTATAAATCTATACATCGTCAGCACATGTGGCTTGGTGCTCACGTCCCTACAGATTGTGTTGCAGGTACAGACCCCGAGACCTAGAAGAACCGGCATAGCTACTAAATCCTACAAATGTATTAAATAATTTTTTTTTTTATGTAATGACCTCTAAAGTTTAATGTATGTACAAATACTGCTTTATAAACGAATATGGGTTATGTTATCCAGTTTTAATTCTAATTGGGTATGCGATTTGTCATAAAAACAATCAATTTTATTGACTATATAAATAGAAAGAAATGATCAGGAACTCTGAAAATGTAAATGGCAGGACTATAGTAAGTCAGGTGCAATACGTTTTTCATTGTAAACTCACCCCTCGGGACCTTAGAATTTCAGGGGCGTGACACCAAAAAAAAAAAAAAACCAAAAAAAACCAAAAAAAAAGGAAAAAAAATAAAACAAAGCAAAACAAATATGAAAAACATTCAAAATAGGATAAGCAAATGAATATAATAAAAAAAGATTAGGTGCCATTTGGTTTGTTTTTCTATTTTTTATTTTCTGTTTTGGGCTCATTTTTCATTTTGCACTTGGAAATAAGGAAAATAGTTCAAAATGTATTTGGTCACTTGTGTTCTCAAAATTATAGAAAATGAGTTTAGATATGAAATGAAAAATAACAAAAAATTGGTTTGTTTTTCTATTTTTTATTTTCTGTTTTGAGCTCATTTTTCATTTTGCACTTGGAAATAAGGAAAACAGTTCAAAATGCATTTGGTCACTTGTGTTCTCAAAATTATAGAAAATGAGTTTAGACATGAAATGAAAAATAACAAAAACTTGTTTTGAACATTTTTAACCCAAAATAAAAATTCCAAAATAAGGAAAACAAATTATTTTCTGTTTCCTTGTTTTTGAAATTTTTAAAACATAAAACACATAAAACAGATAATAGAAAAGTAAACCAAATGCCACCTTAGTTACTAGCAATAACCCTATTATGCATAGGTGTTGTATAAGCTAAAATGTATAATTAATTAAATTTGTATTCCTTACATATTTTAAAAAGGCAAAGGAACTATGAAATACCATAAGGAGGATTTGAATGAAGCAATGAAATGGCTCTAATTCACTATAGTTATTGATTACACTCGAAAAGTGTAATTACAAACTCTATACTTTCATACTTATTGATGCATTTAAATAGTTAAATTTGAAGTTTTGTCGTTATTTTGTCATTTATAGTTTTATTTTCTTAATTGCAAGGAAAATGGTGAAATAATTGAAGTTTATAACGATGAAAACGGTCTAGAAGACGAAGGAAAAGTTATGGTTTAGACCTCACCTTAGATGGCCCGGACCAGCCCAAAGACCTAGCATGGAGGAGGAAGAGAAACAGAGTAATCACCATTCTATGGTCCGGACCCCCAAATCAAATGGTCCGGACCACAGTATGCTTGTTTGGCCGAATCTGTGAAGGTGACCATTCTGTGGTCCGAACCCCCTCCCAGACGGTCGGGACCACAGTAGCCGAGTATGCGCGTGTTAATTCTCACCTTTTAGGGTTTCTTTGCAATCCTTTTATAAAACCATGTACACAGCCGAACTAAAGGAGAACTTTTCATATTTTTCAGATACTTTTGAGAGTTTTTAGAGAGCTTTTTCAATGCTGTCGTGGAGTTTATGGATTTTCTAGAAGTTAGTTTGTTCATCGCTGCAATTTCATTCCATTACTTTCTTTCAGAACTGTTTACCGTGTAAGTTTAATTTCGTTTCGCACTTTAATAATATGATTTATTCGTTTCAAGTGGTAGATCGATTGATTATGTGCATGTTTGTTGCTTTCGTTTCATTTAAAATAATGCTAGCGTAAAAACCCTAGTTATTGATTCGACGAATCAAGGAAGGGTGTTCATTACACACAGTTAGAAAACCAGAATAAAGAATTGAAGAGTGAATAATAAATTCCCCTCTCCAAGCACTCTTATTTATAATCGAAGGTTACAATTAAAATAGGAAACAATACAACTCAGAATAGGAAACGGAAGGACAGCTAATTAAGGCTGTCAACCTAAGAAAGGAAAACTCAATAATACTAATTATAATACTAATAATATTAATATCTTCTAATACGCCCCCTCAAGCTGGAGCATACATATCAAAAATCCCCAGCTTGGAAGACAAATTGAGGAAGGCAGGACGAGATAGTGGCTTAGTAAGAAGATCGGCCAGTTGGGACGACGACCGAACAAAAGGAGTACTTAATTGTCGTCGCATTAGTAAATCACGAATGAAGTGACAATCAACCTCAATATGTTTGGTGCGTTCATGAAAGACAGGATTGTTGGCGATAAAGATGGCAGCCTGATTATCACAGTGCATAGGCATAGGCAAAGGAACAGCAACCCCAAAGTCACATAGTAGAGAGCGAACCCAAAGCATCTCAGCTGCAGTATGAGCCATAGCACGATACTCAGCTTCGGCACTCGAACGAGCAACAACATGCTGCTTCTTACTGCGCCAAGTAACCAAATTATCCCCAACAAAGGTGCAATACCCAGAAGTCGAACGACGATCAGTACGGCTCCCAGCCCAATCGGCATCACTATAGCCAGTGACAGTGAGTGAGGAAGATGGGCGATAAAGAAGACCACGACCAGGAGACTGTTTCAAATAGCGCAGGATTCGACAAACAGCTTCAAAGTGAGGAGTACGAGGAGCATGCATAAATTGGCTAACAACCCCAACAGCATAAGTGATATCAGGACGAGTGACTGTTAGGTAAATCAATTTGCCCACCAGACGTCTATAACGACTGACATCCGAAAAAGTAGTACCAGAAGAAGTATCCAATTTAGTAGAGGAATCCATAGGCGTGTCTGCAGGGCGAGCACCTAATAGACGAGTCTCAGAGAGTAAATCCAGAACATACTTACGTTGACAAATTGAGAGTCCCTGAGCAGAACGAGCAATTTCAAGGCCCAAAAAATACCGAAGGCCTCCGAGATCCTTTGTGTGAAACTGACGAGCAAGATGTTGTTTTAAAGCCACAATACCAGAAGCATCATCACCCGAGAGAATAATATCGTCAACATATACAATGACAATAATAGTGCCAGAAGAAGTATGACGACAAAAGACAGAATGATCAGCAGAAGAGCGTGAGAAACCAACTTCAATAAGAGCAGAGCTGAAACGATCAAACCATGCGCGAGGAGATTGTTTCAATCCATAAAGAGCACGCCGCAATCGACAGACCAAATGATTATTGCCTGGAGTAGAATAACCAGGTGGTTGATCCATATAGACCTCTTCTTGAAGGTTACCATGAAGAAATGCATTTTTAATATCAAGCTGATGCAAAGGCCAATGACGACTAACTGCGACTGCAAGGAGGATACGAACAGAATTCAGGCGAGCAACAGGAGAAAAGGTCTCAGTGTAGTCCACACCATAAGTTTGGGTGTAGCCTTTGGCCACCAAACGAGCCTTGAGGCGTTCAACAGTCCCATCAGGAAGATACTTAACAGTGTAAACCCAGCGACAACCAACCGTCTGCTTGCCAGGAGGCAGAGTGGTGAGTTCCCACGTCTGATTCAGATGGAGAGCATTCATCTCTTCATCCATAGCATGTTTCCATCCCGGAATGGATAAGGCCTGCATATAAGAGGATGGAACAGACACAGAAGACAAGGCACAAACAAACGAGAAAAGAGACGATGAAATACGATGATAGGACACATGGTTAGCAAGTGGATGTTGGGTGCAAGTGCGTGTACCTTTCCGTAATGCAATAGGCAGATCAGATGAGGGAGCAGGATCTGCGGACGAAGAATCAGAATCAGTTGGAGAAGAGAGGATCACCTTCCTATCACGATCGCGCTGATATACCTGTGGAAGAGGAGGAATAAGGGGAAGACCAGGAGCCACAGGAGAAGCGGGTATGGGTGTAATGGTGGAATCAAGGGGCGATTGTGTAGGCAAAGGAATATATACGGAAGAAATGGGAGCTGGAAGAGTAGGAGACGACGCCCCCTCACGGGAAATAAGGTCAGAGGACAGAGCATTGCCATCAGAAGAGAAGAAAGCTGTGGATTCAAAAAAAGTGACATCAGCACTGACAAAATAACGACGAGAAGCAGGATGATAACATCGATAGCCTTTTTGTGTACGGGAGTACCCCAAAAAGATGCACTTGCGAGAACGAGGGGATAATTTATCAAGGCCAGGATCAAGGTTATGAACAAAGGCAACACATCCAAAAACACGAGGAGGAAGAGAAAAAGGTGACCGGTCAGGATAGAGAACAGAAAAGGGAGATTGATTGGACAAGACAGGTGTAGGGACTCTGTTAATAAGATAACAAGCTGTAAGAACAGCATCGGCCCAAAAGGGTTTAGGAACATTCATTTGAAATAATAAGGTGCGAGCAATATCTAAAATATGACGGTGTTTACGCTCAGCAACACCATTCTGCTGAGAAGTACGAGGACAGGTTGTTTGATGGATAATGCCCTTTTCAAGACAAAATTGATCAACAGCAGATTGAACATATTCTAATGCATTATCAGATCGAAGTATTTTGATTCTCTTATCAAACTGGGTGAAAATTTCATTGTAAAAACGAGAAATGATAGAGGGTAAATCAGTTCTTTGTTTCATTAAAAAAATCCAAGTCATACGAGAAGAATCATCAATAAATAGAACAAAATAAAGGAATCCATTGATACTTTTAACGCGGGAAGGTCCCCAAACATCAGTATGAATGACACGAAAAGGCTCTGACTCACGACTATTACTACGACTAGAAAAGGTACTACGGTGATGCTTGCCAAACTGACAAGCCTCACAATCTAGACTAGACACATGACTCAAATTTGGCACAATAAGTTTCAATCTTGCCAAGGACGGGTGACCGAGACGTCGATGCCACTGAAGAGGAGAGAGAGAAGTGCGGAGAGCAATAGAAGGCGAATGTGCTGGAAGGGAAGGACAATCGAGATAGTAAAGACCATCCTTCTCATGCCCCGAACCAATCGTCTTCTTCGTCTTGAGATCCTGAAAGACACAAGAATTTGCAAAAAAAGTTATTGAACAATTTAACAATCGAGTTAATTGACTGACAGAGAGTAAATTAAAAGGAAACTGAGGAACATAAAGACTAGAGTCTAAATGAAGAGAAGAAGAAGGACGAAGAGTCCCTCTACCAGACACAGGACGAGATGACCCATCGGCTAACACTATATTATGATTAAGAGAACGAAGATTAGAGAATAAGGAAGAATTACCAGACATATGTGAACTGGCTCCTGAATCAATGATCCAGGAGGGAGAGCTAGAAGCCACAAGAGCAGGGTTACCTGAGTTTGCCAAAGTAGCAGTAGAGGTGGAAGGAGTAGAAACCCGTAGCGACTGAATGAGCTCTTGGAGCTGAGATGAACTCAGAGTGTATGTCTCCTGAGAATCAGATGTGGGAGTACTGATTGGACTCGCTGAAGACTGTGTAGGACCATTATCTTTGACATGATGTGCCTGTTCTGGTTTACCATACTTCTTCCAACAATAGGGTTCGGTGTGATTTGTTCCACCACAATGATCACACTTGCGGTCTCCCTTGTTTCCAGAAGATCGTCCTCCACCTCTAGAACTACCACGAGTGTTTCGTCCACCACGGGAACCACGAGACGGCCCCCCACGATTATGCTGGCTAACTAGAGCAGAAGAATCTGTAGGTAAGGTTGTATTATCAGGGGTGGAGGATCGATTACCCAAGGAAGAGCGCTGGATACGGGAGTAAGCACTAGCTGCAGTGGGCAATGTCTCGCTTGCTAAAATTTGATCCTTGAATCCTCGGAGGGAAGGATTTAAGCCAGATAGAAAGTTGGCTATCATAAATTCTTCCCAATATTTCTTCTGCTGTATCAAGTCTGTACTAAAGGGACGATATTGCAACAATTGTTCCCACAAACTTTTTAAGTGACTATAATATTCAGAAAGAGATTTGTCACCTTGTTTGGCTGAAAACATCTGCTCGTATAACTCATACACTCTAGAAACATTGCTTTTCTGAGAATAGGACTTAGCGAGACACTCCCATATCCGTTTAGAAGAATCACAAAATTCAACGGTGGTGGCAACAGAGTCCTCTAAACTATGCCAGAGAAGGCCCATAACAATTGCATCTTCACTCATCCATACAGAATACGTAGGGTCCGTTGAAGGAGGTGCTTCATCGGTAATATATTTGAGTTTGTTCTTGCCCCGGAGAAAAGTTTTAACTGCATGTGCCCAAGCCAAGTAATTGTCCCCATTCAATTTCTTGGGTGTAATAGAGCGAGGAACATCATCAGCTTTGAGAAAGACAGTTGGATTGAAGGGTTGATCTTCTGATTTCGCCATAACAGGACAAAGGCCTTAACAAACAAACAAAAAAAAATACCAATTGGATGGAACAGCAACAACAACCACCAATGGCAGCGGAACTGGTAAAGGCACGGTAACAGACGAGATTAATTAGACGAAACCAGCAAGACAACAATCCAAATCAAACGAACTCAGCAGCACAGCATTAGCAGAACGAACAACACAGAAGCAGCATCAGATCGAACAGCAGCAGCAACAAACAGTAGCCGGACAAAACTAGCACAGACAAAACTGGAACAGGTACATCTGAACACATACGATCATCCGATGACAAGGGCAACCACCGGCGGACGTCCGCTCAGGCCATGCGACCGCCGTCGAAGAAGACGGTGGTCGGCCGGTGGGTCACGCGCCTACACGCGCCGGAGATGTCTTGGCGCGTGGGGGGCTGACGCGAGCAGTCAGGCCGCCACGGCGGCGGCGTCTGGCAACACCCTTCTAGGGTTTTGATCGCCGGTGGAGGGCGAGCCTCTAGGAACCGTCGGCCGGTTGCTCCGGTCGCCGGAGAAGTCGCCAGAGAAGTCGCCGGTGCGCGTGGGGGGCTTGACGCGAGCAGTCAGGCCGCCACGGCGGCGGCGTCTGGCAACACCCTCCTAGGGTTTTGATCGCCGGTGGAGGGCGAGCCTCTGGGAACCGTCGGCCGGTTGCTCCGGTCACCGGAGAAGTCGCCGGTGAGAAACAGTAGTACGCCTCTCTCTTTCTCTGTATATCTTTCTCTCTTTGATTATTTTGGCTCTGATACCAAGTTAGAAAACCAGAATAAAGAATTGAAGAGTGAATAATAAATTCCCCTCTCCAAGCACTCTTATTTATAATCGAAGGTTACAATTAAAATAGGAAACAATACAACTCAGAATAGGAAACGGAAGGACAGCTAATTAAGGCTGTCAACCTAAGAAAGGAAAACTCAATAATACTAATTATAATACTAATAATATTAATATCTTCTAATACATACTATGGGATGAGCGTAGACCCTTCGCATGAGTTGAAAAAACTCATGCGTAGGGATCTACCATTTTTAAACCTATTTTAACTTGTTTCGAAAATATTCGAAAACGAAAACCTTTAACCACATTCGCTGAAATCACTGGTTTGGGTTTTCGGCTAAATATGCTCACTGTGGTCTAGACCATTTGGTCTGGGGTCTGGATCACAGAATTGGATACTTTTAATTGTTTTTGTTTTGCTTTGAATAACCAAAGAATGCCTAAACTAAAAATCAAAATCCTAAAACAAGGTAAAGATAAAACCTATCCTAATCCTAACTATGATACAATTACAACTACGTTTTAATCCCGTATTACTCGTAAGGTGGAGGATCTAAACGATCCCACGTTTCAACCTCCGCCACGAAGTTCTCCAAATATGGCTTGAGACGATGGCCATTCACCTTGAAAGTGGTGTTATTGCGTGGGTTGTGAAGCTCACACACACCATGTCCTGAGATGGAAAGGATAACAAAAGGACCACACCACCTAGACCGGAGCTTTCCCGGGAAAAGATGTAACCTTGAGTCATACATCAAAACTTTTTGGCCAACATGGAAGCATTTCCTACGAATGTGCTTATCATGTAATTCCTTCATCTTAGCCTTAGCAAGTTTTGCATTTTCAAAAGCATCATTTCTTAATTCTTCAAGTTCATTGAGTTGAAGCTTTCGAAGAACACCGACATCATCTATACTCTCATTAAATTGCCGGATTGCCCAAGAGGCTCTATGTTCCATCTCAACGGGTAGGTGCCCAATAGGCTTTATGTTCCATCTCAATGGGTAGGTGGCAAGCCTTGCTAAACACGAGACGATAGGGAGACATACCCAAAATAATTTTATAAGCCATCTGATACGTCCACAGTGTATCAACCAGTCTCAAAGACCAATCTTTTCGAGTGGGATTGACGGTCTTTTCGAGAATACCCTTGATCTCCCTATTTGCTAATTCAACCTAGTTACTATTTTGTGGGTGGTAAGCAGTTCCCACTTTATGCATCACACCATATTTATACATTAGGATACCAACAGGCCTATTGCAAAAATGCTCACCCTCATCACTAATGATCACTCGTGGCATCCCAAAACGAGAGAAAATATGTTCTTTTAGGAACTTGACCACTACTCGGTGGTCATTGGTGCGAGTGGCAATGGCCTCTGCCCATTTTGACACATAATCTATAGCCACTAAGATATATTCATTACGCTTAGATAGGGCTTCTAGGCGTTGGCAATGATCACATCTCAAGCAATAGTTATGCACATCTTTAAACATGGAAGGCCAATAAAATCCGATTTGAAGAATTTTAGCGGTGGTTTTCTTTGAAGAGAAGTGGTCTCCACAAGTTAAGGTGTGACAAAACTCAATAACACTATGAATCTCATGATTGGGAATGCATCTCCTCACAATTTGATCTGGACAATACTCAAAGACCAATCTTTTCGAGTGGGATTGACGGTCTTTTCGAGAATACCCTTGATCTCCCTATTTGCTAATTCAACCTAGCCACTATTTTGTGGGTGGTAAGCAGTTCCCACTTTATGCGTCACACCATATTTATACATTAGGATACCAACAGGCCTATTGCAAAAATGCTCACCCTCATCACTAATGATCACTCGTGGCATCCCAAAACGAGAGAAAATATGTTCTTTTAGGAACTTGACCACTACTCGGTGGTCATTGGTGCGAGTGGCAATGGCCTCTGCCCATTTTGACACATAGTCTATAGCCACTAAGATATATTCAAAACCAAACGACTTAGGGAATGGACCCATAGAATCTATCCCCCCAACAATCAAAAATTTCTAAAATGATCACAGGGTTTTGAGGCATTTCATTACGCTTAGATAGGGCTTCTAGGCGTTGGCAATGATCACATCTCAAGCAATAGTTATGCACATCTTTAAACATGGAAGGCCAATAAAATCCGATTTGAAGAATTTTAGCGGTGGTTTTCTTTGAAGAGAAGTGGTCTCCACAAGTTAAGGTGTGACAAAACTCAATAACACTATGAATCTCATGATTGGGAATGCATCTCCTCACAATTTGATCTGGACAATACTCAAAGACCAATCTTTTCGAGTGGGATTGACGGTCTTTTCGAGAATACCCTTGATCTCCCTATTTGCTAATTCAACCTAGCCACTATTTTGTGGGTGGTAAGCAGTTCCCACTTTATGCGTCACACCATATTTATACATTAGGATACCAACAGGCCTATTGCAAAAATGCTCACCCTCATCACTAATGATCACTCGTGGCATCCCAAAACGAGAGAAAATATGTTCTTTTAGGAACTTGACCACTACTCGGTGGTCATTGGTGCGAGTGGCAATGGCCTCTGCCCATTTTGACACATAGTCTATAGCCACTAAGATATATTCAAAACCAAACGACTTAGGGAATGGACCCATAGAATCTATCCCCCCAACAATCAAAAATTTCTAAAATGATCACAGGGTTTTGAGGCATTTCATTACGCTTAGATAGGGCTTCTAGGCGTTGGCAATGATCACATCTCAAGCAATAGTTATGCACATCTTTAAACATGGAAGGCCAATAAAATCCGATTTGAAGAATTTTAGCGGTGGTTTTCTTTGAAGAGAAGTGGCCTCCACAAGTTAAGGTGTGACAAAACTCAATAACACTATGAATCTCATGATTGGGAATGCATCTCCCCACAATTTGATCTGGACAATACTTGTAGAGGTAAGGCTCATCCCAAAAGAAATGGCGCACATTACGTAACAATTTACCTTTATCAATCTTTGTCCAATGTGAAGGCCTTTGGCCTATCACTAAGAAATTGGCAATATCTGCATACCAAGGAGGATGGAATGTAGGATTGGTGCTAATATGCATGATATGCTCATCGGGAAAATACTCATTAATTGGTAGGTCGCTAGAGTCGGACACATGATGAGGTAATCTAGACAAATAGTCAGCTACCACATTTTCTACTCCTTTTTTGTCCTTAATTTCCAACTCAAACTCTTGGAGGAGTAGCATCCATCTAATTAGACGAGGTTTGGCCTCTTGCTTGGAAAGAAGATATTTCAAAGCCGCATGATCCGTAATCACTGTAACATGAGATCCTACCAAATAGGACCTAAACTTGTCTAGGACAAAGACTACCGCTAGGAGCTCTTTTTCAGTGGTAGAAGCTCTTTTTCAGTGGTGGTATAGTTAATTTGAGCTTCATTCAGGATCTTACTAGCGTAGCAAATAGCAAAAGGTTTTCCTTCTTTCTGTTGCCCTAAAACTGCACCCACTGCAAAATCATTAGCGTCACACATAAGCTCAGATGGTAGAGACCAATCCGGGCTTTGCATAATAGGAGCGATGGTGAGCAATTGTTTAAGTCGATCAACTGCTCTTGGCATGATGTTGTCCAATCAAACGGAACATCATTGGACAATAGAGAGCATAGTGGTCGAGTAATAGAACTAAAGGACTAAATGAATCGCCAGTAAAACCCAGCATGTCCAAGAAACGATCTTACGTTCTTCACACTCGAGGGGTAGGTAAGTTTTGGATTTGTTCCACTTTTGCTTTGTCTACCTCAATTCCTCAACATGATACTATATGCCCTGAAACAATTCCCTGTTGTACCATGAAATGGTACTTTTCCCAATTTAACACCAAATTACTTTCCTCACATCGCACCAACACCTTTTCAAGGTTAGTCAAGCACTCATCAAATGTATCCCCATAGACGAAGAAGTCATCCATGAAAACCTCTAAGAACTGTTCAACCATGTTACTAAAAACGCTCATCACACTCCTTTGAAAGGTCGCAGGTGCGTTGCATAACTCAAATGGCATTCGTCTGTATGCAAAAGTGCGAAAAGGGCATGTGAAAGTGATTTTCTCTTAGTCCTCAAGTGCTATCTCAACCTGATTATACGCCGAGTACCCATCAAGAAAACAATAGAAAGACTTCCCTGCTACTTTCTCAAGCACTTGATCTAGAAATGGAAGAGAAAAATGGTCCTTCCGGGTCACTGCATTCAGTCGACTATAATCAATACACATTCGCCACCTAGTTTGGGTACGTTGAGGCACTAACTCTCCTTTCTCATTCTCAACCACAGTGACACCGGATTTTTTTGAAACCACTTGAGTGGGACTTACCCACTTTGAATCAGAGATGGGGTAAATAATACCCACATCGAGCAGCGTAAGTACTTCCCCTTTTACCACTTCTTTCATTTTGGTTTTAGTCTTCGTTGCATTTGCCTTACTGGTTTGGCCTCATCCTCAAGGTATATATGATGAGTTCACACTAGGGGACTAATACCTCGAAGATCAGTCCCTGTCCATCCCAAGGCCTTTCGGTGAGCACTCAAGACTGCTAGTAACTTCTCTTCTTGAATTTCTTCCAACTTCGAAGAAATGACTATTGGAAATGTCTCACCCTCTCTTGGAAATGCATATTTAAGTTCACTGGGTAAAGGTTTCCTAGAAGGACAAGAACACTCGACTAATAGCTTGGGTCTGATCAAGGATGGCTCCAAAGATTCAAACACTGGCACCCAGCCATTAATTGCCATAACTTCCTCTCTATCACTTATCAATTCTTCACTCCATAAAATTCTCTCCATCCAAAGCTCCAAACCTTTCACTTCTCACTAGGGCTCGTTCTAGAGGATCCTCAATACAAGAGTTGCTTGCTTAGAATCCACTAGGTCTTTATTTCGGTTGTAACTTGGCCTGGGGTAGTGGTTAATAATGGAAGATATGGAAATCAAAGCACATGACTTAGGATAAAGATGTTCAAGTGCACACAAGTCCCAAACTACCCATTTCCTTTCCAACCCTAATAAAGATTCCAACAAGAAGCTTATTCACACTAAATACTACCCTTGGGATAATGGCAAATATTGCAAAAAATGTACAAGTCCCACAGTTTCATAAACCAAGGAATGATAATTTTTGTTCTTTTTTTCTTTTTTTTGTTCTTTTCTTTTTTTTTTTCTCTTTTTTTTCTTTTTTTTTCTATTTTTTCTTTTTTTTTTTTCCTTTTTTTCTGAAATAATAAAATATACATCAACTGAATTCTCCACCCAAAAATTCCTCTCAATATGCTCTCAAAAGTTTCTATTTCCAATCCCCATTCACATCACTGACATTGAGTCACTTTTTACAACCTAAGACATGTGAGGGTAAGGCTTAAAGTGTGTGAATAAGGTTAAGGGATAATATATGAGGTGGAAGTCAAGAAAAAATATATATATATATATAAATATCACACACTTTATTAAAAGGCTTCAATTGGTTCCTAGTGCAATTTCATATCAAGGAAGGATAAAGAGGCCCAACAATAGCAAAGATGGCCTAGCATCATGTTCAAAGCTTGCAACAACTAATAATGTGCTAAGTGAAACTCATGCAAGTTTGTGTGATGCAATTAATGCATTGAAAACTCAAGTGAAGAGCAAAAGAGCTGTGATTATGTGCAACCCCTCAAGAAAAGAAATAATAGGCTCAAAAACTCACCATTAGGGGTATAAGTCTCCCCCTAGTCCAAGAATGCTCAATTAACTAATGTTAAATAAAATCTACTCCTAAGCACATAAGCTCTTCTCCATGATAGTTACGAAAATTCACAAGGTCATAACACACTCAACTTGAATTAAGTTTCCTATTAATGCTTGAACAAGATTCACTTATCACTCTCTCACTCAATTCCACAATCAACCAATCCAAAAGGGCTGACATTTAGGTATAAATGTTCTAAATTAATGTATTCAAGCTCAAAAATCTCAAAAAATTTTAAAATTTTGCAATTTTTAGCACACAAGTTATCATGTGAACTCTAAAGGTCATCATGCGAACTCTACCCCCCAACCTAAATTAAACATTGTCCTCAATGTGAGAACCATGATGCATAAATGGGTCTGTAGTGTGTAAAGTGAGCATGAAATAATAGCCACAAAAGGTACAGATAAGAATAAAGCACAAAGTAAACCAAGCATGCACCCATTATTCAAGCCCTTTAAGGCATTACCTAAAACACCCCCCAACCTAGATTGAGGAGACTAATGACATGAATGTAATAACATAAAGAATAACATGATAAGAAAAATAAGCATAAAGAATAAAAGAAAGGATAAGGATTACCTCATGTTGTCTTCAAAATGATCTAATGCATGATGAGACTCAAAAAGAAATTGCAATGAAGTACCAAAACCATCATCCTGGTCCCACTCATTGGAAATGTCAACACCCTCCTTAAACTTAGTGTCACCACTCTCAGTGTCAGGAATGTCCTCAAAAGGTGGCATATCATAATAATCAGAAAGGCAACTCGTTTTAAATTCTATTATTGTGTCAGTGTCTGTGATGTAAGAAGGTGCGTCAGACCACTCAGTAGCTAAAGTTATCTCAGCCCAGTCCATCTCTAAAAGGAGTTCAAGGTCGACTTCATTCCGCCATTACCCGTCAAGTAATTGGTCAAGTGTTATGTGCATTAATGGAGGATAAATAAGCGGCAAGGGTAATGAATTACTTTCTAAAAAATATTCCTCAGGCCACCCTTCCCAGTAAACCTCAGAACTCTCAGAGTTACTCTCCTCACTAGACATATAAGATGTGTCTTCCCACTTATGTTTTCGTCCAATTAAGGTGTTAATGTTATCCTCCTGATTATAATTATCGTGGTTAGGACCAAACATGATGTACCTGTTCTTTGCAAAGAATACACAAATAGAGCTTAAGAACACAAGTAACCAAACATTCAAACACAAGTTAATAACAATATGCTCAAAAATTAAAAAGAATAACACAGATAAAATGAAAAGCAAACACGGTTAAACAGAATACCAAAAGAAAAGCGTCAAAAATAATTATACATCAATCCCAACCGGTTAAAGTTAAGTATAGAGTTTTAGAATCAACAAATGGAACAAGAAATCTCACTCCTAAACTCTCAGAAAGTGAAGAACTAAATAGGCAATCACTGAGGAGGTGGAGGTGGATGAGACTCTCTGATATAATCTAAAATGCTCTGTAGGAGGTGACCCTGAGTCTGCTGGGTCTGGTGAATGCGCAGAAGGAGCTGGTAGTTAGCTTCCTGATTCTGTTCCATTATGCTAATACGTTCAGCCAGTTGCCCCATCTGATCAGCTAAGTCTATATTAGTAACCTCCTATTCATCCTCCTTTGGCTCCTCTGGTGCTTAAGATGGTTCACCCTCTTCTTCAGACTCCTCTGCCTTCCTCTTCTTCTTTGAGATTAAGTCTCGGGATTTGACATAAGATGTGATATTAAAAGATTATAAACCTGAGGCTATGGATAAGTCATCTGTGATGCAGGCTTCCTTCCTTCTAAATATCTCTGTGAGCGCTCTACCAAAGGGTAAGGCAGCTAAAGCTCCAGAGTGCTCACAGGTGTAAGCCACTTGGTGCCAATTATATGAGGGCAAATCAATAGTCATCCCTGTTCCAATAGCATAAATCAACCAAGCTCTAAGAGGAGTGCAATCAGAAGTCCTGTTTTGTGGCAACAGGTTTGTGCATGAAAACATAAGTAATGCCCAATATTTATCTTTAAGCACAGACACCGGTTTCCTATATTCTCCAACACATTACTGGCCATCTAATAAAATCTCTGAAACCACAATGGGGAATGGTGGAGTGCCCTCAGCAAGGTAAGTAAATTTTGGATTTTGAACTCTGGGTACTTGGAATACTTGAGCAAAATCGTCGGGTGTAAGTGTAATCTCAACCCCTCTGACCCAACTAATGAGTCGTTCTCTACCCTTTCGCCTGATGATGGACCCTTCTCTAAAATTGGCAAAGAATTCTTTTACTAAATCAACTATACAGTAGGCATGAAATCTTGCCATGTGAAGCCACTATCGCCCCTCAAAATTTTTGTTCTAGTGTAAATCATCGCGCCTAAAATGGTCGATTTGCCAAAAGCGCTCAATCACCACTGATTTATGTCCCCAAGTCTCATCAAATTTTTGCTCAGCATCCTCTTTCCAAAATCTACTTCTATTAAATGAACTAGTCCCTATGCTCTCTATTGTCTAATGATGTTCCGTTTTACTGGACAACATCATGCTAAGAGGTATTTGATTGACTTAAACAATTGCTCACCACCGCTCCTATTATGCAAAGCCTAGATTGATCTCTACCATTTGAGCTTATGTGTAACGCTAGTGATTTTGCAGTGGGTGCAGTCTTAGGGCAACGAAAAGAAGGGAAACCTCATGCTATTTACTACGCTAGTAAGACCTTGAATGAAGCTCAAATTAACTATACCACCACTGAAAAAAAGCTTCTAGCGGTAGTCTTTGCCCTAAACAAGTTTAGGTCCTACTTGGTAGAATCTCACGTTACAGTGTTTACGGACCATGCGGCTTTGAAATATCTTCTTTCCAACCAAGAGGCCAAACCTCGTCTAATTAGATGGATGCTACTCCTCCAAGAGTTTAATTAGGAAATCAAGGACAAAAAAGGAGTAGAAAATGTGGTAGCTGCCCATTTGTCTAGATTACCTCATTATGTGTCCAACTCTAGTGACCTACCAATCAATGAGCATTTCAATGAGCATTTCCCCGATGAGCATATCATGCATATTAGCACCAATCCTACATTCCATCCTCCTTAGTACGCAGATATTGCCAATTTTTTAGTGACAAGCCAAATGCCTTCACATTGGACAAAGATTGATAAAGGTAAGTTCTTACGTAATGTGCGCCATTTCTTTTGGGATGAGCCTTACCTCTACAAGTATTGTCCAGATCAAATGGTGAGCAGATGCATTCCTGATCATGAGATTCATAGTGTTATTGAGTTTTGTCACACCTTAGCTTGTGGAGGCCATTTCTCTTCAAAGAAAACCACCGCTAAGATTCTTTAAAGTGAATTTTATTCACCTTCAATGTTTAAAGATGTGCATAACTATTGCTTGAGATGTGACCGTTGCCAACGCTTAGGAGCCCTATCTAAGCGTAATGAGATGCCCCAAAACCCTGTGATCATTCTAGAAATTTTTAATTGTTGGGGAATAGACTTTATGGGTCCATTCCCTAATTCATTTGGTTTTGAATATATCTTAGTGGCTATAGACTATGGGTCAAAATGGGTAGAGGCCATTGCTACTCGCACCAATGACTACCGAATACTGGTCAAGTTCCTAAAGGAACATATTTTCTCTCATTTTGGGATGCCACGAGCGATCATTAGTGATGAGGGTAAGCATTTTTGCAATAGCCCTGTTGGTTTCCTAATGCATAAATATGGTGTGATGCATAAAGTGGGAACTGCTTACCACCCACAAAACAGTGGACAAGTTGAATTAGCAAATAGGGAGATCAAGGGTATTCTCGAAAAGACCATCAATCCCACTCGAAAAGATTAGTCTTTGAGACTGGTTGATACATTGTGGCATACCGGATGGCTTATAAAACCATTTTGGGTATGTCTCCCTATCGTCTCGTGTTTGGCAAGGCTTGCCACCTACCCGTTCAGATGGAACATAAAGTCTATTGGGCAATCCGGCAATTTAATGAGAGTATAGATGATGCCGGTGTTCTTCGAAAGCTTCAACTCAATGAACTTGAAGAATTAAGAAATGATGCTTTTGAAAATGTGAAACTTGCTAAGGCTAAGATGAAGGAATTACATGATAAGCACATTCGTAGGAAATGCTTCCATGTCGGCCAAAAAGTTTTGATGTATGACTCAAGGTTACATCTTTTTCCCGGGAAAGATTCGGTCTAGGTGGTGTGGTCCTTTTGTTATCCTTTCCATCTCAGGACATAGTGTGTGTGAGGTTCACAACCCACGCAATAACACCACTTTCAAGGTGAATGGCCATTGTCTCAAGCCATATTTGGAGAACTTCGTGGCGGAGGTTGAAACGTGAGATCTTTTAGATCTTCCACCTTACAAGTAATATGGGATTAAAACATAGTTGTAATTGTATCATAGTTAAGATTAGGATAGGTTTTATCTTTACCTTGTTTTAGGATTTTGATTTTTAGTTTAGGCATTCTTTGATTATTCAAAAGCAAAACAAAAACAAGTTGAAAGTATCCAATTCCGTGATCCGGACCCCAGACCAAATGGTCCAGACCTCAGTGAGCATATTTAGCCAAAATTGTGGAGGAGACTATTCTATGGTCGGGACCCCCTCCCAGATGGTCGGGACCACAGTAAGCATGTTTGGCCAAGGTTCTGGAGAGGACCATTCTGTGGTCCGGATCGTCCACAGGTGGTCCAGACCCTACAACTAATTTAAAAAATCCTTCGGCCACTTTAAACCTAATCTTCTCTCCTCCAACTTCAAATCCTCTCAAGTTCTCTCTACATACTTGAAGATTTCGTTAAGAATAGGCCTTCTCGAGGGTTGTTTAGTGACATTCAACTCCCATCTTCGCATCTAAGCTACCTAAGGTATGTTTCCTCTATGCTTTGAGCCCTAGATATTTCTTATGTCAATTCCTCTTCGAACCCAAGCTTCAAAGTATCAAGGGTTCCGAATTTCTTGTATGATGGAGCCCTATTTTGAGTTCCCAACAGTGGGTAGAAAGAAGCTACTCATTTTGAGTAAATTTCTTCACACACTATCATCTTCCTCACCGTGGGTCACAATTTGGGTCCAAGGGTTCAAAGAACCCCAAGCTTTTAGCTTGTTTTTGATTTTCAAAAGTCTTCATTTGCAATTAGTATTGAGAATTTCTTGATCAATTGATGTTTTGTGCTAAAGGACCCATCCATGGTGGATGTTGTATGGCCACCTGGATTATTGAATGAACCCATCCATGATGGATGTTGTATGGCCACCTGGACTGTCTATATTACACACATTCATCTAAGTTTCAACGTACATCTTTTTTCAATAGAATGGGCCACTAAACTTGCATGGACATGGGGGTTGCATAGCAATTAATTGAATATTCCTTTTGTATTTTTGTAGCTCCCATGGCCCCAAGAGTTAAAAGACCTGCAAATAGATAGCTACGGACCAGTTCATTTGATAGAAGTAGATTTTGGAAAGAGGATGTTGAGCAAAAATATGATGAGACTTGGAGACATAAATCAGTGGTGATTGAGCGCTTTTGGCAAATCGACCATTTTAGGCACGATGAATTTATGCTAGAACAAAAACTTTGAGGGGCAAAAGTGGCTTCACATGGCAAGATTTCATACCTACTGTATAGTTGATTTAGTAAAAGAATTCTTTGCCAATTTTAGAGAAGGGTCCATCACCAGGCGAAAGGGTAGAGAACGACTCATTAGTTGGGTTAGAGGGGTTAAGATTACACTAACACCTGACGATTTTGCTCAAGTATTCCAAGTACCCAGAGTTCAAAATCCAGAATTTACTTACCCTGCTGAGGGCACTCTACCATTTCCCATTGTGGTTTCAGAGATTTTATTAGACGGCCAGGAATGGGTTGGAGAATATAGGAAACCGGTGTCTGTGCTTAAAGATAAATATTGGGAATTGCATATGTTTTCATGCACAAACCTGTTGCCACAAAATAGGACTTCTGATTGCACTCCCCTTAAAGCTCAGTTGATTTATGCTATTGGAACGGGGATGACTATTGATTTACCCTCATATATTTGGCACCAAGTGGCTTACACCTGTGAGCACCCTAGAGCTTTAGCTGCCTTACCCTTTAGTAGAGCGCTCACAGAGATATTTAGAAGGAAGGGAGCCCGCATCACAGATGACTTACCCATAGCCTCGGGTTTACAACCTTTTAATATCACATATTATGTTAAATCCTGAGACTTAATCTCAAAGAAGAAAAGGGTGAACCATCTCAAGCACCAGAGGAGCCAAAGGAGGATGAATAGGAGGTTACTAATACAGACTTAGCTAATCAGATGGGGGCACTGGCTGAACGTATTAGCACCATGGAACAGAATCAGGAAGCTGACCACCAGCTCCTTTTGTGCATTCACCAGAGCCAGCAGACTCAAGGTCACCTCCTACAGAGCATTTTAGATTATATCAGAGAGTCTTATCCACGTCCACCTCCTCAGTGATTGCCTATTTAGTTCTTTTCTTTCTGAGAGTTTAGGAGTGAGATTTCTTGTTCCATTTGTTGATTCTAAAACTCTATACTTAACTTTAACCGGTTGGGATTAATGTATAATTATTTTTGACTCTTTTCTTTTGGTATTCTGTTTAACCGTGTTTGCTTTTCATTTTATCTGTGTTATTCTTTTTAATTTTTGAGCATATTGTTATTAACTTGTGTTTGAATGTTTGGTTACTTGTGTTCTTAAGCTCTATTTGTATATTCTTTGCAAAGAACAGGTACATCATGTTTGGTCCTAACCACGATAATTATAATCAGGAGGATAATATTAACACCTTAATTGGACGAAAACGTAAGTGGGAAGACACATCTTACATGTCTAGCGAGGAGAGTGACTCTGAGAGTTTTGAGGTTAACTAGGAAGGGTGGCCTGAGGAATTTTTTTTAAAAAGTAATTCATTACCCTTGCCGCTTATTTATCCTCCATTAATGCACATAACACCTGACCAATTACTTGACGGGCAATGGTGGAATGAAGTCGACCTTGAACTGTTTTTAGAGATGGACTGGGCTGAGATAACTTTAGCTACTGAGTGGTCTGACGCACCTTCTTACACCACAGACATTGACACAATAATAGAATCTAAAATGAGTTACCTTTCTAATTATTATGACATGCCACCTCTAGAGGACATTCCTGACACTGAGAGTGTTGACACTGAGTCTAAGGAGGATGTTGACATTTCTAGTGAGTGGGACCAGGATGATGTTTTTGGTACTTCATTGCAATTTCTTTTTGAGTCTCATCATGCATTAGATCCTTTTGAAGATAACATGAGGTAATCCTTATCCTTTCTTTTATTCTTTATGCTTATTTTTCTTATCATGTTATTCTTTATGTTATTACATTCATGTCATTAGTCTCCTCAATCTAGGTTAGGGGGTGTTTTAGGTAATGCCTTCAAGGGCTTGAATAATGGGTGCATGTTTGGTTTACTTTGTGCTTTATACTTATCTGTACCTTTTGTGGCTATTATTTCATGCTCATTATCATCATCATACTCACTTTACACACTATAGACCCACTTATGCATCATGGTTCTCACATTGAGGATAATGTTTAATTTAGATTGGGGGGTAGAGTTCATATGATGATCTTTAGAGTTCACATGATAACTTGTGCTCTAAAAATTGCAAAATTTTAAAATTTTTTGAGATTTTTGAGCTTGAATACATGAATTTAGCACATGTCAGCCCTTTTGGATTGGTTGATTGTGGAATTGAGTGAGAGAGTGATAAGTGAATCTTGTTCAAGCATTAATAGGAAACTTAATTCAAGTTAAGTGTTTTATGACCTTGTGAATTTTCATAACTATCATGAAGAAGAGCTTATGTGCTTAGGAGTAGATTTTATTTAACATTGGTTAATTGAGCATTCTTGGACTAGGTGGAGACTTATACCCCTAATGGTGAGTTTTTGAGCCTATTATTTCTTTTCTTGAGGGGTTGCACATAATCGCAGCTCTTTTGCTCTTCACTTTGGTTTTCAATGCACTAATTACATCACACACACTTGCATGAGTTTCACTAGGCACATTATAAGTTGTTGCAAGCTTTGAACATGATGCTAGGCCTATTTGGAATAGCAAAACTTAATAACTATCACTGCTCAACTTCTAAGAGCAAGGATACATGGCTTAAATAAATGGAGTACAGAAGTGTTAAGGCTAGAGATCAGGAAAATAAAATAAAACAATTATTTAAAAAAAAAAAAGGATTTAGAATACAAACCTCAGATATCAGCACCTGTCTCCCCTCAATGTCAGCAGCTAAGGCATGCCAACCATTCAATTCATCAGCAGGTACCTCCGTCAACAATGATGTCCTTGGATATGATGGATGGTGGCCTTGACTACTAGCTTGAGATGACATCATCATTTCCTCTGCAGGAGGAGGTCCTGAATACAATGTAGGGAAGTGACCTCTCTGACCTCCAGAGTCCAAGTCCACTGATGGAAACAGAGTCCAAGGAGCAAATTCAGATAATCTTTGCTGATTCTGTGTTGGGGGGTTGTGACGAGGTATCCATGCACCAGGAAAAGGCCGTATAGAACTGGGTCTAATTCGAAAACTAGAAGGTATGTTTGCAGATGTACCGGAATTTCCAGTAGGTAAATTCCAATTATTTGGGTCTTGCACCAGATTTCTCGTCTCAGTTGGGGGAGCAAACATGTGATGATGGTCCATGCTATTTCTCGAAGTGCTTCTAAAATTTGATTCCTCTTGCAATGATGTACCTGTGTTGCCCAAAAGCATTAGAGAACTTGAAGAACTGCCAGATCTAGAATTAAGAGACCTGTGCCAAGGAAAAGGAAGCATATTCCTTGACAAATCAGGAATATGCAATGAATGAGACTGGCTTGGGGGATTATTTGAAGTGGTTGCAACTGAAGTCGTTGGTCTCAAATCCAAAGAATCAGTGGAAGTGAGAGGTCTAGATAACTGGTTAGGGGAGCAAACATCAGATTGCCTCATCGAATTCTCCGGTGATGGTAAATTGAGCCTAACAGCTTCATGTTGCTCCCTGTTTCCTCCAATACCAAAATTTCTTGAGGAGCATTCAGCAATTCCTGTCACATTTAAAGGATGAAAAACATCAGAAGCTGCTCCACACATACTATCACTACTTCTCGAGTTTAGCTGTTCTTGACCAAAACTATGAGAAACCACTGATGGTGATGATATACCTAAGCTGCCAGAAGCATTGTAACAAGCAAAAACACCACGTCCTGGAAAGATTTCTGGTTGTTGAAAGCAGTTTGAACTTGAACTCCCACCTGTATAAGACTGTCCAGAAGTACCTTCAAGAGCCTTTCTCTTGCAAGATGAACCAAAATTGCTCAACGAAGAACCTGACCCCCCTTTGTTGTCCACCAAATAACCAGAATTACCACAAGAAGTCCCAACATTATCAGGAGAGGCATTAGTATTTAGGATAATTTCTGTTCCTGTGCCGTTTATCTCACAGAGATTATGGCATGCACCTGGTCCCATACCCTGCCCAACATCACCACTACTGCCCATGCCAGCATTTAAATTTATATTCAAAGTGGCACGACTAATTAAAGGTCTACCAGTAACCTGATTGTCACCAATACCATTGTTGACACTGTCACAAAGAATGATATTAGATTGGTCAATTTGCCTGTCCTCTAGTCTTGCCTCAGACTGAAGACGAGCAAGAGACAAAGATGAACAACTAGTTTCGTTTTTTAGACCATCACCAATGGCTTGGCTTTGTGGATTCACACAAGAGCTAGATTCACCAATGTCCCAGCCACTAAAACCCTGAAAACCACGACTAACAGCATTGCTATAAGTATAGTTTCCTTCAGCAAGAGGCATGTGATTTGACAACTGGCTTTCTATTGGATTGGGGAAACAATTCAGATCACTTGACTGATCCATGCTGACATTATCTGTTCCCTGATTAAGATCAACAGTTCCGGTATAGGAATTGCCCACATTCCTTTGCCCTTGCATTGGGGTTAATGTAATCCACCAAAGATGTCTGTGTTGCAGAATAATATTTAAGACTTCTGATTGCAAAGAATAGCGATCAGGCAGACCTAAATTTCAAATCTGCAAAAGGGAAGCATACTACCTGAAACTGCTAGCTGAAAAATACAAAGCATTCACAAATTCAATTTCCCATGTGCACTTGGATATTCGAATATGAACCAAAAAGGATAAAAAGTTTTGCATTTGTTGATATGGTTTTCATAGAAAAACTATGTAGTATAGTCCATGAAGTGGGATCCTGCTGATTTGGATTCAAACTTCTAAACAGTGATAAAGTTTGGAGGAATTAAATTGTTAATCCAGTTTTCCAGCATTTGTAGGTGCTAGATAGTGTGCTTTAATTTGCACTTCTCATCTTGTCATTTCTCATATCCCACATTGCAGGAAGAAAAATAAGAATTGGCTCATCCAAAAGGATTCCATGTGGTGCAATCTCCACCATTCACATGTCAACCTCGTGAGCCAACACCTAGACTAGACTTCCCTTGGGCGTGCCCGGAATCTCAGGCGCAATGTGACTTGCGCAACTAAACCATTCAAGAACTCACATCCCTCCACTGGAAGTAACCCTCCTTTGCTCGCAGAAAAAAATATCAAGCGAGAACCTCCTGCTTTTGTTGAGCCACTAGGCTCACCTGCTCCCATGGGTTAGCCTCTCTCTCCCTCTCTCCCTCTCCTAGATGAACCAAGAGGCTAACCCTTGACGAGTGTCCCTCCAACATGGCACTCCGCCTCCCTTGCTACCCATCTAAAAAAAATCCAATTTTGGAGAAGTGCCTTTTCCTAACAAGATCTTTCACTCGGATCACTCACGAGATCAGTGGATTGAAAAGGCAAGAGTAAGGGCCTGCCGGCCTGCCAAGCTACTAGGACTTTTCCCTTGAGGGACTGACTCTACTTCGGCCATCTAAAGAGAGACCGTCACCGCAAGCATTTAATGCATCTAACCGCCAAACATTTAATGCAACCAACCACCAATGGCCAAATGGACAGGCGTCCCACTCCCATTAAACCACCCTCATTGACAAGTATCTCGCACTTGAAGAGCGACTCATCAGAGTAGCTCAACCATAGTCAAGGATTTCCTAAACACTGTCCCAAATTTTCTCCCTCCGTACAAGCCACCTAAGAATCTAACCAGCTGACCAACTGTTGACTCAGTGCAACAACCTGGGATGAACACTATAAATACCCAAGGTTCACCTCATTTACCTCTAGGGCATTCAAGAGACTCAACAACACTTAAGAGTTTCTCTCTATTGGTAGCCATGTTATTCCCCTCAACCGATTGGTGATTTGAGAGTATGGAACCAGTGACTATCCCCTGCTTTCCACACAAGGTGCTCGCCTAACACCTGCCCATGTGCCCCTCACCCATACACCATCTACATAGCTTCCCTAAAAGGAAATATTTATATAATAAAACAGGACAGTTTTTGAAAATGTCCTTCTAACAAACTAAGATCCAACGGTTAAAAATTATTTTTTCTTTCATTCAACGATTGAGATCATTTTTATATTTTTAACTGCCTGCTTCATTCTTATTTTAGTAGATCCCACTGCTATTTATCTCAGAAAACGGCTTGGACATTTTAAATTTCATCACATTTCAAGGGTGAAAATCATATGCAAATTAAAACTGTCAATTTAAATTCCACCCAATCATAGTTTTCAGGTATTTGAACTTTCCAAATTAAAACACTATAATTTGTGTTGTAATCTTAATAGGAATTACGGATAAAATAAAACAAAAAGTAAAAATTTAATAGGAATTGTATATTAATTTATAATTGTTTTGGAAAATCCAATTTAGGAAAGTTTTCTATATTTAGATATAGGCTAAGATGTATTAGTTCTAGGCTTGGGAGTTTGTTTGGGAAATCTAAGGTGTTTCAACTCCTTTTTCTGGACTACGATTTCGTTTCCTATTTAAAGAGATGTTTCTAGGTATTCTGCAAAGACAAAACACTAAGAAGAATGTTGTATTACACTTAAAAGATCAATCTCTTTTATCACTTAGCCACCAAAAAGTGCATTCAACATTCATGTGACCAATATTCTTAAAATCTCGATTTAAATCTTAAAATCTTACGATTCTACGATCTTAGAGTAAGAAACTTATTCGATTTAATGTGAAATCTTAATAGGGATAATATAGATAAAATCTCGATTTTGAGACATAAAAGTAATAAAATCTCGATTTTATGGGCGATTTTACCGATTTTAAAAATTAAGTGATTTCTGTGTAATTTTGTCAAATAAAATAGACTTTCATAATTTTTCTTCAAGTGATATGCCACAACTATTTCAATTGTTACTTTTTTTTTTTTTTTAAGATTTTTTTGATTCTATAACGCTATTTTTTCCTATACTATACTAGTTGAGTATCACGTGCATTATTCCACCAAATTGACTACCATAAATTAAATTTAGTAGCTAGGATGGAAACCAAAAGACCCATGACGTAGAATCTTTTGTGAATTTTGTTGAGAATTCGTTTTGTTCATATGAGTAAATTTTTGTGTATGACATTTTCTTGATGCATATCTTTACTTTTCTCTCTTATTAATAAAATTATACACTTACCAAAAAAAATGGAAGCTCTAATTGAAAAAATTGTAGCATAATAGACTTTATTTTCATGTTATAGACATTGGGTAAAATCTTACAATTTTACGATTCGATTTTTTGGACCCTCTACTAGTTTCAAGTAAAATCTCAATTTTAACAGTTTTGCATGTGATGCTTCATTGTGCCAGTGGATCTTTGCATGTGTCATGAAGATCAAGGCAAGTTCTTCAGGTGTCAGTGTACAATGGATTTGAGTAAAGATGGGACATTAGGATCGTTAATTCAATTGGGTACAACTTATGGTTTGGTTGGTTGTATATTGAACTCGAGGTTTTTTCCCCCTATGGTTGTAAAAATCTCATGTCTCCTTACTTATAATTATAAGGGTTAATTACATTTATACCCCGTATACTTAAATCTATTTTCACTTTTATCCTCTCAACTTCATAAATGTGCACTAATATCCCTATACTATACACAAAAGTGCACCAACAGATGTTGTTAGGCTAAGTGGTAAAAAGTCATTTTTGCCCCTCTATGACGCCATGACTCAGTAGCAAAGGAATGCACTTCAATGGCGGTCAATCTCTCTCAGTCATTTTGGTACATAAGCTCTCTCTGTGTGTAAAAAATTGCAACCAGATTCTCAGCCATGTGAATTACACACACGAGAGGATGGCAATTTACCCTAGTAAACTGAGTAAATTTATAATTTTTCTGATATGGTTTTTAATGATATAATTAGGTAGACATTCACAGTGAAGATTGCAATTCATTAGTAAAAGAGCATATACCACTGGGGGAGAAGATCAGAGCGCGTTGGATCTGGAGATCTGATTGTGATTTGGTGAAGATTTGGTATTTATGATTTGTTTGTAGAGATTTGGAGATTTGTTTGTGGAGATTTGAAGGTTTGTGGCAAATTTTGGAGATTTGTTTGTGATTTGGTAGAGATTTGGTGTTTGTGATTTGTTTGTGGAAATTTGGATATTTGTTTGTAGAGATTTGAAGATTTGTTTGTGGCAAATCAAGAATTGATATATAACATTTATTTGTATGTGTATATATATATATATAAGATGCATATGCATCCAATCCAAAAATCAACCCCATCTCCAAATCCAAATCTTTAAGCGGAATGACGTGAAGCAACGGAACGACATTCGGTGTTTAGATTCGGCATTCGGCATTTGGGTTCGGCGTTCGGCATCCAGCGTTATAAATGAAATGGCATTTGGTCTTTTACACACACACACATATATATATATATATATAAATATTTTGGATCTTAAACACTTGCAATTTGTCCACGCATGTATCGCACGCACTGTTACATTAGACAGATCCATCTGTGGTTGCACTTTTATATACAGTATAGGGAGATTAGTGCACATTTATGAAGTTGAGGGATAAAAGTGAAAATAGGCCTAAGTATAGAGTGTAAAGGCAATTAACCCTAATTATAATTGTAAGTAAAGATGATATGTAAAAATGAAATGCGAACACAACAAGATATATAATTATAATTATCAATACATAAACGCAAACAAGTAACAGCTTCCTCATATAGGTTTGATGTACAAATAAATACTTGAAAGAAAGGAGAGAGAGAGAGAGAGAGAGAGAGAGAATCAATCAACAAAAACAAACTCAGTTCGAAAGTATAATAGTGACTCTGTGATAATCACCAATGCCGCTCATTTTTTAAATGGGCTTTCAAAAAGACCAACAAAAAGCAGGATCTTCCGACATGACCGATGAACCAATGCATGAATTACAAACCATCCTTGGGGAAAAATCAATAAATTATAAAACAAGAATTATAAAAGAAGAAATAAAAAGAATAATCAAATTTTAGTTCGAATTCTGTAATTCAAAGATCCCCGCTTTCAGCACCACTACAAACTATTATAAAAAATATATACATAAATATATAATTATTGAAAAATCAACAGCAAGATAAATACACGTACAAGTAAGTAATTCTGATAAACAGATTGAAAAAAAGAATGCATGACAATAGGAATCGAGACAGATTCAAGAAGCACCTGCTCAGTGACTGGGGAAATAGAGAAGGACCAATCAAACCACCGATCGTCTCTGATCGAAATTTCAGAGAGCAATTGATGATTCTGAGTTCTTTCAGCTCCCTCTCCATATCCACACCATCGTCATCTTTCATCCATTCGCGTGCACATTATTCTCGTCTGCAGAACAAAAAGAAACCGTTGAAAAGAGAGAGAGCGGGGCCAAAAGACGAGAGGAGATAAGCATTTAATTGGGGGAGTGTTTCGAATCTGTAACTCAGATTTTCCGTTGGACAAATTTCTCAGAATCCGATGCTAAGCGAGGTTAAACTCATTACGATCCGTGTGATTTTTCTCCAATCTATATCTGACGGTTCAGGATTGCCATTCAAGCTGACTCGTCACTGTGGAAGCACGCGACGTGGATACCGGGACTATTTGGTACTGTGCGTTAATAGCATGCCCGGAGCATGAATTTGTGGTGGAAAAAATAGGATCAAGTAAAAATTAAATTAAATTAATTTTTTTATAAATATCTATTTATTTTTTATTATTTGTAAATTAATAAAAAAATAAATTTAAATCTTCACTGCATTTTACTTTCTTATTATCCCTTTTACTTATTTTTTCCCTTCAAATTCGTATTCTAAACATAGTATAAAATATCACATTTTAATTTTATTACCTTAACAAGGCTGGTTTAATATTTAAATAATAAAATTCATCCCAATTATATAATAAAAAATATAATCATCCTAACTCGACCTCACTGAAATTATAAAATAAAATATTTTATATATCTCTTTTATGCTATAATAATACTTATTAATAAACAATAATAGACAAATATTACTATTATATTTTTATTCATATAATTTTTATTTCGTTTGAGAAATTTGTATACTTTTAGTAAATAATAATTTTTTATCATAACATATCTGGGTGGATTCAATCCTCCAAACTCATTTAGGTTAATTAGTAGAGACAAATATTAGAATAAATAAATAGAGAGTTTTTTTCATTCAAAGTAGATTTAAGTAAAATTAAATGGATCACAAACTCAATTTGTTGACATTTTTAAGAAATATACCAATTTTAGATGGTAAAATTCATCTTTTTTGTCACGTTTGAAGGTTGGGGGAAGTGATCGCGGAGAAAGCAACCAAGAGAAATAAATTTTTCGGAGAAAAAAAATTATTTGTATTTGTTTAGTTTCACAAAAGAAATTAAAATATATAAAGGCCTTTAAAATGAGAAATATAATATTTCCCATTATCCTTTTCTTGTCTTTAAAAATGTACAATTGCCTTCTTTTTATAGAAGGACTATTATAACTGATTACAGAGCCTTGTGGCAAACAAACAGGAAATATGATTTGATTATATGCATTTTTTAATACCTTCTTCTTCATCCTTATAGTTGACCTTATCTCTTCCTCAATGTTATCTAATTTATTCAAATCATTATCAATCAACTCAATACCCCTCCTCAATCGACCAGGCAAAGACTTCACATGGAGTGTCACACCCCAGGTCTTATAACCCGAGGACGTGAACTAAAACCAATAACACAATACACGCAATCAGATCACATAACCCTGTCACAATCAAAGACAAGCCACAATTTGAACAAAATATAATATATTATAATTGAATAAGGTAATATAAAATAAGCCACAATCATCACTGGGCACAATGCTCTAAATTATAAATATAATCCCATCCAAGTACAGTAAATAATACAATTTGTGTAATAACCTGAATTTTTTTTTCTAAATTAAATTGCTTAAGTGTGGTCGTGGTACTTGTTATAATAAAAATCTAGAAAATTGAGGATTTGAAAATTTTTGGAATTGGTTGGAAAGATTTTTGGATTTAATTTCACCCTATGTGGGAGTTTAATGTAGATTTCTAAAATTTTTATCCAAACACTTCTTAGCCTAATTACTTATTTGGTTCAAACCAAGACCATTAACCCATGGGTCAACCCTTTTCTTTGACTCACCTCAACTCACTTCAACTCACTTTATCACTCAATGAATTGATTCATGAATAGTTGCTCTAAATTATTTCCTGACAACTTCATTTCCATCTTCCATACACTCTTACCATCTTTCAAAATTATTTGACTAATTGGACAAAGAGAAGACCCACATTGATGACCTTAAAGTATCTTTTTCAAATTATTTAGCAAATAAGATTTAAAGCATTTTGTTTGAAAGCTAGCATGATTTAAAGCATTTGGTTAAATTGTCAAAAAGCTAGCATGATTGTTTAAATTTGTCAAAAAGTTAGCTTGATTCCCGGATCATGCCACCTCCATACATCTTCCCCAATGCTTTTCTTTAATGATATGGTTAGATAGTCAAAAAGTAAGCATGATTCTTGGATCATGCTACCAATTGTATAGGCATGATCTTACCTTAGTTGATTTTTTCTCCACTAATAATTTTCTCTACACTCCCTATAAATTGTGTGTCTTCCAAGAGAAGAAAATAAGAGAGAAATAATAATAAATTATTAATTAGTGAGGCTGAAGATTTGGTGTTGCTTGGAGGAAGAAGAAAGGCTTGGAATTCTTTTTCAATTTGGTGCTGTTCAAAGCTCAACTCATTCTTTCTTCACAAGCTTGGTCACTAATATTTTCATTGAGGTAGGATGACGAACCTCCTAAAATATATTTGATGCATTTTCTGGTTTGAAGTATGAAACTTGATTGTGATAAAAATAAATACCCGTACATTGGGGGCAGGGAAGCCAAAATTTTGACTGAAGTAACTCAGTATGTTGACAGCTCTCTATTTGTAACTTCTTATGTGCTTCTGACCTCTAAAACGGTGGAATTAGGATTCGGCTAAAACATAAAAGTTGTAGCCCTTTCAGTTTTTCTTTTCAACCCAAAAAGAATTGCATCGATCCGATTTGTGAGTCAAAAGTTATGCCCAAAATACTGAGCACGTGTAAAACTGTATTTTTTGAACAAACTGAATTCAAAGCTGTTTTTGTACCTTTAGACCTTAGAATTTTAAAAAGTGTAAAACATGAAAGTTGTAGGTCTTGAAGTCTAGTTTCTACAGATATAAAGTTTATAGATATTAGAGTTCTGCTCTATTTTATATGAATTTTCTTTCAAGCTGCTATTCTGCTTAGCTTTAATTGATGCTTGTTTGGATTTGTTTAGAATATTATGTTTAAAGATTTATTTAAATTTCCAATTTCCTTCTGTTAGTTATTGTCATGTTAATAATTTCTATTGATATGAAATTATTTTAAACTAGATATTATGTATTATTTGACACTCTAATATTGATGATAATTGACTTAGATAATCAGTTTCATCATGGATAGTTGGATGACTTATTCAAACTAAAATGCTATTATTTGATAAAATGCCCAAAAGAAACAATGGACTTGTTTTTTTTTTTTTTTTCTCATTTGGTCTTTCTTAAATGAATTTGATTTATTTTTAGGCATTGTTTTGTCAACCTAATAGGTTATATAACTATATTTTTATGATTAAGTGAATTTAATGAAACTCATTTAATACCTTCCTAAACATTGGAATAATTCTGTGGACATTTGTGGATATCTTGAAGCAAAAAAAAACCTATGATAAGGGTTTGGTTATAAATAAGATGATGATTGGAAATTTATTTAAATTATTTTTGAATAAAATAAAACTTATCAATTTTGCTAAAAATTAAATATAAGTTCAAGAGATATTTATTATCTTTATATTCCATAAAATAATAAAATAAAAGGTAAAAGAAGCAAAAACCGAAATTTGCCGCCAATGAGGTTCGAACTTGCGACTTTCAATCGCAATTAGGGTCGCCCACCCACTAAGCTACCAACCTCGGCCTAATTAATATACCATTAGAAATAATTTTATTCTTATCAAATTTGGTACGGTAAACTTGTCAAAACAATTAACTAAAATACTAATTTGTATTCTAAATTTTTTTACTTGCTAATTGTTAATTTACATATAGTACCTACCTTTGTGATAATGATATTGATGACTATGTTAAATCTTTGATTTATTGAGAATTACTATTAAATTATGGATTTAGATAAAGTGCTTAAAAATATACTACACGTGACTGAATAATCCCACTTTTGATTCATTGCCCGGGAACATTGCCGGTTGTTATTCAAAATGTCTGATTTCCATACAAGGTACCCTGGGAATGTAAAAGGGTGAGAAGAAATTAAGGCACTCGGTGCTACAGCTATTTTTGGCAATGGGGTGATGGGTGGGTAGAAATGGCCTTTTAGATGAAGATGGGAACATGCATTTTATTTGGGAGATGCTCCCTTCTGACCTGGCCAGTCAGGTAGCCGGTCGCGACGGCTAGGTTTTTGGTAGGTGACACCGTCGGTATGCATTGGATGCTAAGCCCGTAAAGTCACTGGTTCCCAAGGCTGGGGGTAGAGGAGGATAGGAGTATGATTATCTTAGGAGGATTTAGATTAAACTCCTTTACAAAATTTTACAGTGACCAGCAACCTCTCTTGTTATGTATGAATGATGTGTTAGAATTATTTAATTATATTTAATTCCTCTCGATTAATATTTTATAAATATATATATATATATATATATATATATATATGTATGAAACCTGTATCGCTACGAGGTTTGATCCCGAGACCTTGAAGATCTAAATCTGAGATCCCTACCACTGCGACACAGACTTCATTGTGGTATACACATCAGTATTTAAACTATTTTACATGTAAGTAAAATAGTAGTTACGGTGACGGTTTCATCGAACCGTTGTAAGTATAATTTACATTATTCAGTTGAGATCTATTGAATTAATTGTTGCATAAATAGTATGCCACCTAAACACATTCACTTAATACAGTGTAGTATTATAACCACTGCATATAGGCACCTAGGAGATTCTGATTACTGGGCTTTAGTAGCTCACCCCTTGTGGGAATATTTTTTTCAGGATATTAAGCACAGGAATACAGAAGATGAGCTGGAAAGAGATTAATTTCTCTTAAATATTCCATCAGAAGAGTTATCTATTTTTTTCTTCTTTCCTGCACAGAGATGGAGGACTTTATTTTTGGTCTGTAATAATTGTTGGATGATTGTAATTATTAAGCATAGACCTAATTTACTTTATGTAATGTTAATCGCGTGGTTAGGACACTTAGATGGCTCTGTAATATTTTTCTCTATCTTTATTTTGTGCCCTGTAGTTGAAATCCCATCAAATGGTTCAGTTCAATGACTTATAAATATTGTTTGGGATAATCATAGGATTTTGACTATCTTAAATTTTTCTTACGGGTCAACCCCAATTTGGAGGAAAACTCTGGGGTGTGACAGCGTGTTATTATCTTACCTAACAAATAAATTCCAAGTCACCCCTAGGCATTCAGTTATGAAAATCCGGGGCGTGACAACTTGCCACTCAATTTGAGAGCAGAAAAGAATAATATAACCCTCATTGATGAGATATCAAAATACATAACTGCTAATCAAAATATGAAATAGAAGAACAATTTAAATCCTTTAATCAAAAGTCTCCCTGGGGCCCATCTTTGATCTTACAATCATGACTGTAGGGGGTAAGCACTAGTTCACATGTGTCCACTATGCCTTAGGATGATACTACTTAAACATGTAAAACATACAAATCAACCATAAAGTAATCAACATCTCAACATATCATATCACAATATCAAAATCATATAATCACATCAATCAATTATACGTTAAAATTTACCTTTCAAAAAAAAATCATACGTTAAAATTTTCTTATAACATATTATCATTACCAATATCTTATTAAGTCGTATATCCATCTGTCATTTTAAGCCTATAACTGTTATAGCATTATAACATCAGCAAATCACATCAATAGTTGCAATAACACACATAAAGAATACACGCACCACCATAGTACTCAACATCAAGACTTAGCCCTAATTCACACACACACCCCGACATATCAATACTTAACACCCAGACCTAATTCCAATTCACGCACACACCAATATACAAGGGATAGGTACTTTGCATTGCAAAGACAGTCTGAATACACTGTTGTAGGTATCTGTACTACAACGTAATCAAATACACCATCGTAGGTGTTTATGCCGCAAAGGCAATCTAATATGCTTATGGGTTACTAGCCCATTGAAAATGATAATCAACTATATGCAAGTTAGGAGACTTTCAACCCCGCAGGGAAAGGGGTAAACCCATATTTTAATAATGTCTTCTCGACCCAAAATTAATGCACACCACCACACACTCACACCGCTCACTCCATGCAACACATCACTACATTCAACCCCTTACATTATAATCATAATTTATCACCAACAAGACATCGTAGTCCTCTGCAAAAACGTCATAGTCCAAATCATCTCATCACATTATTAACACTAATGCCTTTATCATTATCAATATTTTATAACTAATAAACTTTTATATGTTTATTTTCATCTCATTCCATTATTAAGCCTTATATAAAAGTATCATTTTGAAATCATCAGGCATTTTTCCTTTTAAAACTTTGAGTTCCCATACCCATGCAAAACAATCCTTTCTTATTGCTGTCAAGTTCCTCCTTTGAATACCTCATTGCTAAAACCATTTTCAAACTATTTCTCTTAAAAACTTTATTTAAATTAATTCAATTTAGAATATCAAACACAATTCCATTGTAGAAAATATTTTAGGTAATCAAGTACCTTTCAATCTTATTTAAAATATTCATCTTTGGAATTGATTGTAGTATCAGTACTCATAGCTTTAGCCAAAATCACTTCTTTCTGTTTAGAACCATTTAAGAAAACTTAGTGAAATGATCATCTGAGTGCACAGATAAGCAAATGGGTGCACACGTACCAACTCAAGTGCGCAGGGAAACATGTGCAGTAGCACAGAGTAGTCTGGGCACACAGGAAAACATCTATAGGCGCATAAATTGCACCTATACCACAAAACTAGTAGGCTCTATTTTTTATTATTTTTTCCTCTTTCAAAACTAATTCATACCATAATTGTGTTCATTTTCAATCTTTAAACATTAAATAAATACAATCCTATTACCAATTACTCAATTTATCAAGCATGTATCAAATTTCTAAATTATTGTTCACCATCTTGTACCTTGGGTCACCAATACATACGTTTAACAGTTATATCAAATTCACATCCAAGAAACAATCATGCAATATATCATTATCAAACATGCCGTAAATGTATATATAAACTATGTGCAACAAATAATCACATATCTCCTACCTTGGTATGCTCGAAGAAAGAACACAGTGTGTCGAAAGGTTCAGAATTAGCTAGAAAACCACTATGATTGATCTACTCCTCTCTCTCTCTCTCTGGTTCTTTGTTGTTTAACCAAACACACATAGATATACACACACATATAACCATAATACTTCAAGACAAAAGAAGAAAAAGTAAACTGAATGATGTAGTTATGGTTGGTGATGATATGGTCTCAGAGTAACATAGGGTGGCTCAACATTTAATAAAAGAGGCATCAATCGAAAAAGTTAGAAAAGTAGGAGTCAACTTAATCTGACACTATAAACACACCCTGGGTGCCCAAGCGAAGGCTGAGCGCACAGACAAGTTTGTATGGGGGGGCTAACCCTCACCCCCAAACTGAGTTTAGGTTCCAAACTAGACTAATCCTAACTGAACAACCAAGACCACATATGATCCAAATTAATCACATTAATTAACATGCTAGACCACATCTCAACACATCATAAATAAAATAATATTTATCAAAACAAAGATCCACATGAAGATTGGCTCATAAGTTCTAAAACCAAGTAACGCTAGGTGCCTTTGTAAGCAAATCAGTGAGCTGATTTTTAGTGGAAATAAAACAAACCTTCAATTTTTTTCTAAATGACTTGATCTTTAACATTGTGAAAATCAATTTCAAGATGTTTTGTTCTAGCATAAAGATGGGATTTGACAATAAATAGGTGGCACTAATATTATCACACCAAAGAGTAGGAACTGAAGCAAATAGAAGCTTTAAATCAGTAAGAATGTGTTTGAGATAGATTTATATTCCACTTCAATTCTGCTTCTTGCCATTGTTTATTAGTGTTTACGACTCCAATTAATGAGGTTTTGTCCATGAAAAATGCAGTAACTCCAATTGACCATGTGCCATCTTTATCCCCTGCTTAACTGGCATCAACAAATCCTTGTAAAATATGTGTGGACTAAGAAGAGAGAAACAAACCATGTGAGATGGTTACCTTGAGATATCAAAGGATTCGTTTGACTACTTGCCAATGAGGTAAACATTATTGTATAAATTTGCCCATAAGATGCATCATATATTCTATATCAGGCCTTATGAATGAGAGGTATTGTAACCTTCTTACTGTACTTCTATCAAGAGATGGGTCATCAAATAACACTCCTTTGAAGGCTAATAGTTGACACAAAGTAGACCTTAAAGAAGAGATGGTTTAGCCTTGTCAAGCTTGCTATTCCAAGGAAGATCAACAATATACTGCCTTTGAGTAAGAAACAAGCTTGCATCATTTCATATAAATTCCACACCTAGAAGGAAATTTAGATAGCCAAGATCCTTTATGGGAAAGTCAGTGGCAATTAAATTAATGAAGTGAAGAACATCATTTGCATCAAAGCCTATAATAATGACGTCATCTACGTAAATAAGACAACAGATGACCAAATTTTTTTGATGGAGAACATATGTGAGGTGTCAACCTTTGATCCCATAAACCCTAAGATTTGAAGTTTATATATCAATAGTGAAAACCATGATCTTGATGTTTGGCATAATTGATGTAAGCTTTTGTGTAATTTGCAAATATGAGTAGGAAAATCTAGGTGCTTAAATACTGGTGATTGACTCATGTACACATATCCAATGAGAAGCCTGTAAAGAAATATGTTTTGAATGTATATGGCATACACACCATCCATGTTAAATAGTAATAGAGAGAACTAACCTTAGAGTCACTTGTTTGATAACAAGACTAAAGGTTTTAGTGAAATCAACTCCTTCTTGTTGACATTCTTTGGCAATAAGTCTTTCTTTGAACTTTTCGATTGTGCCATTTGCATTTCTCTCGATTCTAAAAACTATTTGTTGCCAACAAGATTAACATTGGATTTGGAGAAACTAATGTCCAAGTTCCATTTCAGATCAAGGCATCAAATTCCATACTCATTCCATCTCTCCAGTGTTGGTGCATGATTACCTTTGTATAGCAAGTAGGTTTTGAAATATTTAAGAATGATACAACATAAAGAGCTCTAGGTAAGGAATATCTAATTGTCCCATCAGCAGGCACCTTTGGTTTAAGGGAGTTTGTTATAGAACAGGTTAACATTTGATGAGTGTCGAGAAGATTAGATTGCAGAGCGGCAACAGGTTATGTTAAATTAGCCAAAAAAATTGATTAAGAGATAACATTTCTCGCGGGAACCTCTCTTTCACTTCCACTTCGATTTGCTTGTAGAATACTAGGACAACTGATAAGTGGATGAATGAGGAGTTGTAAGTGACAATGTACTTGTGAAATGAAAAATGGAAGGAATATGCAAGCCGAGGAAGAGTTATTTTTAGTAGTGTTGTCAGGTTGGCAAGGAAAAAGTTCCTCATTGAAAACAGGTCTAGATACAAAAATCTTTCCTATTGAGAGATATAAACAATGATAACTAAGATGGAAAAGGCTATACCCAATAAAAATGCAAGTTTTAAAATGAAAATTAATTTTATGGCAATTATAAACATGCAAGTGAGGCCAACAAACGCACCTAAAAACTAGGAAAAACTCATAATCAGGTTTTCTACTGTAAACCATTTTAGAAGGAGATTTCTGTTACAAAAGTTTTGTGGGGAGAAGATTGATAATGTAAGTGGTAGTTAAGAAGGTGTCTTCCCAGCAGTGTTATGGAGGATGTGAATGAGCAAGTAATGCTAAACCAGTTTTCCACTATATACAGATGTATTTTTTCAATTGGGCCCATTTGTTCATGAGTGTATGGGCATGGCAATCTATGGTGAATCCCATAATTTTGAAAGAATTGATTTAGATGTTGAAATTCTCTTGCCTAATCTGTTTGAATAAATTTTATCTTAGTTTCAAAATGTATTTTTAACATGGATTTGAAATTGCAAGAATGTAGACTCAACATTAGACTTCAAACATAATGGAAATAACCATAGAAATTTTGTGTGATCTTTAACAATACTAAGCTAATATCTCGATCCATAAGTAGAAATAACTAGAGAATGCCCCCAGGCATTAGAATAAAGTAATTCCAAAGGTTTTGTAGAAGTAAAATGGGAAGACTGAAAAGGGCGATTATGGCTCTTGGCCATTTGACATTCATAACAAATGTTTAATGTCTTATTTGTTGCAATTGAAAGTTTACTTACTGCATATACATGCTGGACAACAAGAAATGAGGCATAGCCTAGTTGTTGATGCCAGTTTATGATGGAAGATCAAATACCAACAAATGCTGATGCAGAAGAAAGTTGAAAAGGTTTGGAAAAGAAATAGAGACCATTGTGGAGATAACTTTTATGTTAGATTTGTCCCGAGCAGTCCTTGATAACAAAAAATAAGTCATGAAATTCAAAATAAACTTGATCATCATAAGCAAATTTATCTATAATACTAAAATAATGTATTTCTCTCTCCTTATATTCTTTACTCCAGTTCTAGGTGGCGTATCTCTTTGATTCCCATTCTACTTTTCTTTTCTTTTTAGAATTTTGAATTAATTTTTAATTTTTTCCTTCCCCTTTCTTTTCTTCTCTTTTCTCAATCACAAAACCTTTATTTCTTTATCCCACATCGACAAAAGACAACAACTTTACATTTCTTTTGTCTATAAAGCACTAGAGTTATGCCATGTGATTTTAATAAATTTTATCAAACTCATGGGTTTTGAAAAGGGACCCACTTTCTTGGGTTTCAAAAATGAAATCTAGTTGTATATAAATTTCATATGATTGAATTGATGGGTTCCAAAGCAATATAGTTATAAAATTACTTATATATTCAATATAGTTATAAAATTTATATACTCTATATATATTAGTAGTTAAATTAAAAATACAAAAAAATGGAATTAAATTAAAAAACACAAATAGAAAAAACTTAAATAATAATTAAGTTATTTCTCCCATAACAACTCTTAATATTTTTAAAATTTATTCTCTCATAACAACTCTTGATATTTTTAAAATTTAAAAGTACAAAAAAAAGAACTTAATATTAATTAGGTATAGGAGTAGTTATTTTTTTAAATTTTAATTTTAAAATTAAATTAATCACATTCACTATATTTGTTTTATTTTATAAAGCACATATAATTAATAATAATATTTTTTATTTGAGTTATTTTTACAAACCAATTAGAAATTTATTATCAAATCCTATATGGTACACTATATTCATCATTCTACTTTTTTATTTTTACAATATTTAAATAAAATTAGCTTTAGGACCTTTGAATAAAATTAGCCCTAGGGGAGTATTTTTTTTTCTAAATTCTAACTTTAAATTTTTTACAATATTTTTTTATAAAATGCAGAGCATGATTAATAATAATATTTTTAATTTAAGTTATTTTTATAAAATTAATAAAAAAATTATTACTAAACCTTGTGTGGCACTTTCTATGAAAATAGATTATTAAAAACACAAAAAGAAATGCAAAAAAATGTATATCTTAAATTTGTTATATATTAAATTTAAAAACACAAAAAAATTCAAAATATTATTTAAGCTTGGGAATAATTTATTTTTAGAAAAAATTCTCATAATAATTTAACTAATTAATATAATTAAGATTAATAGTAATTCTAACTAAATGCAAAATGAGTCAATAATTAAAAAATATATATTAAAATTAACAAAGAGTCTAAAACAAAAAAGAAATTAGGTCGATTAGGTAATTTTATGATTTAATATATTCTAGAGCAAATTTTATTTTTTAGAATTAGATAAGATAGGATCAAATTTTGGTAAAATGTAAACTGTATTTATATATAAACCTGATTATGATCAACTCTATCAACTATTAACATTGACACTAATAAAAATATAAATATAAAAAATAACTATTTTATGAATTTATGTAATTTTATTAAAATATTTTGTAATGTATTTGAAAATTATATTTAATCCATAAAAAAATATTATTTAATTTCATGTATCACACGGGTCAATACTAGTTTATGAATAAATGAAAGTTTTTTTTTCTTTTTCAAGAACAACTACGACTTAATTGAGAATAAATGAGCAAGAGTGAGTATGTAGGTTTGAGGTTTCATTGTGAAAATTTTTCAAACCTACTCCATTACCAACTTGAATTTGATTAGTGCCATTATACTCTTCATTTTGAAGATTGAGGTTGTTCAAATTAGAGGTGAGGTGATGATTGACTCTTGTGTAAGGATGCCAAGCATGACCGACATTTGGCTGAGAGACTGCTACATTAACCTATTCATTTTGGTTCGAACTAGAGGGACTATGGAAATATTTTTGGGTTGTATGGCAAGGTTTCTCACACATTTGACACCAAAGATTGGATTTTCTTATAGATGCTGGAGTAGTTATTTCTGTTCTGATTGTTGTAATTTCTACCACCATATCTTCCTTGAGTGGAAGAGTTCTAGGTTCGCCCCCTTCTTCTATAATTTCTCGATTACCTCTGCTACGACCTCTTTGATTGTATTATTGATAAGTGGCAATATTAAGCCATTGCATTTGAGACATTAGTTGGTAGTGTGTTATAAATTACATGAGCCTCAGTTGTGAGAAGAAGCAAGTAGATTTCATTAATAGTGACACTATCACGAGTTAAAACTATTGCAATGAGAGTGCCATATTAAGGTCCTAAACTAGTGAGAGTGTATATGACAAGATCATCAAAGGATAAAGCATGACCAACGGTTGCTTGTTCATCAATAAGTTTTTTAATATGCATGAAGTAGTCATTAGCAGTGATTTTGCTTTTGCGAAAATGGCAAGTTGAGAGCGAATTTGAATTACTCATGTTTGGATTGTGAAACGACAGATTTTTAAAAAGAGGTCCATAGAGCACAAGAGGTAGTAAAATACTACTTGAGCCAGAACTTCATCTGACAATGTAAAAGTAAGACAACTAATAATGAGATTATCTTAGCGATCCTATAGTGCATAAGTGGGTTAGAATAGTGGTGCCATCAATGAAGATAACTTTTTTGGGTGGCATTGTGATTGTGTCATCCATGTAACCAAAAACATTTTAGCCCTTGAGAAAAGGAAGCATTTTGCCTTCCATATAAGATAATTAAGTCTAGTAAGTTTGGAAATGTCAGGGTGGAAACGAGATTGAATATTTGCAGTTGCGAGGTTGTATCGATATCAATAGAAGTTGATGACTTTGGAGAAGACATTGTGACGTTGGTCAAAAAATACTTCGATACCACATAAAGACCTTTAAAATAAGAAGTATGATATTTCTAATATTCCTTTCTTTTCCTTCAAAATGTACAATTTCCTTCTCTTTACAAAAGGACTTTCGACCTAATGATGATATAAGCAGCAAGTTATCATTATTTATTAATACAATTGTGCATAATGGAAAAAATGCACCACTCATTTATAAAGATTGGCATCAAATACTGTCACATTATAAAAGTAATATATGGGAATTAGTGCAAGTAAATGCTTATTTAAAGTTTTGAGTACTAATATTTTACTCTCAATTATTTAATAAATTTTGATATATAGCTTTATCCCATTAACCATAATTGAATATTAAATTCATTTGAAGTTTTAGTAATAGTTAGCAATATAATTAGAAAATGCATTAAGAATATTATTTAAATATTGAAATTATAATATAAATACATATATATATTATGAAAATTTCAAGTTAGTAGATTTGCATGTGCATGAGTAAAAGTAAGTGAAGTTTTTCACTTAGAAAAAACTATATTTTTGAAAAACATTGCATAGTTACATGAACATTGGTAGAGGAATGTGTTAAGAGTTTAAATTTTCTTATTTGTATATAATGGAAATAATAAATGTGGAGTTAGAGAGTGTGCTAACATAGTTAGTGCTTTGGGCAAGCAAATTTTAATAATCTTTGAAGGTTGAAGTCTCAAAGATCTAATATACAAATAGGTTCTTCAAGTAGTATATCTTTTGTTTTTATTTTTCTTTTTGTCCAACCTTTCCTAGTCTATGGGGATTTCGATTTTTCCTACACTCTCTAGCCAATCAACTAGTCAACTATAAGTGTCACGCCCCTAACCTAATTATCCGGGATGAACAGTATAGGAATGTGAAAACTAGAATAAACAAATAAAATCTAATCCAATTTCAATTTACATTGAGTTATAGTCATCAATATATCCAAATCATTACTCATTCCCATGTGAAATAATATTTAACTACGTCACCATCAATTTATCAATAACATAACCCACCTTAACTTTATTTTCAATGACGCACCTAAGGTCGGTTTGGTTAGAACAATACTATAACAATGTTTATATTTCTCCATATTATAATATTGTAAATATAAGAACCTGACCCATGCTCTGGATCACATAATTTATGATACCAATAATTCAATTCTCAATTTAGAAGAACAAATACCATCATTACTATCCACAATTAAGACCAGACTTAGGCTACTCAAGCCTAAGCTGCCTACATATCCCACTTTGAAAATCAGATCACCGTAGTTCCTAAATTTATATCTCTTATTTGATAACCAAACTTATGATTAACTGGATAGATCATACACATCATCAATCAATGTCACAGTCACATATATTAACATTTCAACATAAAGAAACATAAATGCAATCTCATGTAATGGAATGTGATGGAATGAAATGTTAATGCATACTCTAGTTTCTCCTCACCCCAACCTTATCTTAGGACAGGTGATGCTTAGCAAAGCACGTGGGGTCTCCAACCATGCCGTTTATGCTTACAGTGAAAGTGTATCTCAATGTATATATAAATCGAGTGGGGAACCGTGTTACATCCCCACCGATGTAAGACTCAGGGGAATCGTGTTATAGCCCTTGGCCCTTCTGTTAGGGAATCGTGTTACACCCCTAGTTAGGCATCTACTTAGCTCAAATAGGGTATGGCCGTAGTCTGGAGAAAATCTCACAATCACATCTCATAATTAACATCCTAACTCCAAATGGCTAAGCTCTAGTCATATATATCGACTGGAATCATCTGGTATTTTTAAAATCTCATTTTATCAATTTCTTAAATTAGGAATCTCGTCCACATATATAACCCGTGTCTCAGCACGTCATAATGTAAATGTGGCACTATTAGCCAATCACTAGTCACAACATAAATCAGATGATGCAACCCCAACATCATGCATATGATATGCTCGATCATGTAAATAAATATCATCTCAATAATATAAACACATTCTTATTCAGCTTGATGATAATTTGGGATCTATTTAATATTCTATAACTAACCATGATTAAATTTGGGCACAAAACAAGAGTTTTAAAATAAAAAATTTTTATTTTTGAGCATCTGCCCAGTGCTTTCCAAACGCCAGCACCAAACGCTAGCATACAGGTATATTGCCAAACACTGTCCAAACACCAAAGGTGCGCCCAAAACCCGATCTCTAGGTTCATTTTCAATGAATCCCAACTCCAAATCATTCCCAAATCATCCATTCAAGTCTCAATCTCAACAATAAATCATGTATAAACACTTAAACGCTTGAATCACATGTTTTTTCAACACTTAATCAAAGAATAGCTCAAGTATATGTAAGATCTTCACATTTATATGCATATACGTAACCACATTCATACACACACACACACACACACACACATATATATATATATGCACTAATCGCCAAATATTCTACCAGATTAATCACATACACACACACATATGTCAAAATCATCCTAACAATGTCTAGAACATGAATATAAGTCCCATCTACCTTGCATCCGAAGAGAAAAAAAGAAAAGTGAAGAAAACTGGTTGAGCTCCTAACCTTCAAAAGCCGATTTCTCCCACCTCAGGCCAAATCATTGAAAATGGTCACCGCCACAACAATCAGGGTGTCGAATACTACCTTGATTCGTTCACTTTTCGCTTCAAATCCTACTTTTCCTCTGTACCCTCTCTTTTTTTCTCTTTCTCCCTTCATGGACAGCCGAACCAACCCAAAGGAAAAAGGAAAAAAGAAAAAGAAAGAAAAATGAGGGAAAGAAAAAAAGGAGCTGGGCCTTTAGCCTAGCCGTCCAACCAAATATCAATTCGGGCTAAGGCCAACCCAGAAGAAAATAAAATAAATCAACTCAATCTTAGTTTAAATATTTCATTAGCCCAAAATTACACATAAATAGCCAAAGTTAAATACCAGATATTACTATAAGATTGAATTTTCTAAAGGCCTTTGACTTATTTGTGTTCATGATAATATCAACTTGTCATCACCTTTGTCTTTGTAACTTGAATCTATATGAAATGTTTGAAAAATATTTCTTATGTTTATGATTTTGGATTTGGATCTAGACCAATTATTTTTTCTTCTATAAGAAAAGAAAAAAAAACGTATCTATACTAATATATTCAATGTTCCTAAATAAATGATTTCTTGATTTTCTTAATTTCAACACAGACATGGACTCTCTTAGAAAGATGTTTGACACATCTTGTTAATAGAGGATTAGGAAGGATGTTATGAATAAGACATAATTAGCAAACACTAAAGTATTATAAAATATAAAATCGCCTTGGCTCTAAATATAAACTAGTTAACACAATAACACATGGTTGTTAAATAGAATAAAATGACGAAAAAATAAAAAAAATGGCATTGTACGCACATAGACATTAATAAAATTTTAATGGAATAACATGATTGTTTTCATAGATCATTCTTCTTTGTAAATAGTAAATTGTTTTTATTGATTACTACAGAGAATGATGATTAATAATTGTATTTTTTATGTATAATGAATTTCACACAGCCAAAATTTGACCTCCCAAATAACGCTAGAACTTAGGTAATGAAGCTTTCTGGTGAGAAACTAAAGGATTGGAAGGCAACTTTGAAGTGTTTATATTATAAAGAGCATACGAGGTTTGAGAAGCAAAAATAGTATAAAGATGGAAGAGTTTATGCTAATAAATGAGAACATCTAATTCAGTATTGGAGTTTTAAAGAAGTGTAATGAATTGTGTTTTGACTATATATTATTTTATCCTAAATGCATAAGATTATAACTTAATCCAAAATGCTACACTTACACCTCTTTCTTACACTATTTGTTACACCCAAAGAAAATGGCATCGTTTTGTCCTTAAAAAGAAAAAAAAAATCAGCATTGCTATGATGCCCTGCTCGAAACAATTCCCACACTCAAATGACCCAGGTTTGGCGTCGTTTTGTCCCAGTTCGTCCAGTTTCAATGCATGCCACCTCCGCCACCTTCGTCTCTGACCACCACCGAAGCTAACAGTTAGGTACTTGGGCAAGAAACTAGAAGGCTTTTTGGAGGTATAAAACACGGAACTTGAAGAACACTACCTCGTTGATTCATTTTTCATATTAAAAAAAATTATCATAAAAAATTTTCAAAATAATGTGGCATCCACAATTTTATAAATAAATTCTATTTTTATAGATATTTTATTTTGAAATGATAGGTACATGCCCATTCGAATCATTTTAGGGTAAATTTTTTATCTTATTTTCTGGTTAATAAAATTGTCCTTTGAAAATTAATATTAGAGGGTGTTTAATATTTTCAAATGGAAACATTTACTGCCTGCCTCTCAAAGCCACAATGCTAATGCTATATTTGGTATCATTAGAAATGCGAGTAAGAAAACAAAGATTAATAAAATTTTTGAGCCATAATTTTTGAGTTAGGCCATTAATAAACTATAGGACGTATATTCTTGAGTTAGGCCGTTAATAATGTAACCTAATTAATTAAGTAATTTTTACTGACAGAAGGCAGAAGGTAGGATTTTTCTTTAGTTAATACTCTCTCTCTCCGCATTGAGGCTGAAACTCAATCCTATAATTTTTTTTTAATTAAAGCTTAAGTTAAAAAATGATTGGAAGCTTAAATGCTTGATACAAGTTTTTGTTTCACATTTCTTAGTCAACTCATTTGACTTTAAATCCTCGAAATAAACAGGTGTACTAGTTGTTTGTTTGTTTGTTTGTTTTTTTATTTTTTTTTATTTTTTTATTTTTTTTGCAATTAGGCTATTGGATGTATTAATAAATAGGTACCCTATTCATTTATCTCTTGGTTCCTTTAATTTGACAGGTGCTATTTTGAAATGTGTTTGAATGATGAATTCTCACCATTGTTTTATCTACGAATGATTACATATCCAATTATTAATTTATATTATGTATTAAAAATCCAAATGGAGAAAATGATAGCAAAAGCTGCTCAACTTACTAGATCCTTTAATAGACTATTTAATTATGATATTATATTTTTGAGATTAGGGAAAAAATATTAAAACTTATTAAGAATTGGTCACCTTCAAATAAATTTTTGGTTTCATCTTTGATCCCAATAATATATGCATACACAAGAAGATAAAAAAATAAAGAAAGATTACAACAAAATTGACTCACGGCTAGTTAGATTTTTGTGTTTAACGACAATGATTGGCAATATTAAATATAGCTAATAGGTTGTTGTCTCTATGGTTTAAAGCAAGAAGATTTGTTTTGATGAATATGATAATCAATGATACAAATGATTAGGTTGTCGGTCCTAGAAGCATAACTCTAACTTTGTTTAATTTGTTTCTTTATCAGAGATGATGTCGCCAAAGACTGTTCCATCAATAATGCCTCCAAACGTAGAGTGTGGAGAACAAATATGGGTGGAGAGAGTGAAAATGAGCAAGAGTTATGGAGTTGTCCTTCAAACAAAGTGTGTGATGAGATAAATACTACTCAAGGTGGAGAAGAGGTAACTGACAATTGTGAAGATAAAATAGAAGAACCAAAGGAATGAATGATATTCAACACATTGGAGGATGCTTTTCTTTATTACTCTAGATATACTAAACAACAACGGTTTGCTATTCATAAAAGAACATCGAGAAAGGGAAAAGATGGAAAGTTATAATGTCTGGCACTTTCATGCACTCGTGATGGAAAAGCGAAGGTGAATACAAGCAACACAGTTAAATCACAACCACAATCAAGAATTGGTTGTCTAGCTCATGTTACTATTGTCATGAACTCAGAGGGAAAGTGGAAGTTCAACCTTGTTACTTTAGAGCACAATTACGAACAAGGTCCATCAAAGGCAAGGTTTTTTAAAAGCAATAGGGTACTTGATGAAAAAGTAAAAAGAATGCTTGAATTAAATGATAGAGCAGGGATTAAAACACACAAGACTTATGACACACTTTGTACTGAGGCTGGGGGACCTAATAAGCTTCCTTTTCTTAAGAAGGATTGTAGAAATTATTTGGATAAATAACGACGTTTACGACTTGCAGAAGGAGATACTGAAGCGATGCATCGTTTATTTTATGAGAATGAAAGCTGACAATGCTGAGTTCTTTTTTGCGATGGATGTAGATGATGATTGGCGACTAAAGAATGTATTTTGGGCTAATGCAAGGAGCAGAGTAGCTTGTAAAGAGTTTGGTGATGTTGTGACATTTGACACAATGTACTTGGTAAACAAGTATAACATGCCTTTTGCTCCATTTGTAGGTGTGAATCATCATGGTCAATCCACTTTGTTAGGATGTGGGCTCATCTCTAATGAAGACACTGAGTCATTTTCGTGGCTATTTGATACTTGGAAGGCATGCATATTGGGTTGTGCTCCGAAAGTAATTACTACTGACCAATGTATGGCCATGAAAAATGCTATAGAAAAGGTATTCCCTATGACTCGACATCAGTGCTGCATATGGTATATTATGAAAAATGTGCCTAAAAAGTTTGGTAGCTACAATGCTTATGAGAAAATTTCAAAGTCTATGTTTGCGACAATTTATGATTCACTAACAATAAAATAATTTGAGGGTGCTTGGGATGGGTTTATAAACAAATATTAGCTTCAAAGTAACACATGGTTAAAAGGGTTGTATCTGGAGAGGAAATGGTGGATGCCTGTTTATCTTAAAGATGTATTTTGGGTGGGGATGTCATCTATACAGAGAAGCGAGAGTATGAATGCATATTTTGATGGTTACATTCAGTCAAAGACCACCCCGAAAGAATTTGTAGACCAATATGAAATAGCGTTGGCAGACAAGGTGGAACTTGAAAACCTAGAAGATGCGAACAATTGGCGCACTTACATTCCATTAATTTCAGCATGTGAGTTGGAGAAGCAATTTCAAAGTGCTTACACGAATGCAAAGTTTAGGGAGTTTCATAAACAACTCGTCGGAAAAATTAATTGTTTATGTTCAAAGACAAAAGCAGATGATATTGAGTTCGTATTTGAGGTAAAAGAGTGGGTTACATTTGGAGAATTAGAAGAGAAATACAGGAAACAAGTGTCATTTCATGTCGTTTTTAATGTTGAAACCAATGAAACACGTTGTAATTATCAATTATTTGAGTTTAGAGGAATAGTGTGTACACATCAATTGATGGCGTGAAATAAAATAGGAGTTGAAAGAGTCCTTGACAAGTATGTGTTGAGACGATGGTGCAAAAATGTGAAAAGGGCCCACACTAAAGTTCGGATCTGTTATGATAAGTCCTCAGAGTCAATTGAAGCATATCGACATGACAAGATGTGGAATCTCTTTAATGAGGTTGCTGATTTAGCAGAAGGATCTCACGAGAAGTATGGTATGGTGATGAAACGACTACAAAAGCTAAAACAAGAGTGCATAGAAGATTCGGTTGTGGTTCAAAGTAAAATGGTTTCATTTGGTGATGACGCAGGGACTCAATGGCAGGAATCTTTTTCACTTGGAGATGGGGTTATACCTTTCAAATATAGCACAAATATTTTTGACCCAGTTCTTGTTCAACGAAAAGGGAGACCACTAACAAAAAGGAAGTTTAGTCTTGTGGAAAAACTTGTTACGAAGAAAAGACAAAAAAAATAATAAGCCATTGTTGAATGAAAAATCCAAGGTATAAGTTCTTTACGATTTAATAAATATTTTTTGATTTTTTTAATATTTTAATGAATTTTAATAAATTTTAGTGAATATTTTTAAAATTTTTAAATATTTTAATGAATAATAAATTTTAATAAATATTTTTTGAATTTTCAAATATTTTAATAATTTTTTTTAAATTTTAAAATATTTTAATGTGGCAGAAAGAAGATGAACTTGTAGATGCAGCTATGAATGTACAATTTCAGGGGGTTAAGGAGATTGCTGCTAGCCATTTTATCAAAACTCAAAAAAGAGTTGCAAATTTAAATGTAAGAAACTTTATTTATTTTTTTTAAGAAAGAAACTTTTTTTAATTGCACAATTTCCTATCTTTTGTAATGTTTATTGAAAATCCTTTTTTTGTTATTGGACAGGATCACCCAAGCTACATGGCCAAACATGATACTTCATGATACGCCACGAAATTGCACTCAAGGCGGAAGCATATTTCCATTTTCTCCACCTTTCTACCCAACCAAAATAAGCTCGAATGAATCTATGCTTTCTTTTCCAAGTTCACAAAGTGTATTCAGTAGTCATGTTTGGATGGGTCAACCAACTTTTCCAAGTAGCCAAGTTTGGGGAAGAGAAAAACCATGTGAAGTTTGCCGAGGAGGACAATTAAGCTTTACTAACATGATGAATGAAACGGATAATGGTGAAGAGTAGTTTACTTGCTTGCTTTGGCAATTGTGTCATGTTTGTATCCTATATCCTTTATATATCTAATGAGTTGGTATTTTTGATAGATAATTAGTCGTGATTGTATTTTGAGAGACCATCAGATGAAAGGCTGGTTTTGCTAATGTATATCTCTATTTTATTAGCACTTTATACATCGAATGAGTTGTTAGCACTTTCTCTTTCATTGGTAGTTTGTATGAGTTTCGAGGGATGATCAGATGAATGGTTATTTATTGGATTTTTTTTTACCTTTTTTACTCTTTGCACTTATGTTGTATCCATATCATGTTGCATTTGCATTCCATGTCTATATTGCGTCGTATACATATTGTATCCGTACTAATGCACATAAATTTAACCATGGAACATCTTACTTTAGGTGGTGGTGATTCAAAATTTCGGCAGAGTCTCCCCTATTTTTGGTCCTATCTCGACGTCTCGCGTCTCAATCAATACAATAAGAATAACAACATCAACTTAAGTTGTACACAAACTATCTAAATTACCATTCACAAGCCACATTGATAGCCAAATAAATGACATGACAATAATCATCTAAATTTGAATTTTTATTGAATGACTAAAACAATTACATCATTTGAGTACATGAAAGATATCTCTTCGACATTTAAAAATTACTACTCCTAAGATACAAGGCTGACCTATAAAATAATAATTAAAAAAAAAACTAACAATCAATCTTCGACTTGTAATCTCTATGCTCTCAGCTCCTCTAACTTTTTCATCCTTAGGTTCTTCTACCAAAGCTTATCAAGTCAAAGAAGGGGAAATCAGTTGGCTTTGAGGACACTGGTCTCAATTTTTCTTTTTACTTTTTTACATTGAGAGTATGCAAATGCTTTCTCCCTCTTGATGGCTCATTCTTGCTTCAATTGCAGCTTTGCCCTCAGTTCTTCAATTGTTCCAGGGATATCACACCACTGTAGACATTTAACCTTTCACTAGGTTCTGGTCCAGATAAAAAATTATCAAGCTGAGGCAAAGACTTTTTTGATCTCTTTTCTTCTTCTGGAAAAACAAAGTAAGAAAACAGATAAAATAACTTTAGATAATATTTGATTAGTCAGAAAGATAACTTCGTACAGATAAAATAAGTTTCAAACAACAATAGTTGTGATCACAAGATGCATAACTACTAGACAAAACATTCAGAAAAAATTGCAATGTTGAAACTAATCATCTACGAAAGATAATATTGGCAAGTATGAAAATCAGTGTTCATAACACACCTATCACCAGTTACTCCATTTTTTTATAAGCTAATGGATACAACTTCAGAAGCAAAAGTGTAATAACTTGCAAATTCAAGGAAAATGATTATACAGATTCTGACTAATTGGACAGTATGACTCTCGCCAAGAATCCATGGCTTTGAAGACACACTAGAAGTATGAAATGTGCCCACATGCTGGAAACAGGGGAAATGGGCTTTCAAATCTCACTTTACTGCCTTGTTAGCTAACTCCAAATGAGTTGCATGGTGGGCATTTGGTGGAGGCGACTTCTCCAATCTCTAAAAATCTCAATCTCTAAAAATCTACTTGTTCAAAAAGTCAAAATAAAATTCAGATAGATTTAACTCTCCATCCTTCTTAACGATAGTAACTACAACTTTATAATTCATCAAATGATATTCAATTCCTTTTGTCTTCCTAAGCCAATAAAACCTGCCCCTCAAAAGTCTAAATTCACATTTTAGCTTCACTATGTTGTTTAATTCAAATTGAATCTAGTTCAACATCCAATTTTATTGGTACTAGATTTGAATATGGGATGTCAGTGATCAAACGCAGTGATGCAGATAGCAACCCTTCCCCAGCTGCTACCTTGAAAATCTCATTGCAGCTACATTACTAGAAGAGATTAATTCAACTACATGCACAAGAAAGTAATTGGATACATGGGAACTCTAAATTTTAAAAATTAAAACAAGAACAAAACTTTTCATGTTGAAATTGTTGGAGCCACTTGATTTAATATAGGGACGACATGTCCAAATGAAAAAGGTAGACAACCACTCTAAGCTTGACATCTTTATGAGTAAGGTTTTTACTTGAAGTTTATCCCTAACTTAAAGATTTTGGATCCACCATCAATATAGCACTAAACAAACAACTCTGTAATAGCTGTCTTCAGTTTCTTTTATTTTGATTAAATTTAATGCCTTTTTTAGTTGGTTTGATGATGTTCTTAGGGCTCGTCGCCTATGTGAAGAAAAAGATGCACTTACGAGGATTTCTTACCTCACCAGCTGGATCAAAATTAAATAATTACAAATAAAAAGAGTATATAGTAACAATATTCAAGAGGGAATCAAAATCTGTCTCTGTGAGAGCAGCAAAAATACAAATTTACATGACCCTTAAAAAATCCAAGGTAAAAAAAAAAAAATGTCTTTATCGATACCACATTTCAAAGTAACATAAGAATAAAAACTGACCAATCTCTCAAACCTACCGATTATAATGGAAAACCCCTAATGCTAAGTACAACATTGGAATTAGATGTGAGTGAAAAACTCACTGCGATGATTTTAGTTGCAGTGAAACTAGAGAATTCCCAAGTGTGGAATTTTTTTTTTTCTTTTTCATTTGCAAGCGGCAATTAAAGAAACAAAGGCTAAAACTGAAGGCGTACTTGAGAGCATTGAGAAAGTAGCTTTCCCCATGCGACCATGACATTTGGCTTGAGTTGCTGTTTTCTTCCTCGATTGAGCATTGGACCAATTGATTTCATCTTCTGCGCATCCAATGCGAAATCACCTTAAACCCTATTGCCCCAAACGGCAAGAAAAACAATAAATCCATGAAAATCGAACATTGGCTTGAGAAGACAAACAACGAGAAGAGAGCAGACGTTTCGAGGAGGAAGTGCTTCGCCAAGTTCCAACCATGTTGATCTTCTTTATATATGTTTTGATTTATTGTAAGAACTGATGGAGCAATCTTGATTTGAAACTCCTTTCTCTCTTTTTTTTCTTTAAGACAAAACGACGTTGTTTTATTTGGGTGTAACAAATGGTGTGGGAAAAAGGGGTGTAAGTGTAGCATCTTCGTAACTTAATGGTAAGTTAAAGCGTTTAATGCGATGCAATAATAAACTTGGTTTCTCAAATTCTGGAGTTAAGATTCTAGTTCTTATACTAAACACTTAGAAGAATTTTAACCATAGGTTTATGCCGAGGAGCTTATCCCTGGGGGCACGGGTTGGTCCAAGGCATGGACTTAGTCCCCGGGCACTTGGACTGACACAGACAGCTTTGACAATTTGATTTATGAGATTTTTAGTAAAAGTGTACCTCGAGTCATGTCTTGTCTTCTGTCTAACCATTAGGTATGTCACCTCTAGCCTTAGGCTTCCATTCTTTTATCCTAAAGGACTTTGATTTATATATATGTATATAATATATATTTTGGTTAGGAAGTAGTAAACCAAGAGCGAATTGAACTTTGATAAGTTCTCATAGGCTCAAAGTTAATCAAATTCCTCTTATAATTCCTTAATTAGAATTGTTTTGAACATATTGGTGTAATTGTTTGGTGTTAAGGTTTATAGATTAATCGTATAGAGTTTCTAGCTTTCCCAAAGTTTTCGACAGTGTACTATTCTTTGTTTTCTTCCTTTTGATCAACCAAGGTCGGGCTTATATGCATACTGTTTACATATATAATGTGTAGAGCATGTTGTGATTTTAGGTTAATGTTCATTTTAAAGGTTGAAAGAAAAAAAAATAAGCTAACACATGTTATACATATATATGTGTAAGTATATGCTCGTGAGGAAGACGATGAATAGTTATCTTCATTTACCTTGGATAAGCGATGAGACTTCAAATTTATTGTGTGAGCATGTTCTTATGAAATCAAAGAAAGAAACAGAACATAAATCTTATAAGAAATTAATTTAAATTGCAATCTAAGAAATTCAAACTTGATGAAGTAATAGTTATAAAATAGAGACTGAACCAAAATGGCTACTAGAGGTCATTCAGGTGCAAAGATTCCCATGTCTGAGCGCATGAGATGGGAGTCCCATGCACATAAACCCCCTTACCCATTGCTTCCTAGGCGTACGAATTGGGAGTTCCCCAACTTTTGTTTTTCAATGTTGCTTTGAATAAAACCTTTTCTTAAAGACTTTGATATTAAGGTTTATTACGATATAGTGCATCCAAGATTGCCCAAATGTAAAAAATATATTTTTGATTTTGAAATGGAACCTAATTTCAGAGACCAAGAGTTGCAACTTGACACTTTCAAAATGAGCGTGTCAAGAAACCCGAGTTTTGATTATGTTTTAAAATATTTTTAAAATATATTTTTGTAATTGTGATAAATGACTCTTTTTATTGACTCTTGACTAGTTTGTGCAATCAGAGAAAATGGTTCCAAGGGTTCAACTGTGTGCGAAAACCGTTACGCCTAGATACCTAAGGATATCCAAAGTCTCTTTTCACTTTTTACGGTTATAATCTCACAATATAATTATCTGATTTATAATAATTAAAGTGATACAACCCATATGATGCATATGATACATGAAATGTGAGGCTACTAAGCCTAGCTCAAATGAGTAAGTGTAGTGTAATGTTTACTTATTTGGCAAAGATGCACCTGGGGGGTTCTATATGCTAGTTTGACTCTAAATGCATATTAAAGACTAAGTCTGTGACTGGGGATGAGATTTGAACTAGGAAACTACATTGAATCGGGTATATGGACTTATGTAATCCTTTTCATAAGTGTGTGTGTTCTGAGAATGAAGTTTGTAATTAAATATGTTCTAGGAAGACTGAAGTGACTGGACTCAAAATATCTACTCCAGTTGCCTATGTACCCAATGAAGGGATCAGGTCAATGTAATTTAGATCTATAGTCTAAATTATGCATATTTGTAATGTTAGATGTGTGTAAAAGCCTTGCTCTAAGTTTAAGTGCGTTGATGGTCTATGAAAACTACGGTAACCAGACTCAAACTATTTGCTTGATTACCTATGTACCCAGTGAAGGGATTAGTCAACATTGTTTAGACTTACAGTGCTTCGAACTATTTGTATGTGTCTATGTTATGTTAGATGGATGTAAGAGCCTCCATTTAGTCTAGATTCGTGCCTTATGTAGATATGATAGGCTATTATGCATGTATGGATGTAAGCATGATTAGAATGCTATAAATGGTAAACTAATTAGCCTCAGGTATAGTAAGCATCATCACCGACCAAGGTAGAATGAGTGTATAAATATGGAAGATTAACCAGTAGGGTCGATGTTGTGCAGAGGATCAATCTGAGGGAACCTTGTTCTTGAAATAGGATGAAGAAAAGAAAAACCCTAGCACTAGATATATGTTAAGAGTAATTGCCTTCGTATTAACCGTAGTGTGAGAGTCTAGCTCTAAGATTGAAATGAAAGTTAGCATCGTACGCATATCTTGGGAAGAGAATTTAGCTCTAGATTATAAAAGGCAATTAGCAACTCGTGCTTAACTTGGAAAAGTAGCCTTGCTCCATAGTAAAAGAATAGTTAGTGCCTTATGCGTAACTAAAGAAGGAGCCTTACTCTAGATGAGAAGGAACAGATGGTGCCTTACATATAATTGGGACAAAAACTTTGCTCCAAATAAGAAGGAATAGTTACGACTTGTGCATAACTGGAAATGAGCCTTGCTTTAAATGAGAAGGAACAGTTAGTGCTTTGCACATAACTAGAAGGAGTTTCACTCTAATGAGGGGCTCAATTCCAAGGGTACACCTTACACGGGTGAGTTAGTGTTTTATTATTTAAGAAAGGAACTCAGCTCCAATCGAGAGCTCAGTTCTTCGTGATGATGATCATGTCTGTGTGAATGGTTTAGGAACTAAGTATGATGTGAATGATGCAGTTGATATGATCAGATATGTCATGGCATGTTAAATGTGATGACAATTTATATTCTAACAATTATACTCTATCATGGATGACAGTTGAAGGACACATGTCAGATATATCTATGAGATTCATGACTTAGAAATCACTGATTTAGCTAATCCTAAGTCATTTTCAGTCTCTGGAACCTCACTTGCTCAGGTGAATGCTCTAGATTGATAAGCGTTTGACTTTTAAGGCTGTGTCAACCCAAGTGGGTATGTGTTTGCATGTTTGGATGTGTTCTAATATATCATGTGTAGACATGTCAAGACATGGTACATAATATGTTGTAGCATGAGCTAGCATGGTAAACAATGTCTTAGCAGGTTATACCTTGATATGTGATGATGATAAAACATATTAGCATGGTATAGCATGATAATATGGCATGGTAACGTACTGTAGCATGATGATGACATAGTATAACATGGTATAGTATCATGATATCATGGTATGACATGTTATGATAACATGTGAACATTGCATAACATGGTACAGATGACATGGCATGATGTTTGATATGCCCTGGCATGGTAAAGTGGTGTCATGGTATGGTATAACATGGTAGATATGATGTTATGACATGGCATGGTATGGTAATATAATGTGGGTATGTCATGGCATGGTAGTAGTATGATGTAGATGTTCTATATGTGATGTCTGAAATTTTACCAAGTTATCTTGGGTGAATCCAATCAATATCATACATCAGTGTGGTCTAGACGTGCCACACCTCAAACCTCATGACCCGAGAGGTGAGTAAATAATCATGCAAACCATACACGAATTAACATTACCTTGATCAGAGCATTCTAACCTCCCTGGAGCAACATACATAATATCCACAATAATAACTTAAACAAAATATAGACTATGTCTTGGTAAAGGCCAGACTACTATGCTCTAACACATCCCACAAACTAAATAAATATAGGTCTTATGGTCTTTACAACCAAATCAAATAAATCTCCACAATAAATAAAGTTTACAGTCCCAAATAAAATTAAACTTAAGCAAATGAAAATGTAATGTCTACAGCAGCTTATACAACTTCTAGTTCCACCAAATGCCCTCCTAATTCTTGGGATCTGTTCCTATAGTAAAGTTTGTAAGGATGTGAGCATTAATCCATTTGTGCTCACGAAGCAGAATAGAAGCATATGTAATATGTAAAGCAATATCATAAAACAATATCAACAAATGTAATTCAACATACTCATATAATTATAATCATAGTTAAACAAATATCAAGCTCATCATATTCTCCATCATTATTTTAATATCTCAATAAAATCACATACCACAATCAACATCATAAAAATCTCGACATTTTATCCAGTTACCATCTCGTTTAGCATCATCATCAGCATTTCCTAATCACATTTTCACTTTCATATAAATCTATGGGGTGAGTACAATCGAGATCATCGTTTAAGGCCATGATTAACTATAGCATACGTCGTTATTGAGAGCTGCAATTAGCTATAACATATGTCTTTGTTTAAGGCCATGATTAGCCACAATACACGTTACGTTTTACGTTATTAACCTACCGATATGAATACCAATCCCTACACAGATTTCGGGTCTTTCAACCCTAGGTAATCTCTGTACCCTTCCTATTTTCTCATACTTTTCATCCCCGTCTTACAATATTTATCACATTGCAATTTATCTCATTTCATTTACATTAACACATTTATGTTCACCTTATTATCTCATTCAATTAATTAGCAACTCAAATCATCATAATAACCATTTTATTAATCTTAATCTATTCCAACATCATCTTAACATATTTTTAACTTATTTTAAATTTCTTTTTGGTAATTAACTTATTTTAAGATTTCATCACCTTGTTAACCCAATATTAATTCATACTCATTCAATAATCATACATTTCTTATGAACAATATGAAAACACCTCAAATTACACATCCAACAAGCATAAGATATGAACACATAACAAAAGAATACAAATCAGCATTCCAGAGTACACCTGGGTACCCTTATAAGGAACCTGGGCACCCCCACAAAAAGGCTGGGTACCCCACTACGGGTGGTAAGATGTTTTGATCCAAATTTCATATAACTAAGTTCCAAACATATTTAAAACCAAATGCTTTCAACCCCTAAACATCCCGTGTATTATAATCTAAGTTGAAAAACAATCATGTCCAAAAAAATCTAGCTGAAATAAAAGAAGTTTGAAACATGCATGTTCTGGAAGAAGGGGCTGGAGGCTCGGGCACTCCACCTGGCTTTTTTAGGACGAGCCAAGCCAACCTAGGCAACCACTTGTGCCCAAATTAGTATATTCTATTTTAGTTCAGTTTTCTGGTTCTTCATGTTTTGAACTTCAATCTTTCACCTTTATATAAAACAGCTTAAAATCCTATTTCTTAAATGTTTATATGACTTTTAGGACTTAGTGAAATCAACCAATTTAGGTTTTAAGTAACTTCTCCTAATTCAAAATCATAACATTATATATACATACAACATATATACATGTATAACTAGGGTCTAATTAAAGGTACATGCTTTTCCAATTGAAAACATTCAATAAAACCGCACCACTAGGATCTTTACAACCTATATATTTGTTATCTATAGGCTTAGAATCCTAACCTCGAGGTGTAGATAATGAAAAGCACAAATGCAGTGAGCTCCTGATTAAGACTTCCAAACTCCAAGTAGATCGTTTACAAAATTCTTTAATCCTAATTGTGAATTAGTTGCATAAATGTGTTCAATATGAGTTTAATTTCATTCTTGCAAGATCAATTGGAGTTTGGTTAAAGAATGAGTACATTGCCAAAGTCAAGCTTCTTAGTCTCTTCTTGGTTCTCAGTTCCTCTCCTCCCCATCCAAAATTTTCACTCTCTTATCTCTCATCCATCTATATAGATGGATTTGGCTTGGGCTCCAAGCATTGCACAGGAACCTTTTCGTCCTCCTATCATCCTAGCCTGGCCAAAGGCTGGCAACGAAAAACTTGTAACTAAAAAGTAACTGAATCAACATCCATCAATCTGTCACATACCCTAGGTGCCCATATGGATAACCTAAGCACATGCACCTAGCCCCGAGTGCCTGCCCCTTATACTGGGGAGCCCTAATGCTCCAATTTTGCCAAAATTTGGCTAAGTCTAGGAATTGAGTAACTCCTTCCACAATCTCAACAATTAATAACCCTAATGGCCATAATTGATTAAACTAATATATTATTACATTCCTAAACGTGTTAAAAATTATCAAGTTACATTAATACAAAAAATCTGAGATATTATAGTACTTGAGTTAAAATCCAAATACCCTTCATTGACAATGGATTTTTATTTACATAATTAGAATTATTTTATCCAAATCATGAAAATAAATTAAATTAAAAAATAAAGCGAAACTTTTCTAGATAGAGAAAATTGTTATCGATACAAGCTTTTTCTAAAGAGATAAACTCTACAGTGTTAGCCTTGCCTTAAGAGCTGTAAGCACCAACTGTTGAATGTGAAAAATGAGGATGGGGCACCTATTAATAGGCTTTTCTGCATTGAATAAAAAGTCCACCTATGCCGTGCAGGTGAATGTTTCTACCCAAAATTACAAGCAAAATTTTCTAACTGACTTTACGGGTAATAAATCTTGCACGACTTTGTCCAACAACGCAAATAGAAAAGTTTGCCTGACAAACCCAAACAGATGATTTTACCTGACCTTGCAGGCGCAAAAACTCACCAGAATGGTGTGGCAAACCCTTTTTGGTGGCACTAAGGGTTTTTGGGCCATTTTGGCCTAGAGCTTTCATCTCATGCCAATTTGGGTGATGTTTGAGTTTTGTCTTAACAAGTTTAGGCCATTTCGGGAAGTTTGAACAAGTTTTGGAAGTGTTGGAGACCTTTTGGACACTCTTGATAGAATATTAAACCAAGTAGATTAAAATTTGGATCACTTTGGATTCTCCAAGACACAAGCCTATTTGAAAATGTTGATATAAAATGGGTTGAAATGGAGGGGGCCACTCAAACATTTTACCTAACCCTTGTGGGCACCACTAGTATGGCCCATCTTACCATTTTTGGGTATGAAGAATTCATCTGTGATATCATATTGACCTCTGAGAGTTTTTGGTAGTTTGTGGGCTAGTGGTGACTTTTCGGAGCTCAATTCCCAAGGCACATCCTAATGCTTGATCTTGTCTTGCTCAGCCTAGGGGTTATTTCAAGAATTGTCTCCTTAGTACCTTATGAATTTTGGAACCCATTCGACTTTGTCTGGATGCTCAACTTGTGTCTAGTGCGCTAGTAGCTTCTTTTTCATCAACAAGAGCCATTTTTTAGTCGGCAGGGCTAGATGACTAATAAATCAGTATTTTGGTTGTTCTGAGCCGATATCTATATCATTTGGCATATTATGGGATGTTCTATGTCTTCCTATATGTTTTTGGCTTGATTTGGGTATTTTGGTCAATACCACCTTATGGGTATGTCGGTAGAGACTATTCTTGACTTTTAGACCGAATTGACCCTTGACTTTGGACTTTGGCTTGTTTTGTTGACGCAAGAGTTGTCTATTTGATGTCTTGGATATGTCTATGCAGATTGGTTGTGTTATGCCTTAATTTGAGTCTTCATCCTAACTTATTCCCATTTTTTAAGGGTATAATCGTCATTTTGCAAAATATTTGTTCTTTGTTGATTTTGGCACTTTGACATATCCTACGATTAAGAGATTTTAATCAATAGAACACCATGCAACTTGAAACCTTAAATATTTTAATGTTTTAAGTAAGGAGGCAAAATTGGAGTAATTACAATGATAAGGGATTTGAAATGATATGAGATATAGGAATGTGTGATGAAACATAAGATGATATTGTTGAGTATGATTAAGACATGTTATCAATAAGAAAATGGAAAGAGAAAATGAGATGTGGTTGATGATTGTGATTTCAAGATTAGCGGATACCCCAAAATAAAAAGATACGTGAATGCCCTTGTGTTGAAAATCTCTAAACCTGTGCAAAGTATGGTTATTGTGCTAGTAGGTTAGTAGCATACAATATGACGCTGACAGTAGGGTATTGTGACTATTAGTTATTGATCCATAAACAACGATTCTGACTTGGCATGTTGTGGCCCTTTATCCCAGGCTCATAAACAATGACAACTCGATTCATATCATTTTCGTTGGATATTGGTCCATAAAAGATAATGCTGGTTTAAATTATGCTCACTGATCATAGTTTAGTCTTACAAAGTATCCACCTCATGTGTGTTTTGATGATGAGAGACGACTAAAGATAATTAAACAATAATAAAAGAATAATTTATAATTTAATATTGATACATGATCTTGATATGTGGATTATTTGATATTGATGATATGAGATGATGATGCCATGTTGTTTATCTATTGGTATTGTTATTGTTGCACATTAGTATCATGCTAGGACATGTATTGCACATTATACATATTTATATTTATGCACTATGAGCATACGTGGATTAGTGCTTGCATCCTTACAGACTATATTGCAAGTGTAGAGATGAGGCTTAGGTGGGCTCCATCATGTTTTGATTTATTTTGGATTATTGTTATTCTTTTGTTCCTCTGAAGAAAATGAGCTAATGGTATTATTTGCTTCAATTGAAGATATATTTATTTTTTATTATTAAACTTGATTATAAAGGCCAACGTGCTTGTATATTATTTTAATTGAAGCATTGTTAGCCAGTAACAACTGAGGCCTTGTTATTATTGTTTTATTATTATTTATTAAGGATGTCTGCTCTAGGATAGTTGTACGGCTCTAATCAAAGTTGGATTGATTTGTGTATGTTGCATATGATCATTTAATTTACTCATCGAGTCACAAAACCAAGGCATGACAAGAAGTCAATGTATTTCTTAACAATTTACAATTTTTTTTATTTTTTTCCATCACTTGTAAATAGGTTATGCCTTTATAATTTGTAAATTGTTAATTTTAGTCATGAAAACTAAAAAAAAAAAAAAAAAATCAGATAAGTTGATCATAATGCAAGTACAATCATTTTACTGGATTAAAGAACTTTCCACGTGTTTGTACTGAGCACATATGTTATTTTTTATGTTATACTTTTATGCATAATATTACTATTATATATTGTAATTATATACGTGTGCAAGAAATATATGTATTTCTTATTATAGGGATGTGTAAAAGAAGAAGTTATAATACTCTCCAACCCACGTTGAGATGTTTAAAATATGTTATTCTAAGAATAACGGAACTCGTAACATTGAGACAATTGGAATAATAATAACTAGAAAATTATTACGTTTACTATAATATTGTTAAATAGTTTATTAATTTTAGTATGCATATTCAATTATAATTTTCCTTGCACTTTAGGCACAAATGGATGAAATGACAACTTTGGATTCACATACATCGGGACATATTCAAAGTGATGTATTTGCATAAGTCATGGGTAAAGAAAGGTATGAAAGTGTTCGTATGCTGATTTGCGAAAAGATATACAATGTCACAAGCCGAATGATATGCAAGAAGAATTTGTAGAACTAAGTTCAAAAATTTAGCAACTGATGTCATTTCTTTTGAATGCTCATCCTAATTCAATAAGTAGATTTAAAAAGGTTCTTTATTAATTAGAATAAAATAATTGTTAGATCATTTACCTCAATACATGCATATAAAATTAATGCATTTATTATTTGTTAGGAATTTAATGCACTCAATGTTCGTGATATGGCAACTCGATGTTATATGAGCTTTGCTACATAAATGCAATTTGTACTTTTACCAAGAGAAATTGTCTTATACGTAAAATAATGTAGTAAGAAATTTAATCAAATAAATTTATTAATTCCTATATTCATTAGCATTCAAAGTTCTACTCATTTTGTAGGTTGGAATGCAGTTGTTATTGGGAGTATTACATGTCCAAGAGAAATAGTTGCAATTGGTATCCTTCGAAGTATAGACCTATCTAAGTAAATAGGGAAGACTTAGGGGTTAACTTCTAAGAAGTATATGTTCAAGTTTCAATAAAACTTAACGAATCATTGATACAAATATATGTACAACACAAGATAATTGAACAAGCTATTGGAGCTCATATTGCGTGGCCTGCTCTATTTGTAGTAAGTTTTTGCTTTTAATTTTCCTATACTATTAAAAATGTAATTTAGTATTGACAATTGATGTTGTAATTTCTAATTATTTTTTATATATTATCTTCTTTGCACAAAGTTCAAAGGTCATGGATGATAAACGATAACACTTATATGAGTTGAGTTGAATATTTGATTGTGATAATGGTTGCGATTATATACTAGTTTTGTTTGTTTTGTTATTTTATCTTTTTAAAAGTTGGATGATTATGACTACTAGTATATTTATGTTTATATTGTTTGTGGTGGAACATTTAACTATCGTTTTAGTATGTTTGTGTTATTTAGTTTTTTCTCTCTTTTTTTTTTTTTTTTCCTATTATGTTGTCTAAACTTTGTCGTGATTTCATTCTCATTTATTATGATGAGATACTTCAATTATGATTAAAAAAATTAAGGCATTTTATGAATTAATTTTTATAAACCAATGAATGGTTAAATTTAATTTCTTTTTTTATTTTGTTTTTGCGTAGTATAAATAGTTTTGTCGTATTTTACGATATCATGATATAGTGAAATATATTTTAATATACTAATTCTTATGGTATTTTATTATATCACCGATTTAAGCAAATACTTATCATTTTAAAAGTCCCAATAATATCTTTCGAAAATGCTATTAAAAAGATTCAACTTGTATAATGAATGTCACAAGCAATATAAATAATGACATTTTAATCTAATGGCATTTACTAGTACCACAAAAATACTTAATTATGATACTTAAAGTGCCACTTAAGGATCATATAATGACACTTTTTTAAAATAGTAAAGTCTCTCATTGGGATTTCAAAGTGCCACTAACAAATCATGTAGTAATAGTTTTAATATAGAAAGTCTACTAATAACCTTTGCAAGTGTAGAAAAATAATATATATTCTGGCATGTCATAAAATATATCATGTCATCTCATTAGAATGACACTTTTAAGTGCAACGAATAGTACCAACAACACCTAGCATAGGATGGGCATCATTTGTAGTTCCTAAAAATGTATTAGTTTAAAAAATAAGGTAAATTAAAAAAGAAGGGTAAATTAAACGTACCTCTATAAATATTAGGTTAATTACATATAGACCCCCTTAACATCTAAAATTTACATAGACCACCTTATTTTCAAAAGTTACTAACTTTTGACACATTTCGGTTAGTTTGTACCCTAATTCTGTTAAAATATTTATTGTGAAAATAATTTTATACTCAACTTAATTAAATTAATTATAAATAAAACATATATGATTTTATACATATAGGTAACGTTTGGAGTAACAAAAAATAATGAAAAATAATTAAAAATGTGGTTTAGGCAATTTTTTAGCATTTGGCATTTAACCATCAAACCATATTTTTTAGAGATGAATAGTATAACTTTTGGACTTTTGTGTTAGAAAGTTAGAGAGAGAAACCGTTAGAACGGTTTTTTAGGTCCGTTCAAAAGGATTTATGTCAGAATTTTTTAAAAGTTGTTGAACATTTTGATTTCTACGTCAGAATGTTGGAGAGAGAAACAGTTGAAATAGATTTTGGATCCGTTCCAATGGATTTATGTCATGTTTTTTGACATTTGTTGAAAAATCATTGGAGTTTATGAAAAAGTTATTAGGGTTTGTAAACAATTTATTGGGAATAGTAAAAATTTGGTAGGATATATAGATATATAGAAATTTATAGAAATTTTACGAAGTACGACGTAAGCAAAATGTGTTAGAGAATTATAGAAGTTTTAGAGTTTTTTAGAAATCTTTTGACTTTTTTAGCAAACCAAACGCACCCATATATACACTGTAATATATATGTATAAGTCTATATTCCAGTGACGTTCGGCCATTTTTTTGGCGACACTGCTGCTCCCGTTCTGTTCACTGGTATTTAATTGTTGTTTGTCGAAAACATCTTGGCTTTCTCAACCAAATATAGAGAGAACCCAATTAAATCTAAAAGACCCACTTGGTGGAATCGAAAGTAGAAGAAAGGAAAAGACTCAATTGATTAACCAAAAATGTTAACAAATCACGCATTATAATAATTGAGATGGGAAATGCTAACCAATCATGATCATTGAACGGTAACATTTCTAGTGATATAACAGGATTGTAGTATATGTATATTACTACAAAAGCAATTTTGTGTGTAATATGTATATATAGGATCTCTGCAACTATATATATACACGCACATACAGTTAGATGGAGTTTCAGCTAATTAATTAATGAGGTATGGTTTTAATTTGCAGTGACTACATGTTATGAAAGTGACTTATCGCAGTTTCTTTCGAGCAATTTGTTTGTGGCGATAGGGGACGGAATATGGAACGATGGAGCATCGCTTGGAAGCAACACTTGGCAAAGTGAATCATTGCAGTGAATCTCGATACTTGTGTTATTGACCTGGAAAATTTAATGAACTTCTTGATCTTTTCTTTGCTTTTATATTCAATTCCACCTCTTTGAGATTTAATTAGGTTCTCCCTATATTTGGTTGAGAAAGCCATGATGTATCTAGCGAAGAACAAACAAACACCAGCGAGCAGAAAAGGGGCTGGCGGCATCACTTGGAAATGGCTAGACAAAATATGAACTTGTATCTATATTAGTGTTTGTATATATATAAGTGTATATTTATTTATTTATTTATAATTAGTTTAATTAAGTTGAGTGTAAAATTGTTTTCATGATAAATATGTTAACAAAGTTGGAGTACAAACTAACAAAAAAGGGTCGGTAGTTAGTAACTTTTAAAAATAAGAGGATTTATGTGAATTTTAAATATTAAGTATGTCTGTGTAATTAGCCTAATTTTAGGAGAGATATGTGTAATTCATCTAGGACAATTATGATTGCCATTAAATCAATATATTGTTGTATTAATTTATTAACAATTTCTTCCTTCTTCTTTGCAAGTAATTTAGGAAGTCCCTTACATGTGCTACTAATCCCCTAGAGGGGGGTTGCAGCAGGAGAAAATTGATGCCGCAATAGTAAGGCACAAACGATCGCATTTTATAAAAAACAATGCTGTTCTAATTAGTCTGAGAAAACAAGGGCTCAAAGGGTTCTATAAATGCACGTACACATTTAGATTTTTGAAATTTTTCACTCTATGCCATCTTCTTCCATCAATTCATGAAGCTTAAGCATGTTCTTCTTCCTTGAATAGAAGAACCAGTGTTTGCCTCCATGAAAAAAACTAGTGCTCAGTCCAAAGGATTTAGAAACCTCTCACATTTGAATATTGTGTTCTTGTTCTTTCTTTATGCTTGATCATCCTTCACAGAAACATTTAGGGGTACTCTCTCTCCCACATAAAGTTAACATCGAACAATAACACTGCTCTATTTTTGAAGTGGATTTCTTATGTCTCTACATTAGCTAATACAAATTTTGGGTTTTGCTCGATTTTACATAGAGAATGGCATTTGGGTTTTGTTCGGATTTTTACTTGAAGAGTGCCTTTTAGATTTTATCTACCGATTTTAGTTTAATAAAAAAATATTAAATTGGCTAGTGGGGTTTATAAATTTCTCTTTTATGTATGATTGTGAGTTCACCTTCTTTTTTTAATTTTTATTTTATTTTTTGGAGAACAATTGGATTTTCCTAGTCTCTTGTCTACTGTGGATTCATTACCTAGTAACCTATAAGTTTCAAGGACAAAGTTAAAGACAGGTTGGGACCAGGCCCCTTTGTGTAAAGTGCTGACTAAAAAAATTTTAACTATAGTTCTGACCCCTATAAAATTTTAAAAAAAGATGGAATTTGTTAAGGAAAACACTAGTAGTAGTACATATAAATTTTTTGATTAAAAAAATAAAGTTATGGAGCAGTTTCGATAAAATTTAATTATTGTTCTTACTTATTATATATAATTTAAGAATAGTGTCTGGATAGGTCATTTTATATCTGAATATGCTGTAATCTACTATATTGTCTATTTTGTAAAGATTTGGATACTGTTTCCCACATTTGAATACCATGAATTTTGTTGAACATCCGAATATGTAGCAGCGTATTTAAATAAGAGTTCTAGGGATATGCCTCTTTACTTTGTACTTTTTTTTATTTAATACAATGTTTTACTTTGAAAAAAATTTTGCAATTGTAAAATATCATGTAGAATTGAAAATATAACTGAAAAATGCAATTTCATGTATAGAATAAAAAACTCTAAAAAATTTGCCAGTACATAAACAATACAAAAATTCTGTAACTGTAAATGTAATTGGTAGTGTAATATTTCCATTTGATGACTTCATTTTTCAATTTTTCATGTTATGGAAAATTGTGGTTTGCAATCATATTAGTTTAATTTTATTGGAGATACAATGAATACAGATGGTTGGGATGACTTTTACATTGATGATTTGTTTGAAAAAGCTTCAACATCATTGGGGGAAGATTTGTGTGAAAATGTTTCAACACCAATAGTGGAGGATTTATGTGGAAATGCTTCAACACCAACGGGAGAGGATGAAGCATTAACGGTTTCCGTACCATTTCTCGGAATGGATACATTAGATGCAAGTCTCGCATTTTGGAGAAAATATGCACATGGCAATGGATTTGGCAGCCGAATAAAATTTACAAACAAGAGAAAAAGTGATAGAGTCATAACATTTATGAGGGTTGTATGCTCTCAAGAAGGTGTAAAGGTGAAAGATCCATGTCGCATTCATTCCAAGCATCGTTCAAATACTAGATGTGGATGTGATGTCAAAATGGAAATTTCTTTAAATAATAAGGGGAATTATTATATGAAATCCTTTATTAAAGACCATAACCATGTACTGGAGGGTAAAGAAATCACTCATCTCCTTAGAGCACATCGGGCCATCAATTTGGTCTAAGAATGGGCTATTTCAATTGCAGTAGGTGCCGGACTCGGCCCTAAGACAATGCATAGTTATATGAGCATAGAAGCTTAGGGATTTGAAAATGTTGGCTTCACTAGGAAGGATGTGAAGTCACATTTACGTACTAAGCAAGCAAAAGATTTGGAATTAGGGGAAGCGACAACAATCTCGTAGTGCTTTCAAGAACAATCCAAGATGAGTCAATCATCCTTTCATAATTTTCAATTAGATTGTGATGGACAAATTACTAATATTTTTTGGCAGATGCAAAAGATGGTGGTTGACTATCGAAGCTTTGGTGATATGGTCATGTTCGACATTACTTTTGGGAACAATAAGGAATCGCACCCCCTAAGCTTTTTACAAGGCTTAACAATCATAGATAAACTACGGTATTTGGAGGTACATTGTTGTTTGATGAGACAGTTGCCTCATTTAGATGGCTATTTAATGCATTTCTCCAATGTCATGGAGAAAAAATGCCAATTATAATTTTCACGGAGCAAGATACTGCCATGAAAAGTGTATTGGAAGTAGTTATGCCCACGGTGCGTCATGGACTTTGTACTTGGCACATTCTACAAAATGCAATGAAGAACTTAAGTGGTATTCTTGGGGCTAAAAAAATTTGTCATATGGGAACTTTCTAAGTGCATGTATGAGCATTCTGATATTGATGAGTTTGAGTAAAAATGGAAAGAGATGGTAGAACAATTTGGCTTTATCAGAAATAAATGGCTTCAATCACTTTATGAAAAGAAAACCCAATATTGTATTGCCTACATGAAGGACACATTAACTGTTAGAGCACGTAGCACACAGTTGAGTGAAAGTGTAAATGCAAGGGTGAAACAACATTTGGGAGATAGGCTACGAATGAAAAAATTTTCTATTGGGTTTGAGATGTTCCTGACGGATGTTCGGGAAATGGAATTATTGAGTGATTGTAAGTCTCGACAAACAACTCCTCCCCTAACAGTTGCTACTTCTAACATTTTGAGATATGTTGCAGAAATGTATACTCCCAATTTGTTTAAATTTTTTAGTAAACAATTTCTTCTTAAATTTATTGTTTCATTGGATAAGAATGAACCGATTGAGGTTCTGCACATTCAAACTACGCATGAAGAAGGCAAGGCTTATAATATATATTTTGATCCATCTATGACCATTGCATGTTTTGGTAGCTTATACAAGATGCGTGGTTATCTTTGCTCACATATTTTAAGGGTTTTTGATGTCCTCTGAATTGGAAAAATTTCAGGTAAGTACATACTTGAGAGGTGGACTAGGCATGCGAAAAGTGGCCTATCAAATGCATTGGCGAGCCTGTCTACCAAGTTGACAAATTCGCAAAAGCTCGATATATTATATTTGAAATGGTTGTAGGTAGCGTATCATGCATTCGGGAATGATAGGGTGTTTAAACGCATTCGGTCCCATATAGAAGAGGCTCACTCCATCATCGATAAATTTGAATCGGCGTCAGGTGATGGTAATGGTTCAAATTCACCTATTTCACATGAGCTGATACATGTTGGTGTGAGAGAATTAAAGAAGAAAGGCAACCCTAAGGCTATTAGAAACGGCATATCAAATCATGCTTAGAATAAGTGAAAAAACAAAAGATATCTGAACATCTTCTTAGGTATAAATGGTCCAATTTTTGTTTAAATGAAACATTACAAACCAAAATTAATAACTTAAGTTGCTAGTTTTGAAGGTCATTGGAAAGCAAATTGACATGGTAATGAAGACGACATTCATTCGACACTCTAGCAATTAAACAATTGCTAGCTAATTTAATCATCAATTTATTTCTTTTAGCCCTACCTATATATCAGAAGATGCAAGTATGTATCAGTTTTTCTATTTTGATATATTCTGTTCTTTGCATTATTTTTATTTTATTTATTATTAATTTTTTTTTTTTTTTTGTATTTTGTTCTATCTTAATTTGGTGCAATTGTTTTCTATCTTTGTATTAGTTCAGCTTATGTTTGGGTACAAAATGTGATGGAAATTCATTCACTTTGTTATGTTCTAAAAAGATCTTCCTCCTGTGAAGTTGTCTTTTGTGCACTAAGAAATGCTAGGATTTCTAGCTCAGGGATTCCTCACAACATCTGATGGTTGTTTTTGTGTACCAAGGATTCCTCTAGATGTTACTGATGCTACAGATGGGCATAAATTCTGATGTATAAGATGGGTTCTATTCCTTGCTGGCCTTGGTGCTGGCTCAGTTTGGAGTGTAATTTTTCTTTCTTTTGGCCCTAACTAGTTACTGGTTGTCAGTTTGAATCATTGGAGCAGATTCCAAATTTTGTTGGACATAGTTTAATGTCTTCGAATTAGTTTCAATTGTTTGTATGGTGTCATGTGTCTTTGCTTCACATGTTCTTTTGTTTCTAGGGGTATGCCACTATATGAGTTGTACATACACTTTTATTATTAATAATATTTTATTTTGCTCTTTTTTTTTTAAAGCATGTTCCGTAATTGCACTTTGACAGCAGCAATCTCATATCCAAGGAAAAAAAACATATATTATTAGGATTATAACCTTAAAATGTTTGTTTCCCTACTTGCTACTAGGAAATGAGGCACAAAAATAGACAGCTAAAATAGTGCCCAAAAAATACATATATTAGTAGAAGTATAACCTTAAAATATTTGTTTTCCTACTTGCCACTGGGAAATTAGGCACAACAGTAAATAGTTAGAATAATGGCCCAAAAAAAAAAAAAAAAATCACGGACTCAATCCTAAAGCTCAAACCTAGAAGCGACCATTCATTGGTAAAAAACTCATCAAACCACAACCATTCACTAGCAGTAAACTCAAACTTAATAAACTCATTATTTCTTTTACTTGTAGCTTCAAAATTTCATTTCATAAATTGTCGTTACATAATTTCATCCCATCTAATACACTGACTATTACAAATAGGAATCTCCCTATCTAATACATTATAAAATACATAATTTCATTTCACTAGTAGTAAAACAAGAAAAACAATTACAATATTAAAAAAAATAAAAAAAAAAGTGTGGAAACTTGACTTCATCTTTGCTTGGTTAGCCTTCATAGATCTTTTGTTCTTGATCTTCTCTTGTTTGTCTTAGCTGTTTAACACATTCTTTAAGGGCATACCTTATTCTTAGAGAAAGGGGAGAGGGGCAACCTATCGATTTTTGTTGAACTGTTTCCTCGAGTTGTTGATTCCTTCAGAGCTGCCATATCATTTTCTGAAGTGACTTCTGGCTCAATTACAACTTTTGAAGTGGCTTTTGACAATTGAATATGATGATTTGGTGATGCCTTTAATGCTTCCTATTCCAACAAGCAAGAAAATTTTACAAAGAAAATCATTAATAAGGACCAGGCATACGCATAATGACAGCAGTGCAACATAAGCAACTGACAAGAAATAATTTATTGTATTCTTACCAAAAGTAGCATGATCCTATGTGATGATTTTCTTATACTTGATTCATCCTACAAAGAAACATTAAAAAAGTGATTTATATTTAATGAAAGATAATAATGGAATGAATTATGAATATAAAATTCATTTTTGGCTTGACTGCAGACTGCAGCGGCTATCGTTATCCTTTGGGACAATGCCTCATTTTATTTGCTAATTATTGAAGTGTAAAAAAACTTGATGTGCCCAATGAGCTAGCACTCAAATTTTGATCCATCGACATGGCATATAAAATTGCAATATACATCACTGATAGTTGAAGTTGGGAAAATTTGGGTTAAAAAAAAAACACAACTTAATTCGCTCTTACTTGCATAGTATTTATTTCTAGCATTCTTCTCACCTTTCACTTATGTCCTAGCCTTTTAGGTAGATTTGGCTATTCTAAGTTGGTGTTTGCAAAATTCATGGAACATTGCTTCGGGGAAGGTGGCAATCTTCACTTGGGCAAGAACTTCAAATACAATTCACGGTATTTGATAATTTTGATAGTAGGGACAATATGTTACCAAATTGCATTTTCTAAAAGATTAGTAATTAATGGACCACCGTCACTTTTTATGTTGCAAGGGAGATTTAAATATATTCATTAAATGTTGTATCCTCGCTCAAGAAGGTGAACCTCAAGCAAATCAAATGAAAGCACTAGATTGTGCCGAACGCATGATTTGACATGACAGCACCAATGTAAAATGGGTCGTCAACATGTAAGCCTTAAAGCATGCTTATTATCTAAACAAACAATCCTTGCCATCAATATTTGGGAGCAAGCAATGGCATGAAAAGATTATGGCCTTTTCTGTGTAGCAAGTAAAACTTTGTATAACATTGTATTATAGTATTTGAGGAACTGACAGTGAACTCTGACTTTGAAAAATCCAATGTCACATGGAAATAAAAGCAATTCATATGAAATGCACTATTACAGCAACATAAATATTATATGCACTATCAATTGAAGGCATATCTTCACCATTTAAGAATTGGCACAAGAAGCAATGTATATTAATCCAGATAGTATCTAACAGAAGTTTTTTTTGCATAAGTGCATAAAAATATACACTAGCATTTCATTCATTTTAGATTTAGAGCAGGCCTTCTTATATCATTTCAAACATGAGGTTTTATGTACAAGATTAATTCATTCTCCCTCTAAGACAAGTCAATTTTTTATACTAGGAATACTCTGTAAACATCTTTTCCATTGTAGATTCCAACTTTCAATGAGAGATGCATTCAATTAAGCAATTTGACAATATAAATCAAATAATGGAAACACGCAAAGTCATCAAGTTCACTAGGTAAGTTTCTGAGTATAAATTATTGGACAGAAAAAAATAGCAAAATCCCACAACAAGAACAGTATCACATGCAATTTAAGATTAATGGAGTACTTGCTGAGAATCAAACCTTTTTTCCATGAATTAATGGAACTTGCTCTACTTCGCTTAGCAATCTCTCTTTCCTTACTGCAGCCCCTAGTTTGGGTATTATTGGCTTCTAATTCCATGGCTATCTATCTATATTTTCTTTGGAAAACATAAGCTAAGATTTGAAAATGAAAGCTCTCAAGTTGTAAATCTCTTGCTGCAAAATAATAGCCAATAGGATATTTTCACTAAAGCATCCCCTCAAATAGTTTGTGGGCAACGGAAGGATACGTTAATATTTGCATATTCAAGCCAAAAATGAGTAGGGACTTCGAAATTGAGAGCAATTGATAGCAACAACAGATGAAAACAGAACTTTTTTATTTAATCAATCTAAAACAAACAAAACCGACAAAAAAAGAGATTGTCGAGGAAGTGATTGAACCAAAACCAATTCATAAGAAACCCAAAGAGCGTTTTGATCGAGAGAAAGCCCAACAATGATTGTTGAAGAAGTTTTCAGTATTGAGAAATACTTGGTGGTGTCAGAAAACGGCGGTTGATGCCAGAAATGGCCATTTGTACCTGTTGGAATAATTACGCTTCCGGTTGAGAGTTTGGGTTTTCGTTAAAACAAGTAAGGTCAAATACAAGTCAACCCTTAGAACCCTTTGCTTTCTCAAGCTAATTCGGGCAGCGTCGTTTTTGTAGGAGATGGCTTGTGGCTGAGTGGTAAAAACTTCCCCACCTCTTCATTGATCCGGGTTCGACACCTAGGGTGCTCTCCCCTTACTTACAAATAAAAAAAAAATTTATTTTTGTCTTACTGCTTTTTGGTCAAAAATAACAATATTTTTTAAATGTACACTCAAATTTTTACTTTAAAATTTAATATAATAAATTAAAATGACATTTAAGGCCTCAAACTTTTATTTCTCTTATTTTGCAGTGAAAGGAAAGAAAAACTAAGGGAAGGGAAAAAAATAACGGGCACAAATGTTTTTTTATGGGTAGAGCATAAATATTATTAAATTGATTATATTAAATTTTATAAAAAATTTATGTATGAATTGTTAACTTGTAAAAAAAAATAACAACTATATTTTAATTGCAATTATAAGGGATTAAAATATTATATTTAAATATAATTACTCTAAAATATAAACAAAATAGGGGCATTAAATAATTTAAAAAAATTATTGTTCAGAAGAAATTCTTCAAATGGCTACATATGTCTTTTATCTAAAGTATCTACCGATGGTTAAAGGAATGTTTGGCAGACAAAAGATTAGTAAAAATGTAATGCGTTAGTAACTTTTGATTTATAGAGGATAAACTTAAAATTTTTGACAAAACCCTTTTAGACATAATTGAATCACTCATCATATGCTATATCAGATTTTTAAACTGATAGGACCCGTTTGAATATAATTAAATGATCTGCTTGAATGGTTTTGATAAGAAAAATTATCAAAAAATTGATAAATTTTGATAAAAGTTGATAAAAATTAGTAAATATTTATAAAAATTTTACAAAATTTAAAGTTTAAAAATAAATGCATAAAAATGAGCATATTTTGTATTGTATAAATTAATATAAATTTATAAAAGTTATAATTTTGTAATTGATGCTATAAATAAAAGAATTTTAGATTTGTAAAGATTTATAAGAGTTTTTAGAGATTTGAATTGCTGTAAATGGGCCGAATGCCTTGCACCTCTGATCCAATTTCAAAAATATGCGATTCAGTCACGTGTCTTTAAAGAAACTTCCAAAAACACACTGCACACCTGTGTTTATGTATCTCCTCCAGTCAGATTCCTTTCCACACGGTCAGACAAAGCCTATTTGATTTGCTCGTAATTGGATGTCAGATTCCCACGGACAGAGAGACAGGAAATGGATTCTCGGGCTTTGGCAGCTTTACTCTCATCGCTTGTCTCAGAACTACTCCTTCTCTTCCTTGTTTCCCCTTCCTTAAATCCCTTCCCAATCAACTTCAATTCCAATTCCAATTCCAATTCCACTTCCACTTCCACTTCCGAAGGAAACCTTTTTCCCCTCATCCACCATTTCCTCTCCACCTCCGAAATCGCCGCCTCCCTCTCCCTCCTCTCCGCCTCCAGAAAACGCAAACGAGCCCATCACCCGGACCCCGAGGACGAACCGCGTCAACTCGTCCGAGTCGACTCAGCCATTCCTCGAGACCCTGACTCGTTCCGCCTCTGCTTCCGGATGAGCCCTTCAACCTTCGAGTGGCTCGCGGGCCTCCTCGAGCCGTTGCTCGAGTGCCGCGACCCGGTCGGCTCGCCCCTGAACCTCCCCGCCGAAACCCGCCTCGGAATTGGCCTCTTCCGGCTCTCCACCGGCGCCGATCACCACGAAATCTCTCGGCGGTTCCGCGTTTCGGAGCCAGTTACCGAGTTCTGCGTCAAACAACTTTGCCGCGTCCTCTGCACCAACTTCCGCTTCTGGGTCGGTTTTCCCAACCCACACGAGCTCCGATCCGTTTCAACCGCATTCGAAATCCTCACTGGAATGCCCAATTGCTGCGGAGTCATCGACTGCACTAGGTTCAAGATCGTGAGAAAAAAGGGCTCCGATCTACAATCAAACAGTAAAAATCGCGAGGACAGCATCGCCGCACAAATCGTAGTCGATTCATCGTCCCGAATTCTAAGCATTATTGCAGGTTTTCACGGAAACAAGCCCAATTCGCGGGTTCTCAAGTCTTCAACTCTGTACAAAGACATCGAAGGAGGGAATCTGTTAGACTCACCTCCAGTGTACATAAACGGTGTCTCTATACCTCAGTATTTGGTTGGGGATGGAGCAGAATACCCTTTACTTCCTTGGTTGCTCGTTCAATTCGTCGATCCCATGCCAGGATCTTCGGAACGCAATTTCAACACCTCGCACCGTTTGATGAGAGCTTCGGCGCTTAGGACAATTTCGAGTTTGAAGAAATGGGGTGTTTTGAACAAGCCAATTGAAGCAGAGTTCAAGGCTGCAGTCGCTTACATTGGTGCCTGTTCGATTCTACACAATGTTTTGCTCATGAGGGAGGATTATTCTGCTTTGTCAGATGAGTCGTTAGTTGATTATCCGATGGACGAACAGAGTTGTCGGTGCTATAGAGACACTAGTATGGAAGGGAATTCCATTGAGAGAAAAGGTTCAGTCATTAGAAGTGCATTGGCTACAAGAGCTAAAGAGATTGATGCATCTTTGAGATAGGTAACTGAGGATTGCTTTGTTAATGCTATTGCCCTCTTTTCTGGGTTTTTAGATTCTTATTGAATTTTTGTTTTTATTTTTGTCAATTTAGACATTTTGGTTCGAAAACAGTTTGTCAAACCTTGTCACATGCTAGTTCCATAACACTCCTTTATAAACATTTCTCAAATTAATTTCATTTTATTTGTACCTACAACATGTTTAAATTTAAAAAGTAAATTAATTTGATTTAAAAAAATACTAACTTTGACTAAGTTAATAGAAAATATAATAAACATGATATATAAGAATAAATTTATTAGTTAGTTTGATGGTTTTAAAAAATAATAAATTTTTATCAAATTCTATTATTTTGGATTGGATTTTAAATAATACAGAAATCTTAAAATTTGAGTTATGAAATGAAATCAAATCTAACTCATACAATTTTATTTTAATTCCAAACGTATATATTGTTGAAAATTTTTATTAAATAAAATTAAATCCCATCAAATCTGTCGTTCTAAAGTTTCTGTATTACGGAAAATGGATAAGAAGGAAAGCATGTATCGTGTATCTGTCTGTTGGCTGAATGCCCTTTCTAGAAAAGAATTGTCATATAAGATGGGAATAAATTTGATGTAGAGAAGAATTGATTTGTCTGAGAAACCAAACATACTTCTAACATATGGTGGTCTGCAAATGGTGGTTTGCCACCATTGGAGAGCCTTATTAGAAATATGTTTGCAGACGAAGCACCCAATTGGCAATGACCTCCTCCAGTAGCTATTGTCAACTTTGTGCAGTCTAAAGTTAAATTTCATTTCTTCTTCTTCTTTTCTTTTCTTTTTTTTTTAAAATTATTATAATTATTTGAAATGCATGTATCTTGGTGGAGAGAGAGGATTTATATCCATATCCGACCCGATGTTTTAGCCTTTTGAATCTGGAAAGTGAAAGTCATCTCGAAAAACTTCTTGTAGATCATTAATAGATCGTCAGAACTTGAGAGCTTTCTGGTGGTTAAGAAGCAAAATGACTCGGAGCGGGCTCCCCTCCAATTTATTTATCTGCTATTTTTCTGCAATTACCAGATCTCAGCCGTTTGTTTCATTTAACGGCCAAAAATTCAGTTTTGTGGGCCCCACTTTCAAAGCAAGCTTTTTTCTTTTCCTGTCCTAATTTTTTCATTCAATCTCTCTCTCTTTCTTTTTTTTTTTTTTTTTCTCAAACGAAACCAACACAAGCAAGTTAATTTCTTGCAGCTAGACGAGTTAATTTCTTCCAAGTGGTGCCAAATCGACATAGTTAGACAAGGTTAGTCTTATATGTATATTTATATATATCTTGTTAGCCAAAAATAAAGAAAACACGTTGCACTGTTAAGCTCCAAAATGACCCCCACTGGCCACATTGTTCGCCCCACCCCTGCCCCCATTTACCTAATGTGCTTGGTTCAAGCTCCAGTTAATTTGTTTTTATAAATAGCTTCTTGAATATTCTTTTAATTTTGAAGAAACTCAGAGAAAGGTATGAAAGGGAAATATTCTAATTACCATCATCGTATGATGTTACATCTATATATATGCATACACAACTAGCTAAATAAGGTAAAAAGATAAAATCTCTCTAACCTCCCGTAATTATCTCCAATCTCTCGAAATTATCTCTAACTACTAAAGATAAACATGTACAATATAAATACAAATATTCTAATACTCCCCCTCAAGTTGGTGCATGCACATTGTAAATGCCCAACTTGCCACGTAAATATTGAAACTGCGGCCGACCGAGAGCTTTGGTGAAGATATCCGCATGCTGAAACTGTGATTTCACATGTGCTGTAGCAATAAGTCTAGCCTGCACTTGCTCCCGAACATAGTGACAATCAATCTCGATGTGTTTAGTGCACTCATGGAATACCGGATTGGCAACGATGTGAATAGCGGATTGACTGTCACAAAATAACATCATAGGTTCGCGATGAATTACCATTAAGGAGGCCAACAATGACTTCAACCAAACAAGCTCACTAGTAGCCGTAGCCATCGCCCTATATTCTGCCTCTGCTGAAGATCTGGATACGGTACTCTGCTTTTTTGTTTTCCACGAAATTGGTGACTGATCGAGCATCACAAAATAGCCAGTCACTGAACGTCCTGTGATTGGACAGCTCGCCCAATCTGAATCACAAAAAGCTCGAAGCCTAAGATCATTATCAACTTGAAGTAGGATACCTTGGCCTGGTTGCCCTTTAATGTAGCGCACAACGCGCATGGCCACCTCAAAATGCTCCTTACGTGGTGCCTGAGCAAACTGTGATAGAATGTGAACTGCATATGAAATCTCGGGTCGAGTGATCGTGAGATAAATGAGGCACCCCACCAATCGCCTATAAGATGGCTCATCCTCGATCTACTCCCCCTTGGCCAAAGCTAGGCGCGACCCTGTTCCATTGGAGTGTCCGCTGGCTTGCTCCCAAGAAGTCCGGTTTCAGAAAATATGTCCAAGGTGTACTTTCTTTGGCACAAAAACAAGCCCTTCGATGAACGAGCAACTTCAATTCCTAGGAAATACTTTAAAACACCCAAATCTTTGATGTGGAAGCATTTGTGCAAATAGTCCTTGAAAGCTAAACAAGCCACTGAATCATCCCAGCTAAAATGATGTCATCCATGTAAACTAGCAGTCCCAAGAACACGTCACCTTGACGAAAGGTGAATAAGGAATACTCAGCTTGTGATTGAACAAATCCATAGTTTTTGAGAGCCATGGTTAATTTTGTGAACCAATTTCTTGAGGCTTGCCGCAAACTATATATCGACTTGCGAAGCCGACAAACCTTGCCATCATAACCAGTTTGGAAACCCGGAGGAAGCCTCATATATACTTCTTCCTCCAAGTTGTCGTGTAGAAAGGCGTTATTGATATCCATCTGATGTAGCTCCCATCCCTGCATAACGGCCACGGACAAAAATACACGTATGGACACAAGCTTTGCAACTGGGGCAAATGTCTCATGAAAGTCCAGCCCCTCAATTTGCGTGAATCCTTTTGCTACGAGTCGTGCCTTGTATCTTTCAATTGTTCCATCCGACTTGTATTTGAACACCCATTTGCAATCAATGGGTTTCTTCTCGGCCGGCAAGGTCTCCAAGGTCCATGTTTTGTTTTCCTCCAAAGCGGCTATCTCCTTAGCCATTGCTTCACGCCAGCGTGCACTTTTCATTGCTTCAGCATAATGCCTTGGCTCAACTTCTGTGGTAATCACCGCCAAGAATCTCCGGTGATTCTGAGAAAAATTATCAAACGTTATGTAATGTGCTAAAAGATAAGAAGTACTTGAAGAGCTTTCATTTTGTGGTAGCTTCGAAGGGGGGAGGGGGAAGTATCATTTTTGCACTGATTTTTTTTCAAAGATTGAGCATCCATATGGCAATGCATCATTATACACCTCCCTTGTGCACATGACGGATTTACCTCTTTGCCAATTGCTGTGAATTCTCTAGTTTGGGTCCCCTGGTTATTTCCTTTTTTCACTTGGGTTGTGCCAATCTTTCTGCCTGTTTGGGCCGGCTACATGCGAGACTCGAGTGCCCATTGTCTTGCCTGGAATGCTTGGCCCATCTATACATTTTTATCTGAAGACTCTCCAATGGCAGAATATACTACATAATTTTCAAATCGACTCGGCAATCGAGTTGTCCGATGTGGCCTTCCAATCTCCTCGTTATCTCTTTGAACTTCCTCCTCATGCAGTTCATCCGCGCTCCCCCTTAGCTCTAGCTCCTCATCTCGAGGCTCAATATTTCCTCTGTCATCTCCCTCAGCTAAACTAAACTCCATGCCCGGATTTAATTTTGCACTGTCAACTCTGACTTTCTGGTTTTCAAGTTGACTACTTTGAGCAAAAGGAAACACATCCTCGTGAAACGTAACATCCCGTGAATAAAAAAACACATTGCGCTCAAGATCATATAATTTCCATCCTTTATTTCCATGAGGAAAAAAAAAAGAATTTGACCTCGAGAGATTCACTCTCTAGGCCAAACCCATAGAGAGTGAATCTCTTTTGGTTTGTGCCATACATACCGGCCCCTCAACATGTATAGCGGTAAATCGCGAACTCACGTAGCAGCGGGGAGTCGGATCCACACCCAAGAACTGGATACGGTTCGTCTAGCCAAAGAAGCCCGTCCTACCAACTTTTACTACGCTTTGCGCCCAGGAGGCTGGCCCCAAGTTTTGCTAGAGAGGAGACTTGAACTTAAGACCTTGGGGTGGTAAGCCCCTAAGTCCCAGTTTAAGACCATCCCATCTAACCCCATGAGGATACCCCATAAATACACACTGTTTGCTTCTCGAGCCAAATTTGTCTTTTATTCTGGGGTTGTTATGTGCATAACATAAACACCCAAACACCCTTACGTGCTCATAGGATGGCTTAACCCCAAACAATATCTCGTAGGGTGATCTTTTGTTTAATTTGACAGTTGGTGTCCTATTGATGATCTACGCAACTGTTAAAACACACTCACCCTAGAAAATGATGGGCAAGGAAGCCTGAAACCGCAAAGCTCTAGCTACCTCCAGAATATTATGATATTTGCGCTCAACTCTTCCGTTTTGTTGTGGTGTATCAATGGGACTAGTTTCATGAATGATTCCATTATCTTTATAAAAATTCTGCATTGGTCCCGAGTCAAACTCCAACCCATTGTCACTTCTAATTCATTTGACTAATTTTCCAAATTGAGTTTTGACTAGCTTGTAGAAATTGACAAGAAATTTACTAGCCTCACTTTTCTCCTTCATTAAATACACCCAAACAGCATGACTACAATCATCAACAATTGTAAGAAAGTAATGTGCACCACAAGTTGTAGATTTTCTATAGGGGCCCCACAAATCACAATGAATTAACTCAAAGCAAGTTTCAGAATTATTATTGCTCATTAGAAAAGAGGAATGTGTTTGTTTTGCTTTATAACAAGCATCACAAATAATTTTCTCCTTAAGACAAGAATTATGAATATCCGAAATAAACGATAAATGCTGACTGGATTGATGTCCTAGCCGCCTATGCCAAACCGTATAGGAGTCCACCCTTTCTGCCTTCATTGCGGAATGATGTCTCGTTGGTTTGAAAAAATAGACTCCCCTTCGAAGCTCACCCACTCCAATCGGCGTCTTCGAGATACGGTCCTGTATCACACAAAGCTCATTAGTAAACATAATTTGACAATTCAACTTGAATCAATTGGCGGACCGAAATAAGATTGCATGTTAAATTCGGCACAAATAGAACATCAACTAAAGTCACATCTGGACTCAAAACAACTCGGCCAACCATCGCCGCAATTGTTTTAGTCCCATTTGGCAAAGATACCGGCATTGGAGCCACCTCTTGAAGATCACTTAACAAGTTAATCTTCCCTGTCATATGGTTGGATGCCCCACTGTCCAATGTCCAATTTAAGAGTTCTTGAAACTTACCAGAGAGTTTCTCTGCACCATCATTAGTTTGATCCAGAATTGTTAACAGCTTCTGATACTGTTTGTTCGACAGACCTGGGAAATGGTTGTTATCGACTTCTGCGCCTACAGTATGATAGGCTTGCGCCCCACCGGGATCACGTCCTGTTGAGTTCCTTGATTGCCCACGGTCACGTGTAGGATCTTACCTGTTTCGGCCACGTGGTCCCTTCTACCAACTCAGATAGCCGACAATCTCGAAACATTCTAAGATCTCATGTCCGGTTCGTTTGCAATGAGTACAGCGCCACTCTCCACCACCTCGCGAACGCATCCCGGGTTGTTGCATAGTTTTTCCTTTTGCTGCGACTGGGGTCTGCACAGCCAAGGCCACTGTCTCAACTCGTTCTTCTTGGCCTCGAATAATGGATCTGTGCCGCTCCTCTCGTGTAATTAAAGCATAGGCTTTGTAAACAGTCGGTAGAGGTTCCATACTCAAAATCTGAGACCGAATAGTTCCAAAAACTGCATCATCCAATCCCATAAGGAATTGGTGCAATTTCTTCTCCTCTTGTTCACGAACAAACTCCTTTGCTGCTCCGCAAGTGCAAGTTGGGATCTTGGAATAGCTCCCTAGTTCATCCCACATCCCCTTTAATTTCGTGTAGTAAACCATCACGGTCATGCCTTGCTGTCGAAAACGCGCAATTTTACCTTTCAATTCGTGAATGCGCGAAGCGTTTTCGATTGAAAATCGATCCCTCAGATCATCCCAAACTGCTTTCGCAGTCTCAAGATAAGCCACACTCGGTTGAATGTTCTTCTCAATGGAATTGAATATCCACGAGATCAACATCGAGTTGTAGGCTTCCCAACCACTTGCCTCCGGCGAGTCGACCGTAGGTTTTCCAATATCACCATTGATGAACCCCAACTTATTTTTCGCTTTTAGGGCGTTCACCATGGCCTTCTCCCACATGTCGTAGTTTTCCCCATTGAGGAGACACGTCATGATAGTTGCTCTTGGATTGTCCAACGGGTGCAAGAAAAATGGTGACGTAGGATCAACCATCCTCTTCGCTGCTTCCGCCATGGATGATGAAGCCAACGTGAAGTAGGGAAAAAGAATAGATCAAACAAGACAACGTGGAAGACGATAAGGAGTCGGCGGCTATAGTTCTAGAAAGATAGGGTTTCTTTAACCCTGCTCTGATACCATGAAGAAACTCAGAGAAAGGTATGAAAGGGAAATATTCTAATTACCATCATCGTATGATGTTACATCTATATATATGCATACACAACTAGCTAAATAAGGTAAAAAGATAAAATCTCTCTAACCTCCCGTAATTATCTCCAATCTCTCGAAATTATCTCTAACTACTAAAGATAAACATGTACAATATAAATACAAATATTCCAATAAATTTCGTATTATACAATTGTAGGCGTAATATAGGGGGTATTTGGAAGTTCAAAAAAACTCAAGTTTTGGTAGTTTTTTGAGTGTTTTTTTTTGGCACTTTTTTGTGTGTTTGATTGAACCAAGTGGAATTTTTAGTATTTTTTAGTAACTTTTGAGTGTTTGGTAAATTTTTTACTGTAACAAAGTAAAAAAGTGGTAACTTTTGGATGTTTGGTGTGTTTTTTACTGTAGCAAATTAAAAAAGTGAAAAATTTTGTGGTTTTGCCAAACACACCAAAAGTAACTTTTGGTAGTTTTTTGCTAATTTTTGAGTTGCCAAACGGGTTCATATATGTTCATGGCACAATTATGAAATTATTTTTGAACTTGCTTAAATCAAGGTTGTAAAGCGTGTTGAATTAATTTTTTTTATAAGCTTTATTTTTTTATTTTAATCTATTTACTAGTTCATTTTCATTTATATGATATTTTTAGAAGCTTTGTTTTTTTTTTAATCTATTTATAGGCTTTAGAAAAAAAAAAGTTGTAAAGTGTTTTAGGCAAGTATATTAGTTGATATGTAAATAGGAAATATTATATTTAAAACTCGTAAAATGGGACTCGCAAAAGCTGAGTTTTGGCCATTTAATAAAATGAAGGGTTGAGATTTAATAATAACAGAATAATAGTATAAAAGTAAGAATTTGATTTAAAATAGAGAATTAATTTGATTTGAGAGTATTTTTGTCTAAATGGTTTAAGAAGAAAATAAATCCACATCAAGTTCTATTATTTTTTTATTAGATTTTAAATGGTATATAAATAAAAAAAAGTTAAATGATAAAATGAAATCAAATCCAACTTATATTTTTTTATTTTAATTTAATTATAAAAATTAATAAAAATTTTTATGAAATGAAATTAAATACTACCAAATTCACTATCTCAAACAAAAAGTTTATATCAAAAGCTTGGTATATTTTTAATATTATAGTTGAACTTATTTTTTTCGGTCAAAAATTTAATCGACGAGTTTTGCACCCCATAAAAAATTTTAATTCCTTCGTTATAGAAGTTGGTTTTCATTTGGGACAATAATAAAAAAAAATAATAGAAAAGTTGGGTTTCATTTAAGAAAAAAAAAAAAAAAAAAAAAAGAGACTGATTGGGGCCAAAAAAAAAGAAAGAGAGGCAAAAAAAAAAAAAAAGAAAAGTTGGGTTTCGTTTGAAAGTGAGGCCCACAAAGCTGAATTTTTGGCCGTTGAATGAAACAAACGGCTGTGATCTGGTAATTGTAGAAAAGTGGCAGACAAATAAATTGTAGGGGAGCCCGCTTCAAATGCCTCTGCTTTTGTTGGTCTTAGTGACACTGGTCACTAAACTGCTAAAAGGTGTGAAAACGATGTTTCTAAATTTTTTTTTCTTGGCATCATGTCCAACGAGACAGATTCGATCAGAGATGAAAGTTGAAGGGGCGTGTTGGTGTACTGTCCGTTCATTTTATTATTAATTATGGCAAATGAGGTACTAGGATGGCTCAATTCATTCAAAGGAAATGCTTTTCTAGCTACTATAATTTTTATTCAAGAGAATCGTGCCTGACTGATGTGTCGTTTGGCACTTTTGTTATAATAATGCATTAATTCTGTTTAACATGATTGGCTCAAAAGAAAATTATATCATTGATTTTTTTTTCCTTGTCTAGAATTATGATTTTATAGCACTTTCTCTTTAAACGTGTGTCTGAGGTCAAAATTTTAACATGGAAATCAGTTGGATTGGTTGTTATTTCTGAAGTGCTTATTTCAACTCACATCTTAGGGTTGGAGGGAGTTAAAAGTGCTCCGTATCAACGGTGGAATTTTCTTTAAATGATTCAATGATTCTAATTTTATTTAATTAAAATTAATTTTTTTAATCAAAACTTAATTTAATCAAATTAAAAATAAATAAACTCATTAATTAATAAAAACCCTTCTCTCCCTCCTCGACTAGTCTTCTCTCTCTCCCCCGACTCTATCTACACTATAGTTCACCGTCAAGCAAAATAATGTGATGGACCACCTTCTCTCTCCCCCGACTCTATCTACACTATAGTTCACCTTCAAGCAAAATAATGTGACGGACCACGGTAGATTGACGACCATAGAAAACTGTCTGCTCCTTGATCCATCTCCCGCTCCTCGACTCATCTCCTCTCTCTCTCTCTCTCGCTCCTCGACTCATCTCTTCAGAAATTTCAATGTCAAACAATCCGAGAGGGAACCCTTGTTGAAGAAGAAGCATTTCCAATTCATCATTGTTGTTACTTATGGCTTCAACTATCACTTCAACCTCCTTACGTTTTTCATGCGGTTCGTCTTTTGCCAACCGAAACAACTCAAACAAGTCGTCGTTTCGATTTTGCGAAACTGGAAGGAATTAAGCGAAGTTATTTGCGTATTGCATATGAGTTCACCTTCATTCTTTTTTTGTGCTACCTGTCGTTATTAAATCCAGTTATTAGTTCTTTTGGAATTTTTCCTGAGTTAAATATTGCAGAATTTGTAGAGCTCCTGAGCTTTGAATATGGAGTTGAATTATGTATGCAACGACTGTTCATTGTATTTTTATAAAATTTCTCAGCTAATTCAATGTATCAATTTCAAATTTAGAATTATTTTTCCGTTGGCAAATGTATTGATTTGCATGTCATAATTTTGTATCCTAATTGTACAAGAAAGAGTTGGAGAGAGTTTTAGGTAGAAGTTGCACAAACTTTTTCTTCGTAGTACAACTTGGTCTAAAATTAAAAAGAAGAGCTCTCTATTGCAATGAGAAACTTAAGAGTCTAGAATTAAAGAGAAAACCATTGCAATGCAAAACAATTGCAGGCGTATTTAAAATCAATAAAGGCTTGGTCAATTTTGGTAGGGAACCTCTCAGTCTAACGAGGAATTTATTCTACATTATGCTTGCTTGATGAAGATCAATCTAAAATATGACCACAATAGAGTGGAGCAATGATGAAGAAAGAACAGATAAGTTTTAGAAGCTAAACACAAAAGACTTCACATACCACATTCATAAGATATAGAAAAGAAAAGACTTCACATAATAGAGGTCTAGCTACAACGTGGGAAATCAAAAATCTAAGGACTACTTTGAAGAGAGTTGTGGGAGGGACCATAGTATGGAATATTTAAATTTTTAATGGCATTCTGGCTTTATGTATGATATTCGTATTTGGATGAGTCATCATGGAAGAGTTATTTTACATTTACCATAATAGCATGACCCAATATCTTCACTAACATAGTAAAATAAAGAGTTAAAGAGGAAATAATCACATGACTATCTTAATCTTATTAGAGTCAATTTTTGGCTTAATTGAACATGTGAATAATTTAAAAATTACAATGATATCTTTGGATCATATATCACATTAGACCATGAATAAGATATTGCAATAAAAGGCTATAGATAAAGGAAAGATAATAATTACGATCTTATTCACAATTTTTTAGCCAAAAATAAATAATAATAATAACCGCACCTAACTATGTTGAATATTGTTTGAGCATTGTTCACACATAATGGTTCCATTTGATTGAGATTGAGAGATAATATTAGAATGCTATAAATTAAAAAAAAATAAAAGTTACCAAGCCAACATTAAAAAATTGCACTGCTAATATTAGGAAAGTACATTGATTAGAGAAAATAATGTAGACAATTTAAATTCTAATCAGCCAATCATATGCCTTTAACAACGGTAACTTAGACTTTGTTATTATATGATTCGAACTAATTGGTCAGTTTTAATTAACTGAAATTTTATAAATTCATCAATCTCAGGATGCATCCAATGCTTCACAAGTAAATATCTCATCTCTTCTATCTTCTCCATCTTCTCCCATCATAGTCGAACCTCACCCTTATAACCCTAAGCTACAAAATAACATTACAAAGCCAAAACGTCCATTTAATCTTCACACCACTACCGTCTCCTAAAAAATCGAACCCTTAACCTTCAAACAAGCCCTGAAACGTCAAGCATGGTGTCAAGCCATGAGTAACGAATATAACGCCATACTTTCCAATCAAACCCCGTCTCTCATTCTTGGCATTAACACACAAAATGTTATTGGATGTAAGTAGGTCTATAGGATTAAGAGAAATCTTGATGGGTCAATCGCTCGTAATAAAGTTCGTTTAGTAGCTAAAGGTTTTCATTAATGACCCGGGATTGATTATTCTAAAACCTACAACCCGTTGTTAAACCTACAATTGTTTGATTACTAGTTGCTTTTGTTGTGACTAACAGTTGGCCTCTTTGCCAACTTGATGTGAACAATGCGGAAATAATGAATATGCATGTAAATGATGGATTATCTTGAGAACAAAAGGAGTGACAAATTAGAGTTAAAGATTTTATTAGTAGCTTGCCTCACAACGGTAGGATATATTTTGGTTAATCTATGTTAGTTGACTAAAAAAAAAAAAATTAATGAGGAGAAATTTGTTTTTTAGAAGGGATAAAATTTCTTTGTCATGCATGTCGTCTTTTTATTCGATTAGTTAGGTAGAAATATATTAAGTGCACATTGTATCTCAATTTCACTTGTAAAATAAGAAACAAATTGTTCTTTTTGTCAACTAAGTTGAGTTTAGGAAGAAAAAGGTAGTTAGTTACTAGTTAGTAAAGTTTGCTTGGAAAATTGTTTTGTGGGGTGTCTTGGGGATATTTGGGTGAGAGAAAAATTTGTGTGATTATAAAAATTTTTTACATGGTAGATTTTCTTCTCTAAGTACCTGTGGTTTTGTGGGGGTGTCTTGGAGATATTTGGGTGAGAGAAAAATTTGCGTGATTATAAAAAATTTTTATATAGTAAATTTTCTTCTCTAAGTACCTGTGGTTTTTTTTTTTATTTGAGAGTTTTCCATTTAAATTCTTTTGTTGTTATTTATTTCTCTGGTCTCCTAGATATTTTGTCAAAGATAAATCCTAGGGGAGTGAACTTAGAATGACTAAATTCCAACACTTATATTTAGGTTCCGTTTGGGAACTGCAGCTAGTAGTTAGCTGCTAACTACTTAATTTTTTAATTTTTTCTAAAAGGATCAAAATTGCCCTCTCTGTAGGGTTGTCAAAAGTATGAACTTTCTGTAGCACCACTCTTGGATCTTGTAGAGCCTCACATCTATTTGCTTGGTTCTAGTATGATACACTTAATTCTTCGCCAAATGAATAACCCTCTAACTATCACAGCAAAGCTTAACTCCACCTTACTATAGGCCCAACTCCTTGCTTCCTTGGCAGCCTTAGTCACTGCCATTATTCCGCTTCAGTGGTAGAAAGAGCAATACGAGTAGCCTTGACCACTGCCATGTATTCTACTTCAGTCATAGAAAGAGTAACAAGAGATTGAACTATGGTCGACCTCCTAACAATCTTCTCATTCACACATCAAACCCTAGGTAGGAGGGAGTGACAATTTATTCCTCTTGATGAACTAAGATTATTGGTAAATTTGAACTCTAATACCAGTTGTTGGTAGTTTTTGGCCTATCTCATCCTCAAAAGCTAATTCATGAGATGTGATTTTTGCTCATACTTATATACTGATCATTGTCTCCATCCACAATCAATGTGGAACAATTAGAAGACTAACGAGCTCACGATAGGGAAAAAAAAATCTCAATCAATCCCATAAAATATTCTTTTAGATTTTAATGTAAAGAGAAAAGAATAATTATTATATAAAGAAGAGACGTATACAATTAAAGCATGTTTTTTACATAATCTCCCAATCGCCATTCTTTGACTGGTCTTTATTTTGAAGTTTTAGCATGAGAAGCTGAGTAAAGCGATTGTACTGCTCAAACGTAAGTGACATTTTTTACACTTGCCGTTATCAAATTTTGTTATCAGGGAAGTTGATGTAATTTCTCATACATCATATATGTCTTTAACGACAAATTAACCTTGCAGGATATCAAAGTAATTTATAATATGGGATTAAGTTTGAACAGTATAAAAAAAAATTAAATATCATTGGCCTGGCTGTCCATGCCGTCTCCATATGCTAACGGGTCGTGGGGGTAGGTAAACCCAGAATTTTTATTTATAATGCAACTGTAGTGAGGAGCCACGGTCTGTCCCCTCTCTCCTCTGCAGCTATTAAATAAAATTTGGAGCGCGGATCACACCCTTGTTAGTGTTGTGAGACTATGAGATTGCTCACTGGATATAATTTATTCATTTAAAGAATTGATTGTGGATTTGAATCTTATTGAGTGGGGAAGGTCCTTAGTTTAATACAAAACGTAATGTTAAATATTCTAAAAGAAAATTGTTAGAGGGTGCCTTTGGTGTAAAAAAATATATATAATTTTTCATAATTTTTTAATTGGTGCTGTCACTCGTTATTTTTGAAAAAAAAAATTATGCATTTGGTAAAAACTTCAGAATTTAATAAAAATTATAGAAAGTTGGATAAATGTGATAAAAATAAAAGAAAGTTGGTAAAAGATTGAGAAAATTTATAAAAATTAGAGATGTTTGATAAATTTTAATAAAAAAGTTGGAGCCAAAATATTAATAAAAATTAATAATTAATGAAAAATTAATAAAAATTGATGTGTGTCAAACGGAGCTAACATTTAATCTCTTGCACTTTATCTATATTTTTTTTCTTAAATAAAAATACTTCATTCCCCTCACATCTCTTTACATTTATTATATACAAATTAAATGCCATGATTGCCCTTGTATAGGTAAAAAAAATGAAAATAGCCATTATGGAAAAGTAAATTGGTGAATGAACAGCGGAATTAAAAAAAAAAAAAAAACGTGATTTAAATTGATTTGTGGGAGCATGATAGAGCAAATCTCAAATTATTATAAATAATTGGCCTTGCAACTCTTACACTCGTGATAATTTTACTTTTATTTTTTTTTCCTTTTAACTTTGCATTCTGACTTTTATGATTTAGAAATTTATTTATTTTGAATGCAAGGTTAACTAAAACTGATTCATTTTTGTAAAATCTGAACAATATCCTTTGTGGGTTTGAATTTTTTTTTTTTTTTTTTTAAGTAAGAATTCGGGGAAAAAGTTGTCTAAGTGATAAAGTATTTGGCACAAGCGACTGCTCAACTTTTTTTTTCCTCGGGCTATTCAAGTTTTAACTTGAAAAAGGTTCAATCCGGAGTCTTAACGATCTCGATCAAAGTCAATTTGCTACTTGTTCAGGATAAAGTTTGAATTCGAATCTAAAAGTATTTGGTTCAAAAGATCGTGTTTCAACTTGATAAATTATCATCATATTAAAATAAATTATTTTATTTAAATATTTTATTAAACTAAAATTATTTTTAATAAATAATATAATTAAATTAAATTAATATGTAATATATATTATTAATTTATTTTTAATAAATAATTTAATTTAATTTAATTAATATGAAATATATATTATTGTATTATTTTTAATAAATAATAAAATAAAATATTTTAATTTAATTTAATTTCATAAATAATTTAGTTAATATAAAATATATTTTTAAAATTATTTTAAATAAATATTATAATTAATTTAATTTAATTTAATAGTTAATTTAATTTAATTAATTTAACTAATAGGAAATATATTTTATTAAATTTTTTTAATAAATATCATAATTAACTTATTTAAATTATTATGAAATATATTTTATTCAATTATTGTTAGTAAATAATATAATTAAATTATAATTAATATATATTATATTTACTAGATTAAATGATATAATGCTTATATTTTATTCAATTATTTTTAATAAATAATATCATTAAATTAAATTAATATAAAATGTATTCATTAAATTCATTACTTTTTAAAAAATTAATAAAATTAAATATTTTATGAAAACAAAAATTAATAATTATAAGTAAAATTACATTTTCAAACATAGTTTTAATTTTTATTTAAAAAAAAACGACAATAGAAAATAAAATATGAAAATCATAAACATATACACTTAGATAGAAAAGCAACAACATTGTCAAATGGTCTCGTATTATCAAAATGTCAGAACTAATTTTTTTATAATAATTTTTTATTTTAATTAGTCAAACAGAGTATAAGAAGAAGAAGAAAAAGAAAAAAATATGAGGAATAGTTATGATAAAAATAAGACTAATTTTTAATATTATATTTAATTTTTTATGTGAGGGAATTTATGACATTTTATTTGTATATAATAGTTTAGATACAAGAGGGTAATGTAGGGTAATGTAGTAAGTTCATTCAAGGCAAAAGTGAAAATAGAATGGTAGAAAATAAAGAAAATAACTCAAAATACATTTAGTCACTTATATTATTAAAATTTATTTTAAAAAATAGAAAACAAGTTTATACATAAAATATAAAAATAGTTAAAGGTTATTTTAAACATTTTTTTACCTAAAATAAAGAAAATCTCAAATAGAAAAAATAAAAATTGTCAAGACAAATGTATTTTCAATATTTTTAAAACTTTAATCTCAAAATAAAAAATAGAAACAGAAAATTAAAAATAAAAATAAAACCAAATGCCACCTAACAAAGCACTAGTTCAAGTGTGTGTTTGGCATCTACTGGCTAAAAACCTTTAGCTACTCAATGTCCGTTTGGGAAAAAATGAGTTGTTAACTATTAGCTTTTTAATTTTTGTCTAAAATGATGAAATTTATTTTTATTTTTTAAAAATTTTAAAAGATAAAAACATCAAATTAACAAAAAATTAAAAAGTTAAATATGTAAGTATTAAAAAGTTAATTTTTTTCTCATCCCAAACACAAAAAAGTAAGTTTTTAAGTAGCCAGCTATCCAAAAAAACTAACTTTTTTTTCCCCAAACTCAACTTCAGCTTTTTAAATTTTTTTTAAAATGATCGAATTTACCCTCTTACACTTTAAATTTCTCTTAAATCATGAAAGACAAAAATATTAAATTAACAAAAAACTAAAAATTTTTAGTTACTAAAAAGTTAATTTTTTTACTTCTCAAATACCAAAAAAAAAAAAAAAAAACTTTTTTTTACTTCCAAACCAAACCAAAAATTTTCAGTCCGTAGATTTATTTTAAAATAAATTCTCTTTCCATAAAAAAGATGGGTTCCGTTTGTAATTTTATTTGTAAAGGGTGACGATTTTAAATTTTTTTGTCAAATTTATGGAGTGACAATGACATATTTCGCCTAAAACTTTTTTATTGAAGTGTGTTTATTTGTGAATCAATATTTGCCCTTACAAATTATGGAGCTTTTTGGAGTGCCCATTTTTTTAATAAATTTATTAATTTTTTCAACTTTTTCTAATTTTATTTTTTTAACTTTTTCTAAAACAAAAAAAAAATTCTTTAATTTTTATCAATTTTTGCAAAATTTTTTCAAATTTCTCTAGCTTTCTCTAATTTTTATAAATTTTTACTAAACTCACTACTATTTTGCAAAAATATACGTTATTATAAAAAAATTTACTTTTTTGACCCTCGAAACCCCTCTACATATAATATTTAAATGTGCCTTCCCTTATTAAAAAATGTTTGTAATGATTTGAAAATAGCATTAATCTTTGATAATTAAGTTTAAGTGTGTCTACTCTTTAAAAAAAATCACCTTTCCGTGAAAAGAAAATTTTTATTTACTTGTTTATTTTGTGTCTACCAACCCCTTGACTAGTCTTAGTTTCCTGGTGGCGGTATTTAATTATGGCTGGCTTGGTGCTTACCTAAAACCAAAGGGCCCCCCACCCACCAACCTTCCTGTAGTTGAGTTGTCTCGTGTGGTTTTCTCATTTCTTCTTCAATCCCAAGAGAGGTATTTGAATGTTTACAAGACAGAGTCTACCTACCAAGAAATTAATTTAGAACGGATCTCCTCAAGTTGAACTAGCCATTCTTCATTTTCTAAAATATTCTCAACAATATTAACAATTAGAAGTGGATGATTAGAAAAGGTTTAAATAAACATGTTAAGTGTTTTAAATAATTACCTTTTAATTTGAATATATATATATATATATATCTCTTTTCTTTACCTAAAAATGTTCTTAATTTTTATTTAATTAAAGTTATGCAAGAATGAAAAAAAATAAATAAATATAGGTCAAAGTTATAATTTACAGTATTAAACTTTTGGCTAGATCTCATTTTAGGACATAAAACTTTTAATTGCAGCAACTAAGCAACTAAGAACTAAAAATTTTAATTCATTACTATGTTAACTTTTGGTCAAACTCTGTTAGTAAAATTTCTCCTTAAATGGGTTAACTTAAACCCTTAAATAGATAATCACGTGGTCATTTAACGAAAAATTATTAACAAGGCCTGTAGAGATTTAATATTACAAGAAGTTAAAAAAACTTATATCTTAAATTATTACAATTAAGGGTCAGACTCAAATTGGAATTTGGACAAAAGCTAATTGGAGTGCTAAAAAAATCTATCCAAACAGAAAGAGTTGCAGCCAATTAGCACTCTAATGTATCGGACACTTGATTGCTTATTCTCGGGTGATCTCAAGTGCCTTTTCTCCTCTTTTTACTTTCTGAACGCCTGAGAAAACACTGTCACCTGGGTGGCGTGTGGCTAATTATCTCTCCGACAGTCATGCTAGAAGTTATTTACAGAAAATGATATAGTATATGTACTATTCTAGCACAGGAGAGCATGTACTTTTCACTTTGGTGGTTCGTCTACTTATATCAGATTTAGGCTAGACCCACAGCCACCATTGCAACTAGTAGGACTAATTTCTTCATGAGTAGCGTATTCCAGTGGTGCAAAAAGAAGTGAGGAACAAGCTACATTCTCTTTCTTATATGTTTCGCCACATGTCCCAATAAACCAAGAAAGTAGGTTGAGAACCCTCTTGATGTTTGCCATGTGTATGTGGAGCTTGTTTGAGTCCCTCCAATTGGCCCTAACCCTCATTTGCATGCTTGATATGACTTTCTTAAGAATCTCGTTGCTTCTATTACTCACCTTCGATCTGCTAATAGTAACTACTGGAAATTTTGTTTAATCCTCATGAACGGAGCCAATTGGTGTGCAAAAAAATTCGACCAAACAGGAGCAATTGCTGTCGATTAGTACTCTTGTTATATTTGATACTTGATTACTTCTCCTCTGGTGATCTTAGCTATCTTTCTTCTCCTGTTACTTGCTAAACATTTGAAAAAATACTTTGGGACAGGTAAGATGTCGCCAATTACCCCTCTAACAATCAAGTTAGGTGCTGTGTACAAAAAATAGTATAGTATATGCACTATACTAGCTTGGGAGAGCATGCACCTTCCATCTTGGTAGTTCAAACTTATATAGGATTTGGATTAGACCTATGATCATTGTTCTAGCTGGTCAAACCACATTGCCCGTGAGTAGCTCACTCCAGTCTGTAAGATTTAAAATAGATTTGTATATGAATTTAAGAACATCAAAAAATTATATATTCAATAATTCGGAAGTGTACCTATTTGTTTCATGATCCTTGAATGCGGACAGAAAAAATCTTCAAGTTCAAGATGAACTCTGGCGATCATGGATCTCTCTCTCTGCCCTAGGTCTGTATAACAGATATTTTACGGGGCGTATTCTGTTTGTCTAGAGTAGAGAAGGGATCTAATCATATATTTATAGGGTAAATGCTAACCTCATAGGGCCTTTCCATAAAAAGCCTACAGTGGGCTCCTTAAGCTCACACTAGTAACCGTCTAACCACATAATTAGTATATCTGAAAAGTGTACAGAAACCCAGTTCATATGGATCACTTCTTTATTAGGCCTATCTTGTATATCTTAACTTTAAACTTGAATTCAACCCGTATTATTAAAACCAAAATTCAATTAATGTGCACACTCAATTAAAGAAAATACTAACATTCTCCCACTTGAACAAACATTAATTGAAGTTACAATTTTGAAAATATTAAAAAAAAAAAATTAACTCTCGGATTGAAACTACAAAATTTGTATGTGGCCACATTTTCAAAAAAAAAAAAAAATCAAATAAAGTTAAGAGACAACACCTAAAACAATCCTGTCTAACAAGGTAACCAATATCGAACCATGACTGTCATTACATTATTAATCAATGTAAGACCACTCATGATCACAAATACCAATCTTCTCATCAACATGGATCACAAGTGGTAGTGTGGTAGAAAATAGCACTCCTTAAGTGATCTCATAAATGTGTTACTCCTCTATTAGTCCTTAAATTCTCTTTAACTGTATGCTTATTCACTAAGTAAGAGAATTTCAATAGTTTCCAATGAAACTAATATGTCTTACATGTATATCTCAAGAAAATTTTATGGTGCAAAATAAGACATATTCCTGAATGCTCAAGTATACCGAACTTGAGACTTTCCTTTAAATCTGTATCATGAATACATATGCATCCATATATGACATATAAAACATTAAAAAAACGTACATATCCATATATAAATGGCATCAAAATAAAATAATCAATAACCATCTATAAACTTTAATGATCATAAACAAATTGAAAGGTCTCAATATATAATAACAATCACATAATATAAAGAAAACGACTCCCACTAACCAAGTACATTAAAAGACTTAATAACCCCCATGTTTGAAACATGATTATTAAAAAAAACAGGCCGAAATCCTTTGGTTAAGGGGCTCGCCATCATCTATTCTGTATCAGTGTGCTCAATAATGATGTCACATTTCTTTCCAATTCTCTAACTAACAGATATTTTATCTTATTATGCTTAGAGCCACTAGAAGTTTTGTTATTTTTGGAGAAAAACACAACTGCGCTATTATCACAAAATATCCTTAGTGGTCTAGCAATGGAACCAATCAGCTTAGGTTCCGAGATAAAGTTCCGCAGCCAAACAGCCTAAGTAGTAGCCCCAAAATAAGCTACAAATTCAGCATGCATAGTAGAAGAAGCTGTAACAGTCTGCTTAACACTTTTTCAAGAAATGGCTCCTCTAGCAAGCATAAAGACATATCTTGAAGTAGATTTCATGTTATCTATACATCTAGCAAAATCCAAATCTAAATACCCAACTACTTTAAGATTCTCAAATCTGCTGTATACGAGCATGTATTCTTTCATCCCCTACAGATACCTTATTATTTTCTTTGCAACTACCTAATGGTCTATGTTAGGATTCAATAGAAGCCTCCCAAGAGCACTCACAATGAAAGCTATATCCGGCCTAGTATATACCTATGCAAACATGAGACTACCAACTACACTAGTATATGATATGTGTTGCATGGATTTTGCTTCTATGTCGTTCTTAGGACTCTGATTTCTATTGAATTTGTCATCCTTAGTTACAAAACATCCCCAAGTCTACAATCCTGCATGTTAAATATTTTAAGCACACGATTAATATGTCATTTCTGAGATAGCCCCAATACACCACGAGATCTATCATGAATGATCTCAATGCCTAAAACAAAATAAGCCTCTCCAAGATCTATTATATCAAAAGTATTGGACAATAGCATCTTAGTCTCATGTAAAAGATCCAAATTATTGCTTGCAAGTAGGATATCATCAACATAAAGTATAAGGAAAATAAAATTCCTCCCATTGACCTTAAGATATATGCATTGATCAATCTTATTCTCCACAAACCCCAAGGAAGTGACAACCTCATTGAACTTTAAGTACCATTGATGTGATGCTTGCTTCAAGTCATATATGAACTTTTGTATTTTACACACCATATGCTCATTTCCTTTTACCTTAAAACCTTCAGCTTGCATCATATAAATCTCCTCATTAAGATCACCATTCAGAAAAGCAGTCTTGACGTCCATCTGATGAAGCTCTAAGTCATAATAAGCCACCAGACCCATAATAATTCTTAATGAGTCCTTAGATGAAACAGGGAAAAAGTTTCATTATAATTAATACATTCCTTCTGAATGAATTCCTTAACAACCAATCTAACTTTGAAATGATCAACCCACCCCTTAGAGTCCTTGGTTTTATACACCCATTTGCAGCCAATGGGCTTACAGTTAGCTGGAAGATCAACAAGTTCTCACATTTTATTATGTGCCATGGATCGCATCTCATCTGTCTTAACATCCATCCACATGCTAGACTAGGGACTTGAAATAACATTGGCATAGGTTACTGGAGCAACCATATGCCCTACATCATAATCACTCTCACTAAGATATACTATGAATTTGTCTGAAATAGCAGGTCTCCTCTGTTTCAAAGATCTTTTTATTGGTACTGTTAGAACGGTCTCAACAGAATCAGGAGCTAGAATAGGCTTAGTAGCATCAAGAACATCAGGATTAGCTGTATCAATCCCCAACTGCTCATGATCCACATCTTCCATAGGCGTAGGTGCAGTATTGTGCTGGATAGCTGGCAAAGGAATAGACATCACCTCGCTAGGCCTATCCTCATCAATGTGTGGTAAAAGCTCTGAATTTGTAGTATCAAGCTCCAAAAACTTAGCTATCTGGGACTTAACAATCCTCGCACCTGGTGTAGGACAGTAGAACCTATATCCTTTAGAATGATTTGGATATCTAATGAAAAAGTAACGAGTGGTTGTGGGATTGGTTCTCTTTTCAAAAGGGTTATAAATTCTAACCTCTACCGGACAACCGCAAGCGTGGAAATAATTAAGGCTAGGCTTTCTACCAGTCCACGATTCAAAAGAAGTTTTTGGAACAGATTTACTGGGAACCCTATTGAGAATGTATAAGGCAGTCTTAATGGCATTACCCTGAAGATACATAGGCAAATTACTATGATTCATCATACTCCTCATCATATCCTTAAGTGTGCGATTACCCTTTTCGGTCACACCATTCTATTAAGGACTTTCAAGCATGGTATATTGGGTGACAATTCCATAGTCTTGTAAGTATTTGGAAAACGGTCCCATATGCTGTCCAGTGACATCATGTCTACCATAATACCCACCCCCACAGTCAGATCTAACAATCTTAATTCTTTTTGACAATTGATTTTCTACCTCTATTTTAAAAATTTTAAACTTTTCAAAGTATATCATATTTTCCTTTAATTAAATACACATAACCATAACGAGAAAAATCATAAATGAAAGTAAAAAAATATTTATTTTCACAAAAAGTAGATGAATAAGGGCCACTGATATCAGTGTGAATAACCTCTAAAAGGTTACCACTCCGTGTTGCACTTTTTTTCTTGTTCTTGGTCAATTTTCCATGAATGCAGTCAACACAAGTGTCTAGGTCTCCAAAATCAAGTGGAATAAGAATGTCTTCTTTAATTAGTCTTTGAGTTCTTTCTTTAGAAATATGACCTAGACGCTTATGCCATAACATGGAATATTGGTCTTTTATTCTAGGTCTTTTGGATATACTACTTTTAATGTGGAAGGAGTCATACTCACTATTTGCAGTCAATTTCAATCTATATAACCCATCAGATAAAAAACCATAACCAACAATTTTGGAATTATAAAATAAATCAACCATATTATTTTGAAAATAAAAAAACCATAACCTAATTTGTCGAAAGACGAAACAAATATCAAATTCCGTCTTTTCAAAAGCAGTGTTTTCTAAAATAAGTGAAATCTAGACTTTAAATTCAAAACAACTTCTCCTATAGACTCCACCCTAATTTCTGAATCATCTCCTACTTTGAGCTTTGCCTCTTTTTCATTTGGCTTCCATTTGCTTTTAAACCCCTGTAAGGAAATAGCAACATGAACAGTTGCACCACTGTCAAACCACCAAGACTTTGATGGAACATCAACTAAATTGGATTTAAAGCAAAATAAAGCAAGTGAGTTACCTCCTCTTCGTTTCTTGTTTTGCCAGGCCTTATACTTTGTGCAATCCCTCTTCATGCGGCCCTCCTTATGACAAAAGTAATACTTAAAGGTCTTTTTAATATCACCATTTAGACCTAGAACATTTTTGGTCTGACCTTATCCTTTACCTTGCCCTTTGTCATCCTAATTTTTATGAGTAGTGTGAGTCGTAGGTTTCTTATGGTTCTTCTTCAATCTTTCTTACCCTACCTAGGATTGGTCTTAGGATGGGAGACAAATAAGGCAACCTCTGACTTTTCCCTCTTAAGTTTTTCCTCCTGTAAGATGCATTTAAAAATACGGTCATCAATGGTCCAGGATTCATTTTAGGTATTATAGGTAGTTTTAATTTGGCTAAAATCTGGTGGTAGGGCATTGAGGGCATGGTGGATTACAAAGTCATCTGGAATAGCAATATTTAGGCTGTTGAGTATGGATTGGATGGAAACAAGTTTAAGGATATACTCCCTTACCCTAATTTCGCTATCATACCTCAAACTCATAAACTCATTCATAAGGGATCCAGTCTCAACCTTATTGGATTCATGGTGTCTCTGTCCTACGGCATTTAAAAGCTCTCGTGCATTGTTGGTTTTAGGCAAACCACTCAAAAAGACCTCTCCCACTTGGTATAGAATTCATCTCAGCGGCAGTACTAGAAGTAGTGAGTGTAGCTGATGCAGCCTCCCTGAAGACTAAATCCACATCCACTATTTCCAGAGCAAACTCAATATCTTGCTTCCACTTCTAATAATTTGAGCCATTCAATAGAACAACCATAGTAGTATTATTATTAACTGCAAAAGAAACTATACATGCAACACAAAAGGCGACAAATTAGTTGAATTTGGGCAACAAACAATCCTTATATTCTTTAAATTTAATCAAGGATGATGATAATAATAATAATAATAAAGGTGGCCCATTACATCATTATCGTTTCCCTTTGGGCAGAGAGTGCAAACCTCACGGTTAATTACAATGAAAATACTTAAATATTTAAAAGATCAGTCCCCTTTGGGCATACCAACCTCTTAAAAATGAATATATTCTCAGGTTAGTCATTGAAAATCATCTGTGTCATTAAAAAATGCAATAACCCCCTCTGGGCAAGTGATTACATGCAACATTACAATGGATATTATCATATTTTAGATATCAATAGATTTACCCCTTTAGGCAGTAACACTTATATCAATCTATAAATCCTTAATATGACATTTTTTTGTTTAAATTACCTTATATTATTTCTAGCATTTCTGTATCAAAAGAACATGCTTGCAATTACATCTTTATGGGTATTTAAATATCTAAATATACTCAGTGATCTTATAAATAACATATATGTTGCCAAAACTTGCACCCAAAATTTTCTATTACAGAATTTCACAAAAAACAACAAATTTAGGCCTTTTTTTTTATAAGGGATAGTGTGTGAGAGAATGCACTATTCTAGAATGTTCACAAAATCTAAAATTGGTTGCTTATAAAAAGACAAAAAATTTTACACAATTTTCAAGAATTTGTAAAAAAAAACATTTTTAAGCCCCCAAAACTACCAAACAGTGCCCAAAAATTATAGAAAATACTTTCTGGAATCCTCTTCTCGAGAGGATCAAAATGAAAATTTTTAGAACCTCAGAAGGTGCCTCACGTGCCCTCACGTGCTAGGCATGCGTAACATAAAAAAAATATACTTTTTTTTTTTTGCAGACCCGGCTGCTGTAACAATAAAAACCGGATTGTTTGTAGCCAAAATCCAACCGTTTTTGTTAATATATTCTCCATTTATATATATAATATGTAGATAATATATATATAGCAGCAAAAACAAACAAAGCCGCGTGATACAAATAGACAAAGCCGTGTGTACATAATATATATACTCATTCAAAATTGGATCTGTTTGTGTTTGTAAAGAATAAAGAAAAGAAAAGTCAATTCTTTCTTTAATCATTGCACAACATCTTACGGGTATTCTTTAAAAGCAAGCCTTTTTTTTTTTATGTTCCGAGAGAAACAGAAAGACAGAGCACGCAGCAAAAATATATATATATATATACACACAATAACCATGGATTCAGATTTAGGGTTTTAATTAGATCCAAATTTTTATGCCAAAATTTTCTATATTCTGACTTTAATAAAATCCTTGTTCGAATATTTCAGAAAATAATCAATGTATTTTTAGATTCAAAAAAATTTAACTACATGGAATCATATAATGAGTCTCTAATCCATGTACTAACTCTGATACTACATGTAAGATTTAAAATAAATTTGTATATGAATTTAGGAATATTAAAAAATTATATATTCAATAATTCAGAAGCATACATGTTTGTTCCATAATCTTTGAATGCAAACAAAAAAGATCTTTAAGTTTAAGATGAACTTTGACGATTATAGATATTCCTCTCTATGCTCTAGGTCCATATAATAGATTTTCTACGGCGCGTATTCTGTTTGTCTAGGGTAGAGAGGGGATTTAATCATATATTTATAGGATAAACCCTAACTTCACTGGGCCTTCTCATAAAAGGCCTATGGTGGGCTCCTTAGGCCCAGACTATTAACCGTCTGACTACATAGTTAGTATATCTGAAAAGTGAACAGAAGCCTAGTCTATGTAGATCACTTCTTTGTTGGGCCTATCCTGTATGTCTTGACTTTAAACTTGGATTCAACTTGTTTTATTAAAACTAAAATTCAATTAATGTACACGCTCAATTTAAAGAAAATACTAACATAGTCATGTATAAATGAGTGAGAAACAAGTTGTGTTTTTTCTCTTTCACGTTTTGCCACTGTTACAACCCCTCCTTGGTTGTGTTTAGATGGTAAGAAAAGATAAACAAAAGACTAAAGAAAAGTGGTAAGCAATAGGATTTAATTTGAGAGAAATCGAAACTCTCCAAAACGAGATATAAATCTCAAGGGTTACATTTCATTGCCTACTTTTCTCATTACATTATCTCAATATCTATAGATATATCTTTATCTGACAGTGTAACAATTCTTCTAACAGACTAACTAGAAGATGCTCCTTCTAGAATTTGGACCAAAGGCCTAATGATGATAGCTAATTAAAATCAACTGGGTTTATTTCTTTCCTGCACCACTTTCATAATTCTTCCTATTTGGGCCTTTGATTGCTGGCCTAATGATCTCTAGCCGGCTCACCATTTTAATTGTCTATAGGTTAATTCACCTGGCTTCCAGAAGACTCTACCAGCTTCTTCCACATGATTGTATCTCCCTATATTGCACCCAGCTCTTCCTCATTAATTGTGCACCTACCACTCTCTGCTTTCTTTGGAGCACATCCTAGCCTTTCATCGATCCGTTGTGATAGATTGTGATTGAGATTACCAGGGAGAAGATTTGGACCCTCCATCTGTGATGTACGAAAGCTAATCTAAGGGCCCTTGCTTGATGCCTGTAGACCATCTATTGCTTCGTACTTAGAACGGTTGAGATTGTTTGTCATAGCTTTTGATGAGAGGTGCAGATCACTTCGGTTGAGTCCTTGTGTCTTTTCAACCTTAGTTGTTTGGTTCATTTGCTTACTGCTCCTGCCATGAATGATCCTTCTCTTCTCTATTTCTATTTTCTGTATTTTTTTGACTCTACTTCCCCCTTCTAATGTATCCCCATCTCTTTCATACTCCTTTTCCCCCTTCTGGTTCTTTATATACTTGGTCACATAATAGCCACATGTCTTAGTTGTTAAGAACGCCTCTTGATGTGTTTGCACATGTATTTATACATATTTGACTCCTTCACTAATAAATGCAAACTATAATTTCCCAAAAAAAAAAAAAATTACTAAGATTTCACTCAATTTTGATTTTATTTTTATTAAGGGATAAACTACATAAGTGGATTCAAAAGTGAAAATCACTGAGAAAAAGTATTTTTTTTTGATAATTATGAGAAAAAGTATTTAATTTAGAAACTAAATATATATATACATATATATCTATCCATAATCTACAAGGGGGTTGGTGTATGGCCACCAACTCTTTTCCGCTATGTGATAAAAAAAATTCCTCTCACCAAACACGTTTGCCTAGTGTCGTTGACGTTTCCAACTTGGGCTGCCCATAGGCACGAATTCGTGGTCCCACTGCCGTGTTCAATCATTAGCAGCACCCATCCAAATATACCATGTACGTGATACCAAGTATCCAAAAAAATAAAAAATTAAAAAATAAAAAGATCATACAAATATATATATACATACTAGGTATGTAGTCAGAACAATGCAACCATATTATATGGGAGCATTTGTTAGTCCAAAAATTAAAAAAAAAAGAAAAGAAAAGAAAGAAAACAGTTATTTCAAGTTTTTGAGTTTGATTGCCACAATTTAAAAATTTTGACTAGATCCATTTAAATGGGGGTACCACTTATTTGTTTAAATGATTGATGACAAAAATTATCAAAGTCGACAAAAGTTAAAAATATTAGTAAAAATTGACAAAAAAAATGTAAAAATTGAAAAAAATTAACAAAATTGGTAAAATAGGAGTTCCAAATTAAATGCATAAGAAACAAGAATGGATAACAGTTGGTAAAATTGCTAAAGGTTTGTAAAAGTTGGTAAATTTTCGTAAAAGCTTGTAAAAAATTGAGTAACCAAACGCCTCCTATGTTTGATTTTGATTTTAGAATATTGGATCTAAAAACACGTTTTTATAAGGTGTTTTATAAATTAATTGGTAATTCATAAAACATATTTAGTGATTTTATCTAATAATTGGTTTCGAAAATAGAAAATAAGAAAAAATAAATAAAATATAAATAAAAATTTTTTAGTTGTATTAGGAAATGACTTTTACTAAGAAAATTTATAAAAATAAATTTTAAATAATTAAAAATAGAAATATTGTATTATATTTATTCAATATGATACTGAATTAAAATGTAAACTTCAATTACTGTGGATTTTAAGGAATTAATTTGATTCTACGTTTACTTGCCACTCTTTTGAATTTGCAGTAAGGTCATTAAAAATTAAAAGCAATACAAAATTGTCTACATAGTTTTAAGGGTGTGTTTAAGGGTTTTAAAGTATAGGTTTTAAAGTGTTTTTAAACTATAAGTTTTGATGTGTTTACATGGTATAAGTTTGTATGTGTTCTAAGGTGTTCAAGAATATGAGTTTCAAAATAATGGACCCAAGTTCGGAAGTTCATTTTTAAGGTTAAATTACACATAAATCCCATAAATATTTAAATAATTACACATAGACCCCTCAACATTTAAAAATTATAGACACATTCTTTAATTTGAAATGTTATTAACACCTAAACCTCTTTTTTTTTTTTGAAAAGTAATTATTAACACCTAGACCTCTTCCGTTAGTATTTCATTAGAATTTTAGTTAAAATGATGATGTTAGCCAAAAGCTTTTTCTAATATGCCAAGTTTACCTTTTAGCCTTCTCCTACATCTCCAACAAACCCTTCATTATCCTCGACATATTCAATCTCCGGTCCATCTTCATCGACCTGAAAATCGAGATTACTTCAGTAGAAGTTGGTGCAATTGTGCTGATGATAGGCACCGTCGCAGCCCTCTTCTTCCTCCACAATGTCAGGGACACTGCCGCACTCCTTTGCTTTGATTCCTAGTCTTCGAATCCCAACACCTAATGGCAAATCTACCTTGAAGCAAGGGGGCCAAGTGACCTCTCTTGATTTTGGAGATGAAATTACTAATATCCTTGATATTTTAGTTTTATTAAAAAAATAAATTAATTTCAAATTAGGGTATATTGATCTTATTAAAAAATTAAGACTAACTAAAAAATTTTCAACAGAAAAGGAGTATATAAGAATAAAACGTAAGTATTTTTTGTAAAACAAAATACATTCTCCCATTATATTGTTAAATACTTTTATACATAATATCAAAAAATATAACATAATAAATTTTATAAACTTTAAAACTTAATAATAATTATATTTTTTTTAATAATGAAGGACATCACTAATAAATCTTAGGTGTTGATAAAAGGACCATTGAATCACTAAATTAGTTTAATGTACAAGAATAATTTTATTCCTCAATAAAAATGTCATTGTTTCTCTCCTACTCTAACCCGACATAAATGATTTCATAAAGAATCTATGCAAGATCATCTCTATCCAAATCTATACAAATTAGAAGCTATACAAATCCAAACAAATCTATACAAATCTCCCCCATATTAGAATGATTTCAACGTCTATCTCTCCCCATTGCTAGGGATCCATGGATTTGGACCCATGAGGGTGCGGCAAGCGATGAAAAAGCATGTTCGGTCATGATAATGTTTTTTTCCTCTTACTCTATATGTCATACACGGAGTGAAGAAAGTGGGCTTCACCAGTACCTCTGGAACCACCTTCGATTCTTGCAGGCTCACTAACTGGAGGTATTGGGCGATAAGCGTTAGAAATGGGTAATGAGAACGACAATAGTATGAGAGGAGTTTTTTTGTGAGTAGTTGTCATTCTAGAGTATATTTGTATAAACATTATTAAAATTAATGGAGTAAGCAAGCAGATTAACGAAATGGATCTAAATGTTAACAATTTTTCAAAATCAAGGAAGTATCTATAATTTTTAAATGTTGAGGGGTCCAAGTGTAATTACCTAGATGTTCAGAGGATCTAGGTGTAATTTATCCTATTTCTAAATAGATTATAAGATGTTTATTAATGTATATGATGGCATACATACTCTTATTTATTCGTTAAGCAGTAAGCACTGCACAAATAAAATAATATATTATGATATATGCTGAAGTAACACAAAAAAAGTCTTCTGAAAATTACATCTAAAAATATTAATCCAAATAAATCATATCCATATTCAAAATACTTGTCCAAATAAGTCAAATTCAAATTATAGACTACTCAAAATATATAACATTCAGATTACAGTAATGTGAAATTAGGGATATGAGGCCCATTTGGTAATGTTTATAGCTACCGTTTCTCTGTTTATGTTTGCAGAGTTTTGAAAATAAGTAACAAAAATGTATTTGTTAATTTTCACTCTTTTCTTTCAACCCTTTGGGGGGGGGGGGTTATGAACATTCTGTTAATTTAACACTTTGCTCTTTTTTGTTGTTATCATATTAAAATGAATTATTTTATTCAAATATTTTAAATAAAAATTATTTTTAATAAATAAAATAATTAATTTAATTTAATTTAACTTAATTAATATGAAATATATTTTATTAAATTATTTTTAATAAATAATTTAATTATATTAAGTAAATTATATTAATAATTAAAATTATTTATTAATATAATTAAATTAAATTATTTTTAATTTAAAATAATTTAATTAATTAATTGAATAATTAATAATTTAATTAATTTAATTGAATTAATTATATTTATTAATGAAATATATTTTATTAATAGAGTTTTGTTAAGAATGATCATGTTTAGATTTAAAATTTATAAAACCATGAAAACCCTCAAATAGGGATGTTCAAAAAATTGGAAGAAAACACCTACTCATGGATTCTGAGTTGTTGAGCAAATCCATGAGAGCACCTCAAAAACCATTACTTAAAAACTCCCATGTATGGCTTTTATGTACACCTCATAAACCATGCTTTTAAAAATCCCTCAATATTTATAAAAAAAAAAAAAAAAATCTCAAAACCCATGAATTTTTGACATTCAAGTGCACCCTAAGTAACCGTGTGGGAGTTTAAAAAATAAAAAAAAAATTATAAATTGAGTTTTAACTTTTGTCCTTTAATCGACACAATTTGAAAATTCATATCAACCCCCATATTCAAACGTGATTTTACCAACCCCTTCAAGTGGTTGCCGGCAAAATGTTGCCAAAAAAAAATGATAAAAAGTTAAAAAAATTGGTAAAGGTGACAAATGTTTTTAAAATCTAGAGATGCACAAAAACGAGAATGAATAAAAATTCATAAAAATTAGAAATAATTTATTAAAATTAGGGAATCAAATGCCTCTAATTATGACTAGATACATATTTGTTTAAATTTTTATTTTAAATAAAATAAAAATTATAAAAAAATTATTTGTCTAATTTAATTAGGGGTATAAATATAAAAAATGTAATGATTAAAAATTTTTAATTTGTAAAATAACTTAATTAGAGGTAATTTTTAAAAGTTATTTGATTTAAATTTTAAATTTGATGAAAAGTTAAAAGATATTTTACTTACAAAAAAAAGTTAAAGATATTTTAAAAAATTAAAAAGTTTTATCAAAATTAAAACTTTATTAATTTCTGACTCCACTAATATCCCTATTGTTTTTCTTTATAATAGCCTTAATAAATATTTATAGCAATTCACGAACACAATTACCGGTAAAAAGGAAAAAAAAAAACACTAAAAGTGTATTTGAAGTGAAAAAAATAGGATAAATTGAGATAAATTGAGAATTCGTAATGTGTGCGGTGAAAGAAAAAAATTAATGTAATATAAAATTAACAGAGATTTATAAAATTTTTTATTATTTATTTACAAATGAAACGTAGTCTAAATAAATTCTCAGCGTGTTTATTTGTTATCGATATATTTGAAAATTTAACCATTATCTACTCACGGCAAAAGTGAACTCAACTGGTCAGCCAATCATTTTAAAGTAAAATTATTTCTGATTTCAATTTTTGAAATCTTTTTAATTGACTAATTATTATCTTTGGTCCCCACCAAACTCTCAGACAATTGTCACCCAACAACTTCAAATCGGTCACCGGCAACGGTGACGATGCTTCTTGGTGGGTCCCACATGTGGGGTCTGAACACCACTCACGCTGATCAGGGACCTTACCAACCCCCGAACCGGCGTGCTACCGGTCCAACCACCCCCCGCCCCCCCGCGTAAACGTTAAGCGACCGATTCAAACCGGTCATCTGCGCCATTATATACCCTTCATTTTGCCCCCGTCCAAACTCAGGATCTTCGCTATCCGGCAATCAGAGGCCCCGGCGAGAGAGGAGAGGAAAAAAAAAAAAAAAGGAAACAACCAGAAATCTAACATTGGGTAATGGCGACGAACGGAGAATCAGAGAAAAACCAGAATCTCAGGCACCAAGAGGTCGGCCACAAGAGTCTTTTGCAGAGCGATGCTCTTTACCAGGTACCATTTCGCCTACGTTTTTTCTTTAGTAATTCTTGATTGTGCTTGTGTTTCTAGCAAACTGATCTCGGTTTTTTTGGGTTTTCCTTTTTTGTAGTATATACTTGAAACCAGTGTTTACCCAAAAGAGCCGGAATCCATGAAAGAGCTCAGAGAATTAACTGCAAAGCATCCATGGTGGGTTTGGAGATTCGGATTCCCAGATTGTTGTGTATAATAGTGGGAACATATTGGATTCTGATTTGAATTGGGTTGATTTTTGAATGGTGAAACAGGAACATCATGACTACCTCTGCGGATGAAGGACAGTTTCTGAACATGCTTTTGAAGCTTATCAACGCCAAGAACACCATGGAAATCGGTGTTTACACTGGTTACTCTCTCCTTGCCACTGCTCTTGCTCTTCCTGAAGATGGAAAGGTAAATCACTAATATTAATTGCGCCCATTTTCTCACCAACCAAACAGAGTAGGAATGAAACGGACAGATTTAATCGTTCATATATGTATAAGCCGAAAATTTTGTGGGCAGATTTTGGCAATGGACATTAACAGGGAAAACTACGAATTGGGTCTCCCCGTAATTGAGAAAGCCGGCGTTGCCCACAAAATTGACTTCAGAGAAGGACCTGCTCTGCCTGTTCTTGATCAAATGATCGAAGACGTAAGCTTCCTCAAGCCCATCAAAATCCCTCTCTCATCTATTTGATTGATATAAATCACAAAAGACTGATACATATGTATATATATTATATGTGATGAACTCACAGGCGAAGTATCATGGATCGTTTGATTTCATTTTCGTGGACGCCGACAAGGACAATTACTTGAACTACCATAAGAGGCTGATTGAGCTGGTGAAGGTTGGGGGAGTGATCGGCTACGATAACACCCTCTGGAACGGATCTGTGGTGGCGCCGCCGGACGCTCCGATGAGGAAGTACGTGAGGTACTACAGAGACTTCGTGCTGGAGCTCAACAAAGCCCTCGCCGCCGATCCAAGGATCGAGATCTGCATGCTTCCCGTCGGCGACGGAATCACCTTGTGCCGCCGCGTCAGCTGAATCCCTGACCTGAGCACAACCGTAAACAACGTCGAACGGCAACCAACAGCTCGAAAATAAATCCGATATATATTTTTCCGTTTTTATTTTTATTCCCTTTTTCTATATTTCTCTTGTTTTATTTGTGATCACTTGTATTTGCATTTCTATTTCACGATGATTTAAGTGACTTTGACATTCAACTGTGCTGTCTGAATTTTAATAATTTGTTCACTTAATTTTTCAGAGGAAAAAAATAGATGTCCTTTGAAATCCAAACATTTACAAATTTTTATAAAATTTTACAAGCTTTTATGACTTTTATCAATTTTTAGTTATTCTTACGTTTAATTTGAAATTCTTAATTTTATAAAGTTTTGCGAATTTATACAAGTTTTTATCAAAATTTACCAATTTTTTATCAAAATTTATCAAATTTGGCCAACTTTTTCTAATGTTTGTCAATTTTTTGAAAAAAATTTTTCTAACTGTTACTAATTTTCTAACAACTTGTCTTACTAGAATCGTTTGAATAATAGGTAAGATTATGTTTACTCAAAATTTTTAAGTTATACCAACTAAATTCTAAAAAATAACAGACAACTGCACCATTTTTTTTTTAATTTTTTTGCTTTCAATTGCTAACCTGCTATTCTACAAATTTGGTCCTATTTAATTCCTTTCTTACAATTTTACGAAACATAATGATTTTCTATGTATTTACGAGGAAAGGAAAGTGGAAACTGATAACGAAATAATATTAAGAATATACGTAAACCTATAAAGGAAAGTGGAAACTGATAATGAAATAATATTAAGAATATACGTAAACATATAAAGAAAAGTGGAAACTGATAATGAAATAATATTAAGAATATTACGTAAGCATATAAAGAAAGGAAAATAATTATTGTAGATAAGGTGCAATGTTAGGAAAGTCATGGTTACGGCTCACCTAAATTTGGTATTATGAGCTTAGTCCGAAGACCTAACAACTGAATTATTCGGTTTCATTTTTTTTTTTTTTGGGGGGGGGGGGGGGGGGGGGGGGTTGGGGGAGAGAGGGATGGGGGTGGTGTGTTGTTTAGGTCTTAATTTTTTTTTTCCAGATAAATAAGGTACAATCCTTAAGTTAAAATATTTGCCCAAATCTGTCATGACCTGAAATTACTTGTTTATTTCTACATAAAATTAATTATTGACCTTGTTGGGAGCTATGTAAAACTCATTAAATCTCTATAAATTTTTATAAAATCTAAATTTTTTACTCACTATATAGATACTGAGATTGTAACTTTTACAAATTTATGCTCATTTTTTTATAACTCCAAACATCCCATTATATAATGTAAAATTAAATTGCCCCAATCAAGATTAATGAGTTTAATTCTAAATTTAAAAATTTAAAGACAATGCTAAATTGACTTTATTTTTATCTCTTTAAATTTCAAAAATCATTGTTAGTGACAAAAAGTTGAGTACAAAAAACTAAAAAAAGTAGGGAAGGCAATATTAGGTCTAGTTTAAACTCGACACGAATAGCAACAAAAATATCAAAATTAATGAGAGAAAACATGAACTCGCTATGATACGAATACATTGACTTATAATTACATGATTTGATCTTATTTTAAAGTAAATTATTTACATAACATATTTAAATTTTAAATATTTGAATACAAACACGATTCAGCTTAAAGTGATACAAATTATAAATTCGAACACAAAACAACTTGACACAATTATCATCCCTAATCTAGAAATGGGTACATTGAAAATTCCTTAGATTTGAACTCAGATAAATATTAGATCAATTTTGGTTTTAATACAAATTGCTCATGGACTTTGTCAAAATAATAATAATAATATACCTTTTATGACCTTGTCAATTTTTATTATAATATTTTCATTAGATAATAAATTATTAACCAACCTTTTTCAAATTTTATTTTTTAGTTGAAAAAGGAGGGTTAGGAGGAATCAATGATATACATCATAAACATATTCTAAGTGTGTGTTCTACTCAGTTCTTTGTGTTTTTTACTCAGTTCTTTGTGTTTTTCTAAAATGATCAAATTTACTCTTTTGTATTGTAATTTTTTTTAAATTATGAAAGGCCAAAAATATCAAATTACACAAAAAATTAAAAAGTTAGTTATTAAAAAACTAACTTTTCTCTCCCCAAGCATTAAAAAGAGAGAGATAGAGACAGAGAGAGATAGAGACAGAGAGAAAAATCTACTTTTTTTATTAGTTAGATAACATTTTTTTTTAAGGGATAAGTAAGCTTTTCATTTGAATTATGGGAAAAACCTCGGATTACATTATACTCTTGTAAGTATATTATATTTTGTACATATGTCTCTATTTACATCTATACATTGTGTATTAATTTGGGATGCTTGCCATTGAATCTCTTCCTCGATGAGTCTAAGCAAATGAGTACGAGATGATGAAATGCCTTTAAAGATTCTATTATTACGATCTAATCATACATGATTGATAATAGCTGGCCACGCAAGCTTTCTTAAGGCATTCAAAAAGGATTTACCACCAACAGTACCCAATAATTAATTTATTTCATTCCTCCAATTTAGGTGCTTCTTGATAATGTGACACAACTTACATGCTTAGGTTTGAAGTTCAACTGAATATTTACACTTGAAGAACAGCCTATTTTATAGATACGTAAACCTAATAATAAAAATTCAGCCAATACATTAAACTTTGAGGAACATTTTATTTATTTATATATATTTTTTAATTTTGTTAGCACCAGCCTGCACAATAGTTCTATAATTTGTGTAATGATATTTTGTCAAAATTCATTATTAGAAATTGTTGTCAAAAATAACGTGATATTTTTTTAGGCTACCTTTGACAAAATGTTTAGTTTTCAGTTTTCATTTTTATTTTTTTAAAAACTAAACATGAAAAATCATTTAATAAATTTGTTTCTAGTTTTTAGTTTTCAAAAAAATAAAAATCATTTTCAAATTTTTAAAAATTATAGAAACATAAAAAAATGTGTTTTCTAATTTGGCATTTGGTTTACATTTCTTTTTTTTTTATTTTCTGTTTTCTTTTTTGAAATTCAAATTTCAGAATTACAATTGAAAACTTAAAATGAAAACTTAAAAAACATGTTTGGTTTGGAATTTTGAGATAATGTTTTCTGAATGAATTCGATTATACAAGTTAATCACAATTATTTTATGTTAAAATATTACCAAATAATATAGGCAAATTTCACTAACCTCCTTTGAGTTTCTAACACTAATAGAAACCTTCGCGGAGGTTTCTAAAATGACACTACCCTCCCCTCATTTACCTGACATTACCAAAGGAGCCCTATGTGTTAAACTAAGTAGGAAATTGGATGAAAAATGATGATGTCATTGTACCCAAGCTTGCAATATGCCTACACTACCCTCTTCTTACTCTCCTTTCCTATGAGTATCCCATACCGGATTTCTATTACCATTTTACAAATCCAAGAGACATAAAACCATGTTAGGAGAGAGAAAGCAAAATAGAGCAAGAAAAAGAAGGAGAGGGGAGCTAAACTGGAGTAAACTTATACTCAGGAAACCATTTTTCATTCATAGTCTCAAGCATTTCCTATCTCAAATTTTTAATTCCAAGCATTTCTCATTTTTTATTTTTAATTCATAGTCTCATCTCTTTTTCATTCCAAGCATTCCAAGTATTTCTCATTTTTTATTTTTAATTCACAGTCTCATCTCTTTTTTCATTCCAAGCATTCCAAGCATTTCTCATCTCAAGCATTCAAAGTCTCAGCCGTTTTCCATTTTACATTTTACATTTTACCTAGGTATTTTAGTCATAATTTCAAGCATTTCTCATCTTTAATTTTTTTTTCTCCTAGAACTTATGCTTAAGATACCATGGAATCTTCATCTTCAATTACAACAAATGCAATACCCAAGTATAAGAACAAGTACTGCCATTGCAGATTGAAAGTAGATATCAAGGTGACAAAGTTCAGAGCCAAACAAAGACAAATTATACTGTGCATGTCTAGAGGGAGTTTGTGCATTATGGGATTGGTGCAAACTAGTCAACATTTATAAAGCTTAAGCTGTCATTTATAAAGCTCAAAGTGTGCAAATACAGAGGAGGAGGATACTTATCAATGAAACAAAAAATGCCATATCTAGGCATGATAATGCAATGGCTCTCAAGGTTCAAATATTGGAAGGGTAGCTAAGGTGCATGAAGATGGTGGTGGCAAAGTGCTCATCACTATTATTATGCATTTTTTTCCTCATTATCTTAATCCTACTGAAGTAAATGTAAACTTTTAAGCCATATGCAAGTGTTAAAGTGTCCAAGTGTGTTTCCAAGTGTCCAAGTTTGTGTCCATGTGTCCAAGCAAGTATGCATCCATGTACCAATTATCAAATTGAATGAAATGCATGTTTAAGTTGGTAATCTACTCATACAATCAATGACTATATAAGACCATAAGAAGGGCTATACAAAAAAAAAATAGTATCCAAGATAAGGCCACATATAATAAAGTACTAGAAATCAGCCTACATTAAAGTATTGGAAATCAGCCTATACAAAAAAGTGGTATCTAAATATACTACCACATAAGCCCTATAGTATCATATACTAAAGTTAGTCATCCATATGTTCAATCAGCTCACGAAAAGGCCTAAATTGCATGATCATCTACAAAGCAAAGTGTGATTGGACTGTTACAAGATGAATTAAATGCAAATACATGTAATAACCCATTTAAAGACACGCTACTCACATAGAAAAGAGACCAATCTGATGGGTGGCTTTGAGTGACACACTGCGAAAGCTATGTCTGTAATGTAGCCACTTGATATCCCTAAATTTTTTCTATCAAAAATGATCAGACCATAAAGTTGTATAACTTACAAGTAATGAAATGAAGTACACTTATTAAAATTAAAAAAAAAAAACTACTTACTTGCGGTGTGTTTCTTCCTCTTTCTTTAATAGTGCCCTTCCCTCTTGATCCTCTACCTCTATTTATGCTCCTACCCGAACCACCACCATTTACAATGTTTTCCCCCACTTCATTACCACTTGCAGAACCTCTCCTATTATTTCTTCTACCTTTGTTGCTAGCTAGTCCTCTTCTGCCTCTAATTGGTCCTCTTTAACAAGTCTTTTTGTTATGCCCAAACTCTTTGCATTGCATACACTTAATAGTTTATGACCTCTTAAATTGACTTGTCCCAGTTGCAGTTTCATCTACTGCTCTTTTCCTAGCTTTCCTTAGCCTACCTGCCATTCTCCTAAGGGTAGGTGGGTCTAATGGTTCGCCTGGAATGATTGTTCATATTGTATGATCAAGGAATAGGTGTATCATTCTCTCATGTGCTCTCAAGTATGTATTCTTATAGTAGTATGAGTAAAGAAAGTCTTTCACATTCTCCCTATCCTTTATTAATTATTACAGCCATTGCATGTTTGCATGGAATCCCATAGATCTCCCACTGCCTACACAAACACTTTATCTTCCCTAAGTCAACCAAGTGTCTTATCTCAGTGTCCATGACATCATATTCTAATCCACCGCAATATTCAACCTTACATAGCCTTGTTTCCCTCCCAGCTTTGGTCAATAGCTTGTTTATATTTGATGTTATCCCATGTGTCCATGCCATTTTTTTATATCTAGTTTCGATTCTAGAAATGACTTTACACCTTATAACATCTAATATTGTGAGAATTAGCTTGTCTCTAAGATTTCCAAGCCAATTATTGAATGATTTAGCCCCATTGTTTGTGACATGATCTGACCTTGCCCTATCATCAAATGCATGCCTTGCCCATAAGTTGGCTAAAAGTTTAAGCAAATAATCATGTACATCTGTGTTTAACTCTTTAATTGTAACCATTGCATCTTTAAATTTCAAATGATTGTAGGCCCTAGTAGCTATCCAAAACTACTTTCTTATAGCAAGGCCAAGGTATTTTGCCTTGCAATTGTTAAACAAGTGTCTTGCGCAAGTTATGTGTGAAGCTTTAGGTAATAAACATGCAAAAACCCTATCCAACAGCTTTTATTGATCACTCATAATGGTCTAAGGCTTATTCTGCCCACTAGTCCTTATTATGGTTCAAATTGGTCAAGGAAAAAATCCTAACTCTCATTATCCTCACTTTCAACCACAGTAACAGCAAGAGAAAATAAACCATTGTTACTATCTAATGCAACAATAAAAATTAGGACTCCACCATAAGAATCCTTAAGGTTACACCCATCCACCCTCATAAAAGGACCACATCCATGCAAGAATCCATTAATCATAACCCCACATAAAAAAAAAAATAGCCTCCCAAACAAAGGATTTTGGGTAGGATAAGGCCTAAAATAATCCATTTTTAACAAATTCCAGGGTTTGTCTTCCTAATCTCTGTAGCATAGGTAGGAATAAGCTTATACTACACCATGACTACTCTCAAGCTCATCCATACATTTCTTTTTTACCCTATAAAGTTGTATCCTAGATGCCTCAATTCTATATCTACCATTCAATTTCTCTTGCATGCCATCCAAATCAAGTTGTGGGTTCTCCTTGAAATCCTTGAGAAGTTTTTTACTATCTGGGTAGAGTTTACATCCTCATTATGGTTAACCCTAGCACATGTATGCTCAGATATTTATGTCTTAATTTGGTAGGTTATGCCATCGGGAAGTATGAAAGCATCAATCCTCTAAAAGTAACCCTCAACAACATAATGTGCAGTTACTCTTGCCTTCTCATTTTTGTCCCACACTGAGGAAAACTCTTTTCTCCATTGTGTAGTCCCTAAGTTTGGCCCTAAGCACACATTTTTTCCTTTATCACAATCTACATAAGGTTTCTTCCCAAAATAACTTGTATCCAACCTAGCCCTATACTCTGTAACCTCATCACTCCCACTAGACATGTTACTCTCTTTATAACCTAATTAGTAGTCATTAAGTCCCTCATCATCTACCTCATTAATCTCATCTACAAGTCTATTCCCATCATCTGAATCTACCTCCCCTTCACTATCTAGATTCCAATCATCATCGTCATCATTATAACCATATACATGCCCATCCTGGGTTGCATCTACCACTTCCACATCTTCTCTATCCACATTAATAGGGCTTTCTATTTGATATGGATTGGGGGAGTCCACTTTTACAAAGAAGTTTAGTTTGCTGGGAACACCATTAAGATTGAACATATTAATAAGTGATTTGTCACTGTGAAGGTCAAACCTAACCGTACGAGGAAGTTCACAAAATACAAAAATTGCTAATCCTAACCCAGGGGGATAATAAGACAGTACTTTCTTAGTTACATCAGTCAACAAGTCAAAATCACAATAGCTATCGGGATCAATATTACTTTGTGTAACAACTTTTCTCTCATGCTTGATGATGAAATCAAAATAAGTAGGAGGCATGGCCGGAGAAAAAAAAAAAGAAAAGAAAAAAACTCTCAAGTTTCCATTTAAGGGAAAGACTCGAAACCTCCAATTTTCAAAAACCCTAACTTCTGAGAATGCAAAAAACATGGGAAAATTTCAGACATTCTTAAAATCTAATACCGTTGAACCAAAAACGTAACATATCAAACTATTGCAAATGTAAACTATAAAAGCCCCAAATTTTTATAACCCTAACTACACAGATTTCACTAAAAAATGAAAAAAGTGAAAGAAAAAAGCAAACTCTAACAATTGTCAAATGCACCAAAATCTAACATAAATACACTATCTAAGATTTACGTAGTTACCTATAGTGAATTGTGATAAAGAATAACAGTGCTTAGACTGTTCGTGTATTCTTCTTCTTCAAAAAATGACCCACATCTTCAGCTGCTAAAGTGAATTGTGAGTATTATCCTCTCATCATTATCTTATGTCATCTGATCACAATTTTTACTCATCATTTCTTCTCTCTCTCCCTCCTCCCTCCCCTTTTCTTTTTCTTAGTGTGGGTCAAAGAGGGGTAGGAATGAAATGATGATGAAAAACCTGAAGTGTTTGTTTATATACCTCAGGGTAATTTCATCATTTCATATCATCTAATGGTGAAGTTAACACCATTTCGCTTGTTTTGGCACCAAGGGGATCTTTTTGTAATGTCATTTAAATGAGATGAGAGCAATGTCATTTTAGAAACCCCAGGGAGGTCAATGAAATTTGCCTAATAATATATACATTTTACACTCATTTAAATGCAAATATATTCAAATTTACTTAATCTTGTAAGTTTTTTTACAGGTTTAAAAAAAACATATGTAACATATTAAATATATTATGTTTATTTATTAGTAATACATAATTTTATCATTTTTTTCATTATAATTCAAATGTAAAGACATTTTCTAAAAAAGTAGCATTAATACAGAAGTAGTGTTAAAAGATAGAGCATTTTGAAAAATATAAAATAATAGTATGAGGACTATTGTCTAAAGCTATTGTTTAAAGCAACTTTACATAAAATAAAGTGACATAACAACTCTACACAATCATGTGTGAGTCGTTAATCAGTCATTCCACATTTGAGTAGCAATTTGATCTCTGACTTATCCTATTTTAGATGTTTGACTAGTATCAAATAATATAACTTCTTAATTCTAACTTGTCCCTTGTACATCTTTGAAGACCATATGCTCTAATGAGTATTGTGCAAAAAGTACTTCCACAGAATGTTATTGGTGAATGAAGTTGCGTATAGTACAATATACAATTGGGATCAATCTCTAACCAGATAGTAGGTAATTGGGCATTAATTTCAAAACAGAAAATTTTGCATTCAACACTCCAATGCAATGTTCAATAATGTTTCGACATGAAGAGTGTCTCTAGTTGAATAGTTATTCCTTTCCACGTGGTGCCTCTCATCCACTATAAGGACGCAAATGATATCCTGGCCTCGATATGGAGCAAGAAATCCAGCTGTGTTTAGATAGCCAGCATCAATAAGGTAAAATTGATTTGCAAAAGAACTATGCTATAAGACTGTAATCATATAAAAGAATTTTTTAAACTTTATAATATACATCTGCAAAGGCATTGGAAAGTTGTTTGACGCTCTTGTGACTGCATTAATAAATACTCATGAATCGTTAGTAGTATCTTCTATCTACAATACACCAATGTAAATTTTATATCAAAATCACATGCAAACATCACATTAATTTTATGTTACTTGAGTTTTTCTTTTAGAAAAAAATGTTTGTCTTGATGTTAGTGCGCAAGCCGCAATATGCATTCTATTTATTACACCAATACAATCCTATTAAGTAATAACGAATGAATAATTTTAGTATATGTAATTAATTAACCAACAAATGAAAAATAAAATAAATAAAAACAAAAAGTGAGCCCTAAAATAGGGAAAATATCTTTGTCTCAGACGTCGATGTATAACTTGTTGATTTGTTGAATAGATTATCTATGTGCCCAACGAACAAACAACCCGCAAAACTTTTTTAAACTATTTATAAACTGTGTAAGTGAAATGCTAAAAGCAATCCATAATATCAATATGCCTTAAAATGTGCTCTATCGTCTCAGAAACATACCAACGCGCTCCTCAATGCTAGCTTTTTTCTCATCTTTCAATGTTTTCTTCTCTTTCAAAATAGCATAGAAGTTCAAAAAGAGATATTTTTTCCATGCAAAACAATTCATAACACAATTACATGGTCAATCACAGCTCCAAGTGCGAATATCTTTCCAATAAGCATAGATGTTCTGTCATGCCATGGGCCTCGTAATCTAAGGAGTGAGCTCTAAATGCATGCAATCATTCACAATCATTCATAAAACCCAATCAGAGTTGTATAACCACCCTAGAGCAAACATTAAAGTAACATAATAATACATAGTAAGCCTCGGTCTTAACCAGGCAAAGTCCTGATCCTTTCTTGAAATGTACATATTGCTTGTCATTATATCTGGTTATTTGGTGTAGAAGATATTACATTAATCTTTAAGCATGATTCGAAACTGAATTTATGAAGTTCAATAATTGGGTGAACGTTAACAAAGTTAGAACGATGCTAACTTGTTATTTATTTATTTTTTCTCATATACTATTTTTTTTATGAACATTATCTTTATTTTCATGTCGATATCAAATGATTTATCCAATTATGGACATATTTTAACATCTTGTTTTAGCTGATTATTAATCAACTCTAGATTGTTAATCAGGTTCTAACATATACCTTTTGTTGAAGTGTGATAACCCGTATTTTCCAAAAAAAATTATTTTATTTATAATTGTATTTAAATATGGCTTAGCACGTTAGTTTTGTGGGAATTAGTGGAGTTGGAATAAATTTTTAGCAAACATTGTTTTGGTCATAACTTTTGAACAGTAGAGAGTTACGGGGCGCATAATGCCTTTTTGAAAAAAGAATTTTGTGCCTGACATCGTGGCAACTGGGTTCAACCCGATTGAGGTTATTTTCAAGATCAAAATCTATGATTTTTTTCAACTTTTAATTAAAATGTTCTGATTGAGAAAACTTTCAAAATCTGGCTAAGTCCTTAGGGGCCAGGCACCCGCCCATTGGTTCACCCAGGGTGGCACCCGTGCACACGCCCTTAGTGCTCCGTGCACCCAAATTGTCCCCACTTGTGTTAGAATAATTAACAACCCTCTTTTTCCTTGTCTTTAATCAAGCATACTCTTGACTAGCTAGGGTTTAGGATCATAAGGGATGCCATCCTATCCCATTTACCTTTCTTCTTCCTTCACTACCAAGTTTTATAGTTTATATATATATTATCTATGTGTGTGTGGATTTTGTTGAAGAACTAAAAGATCAGGAGAGAGAAAGAGAGAGAGAGAAGATTGAGGGAGAAATACATCAAATTGATCACCGTTTTCATTTTATAAGTTCAATTAGTGTTAGATTAAGTGCTTTGAGGAGAATGATTTGGTGGTAGGAAGCACTGATTGGCTGCGATGGGTTTTTAACGAGTTCTTGGGTTCTAACATACGATTCTTCATGTTTAAGCTCACTGAGGTACGGGTTGATTGCCTCTATTCATGTCTTTTGATTGTTTTAGTTTGCGTTTAAGCTTATTGCATGAACGGTATTATTGTATTGCTTGATTATTACTTGAAAATGATGAAAATGCAAACTTTTATATGTATATTGCTTATATACTCATGAACCAAGGTAAAAGATGAATTTTGTAGATGAAATTCATGCGTTTGGTTTGATAAAACGATAAATTGATACTCTGGTTATGTTTGTATGATGGTAAAGGCTAAAAACAAGTATAAATATGAAGGATTTTGGCTATGAAACATAAAAAACAAAGTTGGAACTTAAGGCAAACGTAAAACAGAGACTGGAGATGAATCTGGTGCAGGTGGGTGTGCACTCGCCCATTGGGGTTTGTGCGCTCGAGCACTTGAGACTATGCGCCCACTCGTTGGGCCCATACGCCCTAGTTGGTTTGTGTGACCCTTTTTACCCTTTTTTGAATATTTGAATGGTTATATATACTAAAGTTTCTTAAGTGCTTTTAAATAAAAAGAAAAAGAGTTTATAAGTTGAACTTATTCACACTTGAGGAGAATATTTTACTTTTCTAAACTATTTTAAATTAGGGAATTTATATTCGTCATTTGGAATAGTTGATTTAAATAGATTTTCAAAAAAGGAAAGGTAATTGAATTCTTAAAATGCTTATTAAAGAAATAGTGATATTTTAGTCTGAAATTGATCGCCATTTTCATTTCATAAGTTCAATTAGTGTTAGATTAAGTTCTTTGAGGAGATTGATTTGTTGGTAGGAAGCGTTGATTGGCTGCGATGGGTTTTAAAGAGTTCTTGGATTGTGACATACAATTCTAACATGTTTAAGCTCACTGAGGCACATGTTAATTGCCTTTATTCATGTCTTTTGATTGTTTTAGTTTGTGTTTAAGCTTATTGCATGAACGGTATTATTACATTGCTTGATTATTGCTTGAAGATGATGAAAATGCAAACTTTTATATGTATATTGTTTATATACTCATGAACCGAGGTAGAAGATGAATTTTGTAGATCAAATTCAAAATTCATGAGTTTGGTTTGATAAAACGATAAATTAATACTTTGGTTATGTTTGTATGATGGTAAAGACTAAAAACAAGTATAAATATGAAGTATTTTGGCTAGGAAACATGAAAAACAAAGTCAGAACTTGAGACAAACGTAAAATAGAGACTAGAGATGAATCTGGTGTAGGTGGGTGTGCACTCGCCCATTGGGGTTCGTGCGCCCAGGGCCTTGAGAGTGTGCAGCCACTCGTTGGGCCCATACGCCCTAGTTGGTTTGTGTGACCCTTTTTTCCCTGTTTTGAATATTTGAATGGTTATATATACTAAAGTTTCTTGAGTGCTTTTAAATAAAAAGAAAAAGACTTTATGGATTGAACTTATTTACACTTAAGGAGAATGTTTTACTTTTCTAAACTATTTTAAATTAGGGAATTTATATTTGTCATTTGGAACAGTTGATTTAAATAGATTTTCAAAAAGGGAAAGGTAATTGAATTCTTAAAATGCGTATTAAAGAAATAGTGATATTTTAGTGTGATTTCATTTGAATAAAATGATTTAAAGATGATACTGGAAATGAGGTTTCAGATAGAAACTTAAACAATGATAGGAAAGGGTTTTCAATGAATAAATGGACCTAAGGTCTTGAGGAATGATACTTGGAGTTTTTCAAATAATATTAATTGAAATAGATTCAAGGGAAAAGAAGTTTAGTAATTTGCTAAATCATTTGAGGAAGGTTTTGGAAAGATTAGCTAGTTTGTTCAGCCTGCGCTTGTTTAGGTAGAAGTACTTCATCTTTCTGAAAGGTTTTCAACAAAGGGACTGTGTTTGATATTCTCAACTAAAATGATTAAATGAAGATTTTAGAGGAGATAACTTGAGATGATTTTAAAAATGAGGTTTTCAAAAAAAGAATATGAAAAGTATAAAAAAAAAAGTTTCCTTTATATGGATTTGATGAACTCAAAGTTTTAATGAAAAGATGTTTGGTTTGAAAAGGATATTTGACTTCCTAGGATATTTGAAAAGGATAGTGACAAAGTGATTGTGCATGAAACTCTAAGTTGAATTTAACAAAATAAATTTTCAAAATAGGTTGGTTTTGAAGTAAATCTTGGGCATAAGATTTTCAAAAGTGATATTAGTTAAAATAGTGAGGTTTTCTCAAGGTTATGGACATGTATTCCTTAATAGTACTTCCAAGGAAATAATTATCATAAATGGTATTGGAGACTCAATGTGATTAGAAGAAAAAGATTTTTGTAAGCTTAAAGAGAATAATTAGATGAAAAGACTTGATAATGAGATAAAATATTAAGTGTATATATATACAACATTGAATTGTGATTAATAATGGATGCATTGGTGTTAAGAATATGATAAGATTGTTTGGTCTATGATGTCTAGTTAATATAGAATGCGATTGTAATGTTGATGAAATGATGTGAAGATGTGGTTGGAGGAAATGGGCAAAGTTGTGTTATGGTATTCGTGTATGTTTGGTGTGAGTCAGTTGTTTCCAGAATGTACTATTAAATGTAGGTTTACACACTTGAGGATTGAAAGTCTCCTAAGCTACATATGGTTGGTTATCGTTTCTAGTGGACTAGTAACCTGTAAAGCGTATTTGGAATACTTGCACTCATGATAGTGCATTTGGGCCATATTCGTGACATATAGTACATGTCCCCTATATTGGCATGTGCTTGAGTCAGAGTTAAGTCAGGGTATTGAACATGGTCGTGTTGACGGGGACTGAGTCTTAGTGACGAGTATTAGTGTTGTGATTATTGTTTAAATATATGATATTGTAATTCTAATATGATATGATAGCATGATGTTACAATGAATGTACACATGAGATAATAGATAAACATAAGACTTAATAAAATAATAATAATGCGAAACTGGTAATGGTAACTTACGATGAGATGGCTTTATTAGAGGTATGATTAATATGATTATTTGATATTGTGATTTGATGTATTAAGATGTTCTCATTGATTTGTGTGATATATGGTTAGCATGTTCACATAGTATCATGCTAATGCATACACTGCTTGCTTGTATGCTTGTGTGCTCGGTGAGCATAGGTGGACTAGTACTCACCCCCTATAGTTGTAAGCAGGTTAAGAGATGGACCTGCCTGATGAGATGTTTGACTATAGGACTTAGACTATCCTTCTATTTCATCCTTAGATTTCATGTTACCCTTATGTGCTCTTAGATAGAGTGACAATTTGTATTATTTACATTACTTTGATTGTGTTGTATTTATATTATGGAGCATTGTGCCCAGTAATGACTATGGCTAACTTTAAATTATTCTATTATGTGTTATTTTATTTTATTCTGCTCCAGTTGTGATTTGGTTCTGATCAGAGTTATGGTTATGTGATTGGATGTGGAATGCAGGTAATAGTGTATTTTGAGTTTAGTGTTCACGTCCTTGGGTTGCGAGACCCGAGGTGTGACAGGGGCCCTTTTGAAAATTGGTTATTATGTTTCGGCAGGGTTTTAAAGACTATGCTCTTAGCATTAGTAGAAAAAGGAAATTGAAAATGATAAATTGATAAAATTATTCTTATTTTATTGATTAGGTGTAATGATTTTCGACAGAACGATTCAATTGTACTTTGACCAAAATTGTAGCGATTTAACTATTACAATTAAAAGGGATTAAAGTGACTCCGAATTTAAAGTATAGGGATAGTTTCTATATTTTACCTTTTCTTTAATTGTTAGACAATAGTCTTGTTTGGTTTGCTTTTAGTGCCTAATGAGCTAATGTTTGCTAATGAATTAGTTTAGTTTGGAAAAAATTAGTTTTGTCTTTTTGTTTTTTTTTTTTTTGGTAGTTAGCCACTAAAAAATTTAATTTTTTTCATTTAAAAAGGGAAAAAACTAAACTTTTAGTAATTAACTTTTTAGTTTTTTTAATTAATTCGACTTTTTTTTTTCATAATTTAAATGAAGTTTAAAATATAAAAAGATGATTTAAGTCATTTCACGAAAAAATTAAAAAATTAAGTAGTCAAGAATCTAATTTTTAGGTAGTGCTTCAAACTAAGCCTCAGCTAGGTGATTTTGATGATGAATTAATTATGTGCAAAAGCTTAGAAGATATCATTCAAATATTTTAATTTCAGCCAATAGCAATATTGCTTAAGAACATCAAAGTCGATATGGTCTAATTTTTTTTTTTTTTTTTTTAGGTTACTCAAGGTGTCTGGATTAAATTGAACGCACCTCGATTAAAAAAAAAAAAAAGGATCCAAACACCTTATCACTAGTGACTCATTATGCTCATCTTCTCTATCGCGGGAGATAATTTATTATATGTATTTTGATAAATATTGAAATCAATTCTCACAAATAATAGTGGTCATGGTTTGAATTGCTCGAGTTTCAATTTATGATTTTAATGAATCAAATTTGAGTAGAATTTGTAGTTCATTTGAAATTTGAAATTAAGTTTCAGTCTAAAAAAATTGTATTAAATAAAAAAATACATATATTTTTATAATGCTTTTGATAAAAAAAATTATTTTAATTATAGTTGATCTATTATATTGATATATTATATTTGATACAAAAATAATATCATTTTAGTTTTTTTTAAATTAGTTAAATTGCTCTGAAACTGAGCTCAAGCTGAAATTGTCATTCTATTCAAGTAAACCAAAACTTAGCCTATTTCTAACTCCACTCATGCGTATCGATCACAACCAGTGATTCAGCAGGAAAAATTAACTCTTTTTTTTTAAATAAATAATTATGATATTATTTGTTTATTTAAAAATATTAAATTCCATGACAAAATATTCAATAGTTTCTTTCGGTAAAAATAAGAAAACAAGTTCTAAATATTTTCCCTGAAATTATTTTCGGTAAACAGTCGAGTAAATATTTATTTATTTATTTATTTATTTTTTTGTACTTTTCCAAATCATTGTGTAATTTATTTAAAATTTTAAACTTCATAGAATTTGACGCCACACTTAGAACTCTACGGCCGTGTTTGTTTGAGGGATTAGAAGATTGGGGATAAGTAATACCGTGGGGTCTACAAATGAGATTAGATAAAAGATAAGATTAATTTTTTATGTGAGATTATTTTTTTAGTGTTTGATTGATGGGATATAACGTGGGATAAAAAGTATGATTTGATATATGATATGATAAGAAATAAATTTTGACCTTTAGATCTTGGCGGGAAACAAATTCGGAGGTGAGGTATTAATAATACCACAAAAAGTCGGGATTGCTCATTCGGACATTTGCCGGACTACCACTCCAATTCGTGAGACCTACGGAGTAAACAAAAAATCAAACAAACACTTCACATAAGTGGGTCCCACGGACTGCTACTCCAATCCGCCCCTCTCATCCACCAAACAAACATGGCCTACGGGCCTTTCTCTTTTCTTTCCATATTTAGTGGTAAATATTTGGAAGACATTTTTAAGTTTTTTTTTTTAATTTTATTTTACCTAGTAATTGATTTAGATTTTTTTATCCCGCAAATATTTTCCAAAAAAAATCTAGCGAATAATTTTATTTTCCTGCTAAACAAACATGTCAAAACTTCCAAAAAAAAAAAAAAGGAAAAAAAAAAAAACCTTAAAGAAATTCAAATACTATGTTGGTGCAATGGGCCGCTCAAGTGGGCTTCCCATTTGTCGACAGTTAATTGTCACTAGCCTCTTATCGGAAATCCAATGACGAGGAGGAAGGAGTACAAGCCAATGGTAGTTTCGTGATTTGGTACAACATCAGGGGGATTATGGCATCCATCCAAAACCCTAAACCAAACAGATAAATAGTTCTCTCTACTCCCTCACTCCTTCCTCCGCCTCCGAAACGATCAAGGTTTGGGTTTTCCAGGGAACGCGGAGCTTCCACAGATCAAAAGCCTGCCCCAACAATGGCCACCGCGGTTGAGTCTGTCCAGTGCTTCGGCCGTAAGAAGACGGCGGTCGCCGTCACCTACTGCAAACGCGGCCGAGGTCTCATCAAGATCAACGGCTGCCCAATCGAACTTGTGGAGCCAGAGATCCTCCGCTACAAGGCCTACGAGCCCATTCTCCTCCTCGGCCGCCATCGCTTCGCCGGTGTTGACATGCGCATCCGCGTCAAGGGCGGCGGTCACACCTCTCAGATCTACGCCATCCGCCAGAGCATCGCCAAGGCACTTGTAGCCTTCTACCAGAAGTACGTCGATGAGCAGTCTAAGAAGGAGATAAAGGACATCCTCGTCAGGTACGATCGCACCCTTCTCGTCGCCGATCCCCGACGCTGCGAGCCCAAGAAGTTCGGCGGTCGCGGTGCTCGTGCTAGGTTCCAGAAATCCTACCGTTAAGAGCAATATCATTAGTATGCTTCGATTAATCTGTCTTGGTTTGTCTGAAAAAAAAACGATGATCTTGAGAATTTTTTTTTGGAGACATTATAGTTACATTTTGCGAAGTAAGTTATTTTTGCATTATTGTTATCTTCATCTCACTTAGTTTAAACTTCGATGTGGTTTTATGACTGCTTTAGTTTGTTTAATTTTGATAAGTTAGGTTGTTTGCAACTTAATATTGCACTGGGTCCTAATCTTCATGTCCCTTGAATTTTATTATTGCCTCCTTATGTCTGCAATTGAATAAAAAAACAAACTTAACATTTAGTTTTTTGAAACCAATTACGGAATAAATAGTGGGAATCTATGGCGACTTTACGTCTATTGTTACATAAACAGAATTTGTGACACCGCTGTACCAAAAGGTTCTCCTCCTTTATATGTATACACTAGAGAATAGATAAGAGTAGAGATATATGGTATAGTTAGAAGCAGATGATATATATACATATATTACTGAGTTTTTAATTGAAATTCTACAACCCTTATGAATGTTGTGTTTGATTTTCTGAGCTTTATTGTTGTTATTGCTATGATTTGTATTAAATCCACAGACCCTTGTGATTACTATTCTGTGCATTAATGCATTTTCATTTGATTGGGGGTGTTGTAACAATGACATAGTTACAATAGCTAAACCCAATAAAACCTTACTCCCAAATTTGTTGGCTCTTTTATACGAACCATTTTTCGCTATTAATATTTTATCAGGGTTATATTTTTTTGTTAAATTATTTAAAATTATATATTTTTTTTTTACAATTTCAGTTTGTATAATTTTATTTTTTTTATCCTTTTTATATTTATTTGGATTGAATTGCTCTTCTTTCTATATTTTAGGTTATTATGTTGGATGTGAATAAATCATCTTAAATGATATTTTCTCATCTTCTCTTCAGTCATTGTCATCTTAACTTTTTTTTTTCCCTGAATTGTATGTATATATATATATATATATTTTCACACATCTATTTTAGCATCCTCCTATCACATTCAACTTATCTTATCACATTCATCTTATGATGAGGTTCCTTTTTAATGCTGAGCCTTTTGCATCATAAAGTATATTTAGTATTGTAACAATCCTATAAAATTTTTTCTTTTATATTGATAGTTGTTTTTTGGTCGCATAAACTTTTTAATGCTGAGCCTTTTGCATCATAAAGTATATTTAATATTGTAACTACCTATAAAATTTTTTCTTTTATATTGATAGTTGTTTTTTGGTCGCATAAAATACCAAGCACTTTTACATTTTAACCACCCCTCTAATTCTGTAGTTAATATCTTCTTTAATTCCTTTATTTGTTTGGATAATTGATCAAAAATATTGAAAATTACCATTTTTGGTACTTTTTGATTCTCAATTGTTAGTATATCCTTATTTGTAGTTTTAATGTTATTGAAATTGTATTTTTGTTCTACTTGCTTTAAAATTTGTTGACTTTTAATTATGCCTCTAAAATTTAACTTATAATTAAACTCAAATCTAATTTTATTTATCAATATAATATATTTGCAAAAAAATTTATGCTCAAGGATATTGTTTTGTATATGCCTGGTAAGCTTATTCTCAATTAGGGTGAAAAGATAAAAGGTGGAGTAAGGTGGAGTTTAAAGTGTGGTTTGTAGATTATTTAGTTCACTATTGTGGTTTGTAGGTCATTCGTGTGAACTAATTGTAATTGAAACGTATTTGTATCTCTGGCAGCCATTCTTAAGTTAATTACTGTTTTGTCATAGATATCTTTAATCATTTTAATTTATTTAGTAGTTACTTGTTTCATTTTCAAAGATCAGTATAAAATTTATCTTGGAACCCTTGTATGCTTTTTCTAAATTAATACAATTTATAGGAAGTTCATTTTTGTTGTTTATATTTTTATATCAATATTATCATCAAAAAAATAATTTACATAGTTTATTTATCGAGTACAGAATCAAAATAGTTTTTTAAATGGATGGATTTGAGTGAGGTTATTAAACTGGTAGAATTATTTAATATCGAGTTATTATTGACGGGTTGAATACATTTTATATTAAACTTGTGAATTGGATTTAAAAATTTGTTAATTTTTTGTGAGTTTTAAGCATTTTTTGATTTATTTAATATATTTATGATTTGTTTTACATAGTTACAAATTTATAATAATTGATAAATTAAGAATAAGAGGAGTATAGAATTTTTTAAAGTGGCTCGTCGTATAGGGTCATATTTTCTCTTATTATTTTGAAAATATTAAAAAAATATATGTATTGGGAACCAAGTATTAAATTATTTAATTTGAGTTTAACTGAACAAATTCTCATATTAAGTTCTAATTGCACCTCTAATTCAACGCGGCAAGTTACAACCATTGAATATTTTCTCTTTTTTTTGGGGCGTTCAAGGGGTTGCAGTGAAAATTCACTGCCCCTCTCACTGTAGGGGCTGTAGTGGAAAATGAAGGGCTGAGATTTTCTGTACTCGAATGATATGTGACCTTTTACATTTTGTACTGATTGTGTTCTAATCAAATTTTTTAAATTTTTATTTTTTTGAAAAAAATAACTTTAATTACATTAAATTAGAACTATTAGATTAAAGTGTAGAAAATCTCAACCTTTCATTTTTTACTACAATCCTTGCAATGGATTTTTTCACTGCAGCTCTCTTGAACCTGTTCAAGAGGATTGCAGGAGCTGCAGTGGAAAATAAAAGGAGGGGATTTGTTTCCCTTAAATCCAGTGGTTCGAATTTATTTTAATTAAAATTATTTTTAAAATAAAAATAAAAATTTAAAAAAATTGATTGGAGTACAATTAATGTGAAATGTTAAGAGTTACGTGTCATTAAAAAGAAAATAAATCTCCACCTTTCATTTTTTCACTGTATTTTTGGGAGTGTTCACAATTATTTCAGATTGGCCTTAGAGCACAAGGGGAAACATTAAAAACGATATCAATTTTTGAACCATAAATTGGGATTTATTAGATATAAATGTGTTTAAACAATTAAATTTTAATTTAATAATTTTTGATTTTAATGTCACGGAACTGTATCAATGATGATGTCAGCCTCATCTTTTCCTTAATAGTATGTTTGGTACAAAAGAACTATGGGAGGGAGGATTAAAAGAAGGGAAAGAAATGAAAGAAAAATGAGAGGAAGGAAATATATTTCGTTAAGTGAAAAAGTAGAAAAAAAGAAAAATAATATAAATATATATATATATATATATGTATATATTATAATTTATTTTTTTAATTAAAAATTATTTCAAAAAAAGGTAGGTCTCACTTTTTTAATATTATCATACTTCTCTCTCTATCCTCTCTCTCTTGTCCTTTTTCATTCATTTTTCGCCTAAAATTGGAATGATAAATTTTTATGGGACCCCTCTTTTTTCCCCCTTCTTCCCTGTTATTTTATTTCTTTCTTTTTTTTTTTTCTCATTTATCCCTCCAACCAAGCTATGATAAAGGATGTTTATCCCCCTTTCACCTTCCATCTCCCATGTTTTCTATCGGAACAAACACTGCGTTACAACAACTATTCTGGTGAGCAGATGTGCGCACGTGAACATGGTTCAATCAATTGTATAAGAGAGTATTTAGAGTTATAAAAATTAGTATAAATTTATAAAAATTATAATTTTGAAATTCATACACCAAATGAAAATTTTAAAATTTATAGAAATTTGTAGTGATTTTGAAATAAGTAAAAATTTTAAATTTTATAAAATTTCGTAGTGATTTTGGAGTTTGTAATGCTCCAAACACACTCTAAATATTCTATCTTTTGGGAGTTTAGGTTGTTTGTTACGCACTGAAACTGGCACTTGGGCATAGTCTGGGTATGAAATAAATTAACTTTGTGCTTTATTTTATTTTTTTAATATGATCTTTTCGCTAAAATTTAATTTTCTTTGAGCAGTTGTTAGATTTGTTATTTACATTTATTTTTATATGTACATAAATTTTTCTAGTTGAAAGTATATTTGTTTTGTAATTTTTTATGAATGTAAATAATACGTTTAAAAATTATTTAATAAAAAAATTAAATTTTAATTAAAAAGTTCATATAAAAATAAAAAAATTATTTGTTTTCTTTCGTACCTAAACCAAACTTTCATAGTTCTAGCTCAGTGACGGTACAATGTTATTTTGTAAGATATGGTACAACACGGTCCCTTCCCCCAAAAAATACACGCATTTTAAAAATATTAGATGTAATTTCGTATATCTATTTTTAATTTATTTTCTATTTTATAATTTTAAAAATAAAAAAAAGAGTTTAAAATATATTTGATCATTTGTGTTTTTAAAATTTGTTTTAGAAAATAAAAAATTGGTTTATATATGAAATGTAAAATAGAAAAAAATTATTTTAAGCGTTTTCAATCCAAAATAAGAAAAATCTCAAAATACAGAAAATAAAAAATATTTAATCAAATTTATTTTCTATTTTACTTATCTTGAAATTTTTAAAACATAAAATACATAAAAAAATAAAAAATAAAAATAGAAAATAAAAAGTACAAATCAAATAGCGCCTTGGCCACTAGATGGCGCATTTTAAACTCACTTTGTTTCCCAAAATCTGATTACATATATTATTAGGCTTTTAGTAGAAAATTTAATTTTTTTTTAAATTTGAATACTTTAGGGTTTATTTAGTTTATTTTTTTATTTTCTGTTTTCTATTTTTGTTTTCTATTTTCTGTTTTAAACTCATTTTTTATTTTGTACTTTTGAAAATAAAGAAAATAGTTCAAAACTCATTTGGTTATTTGTGTTTTCAAAATTTATTTTCGAAAACAGAAAATAAGTTTACACATAAAATGAAAAATGAAAAAAAAGTCATTTTGAGTGTTTTTAACAAAAAATAAAAAAAATCTAATTACCAAAAAAAAAGAAAATAAAGAAAATCTCAAAATAAAGAAAATAGAGTATTTTTTATTTCCTTATTTTTAGATTTTTAACACATAAAATAAAAATAAAAAATAAAAAAATAAACCAAATACCACCTTAGTGATTAGCGCAATGAATCTCTATTTAATTGGCTTCACATACCGTGTCAAATAATGCAAACAGGGACTCAACGGTGAGGATTTGAATTGCTAAGTCGAATGTTTATACTTCAGTCTTTGGAAATGTTATAGTTAAATTTGATGCTCTAGATTTTTAACTTAAAACAACTACCTTTCTAAATTTAAATAATACTGTTAAACATCCATCTAACTAGAAATTCAAATTAGGGTAAAATAAGAAGAGCCCATCCGACTACTAAAAGTATAACAATTACCTCTCCTTGTAATTGATGAAACTTTAGAAACTTTTGTTTAGGTCACCTATATCTAATAAGAAGTGTAAATTTGATCCTATAAGTTTGTTTTTCTTACATATATACTCTTAAAACTATTAAAAATTATTTTCAACCCAAGAAATAATATGTGCAGAAGATTCTGTCAAATTTAATCTATCTACTATCAAGTATTATAAAGATTACGTGGAGTTAAATTTGAGCTTGTGAGTGAGATCATTTTAGAATAAATAATTGAAAATGACTAGTAATAGTAATAAAAGATTTTTATGTATAGGAAAAATGGAGAAAAAAAATTTGAACATCAAATAAACGTTACTGAAAAAGAAACCAAGTAGTTTAAAAATAGTAGAAATTTAAATTTCTTAGTAGATAATATATTTGAGGTTATAGATACTATAAATAAAATAGAAAATAAAATAAATAATATAGATTTATCAATAAGTATAAAAATTTTGCTGAAATAAGTAATCAACAAAAACTGAGTGAAATATATACTCTTCAAACAAATGAAAAAGACAAAATCCTAACCCTATACAAAGGTGAAAAAAGGGATTGATAAAATTTTAATAGTAAAAGAAACTATTAAAGAAAAAACTTATAAAGACTTCTAAACTAATAAAGAAATATTAGAATACTAGAGATATAGATATAAGGATGAAAATTATGTGAAAAGGAGAAATAAATTGTTAAAGCAAATGCATACTCACTATAATCAACATGAGAATCTTTCAATAATCAACTTGAGAATTTATTCAAAAAATATGAATATACTTTCTTTGTAGATTCTGATTTTGAAAATTCAAATAAAAGTACTGTGTAATAAACATGGTGAATGACACTAATTATGAATATAAAATTAAAACAACAGTTGATCTAAACTTAGATGAAGAGCTAACAAAAAAGTTAGATAAAATTCTAAATGTAGATAAAACACTAGAAAAGAAAAAAGTAGGAAAATCAGATCACCTAAATAATAATCAAGAAACTAAATCAGTTATTGAAAAAAAAAATTCTTTTAAAAACATTCATGTAAAAGAAGGAGGTGAATTTAGCTCTAGAGAGATTTATATAAAAGAGGAACATGAACCCAGTCTTTTTAGAAAAGAATATCAAAATAAGTTTAATGTAGAAATAAATTGGATATATTTAAATTTTAATGATATACATCCTACAAACCATGAAGGCACCATAGAAGAATGGGTAAAAGTACTGTCCATAATCATAACCCGTTATAAAAATACATGAGATATAAATAGATTCTTAAACTATAAAGTTGGAACAATTTAAGGAAATGTTTTAAGTTAACTAAAAGTATGGAAAGAATCGGAAAAAGGGAAACGAGAAAAAACTTTCGTTTTACTAAGTGAACATAGAGAACATGATTTTGTAGAAATACTCTCAAGATTTTCTTCATATATCAGAAGAGTTTTTTGTAGAATAATATCTTTAAATGAATACCAAAGAAAAGGTGAGATGTGTTTTTATCAAAAATAAAATACTACAACATTTGTAAATATACTAATTTTGAAAAATTATATCAAAATACTTTTGGATGTTAACCCTAGAAAGTATAACATACTAGAAAGAACAATTATTCTATAAACTCCAAAACCCATGGGATAAATAAGTGAAAAATAATATTTAGAACACCTACAAGAAAATAGGATATTTTAATTCCCTAGTACATTTTCTTTTTCAGAATTTAAAATTTTGCACTTAAAAAAAAAAAAAGTATGAACGACCGCTTAAGGTAGTCAACAAAGTAGTATAAATGATCACTTTGAGGTAGTCATCGATAACCATTGGCACCAATTATTGAATGATCATTTTTGGCGGTCAACATATTAAACAACCGTTTGAGGTAATCAGCTATTCTACTTCGCGACCCCTTCATTGATGACCATTTTGTACTGGTTGATAAGTGATCATCTAAAGTAATAGGTGACCGCCTCAGTGCTTTATGACGGTCGGCCGTTCTTTTGATTCTAGTAGTGGGGTTTTCTCTGCACTAAGGAAAATGCTAGGAAGTTGGGTTTTGGCAAAGTTGGCCTCCTCTTAGCTTTGCCCTAGAGATGGCAATTACAATCCAAATTTGTGAACCCGCTCAATTAAACTCAAATTAATTGAGTTTGAATGCAATTAAAATCACTAATGGACATAATTGGATAGATAACACAATATCTATTTAATTAATGGGTTTTAACTAAGTTGATGATACAACCCATTAAACACCCAAGTATCTACTTGATTATAAGTGGAAGCAAGACATGCGAGATGGTAAAAAAAAAAAATATTTAACCAATTGGAATCACAACTGAAAAATCTAGTAAACAATTGATAAATATGCTAATTTTTTATATGACCAATATGCATGCGCACATATATATATATTCTCTTCCTGTCCTTCACATCAAGCATAAATTACTTTAATGGATTATAATATTGTCCTCATCCTCCCTACATGGGGTATTCACTTAGTGCAATCCAAGGGGCAAGCACATAGGGGAGATGACCCCTGCTTGAGGATTCATAATGACTCTAAAAAATTCTATACACCTCTGATTATTAATCTGTTAGTTGTTATGAGATCATAAACATGTAAACCAAATTATAAATATATTAAAAAATATATTAAAATAATATGCGTAGAATAATAAAAAAAAAATTAAATTTTGAATGAATCCATAAGTTTGATATAACTTGTATCAACCCATTCAATATTAACCCATTATTAATTGGATATAATTGGGTTTTAGTAATTTAATTAAAACATATTATAATCCAATCTAAACCCACACAAACCTGCCCATTTTCCAATTCTACTTTTTCCTAACACTACTACATAAATGAGTATTCACGTTAGAAAAATGCAGGCTAATAGTACTTGCGATCACTTCTGGAGGGTTGCTAAAGCTCCTAATAAAATCTCTACAATCCTTCTTTCTTTCTTTTTTTTTTTTATTTCAATCTGGAGCTCTCCGTATCTCTCATTTTGACTCCAATGTGCGTGCCTTTTGTTGCTACTTCTCACTATTGGTTCCCTACAACCGTTGCTCACCCCCAAGTATTGTCCTCTTTTCACTCTCTCTCTCTCTCTCACACACACACACACACTCTCTCTCTTTCTCTCCCTGATTTGTTTCTTTTTCTATTGTGAGGCCATTGACCGGCATTCTCAAAACCCTTATTGAGCATTTCTTCTCTTCTTTCTATTGAATCAGTACTCCACTTTTTTTTTTCTCATTTTTTTTTCTGATGAGGATGTAAATTTTTGTTGTTCAATATACATTGGATTGAAGTCTTACAAATTGATAAATTTTTTACTTCAATTTTTTTTATATATATTGAATATGTGGTGTTTATGAGAATATAATTTTTTTTTTGTTGAATATACATTGAACTTTAGTAAATTATGTATTTTTTGGATTTAATTTTTTATATATGTTAGACCTATGGTGTTGATGACAATGTAAATTTATAGGGTTATGCAAGATGAGGTTTTGATTTTGAGATGTTGGGGCATTTGTTGATTTTTGTTTTAAGGTTACCATGTTTGTTTGGCTATAATTTAGGTACTATATATTGTTGATTGAGATGTCGATGAGCTTGCAAAGAATAGGCTCAAAAGAAATGAGGGTGCCAAATTTAGGCCTAGAAAAATTATTACTAAGACTATAAATTATATTTCCTAAATAAATTAAATTAGATTAATAAAATCTAATCATTATAAAATATAAAATCTTAAATATATGTGTTTTAATTTAGTAGAATAGAAAATTAAAAGCATTAATTAACAAATTAAAATTTAAATTTAAGTAATTTTAGTTGTTCATCAAATCTCATTTTCTTTTAAGAAGGGGACCAAATTTAGGCCTAGAAAAATTACTACGAACACTAGAAATTATATTCACTAAATAAATTAAAATAGATTAATAATATCTAATCAATAATAAAATATAAAATCTCACGTATATGTATTTTAATTCAGTGGAATAGAAAATTAAAGCATTAGTCAACAAATTAGTTTTTAAATTTAAATAATTTTAGCTATTCATCAAATCCCGTATTTTCTTTTAAGAAGAGGATGGGCACAAATACACTCACGTATGGCACGGGCATACCACAATCTATCATAGCATGAGTAAAGTCATCTAGAGTTAGCTCATCCCAAGACTCACACTTGCATATAAACAAGAAGGTCGATGAGCTAATCTAGTTTCTTCATCAGGATATGGATGCGCGGGTGGACATTAGGGTTGATGCACATGTGGACGATATCCGGGCGTAGATGTAAGCACAAATTGCAAAGATAAAGATTGGATTATCTCAGAGCCGTGTCCCCACTGCTGATGCTTTGGATCCACCAATTCGTAATTACATTAGTAAGTGAAGAATTTTATTTAAATTTAATTAAATATTTACCTAGATATTTAGGTTTTTTGTTAATTATATATTATTTCATTGTAGGGCCTCGACACTCGCAACGGCCATTAGGCAAGACACGAGTCAGTTGTTGAGGGCACTCATTATCCAATAGACTCGAATGATCAAGATCAGGTATCAATTTATAATAATTGATTTAATTTTCATATTTAAGTTTATAATTTTTAATTAGTCTATGTATAGTTGATTTTATTCTTTAAATTTAATATTTCAACTCTATGTATAGATTCTTTATTATTATTTTATGTCTGTTTAAAAAGTTGAAAAGTTATTGATTACAGAACATAGAAAATAAGAACTTTTGAAACTTAGAAACTGAAAAAGTTAGAAATTCTGAAATATAGAAACTTTGAAACTTAGAAACTTAAACTTTCGATCTAGAACTTGAAAATTAGCCTTCAATGGCCCAAACCAAGCAAATCGGCTCCAATATTCATGAAACTTAAGGGGCACAATCTCCAAGTCATTAGTGACCTATATGAACAAACAGCGCAGGAATCCGAGACCCAGTGCTTGTAATCCTAAAAAATAGGTTTACGTTTAAACTTAGAACTTGAAAATTAGCCTCCAATGACCCAAATCAAGCAAACAAGATTCAATACCCATGAATCTCAAGAGGTATAATCTCCAGTCCATTAGTGACCTTTAAGAACAAATGACGTAAGAATCTGAGACCTGGGATGCTCCTAATCTTAGAAAATAGGTTTAAGTTTAAACTTTGATCTTAAAACTTGAAAATTAGTCTCTAATGGCCTAAATTGAGCAAATGGGTTCCAATACCGATGAAACTTGAGGGACACAATCTACAGGCCATTAGTGACCT